>CM035437.1:75535405-76152905 GCA_020310875.1 Ceratopteris richardii | reverse complement strand
GGAATTGATATAAGGGATTGCTATGTCCTTTTGCCAAGCAATCTTTCTAGCTTTATCCATGCTTCTCCTTCACTTTCAATGCTTGAAAGATATGGATGAATTCATTACTTAGGCTCATACCTATAGTTGACAAAGCCTTTCTATTTCTAGATAAAGCCTCTACACTTGGTCTTGGACCGGAAGGTAAAGTATTAGCCCCTCCTACTTTGATACTTCCTCCTCCACCCACTGATGATGATGAGGCAACACTTTGAGCTTGGTTCAAATAGTAGTCTTGTGCAACGACCGTGAATAGTCCAATACCGCCATGTTCAAATCTTCTAACCTGAGCTTCAACTTCATCCCATAGGTTAGTAATCATGAGATAATATTGAAGTCTTGTTTGTCAAGTGTGAAAATTATTAGGCTTGAATTTGTCTACTGTGATGATGGAGTTCATTGCCATATCTCTAACTTAAGCTAGTCAATATGCTCAAGTAAAGTCTCTTAAACACTCCCAAACACATTGGCTCTGATACCAATTGTTGGTTTTTAAGGTCCACAATCAATATAGAGAGATAGTATAGAGAGAGAGAATAGAGAGAAACAATAGAGACAATGTATATGAGATAGGCAAAGGAGCAAACTCAGCTCCAAAAATAAAACCTAACTTGAAAAGAATACCTACACAATCACTTCTCACAAACCCTCGGTACTTTGAGCTTTAAGAAGCTATGATACAACATGAATATTGTGCTTAGTATGTGGTCTTTATATAAGCTTGAGGTTCAAACCCAAAAGCTTTACGAAAAACACTAAAAAAGCTCAAAAAATGTGCATGCAAATTTTTCGTCAAAAAAAGTGGTGATGGTTAAAAACGTAATTTCTTGTGTTTTTTAATGATGATGTGGGTTAATAATAACCATTGGATCTTGGTTCAATGTGATTTTGACAAGTGTCTAGTTTGACTTTTATGAGTAGCTATAACTTTTCACATGAAATTAGGGTTTGACTTTTGAACCCTCAAAACTACTCCAAATTAAAAAAAAAAAAAAATATATATATATATGTATATATATATGTATATATATATATATATGTATATATATAGATGTATATATATATGTATATATGTATATATATACATATATATATATATATATGTATATATATATATATATGTATATATATATGTGTGTATATATATATATATATATATATATATATATATATATATATATATATATATATATATATATATATATATATATATATATATATATATATATATATATATATATATATATATGTGTGTGTGTGTGTGTGTGTGTGTTGAGTAGCACTTTTCAAATATGTGATTAAAAAAATTTGCATATTTTGACCAACATTGACCTCTTTTTGACCAACCTTTGACCTTTGAAAAATTTGCAAAATATGGATAAACCCTCATGTGGAAGGTTTATTTCCATATATATATACATATATGTAAATATATATATATATATATATATGTGTGTGTGTGTGTATGTATATGTATATATATATATATATATATATATATATATATATATATATATATGTGTGTGTGTGTGTGTGTGTGTGTATATGTTGGAAATGAAGCTTCCACAAGAATGTTTATTTCTTAATAGATCCAACAAAGGATTATCAAAATTGTACATATTGTTATATAGTTTTGGTGTATAACTTGTGAAAGACACCTTGAACTTCATGTGTGTCTTTGTTCTTCATTATATGAGGCAATGAAGATTTTAAAATAGGGAGTTTTCTAGATATGGTGGAATATTCGACAACGGTATTTTTTTAACTTTTTGGCTTTGAAATGGTACCCATTCAGTGGTGCAATTTTGCCTAAGTATCCTTAAAGACTCAAAATGTGATTTTATTTAGAAATTGATATATACTAGATATGTGCACACTGCAGCCTGTTAGCCAACTAGGCCAAACATGTAGTTCACTGCTTCATTGTGTAAATACTATGTCTAAAACATTGCCTTATTTCAAGCATATGGAATAAAGTATATACCCTTTGAATCATAGTTAGTAAGGTACGATCCGTATGATTTGTATGGTACGTATTAGTACGGTACTACATACGTGCCTTAAGATTTGGAGCTTCTCGTACGAAGTTCGTACGTTCATAAGGTACAATGACAATATACATGGAGACATGTATAAGGGAGTGTACATATATAAAGATTATTTTTCCCAATGATAATACATAATATTGTATCTATGCATGAATATAATTGTTCTCTAACTAGTATAGTTGCAAAACCAATGTACTTTCATTATAAATTCAAGTCAAAATTGAAAATAAAACACGTGTACTTTTTTGGTACGAATTGGTATGAATACGTACTAGTACGTACGGTATGAACAATACGTACGAATGTGTTCGTTCTGGTATGAATAGCAACTAAGCTTTGAATCCCTTTGAATCACTTCTTAATGCAATTCATATATCTAAGATTCTTATTTGGAAACCTTGCCTTTCCATTTCTAAGTCTCTTGCACTCACCTTGTTTGCAAACACACAAAGTGACCGTCCTAGCTTGCAGCTTTTCTATATCATAGTACTAAAATCATATAAATGTCCTCCGAACCATGATAATGTCATAAATGATTTTGCTCCCATACCTTCCTAGACCTAGGTAGATCATGATAAAGTCATAACTGACTTCTCTCTTGTACCATCCTTCCTACACCTAGGCAAAATACAAAGTTTGATTTTCGATATCGCTATCTTTTATACCTAACATGGGTGTGTGGATGATAACAAGCTTGAACACTTTCTTAACATAAAGGTGAGTACTCACAAACATGAAAAACAAACAGTAACATAAGTGTTTTCTTCCCTTCAATTAAAAGGTCAAAGTCATTCCTATGACTCATGTTTCTCTCCTTAGGAGATTCGTGATTATTTGGTACATCATGGCTGTTTGCAAACAATTTCATAATATGTCAACTTAACTTGAGTTGCAAATGATGGCACTCGCATCACTTTATTTTCAAGTCATAAGGAATGACTATTGATACAACTTGTATCAATCCATACCATCACTATCCGAAACAAGAAGTTATGTTCTCCTATGCTATACTCGCATGGCGTTATGTACACCTGTTAAAGTTTGAGTAGAGTCTCCCATGTCCAACTCAAAATATGAATATGTGGAAAATCTTGTTCTTTTCAAGAATGTTTCCATCATAGAAAATCTCAAATAGCAGCATATTAAAGATTATACTTTTACTCATGCAAAATATTTTAGGAGTGTAGATGCGGTCCTTTGCCAGTTTTTGGTATGATGGAACCAAATCAATTCGGTTCGGTTCGTCTATAAGGTTCATTTTGGTGCATTTAGGCTTCTTGGTTCATTGACAAATTTCATACTTAATCTTTAGGGGTTCGTTGACAAATTTCATACTTAATCTTTAGGGGTTCTGTGACAAATTTCATACTTAATCTTTAGGGTACTTTGGGTGTGCATATGCCATCTTGTATTATCGTGATTTGCAAACATCTTTCCCGAGAGCAAAACATATCTTGACCATGTTACGCCACACACACATGTCACTGACTATATTGCACACACACATGACATGTCACACACAAACACATGTGTGATAGACAGATGTGACATGTCTCACACACACATCATGCATGATTGATGCCAGACATACATAGTGAGTGGTCATACATGTCACACACACATCATACATGTCACATACATGGCATGCCACACACCCATGCCATTGGGCGTCGATCACACACGCACACGTAGAGTGACAAATGATGTCAAGAGCTGTCAGCTTCCGATCAAACACACATACACATGCATCATACATCACACATATCTGATAGACATGTTTGACGCACACAATCACCAGTGATACATGTCACACACACAGATTGACAGTTGATATCAACAATTATCAATTACACAGCAAGTACCATGACAACATGATTTAATTTTTTTTACCAAAGGTGACAGCTTGCATATACTAAATATTAGTATATATTATGATTTCGTAATGCAATGCACCTTACACACCTTTTCCCAAAGGAAGCGTAAGGTCTTGGTACCTTAAACACACCTAACAAAACCTAAACCAACCTTATGCACCTTACCTGGGACGTAAGGTTCGGTCCTCGCACTTTAAATGCTCCAAACGTACCGAACCAAACACACCTAACCACCTTGCTAGAGAGTGTGTGAGATTACCTCACAGTGAGTTAGTAATGAAGAGAAGTGAAGCCATGGGTTTATATAGCAAAGGTAGGCGAACAACTTTGTATGAAAGTTACATGGAAAAGCAAATGTGAAAGCTGAATGTAGTTGTACTAAAGATTTATGCAAGCCATGATGATGTGGTATTAGAGATCCAAATTTAGGTGCTAGGCTTATATATTGCCACATGTCAATTTCGCTACCAAATTTTTAAGCTATGGCCAAATTTGAATTGACTTTTGAAAGTTGTTTTTTTTTTTTTGGACCAAAAAATAGGGTTTTCATTCGAGGTTGATTTTAGGGGGTTTTTGGGATATATCTTGCATATGATTGGATGGCTCTCATGAAGTACTTTATGAATATGCGATTCATTTTTGAAAGCCTAAGAGTCACATTTGACCATTTTTATAATTTAATTCAATTTTGTCTTATGATACAAAATAATCAAAATGTTCATTGATTATATACAATGATTTGAGAAATCTAACCTCAAATGCATACATTTAGGATTTTCAATGTCCATTTCCTAACAAGGTGATCTCTTTTTCAAATCTTCTTACCGTTCATTCCTATTGCGATCTTGAAATGATTTCCAACTTCCTTTACATGTGATCCTATTTGTTGATAAGTTAATTGTTAGTCTAAAACTTCAAAGGCGCTGATCTAGAGAACATCACATGTGGCCATCATGCGCACTCATTCCCATCACCCCTTAGATACCTTAGGTTATCCCCTGAGCTAGGGACTCTAGATGTTAAGTTCAATTAATTGTACTTCAAAAAGTATCTCACTTCCATAATCCATTAAGGTGATTTGGGGCTCTCTCTTCATTGCAGTCACAGCGGAATGTTGTTTGTTGTCTTTAGAATGTTGGAATATGCGCTCTACACATTAAGGAACTTGGGACATGAGGAATATTCCAACTGTTGGCAATAAGAGGGAGCATTTTGAGAATGTTTGAGTGTTTTGATCATGACACAAGATTTTTCCTTGTTTGTACTTATTCATTCTGAAAAGCTATGGATGGTCATGAAAGTGAGAGCTTCATAGATGTAAGGCTTTCTTGGATGTAGATGAGACTGAAGATGAATCTCCTTCAGCTGTATTTCATGAAAGCTTTATGTTATAGACAATGACATGGTCTCTGGTGCAAGTCCTCAGTCCTCTTTGGAGAGGGATTGGACTTCAGAATCTGAATGTTGTCCTCCGCAATTTGGAGTCTAAGCATGTGTATCATGATTCGTGATGTTGTTTTAATCCATATAATGTTCTCAGGGACATATAGTGCGTACATTTATCCTTAACTCCTTTCCTATTCGAGTTTGGCTTAGGTTTTCTCGTATTTCCATTTCTATCAGACATCTCGTTCCGAAACTTGCCTTCATCGGACATCCAGTGATGACTTTGCTCTTCATATTCATGAGATGATCCCATTTTCTGGTTAGATTGTTCTTAGTCCAAAACATTGAAGGGATGGATCTAGATGATGTGAACCAGATTTTGAAGTCACCATTACTTATACATTGAAGGTATATATTAACACAAGTCTCAACTTGTTATGTATGTTTTAGGAAACAACATATGAAATACAGCAAGCCCTGTACAGGCTGCAAACTCACTTTTGTCCTTTTGAGGATAAGGGAAAAGTGAGTCACATATCATTCCTTAACCTCAAAGGTGGATGAGTGCGTTGTTTGTCTTAAAGCATTTTACGGGAGAAGGTAAATCAGAAACTACCTTTTCTTAGCTTTATTTGCATTACACTACTGACACTGAACATTTTTTTGGGTCTAATAGAGATATGTCCTTTGTTTATGGAAGCAATATGATATTGGATAATATGATGATGAAAAGATTTAAATAACTAGAATTAACAAATTTCTTGAACAGAGGAGGGAACGTGCATTAAAGAAGCAGCAGAGGCAGGCACAACTCCTTGATAGTTTCTTAAATACAGAAAGTATGACAGCTGGGCGTTCAAGGCGTGACCGGAAGCCTGTTACATATACTTTTGGTGAGACTTAGCAGTACTTCTCTGCATATGATAATCATTTGTAATGTCTCTAGTTGTCATTGTACTTTTGCCTGAGTATGATGTTTCTTTTCAGATGATTATGACAAGTCAATCAGTGAAGCTATCAAAATCACTAAGTAAGTGTTTTTACAATTAAAGAAACCATTAGTGAGTGATTCTATTTGTACTAAACTTGTTTGTTTTTCACAGGAGGCGGCAGAATTCTCCTGAAATTCCTGCTGCAAGGGAGAGGAAGATATCTAATGGTGTTTCAAGACAACATACAGATGAGCTGGAGTCAAACTCCATGGACGATGAAGACCAGCTTGAGACATCTAGTGGCATGAAACGTGCAGATGGTACAAGCCCATCCAAGCAGTATGAATCAGGCATTCAGTCCTCTGAATCTGAACTGTCTGGCGATAGATTATTTGGCAGGTAAGAAAGGTTCTTGGAGCAACTGATAGTTTGATATGTTTGGACAGAATCTTGCCTTCTTTTACTAACATCCATAGTATGTGCATCTGCATCTCTTGGCCTATGACATGGTGTTGGATTTCAGGGGACGGCGCCTCCGTAAGCCTCAGAAATACAGGGAGAGTGAATTTATTGACCCAACCTTCGGGGACGAAGCTGGTCTCTCCAGTGCAGAGGATATTGAGGGGGAAGCTCTGTATGATGAAGGATATCGATTGAAGAAAAGGAGAGTAGATGATAGCTCAGATGGAGACGATGGGGATGATGAGTATAGAGGAGATGAGGATGATGAAGAGGATTTTGATGATGAAGATGAAGAAGAAGATGATGATTACTTTGGGTCTAGTGATGAAGGAGAATCAAATTGGAAACGGCGTAGCTCAAAGAGCACAGGGAGGGGCAGAACAAGAGTTACATCTAAAGCAGATAGATTTTCAAATTCAGGGCTTCGACGCAGTCAGAGAGCTACCAGAAGCCACATAGATTATAGCAAATATGAAGAAAGTGACCAGAGTGAGGAGGACAGGAATGATCCCATCAGTCCGGACAGAGTTGATAGTGATACAGGAGCAGCATTGGCGAATTGCAGGGAGAATGGTGCAATTGAGTCTATGTATGTATCAAATGGGCAGCACATGGATAAAGCTGGGGCTACAGAGGGAACTGATGATGTTTCAAAAGCAATTGAATGTGATTTACCTGAAAATGCAGTAAAGGATATTTGTGTAAGAGAGAACATGAACATGATAGATGCCCCGCATAGTTCAGCAAATGAGGCAAAAAGTGAGCCCCTGCTGGATGTTAAACCTGATGTTAAAATGCACACGTTCTTGGATCTGAATGTAGCAGCTCCCATGATAGGTGGACTAGATGAAACTTGTGATGGACCTTATGGACATCCATCGCTATTTCCTGTAGAGAAAATTCAAATCAGTGGAGATGATGGTTCGATTTATGACCCCCCAAAGATGGTGACAGAGGGTCTGAAGAGGTGAGAGGATGAGTTCTGGTGGCCATGGCTATATGCATTCCCTGTAAAATTACTGGAAACCCCTGACCTTAACTCTGTGCTTTCTCAATCAAGTGCTTGGGCTCTGATAATGAATATAACAGAATACTCGGATTCACCAAGTCACATTTACTGCTCACCAGGCGGTTCTGTCCTTTGAAGAGCATATGTAAAGCACACAAGTTCAGGTGCACACCTCCAATTGAGAGGATTGTGTTGCATACTACCTTGATGGCTGGCTCCATGATGCATGAAGTGATTTGTTCCAGGAATGTCTATCTAGATGCTACATGGCACTCATGTAATGTGTCAATAATTGAAATTCTCCTGGTGGTTATCTTAATGTGCATTATGGTGATCACACAATGTTTATCAAAGCATTGCTGTGAGTGATTCCTCACTTTCAGAGCTGGTACATGGTTTTGTCTATTATAGTTAATTTTCAGGGTTGTCTGTTGTCCCGTTCTTGGTGATAATGGAGTACTCACTCACATATTGAGTTCTGTGCATTTCATGCCTTTTTTCATGTATATGTATCTCTACAGGCCTTCAACGTTTTGAATTGGTTTGGAAGATAGTTCTGATCGTCTGTTGTAAGTTTGACAGTTTCTAAAGATCTATACATTTGAATGAGGATGATTTGTATTTTTGAGCTCATATGTGGTTTTATATCGGGTTTTGGGATGTTTTAGCTTGTTGTGATACTTCAGAGAAGTGGAATGATATTGATTACAATGCAATGAATGCTTTGGTATTCATGGAATGTGCTGTTGTGTGTATACCATCATATAGGAGTTGACAAGGCTTTGTTTCTTGGTTGCTAGCCTTATTGAGATGGGAGAGATTCAAATTTAGGCAGTTTTAGGGTAAATATAGTTTTACTTGATTTTTTGAAGGTATGCTCCTAATATTTTTTAAGACTAGATGTACACATTCTGCATATTATTGAGATCTTGGAGTGGACTAAAAGTTGGTACAATAGCCATAGTTGTACTTTTTATTTATACCTCTGTATAGCGGACAGGACAGTGTTGCCCCATCTTGAGTGGCCCAGCCTTTGAATTAGATTTAATTCTTTAGTGATATGTATGCTTGCTCATCATCATCCTAATCTTACTCTGGAAATGTTTCTGAATGATATTTTGCACTTCCTTCAATGCATATTATGCACATTACTAAGATCTTGGGGTGGACTACAGTTGATACAATTGCCATGCTGCATTTTTTATTTATACCTCGGAATTAAACATGGTTGAGATGTACACATTATGTACAACATGAAGATCTTGGAGGGGACTAGAAATTGATACGATAGCCATAGTTGCATTTTTTATTTATTCCTCTGTATAAAACATGTTTTGTTCCCGTAGATTGTACATGCGCAATAATTTAATGGGCTACTTACTTTTCTACTATCACGCATCAGGAATATCAATGCACTATGCTCTTAAGCTTCTTCATTATGCGATTTCAATAATTAGTATTAGAGTTAGATTCTTGCATCTTGAGGTGTGCCAACATCCTACTCAGCCCAATCTCAAATATGTATCAAATTCAAGGTTGAAATATATTTCAGTGGAGTTTGAAGAGACGTGGCATTACAGTTTGCATTTTGGCTTGTTTTAGTCTTTATTTGTGTCATTGAGACTATTGTGCCTTTTCAATTAGTAATATGTTTCTCAAAGTTTGGTATATGTATTAAAGAGCTTCACACGAGATTTCTCTTTGTCTTTTCTAGGAATATTCATCCAGGAATAGTTACTCGCCAGAATTGACAATACATATGTATTTCACTTCTGATGCTGAGGATAAACTGGACGGTTCTTCCTACTCATGGTGACGATGTATGATGCACTGTTTATGGGTAGCAAATGACTTGTGGAATTTTCTGGGTTCTAGGGTATGTCTTTTTTTTTAATGAGGAAGCTCGGTTGAAGGGTAATCTCCCTTGGTTTGAATATATTGAAGGAACAACTGTACAAGTGAAGGGTATGTCTTGCTGCAACTACAAATGGTGTAATTATAGTTAATATAAGTGGTGTCGATGATTCGTCGGGTTCTACTTTTACTATATTCCTTGTTTCAACTATGTAAAGATTAGCAGCCGATGTAATTGTAGATTGTAGTTGATGGTATGCTAGAAATGCATGGGCACATGCCTCGATTGCTTTGTCCATCAAGCATGCCATTACGTCTCATATTTGCTCATATAAAATGGTTAAGGATGCATGGGATACTCTTGACACATTATACTAGGCAAGAAACAAGACTCATATCTCTTATCTCCACAGATAACGTGTCAAACACATGAACTAGGATGATTTGAGGAAAATTTTCTTGATAAAGACCAAGATCTAAAAGAAATTGATTGTTGCATACTAAATTTTGCCAGATAGTTCATTTGTGCACAATGTTCTTAATGAGTTTCTTAATTCTTACCAAAGTTTTGATTCCCCTATTTGTTATGCCTTGATTGCTTTGTCCATCAAGCATGCCATTATGTCTCATATTTGCTCATATAAAATGGTTAAGGATGCGTGGGATACTCTTGCCACATTATACTAGCAAGAAACAAGACTCATATCTCTTATCTCCACAGATAACGTGTCAAACACATGAACTAGGATGATTTGAGGAAAATTCTTGATAAAGACCAAGATCTAAAAGAAATTCATTGTTGCATACTAAATTTTGCCAGGTAGTTCATTTGTGCACAATGTTCTTAACGAGTTTCTTAATTCTTACCAAAGTTTTGATTCCCCTATTTGTTTACTGATGAAAGACAATCCCAATGCCTTATCATTTGAATATCTACTTTCTATGTTTCTGCACAAGGATTAGCATCTGATGTAATTGTAAATTGTAGGTGATGGGATGCTAGAAATGCATGGGCAGCACACGCCTTGATTGCTTTGTATGATTATTTGCTCATATAGAATAGTTAAGGATGCGAGTGAGACTCTTGCCACATTATACTAGGCAAGAAATGAGACTTGTATCTCTTATCTCCACAAATATTTTGTCACACACATGAACTAGGATGATTTGACAAAAAATTTCTTGATAAAGATCAAGATCTAAAAGAAATCGACTGTGGCATACTAAATTTTGCTAGGTAGTTCACTTATGCAAAATGTTCTTAATGAGTTGCTTAATTCGTATGGAAGTTTTGATTCTTCTCTTTGTATATTGATGAAAGACTATCCTAATGCCTTATCATTTGAAATCTACTTTCTATGTTGTTACTCAAGGAATAATTATAGAAAACATGTTTGTTATACATGTAGAATAAGCTTGTGTTGCTGGTCAAAAGAGAGAGTAAAGTCGGTTGTTCCTTAGGCAAGAAAGAATCTATTGAAATCCATTGAATGCTTCATAACCAAATAAAGAAGAAAAAGATGAGAATCCAAGTATTGTAAGACAAATGTTTATGTTATTAAGGGAGCTTCTAAAGTAGTAGTTGAAGAGAAAAAGAAGAAAGCGAGTATAATGTTTCTAAGTATGGTGCCACTTCCAAGATTGAGTTTGCTAATTTTTTAAATGCAGAATGGGCTTTTACTTCTCACTGTAGTTATGATCCTATTCTCACATGCTCATATTTGTACTAGACTTAGATGTTTGATATTTTGATAATGGTGCATCTGAACAAATTACCTCACAATGCAATTTCTTCACTTGAGCTTATCCCTAATGCAAATATTGTAACATGTGTAAACAACTCCTTTCATCTTCTTATGGGACTTGGAAAGAGTTTCCTTATTGTATAATGACTTCATCTTATGAAATGAATTTTCCAAAGAAAGGCATATGAGTTAAATTTGTTGATGGAAAATGTATTGTTCATGATATCTTTGATGCTATCAAAGTTGTTGATTTTGGTATGCTATGTTATGGTTTCTACATAAAGAAGTAAAAACATGGATCTATTTTGGTTTAAGGGTTCTTTTTTTATTGAACTTAATGCATTCTTGATCGAGTTTGGGTTAAAAACCTAGTAATATAGTCCTATGTACACCTTACTAGAGTGGGTATCATTGAGATAAAACTAACAAGATGCATGATTGAGAGTTAAGCCTTATCTCATAGCTTTTGGCTTGTGGCTACCTTCGTACTTAATAAGTATCCCACTAAGGGTTTGTAATCAGTTACTTCTTATAAGATGACTTTTATTTCTTATTTTCATGGCTTTTGTTGTTCATCATATGCATTATTGTTCAAAAAACAATGCAAAATTGCATGATAAGTTCATGAAACGTACTTTTGTTTGATATAGTTCTAAAATTAATATCTAATGTTTGTACCATCCACAAACTAAACGCATTTTGGTGAGTTGAGATGTATTTGTATAATATTTCATCAAACCTCTAAATTTAAGTTACGAAGACATCAATCAACACTTTTTATGATATATGGTTTCTCTTTTAAGTCATGAGAAATCAAATGTAGCTTCCATTGATGTGATTCTTTTAGTTTATAGAATGTTTGAATGAGGACATTGTTGATATATTTCAGTAGTGATGTGTGTGAACAAACTTAGGATTGTCGGGGCACCTTTTTTTCCCTCTTTAGGAGGTTTTTTCCCCCTCGGCTTGTATATACGACTATAACCCTAATGGGTATTTATCTTTGTACATTCACTTGGTAATACATTCAATATTGTGTGTTTTTCTCCAAGCTTCTTCTTCTTCTTCTTCTTTTTCTTCCTTGTGCTATTTGCGTGCTCCCATAGACCTCAAACTCCAACAATTGGTATTGGAGCAGTTCACCGCTTCATCTAGGGTGTTGTCAACACCCCTCCGATCACAATCTCAAAATCGCACAAAAGTTGGTGAGCATACTCAAGGCGATTAAAAGTTCAAAACTAATTCACTTTGTGGTGTTGAACTTTGATGTGAGCTCGATTCAGCTTCCAAATGCACTATCCAAGCACATATGGAGGCAATTTCATCCTTTTGTGCCAAAAAATTATATAGGTTCTGGTTCGCAAGTACAAGCGCCTTGAAGTCTGCTATAGGTTTAGCAGAGCTTGACCGGTTAGTTTTGTTCAACTTTTTGAGATACAATCATTTTTGTGCATCTCGGTATTTTACTCAGTGGTCATGGCTGAAAGTAATGATGTGTTCCATATGTTGGCTGTCGAGGAAAAGTTGGATGATACCAATTACCCATTATGGGCATATATGATGCATCATGTATTGGTGGAAAAAGGACTGTGGAATATTGTGCAAGGCGTTAAAAAAGGACCTACTACACTTGGAAATATAGTTATTGAAGGTGATGTAGATGGCATTGAAGATGGTCTTCAAATTCTTGTTTCTGCTGTGGTTCCTGCTACACCTACTGCACAACAACTTGGTTGGGATGGAAGAGATGCTCAAGCACATGCATTGATATCCTTGTTTGTCAAACGTGCTATTATCCCTCATATTTGCTCTTGGAAAACAACAAAGGATGCTTGGGATATACTTACCACTTTATGCCATGCAAGAAATTTGGCTCATCTTGCTTACTTCAGAAAAAAGTTGGAGAGTGAGCATATGAATGAAGGAGATTCTATGGACAATTTTTTATGACAAAGATCAAAGATTTGAAAGAGCAGCTGATTTCTGTAGATGAAGTCTTGCTAGATAGTTGACTTGTGCAATGGTCTTTTAGATTCATATCAGAGTTTTGCTTCTACTCTTTGGTTGATGATGAAAGGCAATCCAAATGTCTTAACATTTGAGAAGTTAGTCTCTATTTTGTTGCAGGAAGATCAGTAAAGGTAGAACAAGTCCATTATGCATGTGCGGATCAAGCTTTCTTAGCTAGTTAGAAGGGCAAAGATAAATGGAGCTCCTCTACTAGTAAGTAGAAATCTGCTAATGTTGCACAATTGAAGAATGAAGACAAAGACAAGAAGAAAATAGGAAAGAAGAAAAAATTCTTCAAATATTGTAAAGGAAATGATCATGTCATAAACAATTGTCCAAAACTGGCAACAAAAGAGGCTAGAATGGTTGTTGCACATGCCTCTACACCTAAAATAGAGTTTGACTAACCTTGTGCAGAATGAAGAATGGGTGTTTTACTACTGTTTGCAACTATGACCCATCTTCTCATGAACAATGTATGAAATTAGTCTAGAACTTTCAGAATTACGAGTTTGAGAAATAGGAGCATATAGAAAAAATGGATATAATTTAATTTGAGAGAAAGAAAGGTAGATGAACTTGATTTTTAAGTCCTAAGATATTAGAGAGGCAATCAAGGTATTTTCTGAGAGAGATGATGGTGAGAGATCATTCATAGATATAAATATTTCTACGACTATGAGGAGAATGAGGCCAAGCCATTTTGTACACATCTTCTCTAATAACAAAAACATGTTTGTGTAGAAGTATTTGAGTTAATTCTCCTTGCGTGAAGAAATCTAAGTGATTTCATAGCTATATCAATTTTAGTTGGAAGTTACAAGTTTTTTTGGTGTAGATTTCATTGATTTTCCAAGAGTTAGATCTCAGAGTATGGTGTAAAGTTTTGTATGAGCAATAACTCATTTTAAAGTTATCGTCCTTAACAACAATTGGCCAAAATATCTTTGCAAAACGGGACATGTGCTCAGAGAAATAAGCTTAATAGTGAAGGCATGCCACATCAATGAAGGTAATTTTTCAAATTTTAGACATACTTTAACTTCTGAAGAAATTTCACATTATTTGCAAGTAATTAATTGAAAGTTTTGCTTGGAATGTGTTTCTTACTATATTTAATCATTGCGCACAAGAATCTCTAAGATTCAAGTCAAATCAGAAAAGAATTGAAGCTAGAAGAAAAGGCGCATTTTCAAAAACAATAAATGTTCACATTTACTAAGGGAAGTGTCAAAGTTTTTGAAGTTTGAAGTCTTACTGAGTTAATGGTAAATATAGAGGCTTTCTAATATCACATTAGGTTGGTTCTTGTGATGTTTCATACATCAACAAGTGGTATCATAGTAGAAAGGTCCTAAAGAGTAGAAGAAGGTG
This sequence comes from Ceratopteris richardii, assembly GCA_020310875.1. Taxonomy (NCBI): domain Eukaryota; kingdom Viridiplantae; phylum Streptophyta; class Polypodiopsida; order Polypodiales; family Pteridaceae; genus Ceratopteris; species Ceratopteris richardii. Next base: position 76,138,172 of record CM035437.1, on the reverse strand, counting down.
CAAATACAAGAGATCTTGGAGAGCTTTCATTGAAAGTTTGGAAGCTAAAGCATTTAACAACAAAAAGAATTAGTGAATTACTTCAAAGTCATCCTCAAGGGTAAATATCTACAAAAAGTATTAATCTTTAACCTTTAACTCACAGGTTGCAACAGAAGTAAGAAGACCATGGCAGATCATATCTCTAGTGACAAATTGGATAGAGATAACTATCCTGCTTGGTAGATAGCCTTGGATCTATAGATGAAAACATTGAAGATCATAGGTTGATTGCACAATTAGTTGCACGGTTGAGAGGGGATGAAAAGTGGAAACCTTTTGTACAATCAATTGAACTCTCATTAAATCATTTTTTACTAGATCTAAATCAATTGCTTGGATTGATGCTCACACTTGAGCAAGATTTGAAGTCAGATGGAGACAAAGAACAAAGTTCTGCTATGTATGCAAAGAATAAGAAGAGACGAGACAAAGGTAAAGCAAAGGATGAAGAAGAATCAATTTCTCAGGCTTATTATGTAAAAGAAAGAGGTAATGGTAGATGTAGAGGTAGACGAAATGAAAGAGGAAGAGGTAACCAGAATGACAACAAAAAGACATGTTGGATTTGTGGCATGAGCAATCATTTGGCTTATGATTGTTGGCATAATCAACAAGGTTCAAATCAAAATCAAAGTAAAAATGGAAGAGGAAGAGGTGGAAGATATCAAAACCACTTTCAAAGAGGAAGGCAAAGTCAAAGAGGTGGCTATGGTAGAGGTGGAGGAAGAAATTGGGGACAAAACCAATCATACAATACCACCTACTACAATTATGCAAATGATACACAAAATGAGAACCATACAACACTAATGATGAATATAATAAGCACATGAGAGAGAGAAGGTATCAAGGTATTCTATATTGACTGTGGTTGTTCTAATAATTTTTCAAGAAATATAGAATTAATGTCAAAATTAGAAGAAGGTATTTCTAGTCATACAGTTCAAACAGGTGATAGCACAAGACATAATGTGCATTTAATTGGAAAAGTGAAATGCACGAGTGGAGCAGATTTGCTAACCAATGTTTTGTATGTTCCCACAATACCTAAGTATATGATTAGTGTGGGGCAAATAGTTGAGAAAGGTTTTCAAGTCAGATTCACAAATGAAGGAGTATTTGTGGAAGATCGAGAGAATGAATATATCCAGATTGATTATGGTAAGAAGGACGGTAGACTCTTTACTTGAGCAAGTGATTACAAAGTTAGACCTTTGGCATAAGAGGTTAGGACATCTCAACGAAAGAGGAATCAAATCTACGGTGACCAATCAATCTGTACTTGGATTACCAAATGTGGAGAACCAACAGATGATCTACAACTGTGAAGCATGCCAAATGGGAAAAGCACATAGATTATCATTTCAGAAGAAAGGATTCAAACACGATGGACTTTTAGAGCTCATCCATACAGATGTATGGGCACCAACAAAAGAAGGATCAATCAATGACTATTGATATATTTAGGTAGTGATGTGTGTGAACACTCTAGGACCGCCGGGGTACTTTTTTCCCTCTTTAGGAGGTTTTTTTCTCCCGGCTTTATGGGCTACTTATCTTTGTACATTCTCTAGTAATACATTTAGTATTGTGTGTTGTTCTCCAAGCTTCTTCTCCTTCCTTGTGTTGTTCGGGTGCTTCCGCAGACGTCTATCTCCAACAATTGGTATCAGAGCAGGTCGTTGCTTCATCTAGGGCACCGTCGACACTCCTCCGTTTGCACTCTCAGAATCGCACGAATTTTGGTGTTCATACTCAGCGTGCTTCCGAGATCAAAATGGCTTCGCTTTGTGGTGCCGAAATCGCGATCTGAGCTCATTTCGGCCTTCGAATGCACTATCACAGTGCTTGTGCAGGCTATTTTGTCTTTTTGTGCCAAAGGTATATACCAGTTTCTGTTCACCAGTATAAGCGTCTCCAATTCTGCTATAGGAAGCAGAATTCATCTCAGCAGTTCCGTTCAACTTTTTGAGATACAATCAATTTTTTGCATCAAGGTATTTTAGTCACTCACCATGGCTGAAAGCAGTGATGTATTCCGTATGTTAGCTGTTGAGGATAAGTTGGATGGTACCAACTACCCATTATGGGCTTATATGATGCGACATGTGTTGGTTGCAAAAGGACTGTGGAACATTGTGCAGGGTGTCGAAAAACGTCCTATCACACCTGCAACTGTTACAACTACAGGTACTGAAGCTGATGCAGAAGGTGTCAAACATGATGATATTCTGCATATTCCTGTTCGTGCTGCGGTTTCTGCTGCACTTACTGCAGAGCAGATTTGCTGGGATGGCAGAGATGCCCAGGCACATGCTTTGATAGCCTTGTTTGTCAAACGTGCCATTATTCCTCACATTCGCTCTTGCAGAACAACTAAGGATGCTTGGGATACACTTACCACATTGTACCAAGCTAGGAATGAGGCTCGTGTTGCTTACCTCCGAAAACAGTTGGAGCATGAGCACATGAATGAAGGTGATTCTATGGATAGTTTCCTAACAAAGATCAAAGACTTGAAGGAACAATTGATTTCTACTGATGAGGTTATACCAGATAGCTCACTTGTGCAGACCGTTCTGAATGGTCTTCCTGATTCATATCAGAGTTTTGCTTCTACTCTTCGGTTGATGATGAAAGGCAATCCAAATGCCTTGTCATTTGAGGATTTAGTCTCTGTTCTATTGCAGGAAGATCAGTCCAGGCAGAACAGCTCCATTATGCATGTTGTAGATCAAGCTTTCCTAGCTAGTCAGAAGGGCAAAGGAAAATGGAGCTCTTCTACTAGTAAGCAGAAATCTACAAATGCTACACATTCGAAGAACCAAGACAAAGATGAGAAAAAATCAAAAAAGCAGAAATTGTTTTGTAAGTACTGTAAAGGGAATGATCACATCATAAAGAACTGTCAAAAACTGGCTGCAAAAGAGGCAAAGAAGAAAGAGGCTGGAATGGTTGTTGCAGAAGCCTCTACACCAAAAACGGAGTTTGCTAATCTTGTGCAGAAAGAAGAATGGGAGTTTTCTACTGTTTGCAGTTTTGACCCATCTTCTCATGATCAGTGCATGTCTGCAGTAGACTCAGATGTTTGGTATTTTGACAGTGGGGCAACCAAACATATTACCTCACAATGCAGTTTCTTCTCTTCACTCGAGCCTGCCGCTACAGGGAATACTGTTACATGCACCAACAACTCCTCTTATCCTGTTATGGGAGTTGGTAAGATCATTTCGACTACTATTGATGGTAGTTCTTTCACTTTGTCAGATGCTTTATTTGTGCCAGGGATCAAGAAGAACCTGTTATCAGTTTCTACATTAGCCAAGATTGGCTTGGTTGTGAAATTTGTTGATGACATGTGTACAATTCATGATCTGTCAAATGGCGATGTGATTATTGCTTCTGGCATTTTATGTCGTGGGCTGTATAAGCTCATAGACTATGAACGATCTAGAAATGATTTGGTATGTGCAGTAAATGATTCTCAGGCTATGTCAGATGCAAAGCTTTGGCATGCACGCTTTGGTCATCTGAATTTTGCTAGTTTGCTATGCCTGCAGAAATATGAAATGGTGTCCTCTTTGCCCAAACTTGAGGCACTTGGAAAACATGTTTGTGAAGGCTGTATTTTGGGCAAAATGCAGCGTTCGTTCTTTCCAAAAGATGGTTCAGTTCGGGCTACTAAAAAATTGTAGCTTGTACATAGTGATGTCTGTGGTCCTATGCAGACACCTTCTTTTGGGAATTATATCTACTTCGTGACTTTCATGGATGATTTTTCTAGGCATGCATGGGTATATCCATTGAAGGCAAAGTCTGAAGTGTTCATGTGCTTCAAACAGTTTTTGGTTTTGGTTGAAAATCTGTCAGCATGTAAAATGGGCACCCTCCATTCTGATCGAGGGGGGGAATATATGTCTTCTGATTTTAATGCATTTTTGGCTGAACGTGGGATAAAACACCAGTGTACAATGTCGTATACACCTCAACAGAATGGAGTTGCTGAACGAAAGAACAAGTCTCTCATGGAGATGGCGAAGTGTATGGTCAAGAATCTGGCTTTACCACATAGTTTCTGGCTTGAGGCTGTCATGTGTGCAACATATGTACTGAACAGGTGTCCCACTAAAGCGCTACAGTCTATCAGTCCATATGAGGCTTGGCATGACCGCAAGCCATCTGTTGCTCATCTGCGTGTTTTTGGTTGTTTGGCATATGCATTAGTGCCTGAACAACATCACAGAAAATTGGATGATAAAGCAGTAAAATGTATTTTTGTTGGGTACAGTTCTGAAAGTAAAGGCTATCGTCTGTATCATCTACAGACTAAACGCATTCTGGTTAGCCGTGATGTTGTTTTTGTGGAAGATGCTATTCATCCATTGCTTTCATGTACTAAGGAGACATCTGTTAGCTCCAAAGACATGTATGATACTTTGCTACTTCTTTTTACAGGTGGACAATCTAGTGTTGGTCCTAATGAAGCAACTTTTCAACCTTTACAGGTTTCATGTGATGATGCAGATAATTCCATTTCTGATGCAAATTTACATGATGCACTTATTGATGAGAGAGCCGATATTGAGCAGGCAAGAACTATGCCAAAATGGATGGTGCAAACCTTGCGTGACAACAAATTAGATGCACCTCTGTCATATTGTACTCGATCAGGCTCTCATAGTGCCTCTTTTGCATCAGATTGCTATGCTATGGCTGTGTCTAGTCTTTGTGATGAGACTGAGCCTTTTTCGTTTGATGAAGCACAAAATTCAGAAAATTGGATGGCTGCTATGCAATCTGAATATGATGCAATAATGAAGAATGGTACTTGGTCTTTATGTGACTTGCCTCCTGACAAGAAGGCCATTGACACTAATTTGGTATACAAGCTAAAGCGTAAACTTGATGGTACAGTTGACATGTATAAGGCTAGGCTTGTTGCAAAGGGTTATGGAGAGGAAAGAGGCATTGATTTTGATGAGACCTTTGCACCTACATGCCGTATGACTACTGTTCGGAGCATCTGTGCACTTGCAGCCCATCATGGTTGGAATGTACATTAGTTGAACATTAAAACTGCATTTCTGAATGGTGACTTGCATGAAGAAGTGTATGTTTTTCAGCCCCGTGGCTTTGTGCAGAAAGGGCATGAGAACCAGGTGTGCAGGTTAAAGAAGGCATTTATGGTTTAAAGAAAGCACCACGTGCTTGGTATGAAAAGATACATGCCTATCTGATTGCACATGGTTTTGAGAACACTCCAACTGAAAGCACCTTATATGTTAAGCGTGCTAATGATGTACTTCTGATCATTGTGGTTTATGTTGATGACATGCTGCTCACTGGTCCTCATGAGAGGCATATTGCCGATTTTAAGGCTGATTTGCATGCCTCATTTGAGATGTCTGATTTGGGGCATTTGCATCATTATTTGGGCATTCAATTTATGCACGTTGATGGTGGAATGACTTTGTGTCAGACGAAATATATTGACACATTATTGCAGTGTTTTGGCCTTGAAGACTGTAAGTCTATTGCCACTCCTATGGAGACAGGTTTACGATTGAGTCTTCATGATGCTGGAGATGCATTTGATGCTGTTCTCTATCAGCAGGCTGCTGGATGCTTGATTTACTTATGCATTAGTGGGCCAGATATTGAGCTTGCTGTCTCACAGATGAGTAGGTTTATGCATTGCCCAAGAGTCAAGCATTGGCAGGCGGTTAAGCGCATCTTTTTCTACTTGAGTGGTACTCGGCTACTTGGGTTGTTTTATCCCAAGGGGGGATCACTACCGCCAGATTTGCATGATTTTTCTGACTCTGATTGGGCTGGTTGCTATGACACTCGTGTGTCCACTAGTGGCTTTTGCTTCATGCTTGGTAGCTCATGTATATATCTTGGTTGAGCAAGAAGCAACCTACTGTGGCCACATCTAGTTGTGAGGATGAGTATAGGGCAGCTTTCACAGCGACTGTTGAGTGTGTGTGGCTCATACGCCTTATGGCTGATTTGGGTGTTGGTCAGTCTTCTGCCACCACCATCTTCACTGACAGTCAGAGCGCATTGGCAGTTGTGAGGAACCCTGTGTTCCATGCTCGCACTAAGAACATTGAGGTGCATTATCATTATGTCAAGGAGAGGTTCTCTACTGGGGAGATCAGCTTGGCATATGTGCCCACGCAGGGAGAACATTGCAGACCTTTTCACGAAGGCTCTGCCTAGGGAGAAGTTTGAGGCTTTTCGCAAAGCTTTGGGCTTACTTCCTTTTGTGGAGTGATTTCCACATAGCTTGGTACTTCCTTATACATGAGTGCCAACTACTTGTTCACGACATCACTCCCAGGGGGGATTTGTTGATATATTTAGGTATTGATGTGTGTGAACACTCTAGGACCTTTGGGACACTTTTTTCCCTCTTTAGGAGGTTTTTTCCCCCGACTTGTATATACGTCTATTTCCCTAATGGGCTACTTATCTTTGTACATTCTCTAGTAATACATTCAGTATTGTGTGTTGTGCTCCAAGCTTCTTCTCCTTCCTTGTGTTGTTCGGGTGCTTCCGCAGACGTCTACCTTCAACAATGACTCTAGGTATTATTTTCTTTTTATTGATGATGCTACAAGATGGATAACTCTATATGTCTTGAAGGAAAGATCAAAAGTATTTGGAGCATTCAAGTTTTTCATGCATATGCAAAAAGAGTTACATGTCAAAGGCTTAAGAGACTAAGGTCTGATGGAGGGGGAGAATACTTCTTCTAAGAATTCAATGATTATCTTTGGAATGTAGGTATTAAGAGAGAAATAACTTGAAGGTACACACCTCAACAAAATGGGGTGGAAAAAAGAAGAAATAGAACTTTGGTTGAGTTTGCTAGGGCTATGTTAAAGGAGAAAAATTGTCGAAATTATCTATGGGCTGAGGCTGTCAATACAGCTACATACCTTGTGAATAGGTTACCATGTACAACTCCAAATGGAATGGCCCCTTATGAAGCTTGGTGGGGTAAGAAACCAACACTAGATCATTGTAAATTATTTGGATCAATTGCCTATGCTTATGTACCATCACATCCTAGACATAAGCTTGAACCAAAGGCTAATAAATATGTGTTCATTCGGTATGATGAAAAGTAGATGGGCTATAGGTGATATTTGATGAACACAAAAGTTGGTATGCAGAAAAAAATTACAACATTGAATTATTTGAAGAAGAGGAAAGAAGAAGTGAGAGAGGTAAATCAAGTATACAAGTGAATGGAGATGAAGATCACATGCAAGAAAGCACATCCAGAGCTAGATTATCAAGAAGAAATGAAGAAGCACCTAGGTTTGATGAAGAAGTGTACTCAGATACACATGAAGAAAATGAACCAAGAAGGTCAAGCAGATTAAGGAGACAACCAACAAGGTATTCCAATGATAATTCTTATATGAATAAGAAAAGTTATGCTTATATGTTCAAAGAAGATGAAGAACCTCAAAACTATGATGAAGCAAAAGGTGAGAAATGATGGGAAGATGCAATGAAGGAAGAGTTCAATGCACTTGAGGAGAACAAGACATGGGAAATTGTTCGCAAACCAAATGGTAAGAAGGTGATTCGAAATAAATAGGTTTATAAAGTAAAGAAGATTGCACATGGAAGAATAGCTAGATATGAAGCTAGATTGGTGGTCAAAGGTCAAAGACATAGATTATGATGAGGCATTCAGTCCTGTGGCAAAGATGTCAACCATAAGGACAATCATTGCTATTGCCACATCAAAAGGATGGACCTTGAGTCAATTGGATATAAAGAATACATTTTTGAATGGATACATATCTAATGAAGTATACATGGAACAACCACAAGGGTTTGCAAATTTCAGAAATCCAAATTATGTTTACAGATTAAGAAGAGCACTCTATGGGTTAAAGCAAGCTCCAAGAGCTTGGAACTAGAAGCTTGTAAAGTATCTCAATGATCTTGGATATCAAAGTTCAAAGGCAGATGCAAGTCTACTTATCAAAAGAAAAGATGAAGGTATAATCTACATTTGTATTTATGTAGATGACATTATAATCGCAAGTACCTCAAATGAAGGAATCAAGGAAGTAAAGAGATTACTTTTAAAAGGAATTCAAGATAAGTGATCTAGGGAAGTTATCATACTTTCTTGGAATGAAATCACTTATGAAAATCATTGTATATATGTATAACAAGAAAACCATCTTTTGAACCTGTTGAAGAAGTTCAACATGGAGAATTGTAGACAAGTTTCAACTCCACTTAAAGTTAATCATAAGCTTAGCAAATATGATGGTGCAGAATTCAAAGACATGAGGAAGTAGCAATGGGAAGTTTGATTTATGCTATACTAACAAGACCTGATCTTAGTTATGCAGTGGGAGTCCTCTCACAATTCATGCATTGTCCAAAGGATCAACATTGGATTACAGGCCAAAGAGTTCTTAGATACATCAAAGGAACTATAGAAGAAGGATTATATTATCCTTTTACTTCACACATAAAGTTGAGAGCATATAGTGACTCAGATTGGGCAAGAAGTCAAGATGATAGAAGATCAACACATGGATACAAATGTATATAGCTGATAAGCTTGTGAGTTGGTGTTCAAAGAAACAACATACAATAGCATTATCATCAACTGAAGCAGAATATAAAGGGCTTTTGTAAGTAGCTAAAGAAGTAATATGGATGCAGACCTTGTTCAAAAGCTTGGCCATTGATCAAGGTATACCTATAATACATGGAGATAATATGAGTTCACTTTATCTTGCAACAAATCTATTGTTTCATGCAAGAACAAAATATATAGAGATTCAATATCATTTCTTGAGAGAAAAGGTAATGGAGAAGGAAATTGAAGTGGTGCATACTCCTACAAAGGATCAGATAACATATATCATGACAAAAAGCTTGGATGTAGTGAAGACAAGTACATTCAAAGGAATGGAAGGAATAAAAGAGAAGGAGATTGTATGAAAAGATAGAAAATGTTAATTAGTGATTGAGGGGACCTGCTGGGCTTCACTCACTAATTAAACATAAAGACATGAAGACATAAATGGAAAGAAGAAGAACAAAGAGCTATGGAAATTGGACACTCAAAAAACCATGCCTATGTGAAGGGATAAATTCATACATGTAATATAGTGATGAAATAGATTCAAAATTAGTCTAGAACAAATATATATAAGTTAATTTGAGAGAAATAAATGTAGATGAATTCGATTTGTAAGTCCTAAGATAGTAGAGAGGAAGTCGGGGTATTTTATGAGAGAGATGGTGGTGAGAGATCATTCATAGATACATATCTTTCTATGGCTATGAGCAAAATGAGGCCAAGCCATTTTGTACACATATTCCCTAATAACAAAAACACATGTTTGTGGAGAAGGATTTGAGTTAATTCTCCTTGCGCAAAGAAATCTAAGTGATTTCATAACTATATGAATGTTAGTTGGAAGTTACAAGTTTTTTGGCGCATATTTCATTAATTTTCTAAGAGTCAGATCTCAAAGTATGGTGTAAAGTTTTTTATGAGTAACAACTCATTTTAAAGCTATCATATTTAACTACAATTGGCCAAAAGATGTTTGCAAAACATGACATGTGCTCAGAGAAATAAGCTTAATAGTGAAGGCATGTCAAATCGATGAAGGTAACTTTCACATTTTAGACATAGTTTAACTTTTGAAGACATTTCAATTTTCTATCTTGCAAAGTTTGCACTAGAAATATAGTCATACTTTTTGCCTCCTCTATATCAACCTTCTCATCAACAAGTCAGTTCATTGCTTTATCATCCAATTTCATGCATTGTTGTTCAAGCACTAGTGCATATTCCTAACAACGAAAGACAAGTAGACGAGCAACAGATGGCTTGCAACCATGCCAAGCCTCATATGGAGTGTGTAGCTCAGTGATGAGTAGAACCTCCTTTAATGTCAATCCGGGAAGATGTGAGGATGGTATGATGACCTCGAGCAAGTGAAGGCACAAGTGCGTGAGTGAGAAGCACACTAACATGCACACACATACACACACGTGCACTCAAGGTAAGACAAAGAGAGAGACAATGGAGTTCTTTTAGATTACTTCAAAAGTGCTCATACAAGTTTAGATCAATTACAAGCTAGCCCAAAAATGAGCTCTCTAGCTCTATTTATAGTTTTTGACTAGGTTTTGGCCGTGTCCAGACCTAGTGTCCGGCCTAGTTAAAAATTAGGTTCTAGGGCCTATTTGAAGACTCAAACGAAGTCTAAAAATTATGAAAATTGGTAGGTAGCTACTTCGAATGCTCCTCAAGCTCAAGGACTCCTTGGCTTGCACAAAATGGAGCTACAAAAATATGAAATGGTATCTACAATGGCTCTTAGTGATGAAAATCACTATTGTTGTAGGGATTTCTTCTAACGATTTGACATACATATCTTCGAGCTCCCTACTTGCTCCTTCTCCTTGTGTGTCCACCTCTTCGATATGCTTTAGTGTCCTGAAAAAATATTGGCCTACTTGCCAGATCGTCGTTGACTACCCTGTCTGCTTGTGCCTTCTCTCCTCTCTGACTCCCTTCGTAAGCTTCCTTACCTTGTGAGTCCTTCAGTTCCAAGACCCCCCCCCTCTCGCGTCTGTCGTCCCTGACAGACCCTTGTTGGGTGGGTCATTGGATGTAGTATTCTACAACGTCTTGTGCTAAGTGATGTTCTGCAATTCGCAACCCTTTGGCCAAGTCCGTGAGTAGAGCATCCCAATCTACCGGCCCGGGAACCTCTGGATGTGGTATACGTAACTTTTCTGAATGGAGAGCTTGTTCCATTGCAAACAACTGCAATAAATGTGATGGTCTGGGAATGAATATCTCTGAATGATATTCCCAGAATCCCGTGACAAACATTTCTTTCAAACGTCTGTTTGAAGCAGGCTGGTAGATACTTTATACACACATGCCATGCAGATACAACATTAATAGATGGTGTTGCGCTCATGTCGTAGACAAGGTCTTGATTACCTTCATTAAATCCAAGAGCTGACAGATGAGGTTCCTTGACATTCTTGAAGGTCCTGAAGGTGACTAACATGAGCTCAAAAATTTTAAGACACATTTGGGCCATGACATCTGGTAGAACCAGACCCCCCAATGCCGAATCGTCGAAATCATATATCCTATGGTAAGTTGGCCTTTAGGTGGTGCTAAGTAGACATAATTGAGCCATTTCTCACATCCTTTGGTTGTCAGCACAGTTTTTGTGTATTCCGGCCATGACCTTCTTCGAAATACAGGGCAGTAGCATGGGTTGTATTTGATATACAAAGGCATGTTATTCCATGTCCTTACCATCTCAGGGTAGGTTTCCAACAGACGAATCCTCCACGTAGGTTGATGTATATTTCCCTGCTTGGCACTTGCTGGGATGTCGTCCGGTGCAAACTGTGTGGCCGAGGTTGGTTCTTTTGAGGTGTGGTGCTTGATTTCAGCATTTTAATCTGCCATTAAGACACAGAAAGGAACATACAAATCGTCGGATGTGCCAATCCACCTATGATGGGAGAGGTTTCTAAAGTAATCCAATTTTATGACTACCTCCTCCAAACGTGACATAGACGCTATCTGAACTGCCACTCTGTCATCATGGGTTGTGGCCACTTTCTCTAACCTCTGCATCCATTCAGGAGCCTCGATCTCGATGGTGTCCATGCCCTCTTCTGTTTGCTTGCCCCCTGGTGCAGGCATGGGGACGTATGGGTCTTCGAAGGTTTCCTCTATTTCAATTGGCACTAAGTCTTCAGGCTCGGGCTCTACAAGGGGAGAGGGTTGACACTCATATTGCATGACTTTACTTCGTAATTCTTCTAGTTCTACTCTGAGTTTTTCGACTTCTTCAGACGTGTCAATTGCGGTTGTGATTTTGCTTGGTGACTCATGCTGGGTTGCCAGCTGCTTTAATAGGTCATCTCTTTCTCTTTCTAATGCTGCATGGGCTTCCAGGAGGTCAGCATGGGTTTCCAACACAATTTGCATATTCGCTGAGGGTATGGCCTTGAATCTATCTGGGTCGATTTCCTGTGGGGAACCTTCCATGGCTGCTTCCAGGTTTTCTTCGTTTTGTTTCTGTAGTCGTTTATTCTCCTCGAGTGCAGTAGACATGTGTTTGCGTAAGAGGGCTAGGTTGCATCGAAGCTTGAGATTCTCTGTTATCTGGGAGTGTAGCAGATCATCCATTTGTTGTTTTTCTTCTGCATCTGATTGGGGTGGATTGGCTACTAACTGCTCATGTTGTTCCTGTAAGGTGACATACTGTTGTTGTAGTAGCTGCTTTTCCCTTTCTAGATCAATGAATCGTACCTGAAGTTCTTCATGGCTTCGGAAGAGTCTCGTATGTTGGTTATCCAGATGCTGGTAGTGCTGTTGTAGTTGAGACATACACTGATACATATTATTAAAGACATTATTAATAGGGGTGGATGCGGTAAGGGTGTTGAATGCAGAAGGGAAGGGGAAGGGGAGTGTGGATGCGGTGCTGGAAAATGGTGAAGTGGGAGGTGGGGGAATGGGAGATGGTGGGTGTAGGGGGGGAGGGAGAGGTGCGGAGGTGGGTGATATGTCCATAAAATCAAAAGTGGATGCAATGGTGGGAGTGATTGTGAACATGGGGATTGTGGGTGCGGTGATAGTGGTGAAAGTGTACAATGGTGTGTGCAATTGTGAATACGAACTGCCAGGAAGTGTGATCGGGGGAATGAGGTTTTTCGTGGCTGCGGTTAGAATTACTGAGTCAGTGGCCGTATAGACAAGAGAGGTGGAGATAGGGTGTGTGGGTTGTGTGGGTTGACTGACGGTCTGCGCTTCGGTATGGGTAATGGACTCGGAGGCGATGACAGTAGTGGTTACACTGGTTGTGGGAGGTGAATGTGGTGGAGTTGGAGGCAGGGGTGGCAAAGGGGGTGACGGAGGTCCACTTGATGTATGGGTTTCCTCAGTATCATGAACGTTGTGTGCTGTGCCCATGGTTGTGGATGTGCCTTGTGGTTCTGATACTAATACATTCATTTGTTTTCCTGATCGAGGGGGGCGTCTTCCATATCTTCGCTCCGTTCTCCGTGATTGTGCAAGGGCGGTATGCACCGTCTCAGGTACTCCTAAAGCATCAGATATCATATCAAGTGTGGCGCGGTATTTCTCGTCTACACCTTCCTCCTCAAGGATTTGGTTCATGAGAGCTTTTCCTGCTGCGAGGGACAGTCTATGTTGCTCTTGAACCCTGTTGATGGTATCATAGAGCTTTTCCAATTCCTTCGTATAAGCCGGGGCACCCTCAAGTACTTGCAGAGCTTCCTGATCATATCCTTGCTCTTCTTCCTCGGATTGTCCACCATGTTCCTCCTCTTGTTCTTCTTCTTCTTCACCCTCCACATCGACGACCTCTGGTTGTCTGGGATGGGGTTGGTCTGTAGCAGTTTGTTGTCCACTAGCTTGCTCTGCCTCGACTTCCGCGTTAACAGCTTCGATTATTCTGGCTACCTCCTGATCAGTTAGGTCTTCTAATGTGAATCCGTGAGGAAACTCTAGGTCGGTTGGTACAGGTGGGAACACCAGATTTGGTCCATCAATGTTGTGTCTCGGTAATCTGATAGTGAAGGGTTGTACCCGCCTTGGAAGTCGTGGAGTTGTCTCTGGTGTCAATGTCGCACCGCGGGGTTGTGCACAGGGCATCTGAACTGCGCCTCTCATTTTCTTAGATGGCGGTCCTACGGTTGATAGTATGCGTTGGAATTCCTGTACCCTGGTCCAAATTAATGCCCTCTGCACTGGCACATCATAAGCCAAACATCTATACACAATCCGGGTGAGAGCACAGCATCCATACAATACAGACTTTTGTTTTTTATACCACCTTTGATGAGCCGAGTGGATTTGGTTGATAATCCAGTGGGGCATATTGATTGTCAAATCAAAGGCGTCAGCCAAGTATAGACTAAACCATATCTTCTTAGGTGGCATTGTGAACCTCTCTTGAGCGGGAAATGCAAAATGCTGCATGACCAATCTCAAGTGAATGGCAATTGTAGGTGTCATTGCCACCATGTCCTTTAATTTCGTCAGATTCCTGTTCTTCATATTGTCGGGGACCATAGTCTCTTTCTCCGTAGGAATGTGCATACCTTTCATGTCTAGAGCTTCCCTTACCAAATTGATAGTCAACCTGAAGCGCTTCAGCTCATTGCCCCTTGTGAGAGATGGGAGGACAAAGGTGCTGTATCCCTTTTTGTCTTTGCTCCGAGTGAGGGTGCTAATCAAATATGAGCATCTTAGAAAGTCGGGCTTTGGCAATTGGAATTTGAAGTAATCGTAGAGTCCCGCCTTCTTCCATATAGGTTTCAGTCCTTCATTATTCTGCAATTTCTCAAATTCTCTGGTGAAGAAGTGATACCTGCCCCAGCGCCCATTGAATTCTATCTCGGCCTCCCACATGTAGGTGCCTTCGCCCAGAGTTCTTGCCACATCACTAAACCAATGTGAATTTGTGCTGACCGGCATTGTGTGCCCTTGTGGAGGATTTTGAATCGGTATGGCGGGTAATGCCCTCAATGCCACTGGGTGTTCCTTCAATTCCTCCTCAATGGGAAGACTTTCAATGTCCATGACTTGGGGGTTGGTGCCTGCCTGGGAGCTAGTTCCTGCCGTATCTGCCATGTTACTTCTTGCCTCCTGAATCTGTGAGAATATAGAAACAGGTGTTAACATTGTAAAGGACAAGATAGAACTGTTTTTGTCCCCATTACAACATTAACATGAGGTTTGGGAGAGATTAGTAGGCTATTAAGTGCTCGGTGCTTGTGCGTGTAGTTAGGAATTGGGTAGACCTAGAAGCTAAGTGGAATGATGTAGTGAGAGAGTGATGTAGTTAGCCAAATGCAGTGGATGGGCTTTGATCTTGATTTCGTGGAGACTCTGAAGAGTTTGATAGGGGTATCTACTTGAAAATGAGGCTTTTTAGGGACCCATTTACAAGTGATTCTAATTGTGCTCATGGAAGAATATGTGTCCATGCGTGATGTATAAGAATGGGCATCAGATGTTCGAGTGAGTGAAACATGTTGTACCGGGTGTGGCCTCGGTGTAGCTATTTGAGCCCACAAGCAAGCCTTAGGCACCCAGATTTGTCGTGATTGTGGGCTGGCCTTCATTGACCTCTTGGGTACCCAAATAGACTTCACTTTCGTAGAAGAATTTATGAAAGACTTCTTATTAGTGTGGTGTTGTTGATTACTAATAAGAGGTTTTGGACGTGGGGTTGACATGGTCGCAACAGGGTGTTCGCCTTTCCGCACCCACACTTGTTTCAACGGCTGAGATATTCTGCTTCGCACGTGTTTTTGGCCTCCAGTATAGGTGGTACTCTGCTCCTTCTGTATTTGATCTGCCTTTGGTTGCTGCATCCCTCTAGCCTTTGGAACAGAAGGGAGTGCCGTCTTATCCTTGACTCCGTTGTTGAGACAATCCTCTTTCTGCATCATACAGTTTTGGACAAGAATAGCATTGTCAACTTCATGTGTGCCCCTGGAAGGACCAAGAGTTCATGCCTTACTTAGTGCCTTGAGTGCCTCATTTTCCAATTCAACGGTAATTCGACTATGATTTACCCATACCTGAAGAAGTCCACTTCTTAGGTTTAGGTTGACTGCATGATCATAGATCCAGTCCTGACCCAAGACAAGAGGCTCAGTGAGGTCCTCATCTTGACACACTAGTACTTTGACTGTCATTGCTTCGTCTTGAATATAGAGGCGAAGTTCCACCTCGCCCATGCAAGGGGTTTCCACACCTCCCAATCCTATGAGATATGCTTCTATAGGATTGATAGTTAATTTCAACTTTTGACAGTAAGAAAATTTAACAACACTAGTGGCTGCACCTGAGTCAATCAAGGCTCTTACAGTCCTTGCACCCTTTCCTTGTCCTATCTCTAAGGTTATAAAAGGACGTCGATCAATTATCCTATGAGAGCTAACACCTGAAACTTCACACATAGCCACATGATATCCTTGATCTGCATATGCATCTGTCCTAGGTTGCTCTCTACCCTGTCTTCTCAACTTCATTCTTCGGATGCGTTCCAATGCTTATGCTTGAGCTTCTTCGCGAATTCGTTTTTCTTCTTCTTTGCGTTTCTTAGCAGTGTTGAGTCGACTTAGCATCTCTTCCGTCAGAGGTTCCTGATATAACTTGACTCTGCATCCGCTTATGTAGCTCGGGAGAATATCGCCTTCTAATGTGGCTAGTTGCACTGCTCCACTTGTTGAGATTCTATTAATGATCATGGGTCCATAGCCTCTCTTCTCTAGTTTCCTCGCATGTTGTTTCAAAGTATATACTAGTACTAGGTTGCCTGCCTTCAAACCTTTATCCTTAACGTGGGCATCAAAGTATGCCTTCTAACGTTTCTTAGCTGCATATATCCCTGCTGCCGCCCTCAGTCTTGTTTCTCCTAATCGTTCAAGGTCAAAAAGTCTAGAGGAGAGTTCATGACCCGTCCATTCATGCTCTTGTGCTACTTTCAATGTAGGTATTAAGAAGTCCAACGGTAGCACTGCATTTTGGCCAAATACCATCTGAAAGGGGGTGGCTTGGAGTACCGTTTTGTAGGCAACTCGATATGCCCAAACAACATGGTGTAGCTGTTTGTCCCAATCAGAGCGTTTATTGTTCACTAATTTTGTCAGTACATTGCATAAGATCTTATCGGTGCTCTCAGCCTGGCCATTTGCTTGAGGGTGATAGGGGGAAGACTTCTTATGTATCACCAAGAATTCTTGGAGAAGGTTTTCTCTTACTTCATTCAAGAAGTGTGTGCCTCTATCACTCACCAACTCTATTGGCAATCCGTACCTCGTGAACACATTTTCAAATAAGAACTTTGCTGTTGTTTGAGCATCATTTTTTGTAGTGGCTTTCACTTCTACCCACTTGGTTAGATAGTCTGTGGCCACGATGATATATTCAATATGAGAACCCTTAGCTGGGGGATTAATAGGACCTACAAAGTCTATTCCCCACTTAGAGAATGCTCGTCCACCCATCATAGGTTTCAGTGGCATCTCATCTTTGCGTATAGGATACTGAGTTCTCTGACAGACATCGCACCTCTTCACATAGGTATGTGCATCCATGTGAAGGGTTGGCCACCAGAAGCCCGCAAATAGTATTGCCTTGATCACCCGATCTGGTCCAAAGTGTCCTCCTGCTACACCTTGGTGAGCAGTTTCCAAGATCTTGAGATATTCACTCTCATGGACACATAGTCTCAGGTAACCATCTTTACCACGCTTGTATAGATTATCACCAATGAGAGATTGGGTGCTCTCCTGCTCCTCATAAATGGATGGGATGTCTTGTGGAAATTGGTCGTGTGCATCATCCACAAGTTCAATGGGAGGAGGGACTTCACTCTCTTTAGCCCATTTGTCTTCTTGAATCTCGCGTAGGAATTCTGGTGTGAACCGATTCATAGAAGATGATGTGTCTGGCTCTGTAGAGTTAGGCACATAGGCGTCCTGGGCAGGAATACCTGCCCTTTCACTTACCTTGTCCTTGTGTTGAGAGGCGGGTTCCTTTTCTGACTGTGCAATTAGCCTCTCTATTCTTTCTAACAGTCCTTCAAAGTGCTGCTGCATCTTGGCTGAGCTAGATATGTTAAAAAGGAGGCTGGCTTCAAACATGGTTTGAGCCAACTCCACCATCTTAGCACAAAATTTAGTTTGTTCAAGCTCTAATTCTGCTCTAGGGTAGCACTTTCCATGATCAGTTACATTTGGCCCATCTTGGATTCTGGCCTGATATGCTTTAAGCATCATGTTTAGGTCCTCGGGAGTGGGATCTGCTAGGACTGATCCTACTCTAGGGGGTGGTGGGATTAGGTGAGGCGGGTTGGAAGGTGGCGGGTCGGATGGAGTTGGGAATGGTGGAGGTGGGGTAGTGTGAGAGGGAGTTGGAGATGTGAGTTCGGTTATCCTAGCTCTCGTTTCTCTTAGGCTTTCCTCAAGTTCGCTCATTTTCTTTGCCCATTGTCTTTTCATTCTTTCACGACTATCTCTCCAAGCTCTAGTCCTCTTCTTTTTCATGATCTCCGTTTCACTAACATCTGGGCTCTTTTCCTGGCCCACACTTTGGTTCTGCTGCAAGGCTTGGGCTCTAGTGATCACTTGCACTGGTGTAGTGGAAGTCACACTTCTTGTGGAAAGTCTACAACTAACCCAACAACATTGATAGGAGTGATTTTCGGCATATTATTAGGATTCTTTGGGCAGTCTCGTAAGAGATGCTCCTTTCCACACTCTTGGCAATAGCCCTGGATCGTCACTGACTGGGGTTGTGTAGGTGGAGGTAAGGGACAATCACGAATGAGATGATCTCCCTGACATCTGTAGCATGGTCCTCTAGGGAATGGGGGTCTCACTTGCCTAGGTTGAGGTTTGGAGTTGGGATTTGTGTACATGACATTAGCATACTCTGGCTCCCAATTAGGTTCACTCGGTTCCTCACTGTAGTAGGGCTCACCATGTTCAAGAGACTGCATGTAGTAAGCCTGGGGACTATCAACATGCGTAGAATCGAAGCTATGGTCACTGGGATCACTTTCTAAAATTAATGGTGTTATTGGGACTATAGCTCTATTCAGGTTTTCTTCTGCAGCAGCATACTTTACCGGAATCACATTAGTAGGAGCAGGTGGTTGCTATGCTAGCATTGGCTGGGGTCTCAGTTGGGTCTGATATTGCAGTTGGTAATTTTGCTGAGGCCTAGTATACTGTTAAGGTGGGTATTGACTCTGGTATCTGCCTTGCTGGTATGGCTGAGGGTAGGTTTGCCTAACCGCTTGCTTATTGTATGGGCAGTCTTGTGCGGAGTGATTTGTGTATCTTCGTTCTATGGTGCAGTACTAGCTACTAGGATTTACTTGGGGTTGAGCCATAATAGGACATACGTTTGCCATATGGTCACCTCCACAAGTATAGCATCTTTTCATTGGGGCAAATCTTGGGATCAATTTGCTAGTGACACCTAATTTCTGAGCTACTTTCTCTGCAAGTTCCTCAATTGATGTGGATTGCAAGGAAGAGAGGCTAGAGGCACTATCTGAGTCTTTGTAGATTTTGGAAAGCTCTAGTTCTTCCCCTAGGTTATCCTCGATGTCAATGCACATGTGTACACGCTCTTCTATGGTTCTAGGGTCCTTCAAGTACACGTATGATCTCAATTTGGTACTTAGCAATCCATCCAAGAACAAAGCCACTTGCTTAGCTGGCGTGGGTAACTCAGGGAGAGGGCATCTCTCTAAGTATTGCCTAAATCTTCTTCCAGCAAGTCTCACGGTTTCCTGAGGGGTTTGCTTGAAGCTGTGAATCAGCGAGGAAGTGTAACGTCTTATGCCACTTTTAGAGAATTCGATAATGAATGCCTCTAGAAGTTGGTCTATGCTCCTGAACTACATCTCATTTAGTGGCTGAAACCATGTCAGGGTAGTGTTCCTAAGGGTTAGACCAAAGGCATTGTACTGCGTGAATAGATCTTCAACTTGTTCAGCTCTCAAGACTTGTCTAAACTCAGCCACATGATCGTATGGATCTCCAGTGCCATCGAAGTAGTTCTTGATGGACTTAACTAGCTGAGTCGGTCTCAAAGTCCTTGTGTGCTCTCTAGGTCGTGGTAGAGGGAACTCATCCGCATTTCTTTGATTCCTTGGAGCTCTAAGTAACTCAGGTTCCACTCTATTTGTTTCCGTCCTCGTTCTTTCTCTGCCCCCTGGGTTGGCAAAGCTTACTTCTGGCCTATCTCTACTTCTGTCTCTTTGAGTTCCATGAGCTTGGGATGTTCCAGCTCCAGGGTGACCATAGGACACGTTCGATCTTGGTTGGGGGAAAACGAATTCACCCTTCCAAGTATAAGCATGCCTGTCATGTTCTGTAATATTTGATTTATACCTCCAAAAGGCTTCATCGGTTTCTTGATTTAGGAGCAGATCTATGCTCTTATTATCCTGGGGAATCCACTCTGGATTGAGGATTCTAGTAAGAACAGATTTCCCTCGAGGGGTCCTAGGCTCTATACCCATGTTTCCTTGCTCCAGGTCACCTATGTCCGCTTCTGGGATCACATTTTCGAATTCGTCTGTCCTATCTGGGTGATGGTGACTACGTATATGGTTCCTTCTTTGTCCACGTATGCTCCATTTTCAAACTTTACAGCTGGGTGTTCTATTCCAATGGATTGGTTAGGGTTTTTAATCTGGACCACGGATCTTCCTAGGCCGTCCTCATAGATGCTAGCACCTAATCGGTTGGTCCTAAGGTATTCCAGCTGCGTCTTGTAGGGGCCTTCCACCCTATACAAATGTGGCACACCTGAACTCCCCGCAGGTCTCTCCATACCTTGAGACATCTCTGATTCACTAGTCTCGGAGCTAGGGTAATGCGAGTGGTGGCTCAACTGCTGGGCCCAAGACCTAGCAGTATGATTAACGCTAGCCTCTGAAGACCTAAGACTTTGTCTATCCCTTACTAGATGCCGTTCTGATCTAAGGTTCATATGCCTATTTAAGTAGCCCCTATTTTGCCCAAGTACAACCTCGTTGCTGAGTTTCTTTTGTACCAATTACTTGAATCCTTCTTATGTTGATTATCGTGTTTATACTCTTGTCTGATATCATGTCATCAGGAGCATTTGAGTTAATTTCCGCACTTGAAGTTGATCGTTCCACGTTAAGTCTTTTCCTTTAAAGTCCTCGGTCACACACAGGTTATCTCTTGAACTTGATTTTTTAGATACTCTTTGACTTGTCACGTGCCTATCGTGTCCTGACTTACTCCTAGCGCTACTCGAACTTAGCCTAAGCTAGGAATTGACAAAGGGAGTTGAGAATATTCTGACCTTTCTTGCTGATCCCTTGTTCTTTAGTGCTCGAGAACCCGATTCTCAAGCTTGCACAAAGCCCTTGCTTGGATGCTCTCAATTGCTCTCAATAGACCTGCGCGGAGTGCTGGAGATGAGTATGCAGCAAGTACCTGCAAGAAAGCTCAAGAAACACGCAAAGACAACGCACACAATATCGCTCTCTCGCTCTCTCTCACAAGTGGAATGAGGGAAATGAGGTGGAGAAGGTGATATGATCAAAAACTGAAAATTCCGCGATGACGGAGATGGAGATCGGATATGGTGAGGATGATGATGGTGATGATGGTGGTGCAGGAAGGAAGAGAAAAATAAGAAAGGTAAAGAAATTACCTACAACACCAACGTCTCAAATCTACATCTTACCATCACACGCTCGTCCTCAAAGCTCGATCCCCGGCAACGGCGCCAAAATTTGGTGTAGCTCAGTGATGAGTAGCACCTCCTTTAATGTCAATCCGGGAAGACGTGAGGATGGTATGATGACCTCGAGCAAGTGAAGGCACAAGTGCGTGAGTGAGAAGCACACTAACATGCACACACATACACACACACGTGCACTCGAGGTAAGACAAAGAGAGAGACAATGGAGTTCTTTTAGATTACTTCAAAAGTGCTCATACAAGTTTAGATCAATTACAAGCTAGCCCAAAAATGAGCTCTCTAGCTCTATTTATAGTTTTTGACTAGGTTTTGGTCGTGTCCAGACCTAGTGTCCGACCTAGTTAAAAATTAGGTTCTAGGGCCTATTTGAAGACTCAAACGAAGTCTAAAAATTATGAAAATTGGTAGGTAGCTACTTCGAATGCTCCTCAAGCTCAAGGACTCCTTGGCTTGCAAAAATGGAGCTACAAAACTATGAAATGGTATCTACAATGGGTCTTAGTGATGAAAATCACTATTGTTGTAGGGATTTCTTCTAACGATTTGACATACATATCTTCGAGCTCCCTACTTGCTCCTTCTCCTTGTGTGTCCACCTCTTCGATATGCTTTAGTGTCTTGAAAAAATATTGGCCTACTTGCCAGATCGTCGTTGACTACCCTGTCTGCTTGTGCCTTCTCTCCTCTCTGACTCCCTTCGTAAGCTTCCTTGCCTTGTGAGTCCTTCAGTTCCAACAGAGCGATAGACTTCAATGCTTTGGTGGGACACCTGTTAAGTACATATGGTGCACACATAACAACCTCAAGCCAAAACCTTTTATGTGATAAAGCTTGACTTTTGACCATACACCTCACCATTTCTATGAGTGACCTGTTCTTTCTTTCAACAACTCCATTCTATTGAGCTATATAACAACTCCATATTGTTGAGGTGTATATGTCATTGTACACTGATGTTTTATGCCACATTCGTCCATAAATTCATTAAAATCATAAGACACGTATTCCACCCCTTGATCAGAATAGTTGGTGCCCATTTTGCATGCTGAAAGATTTTCAACCAAACCAGAAAGTGTTTGAAGCACATAAACACTTCGGAATTTGTTTTCAATGGATACATTCATGCATGCCTAGAAAAATCATGAATGGAAGTCACCAAGTAAAGGTAGTAGTTCCCAAAAGAAGCTATCCACATAGGACCACATACGTCACTGTGAACAAGCTGTAATTTTTGAGTGACTCGAACAAAATGATCTTTTGAGAAGGAGGAACACTGCATTTTGCAAAATACAACACACATAACATTTTTACAAGGTATCTCAAGTTTGGGAAGAAAGGAAACCATTTTTAAATTTCTATAGGTGTAGCAAACTAGAAAAGTTGAGATGACCAAGTGTGCATGCAAAAGCTTTGCATCTAACATAGCCTAAGAAGAACTGCACATGCTGAATCATTCACATATTTTGCATAATCTATGAGCTTATACAACCCACAACATAAAATGCCAGAAGCAAAATGACATCACCATATGACAGATCATGAATTATACATCTATCATCAACAAATTTCACAACCAAGCCGATCTTGGCTAATGCTAAAACTAATAACATATTTTTCTTGATCCCTGGCACAAATGAAGCATCCGACAATGTAAAAGTACTACCATCAGCAATAGTCAAAATGATAGGATAAGAGGAGTTGTTGGCACATGTGACAATATTCCTGTTGGAGAATTCCTCTCCTATGCATAGTGGAAAGTGTAGAAGACCTTCTCATGATCAAGAATTTCAATTATAGCTAAACTTTAGAATGAAAAATGGCATCAACTAAAGAACGACATGAACTTGAGGCTTTGTTCACTCAAACTAGAAACTAATAGCTTCAAATGAGCTATCAACCATTCAATTTGGATTATTTTTGGTCTCGCAGCTCTTTACCTCAAAACAAATGCCTATCCACTTAGTTAGGATGAAACAAGTCTTCACTAAAAACTTAATAACTCAAAGAGCATGAGGAGTTTGAAAAAAGTTTTTTAAATAAAGGAAGTACATGAGATAAGATTTCCAATGAATATTTAAACTCTAAAAAAGATACATACATTGAGAGATATGACTATTGCAATCAAACTACCTAGAGATGGTGAGCGGATGGACATGGTCTATGAGAGTGTAGAGAACAAAATGATTGAAACCAAATAAACTACCTACAAAGCGACTTCAACACCTTTTCCTCTGTACTTGAGTGTCCTTCCTTTCCCCTTTTGTATCCAAGTGACAATGAGCTCTCATGATGACTTCGTGAGCTCTTCTCCATAACTCCTCCACTTCTTTGAGCAGCCAATCTTCTCATTCATTTCAATTTTTTGGATTCATTCTCTTTTGGCCTCCAGTACTTACTGAAGTAAATGCTTCCATTTTTCATTTTTGTATTTTCCTTCTATTGGAAGAAAATCCTTTTTGCAAAATATATACGATCTTGCTTCTTTATCTTTTAACAATCCCCCTCAAGCTCACATGTGATCTTGTACCTTCAGCCATATCCTACAAATTGATTTTATCCTTGAATCTCTTTAGTTTAGAAGCATCTAAAGACTTTGTAAACATGTGTGCAACCTGGTCATTAGTTCTAATGAACTTTATATCCACATCCTTGCTCAAAACTTTTCCTCAAACATAATGATAATGCACTTCTATGTGCTTACTTCGTGCATGAAACATTGGATTGTTTGTCAAGTGAATGCTTGACATGTTATCACCATAAATTGGAATGGTCTCTACCTGCACATCAAGGTTAACCAAGAGCTTCTTAATCCACATATCTTCACAAGTTGCAAAGGATAATCCTCTATATTCAGCTTCTGTAGATGATAGTGCAACAGTAGGTTGTTTCTTTGAGCTCCATGTGATAGTTTTGCTTCCTATCATGAATACAAAACCTTAAGTGGATCTTCTGTCTTCCTTCAAACTAGCCCAATTAGCATCACTAAAGCTCTTAACCTGTAATTCTTTATCATATCTATAAAGCAAGGCATGAATGACTATGTGCTTCACATATCTTATCACTCATTTGGCTAAATTTAAATGTTCACTTGTTGGAGTTTGCATAAATTGAGAAAGAACTCCAATATATAACACAAATCTGGTCTTGTGATCATAGCATAGATCGGACTTATAATACTCATGTATGTAATTACATCATGTAACTTTTCTCCATCATTTGAGCATAGCTTCACATTTGGGTCCATAGGTTGAGTGAGTGGTTTGCATTCACTCATTCCAAATCTGAAAAGGACATCCAACATGTACTTTCTTTGCATCAAGTAGATGCCATCTTTCCCATAGACCTCCTCAATGCCTAAAAAATATTTCAGCTCACCAAGATCTAAAATTTTAAACTCCTTATCGAGTTTTCTTTTGATCTCTTTTATTCCTGCAACTTCACTTCCTGTTATGATGAGATCATCAACATATATGCAGATGTATACCTGCTTGCCTTCTTCTTTCTTCATGTAGAGGTAAGGATCTGCACTACTTGGACTATACCCACACCTTGTGAGGTACTCAACCAATCTTTGGTTCCAAGCACGTGGTGCTTGCTTCAGCCCATACAAAACATTTTTCAATTTGCAAACAAAAATCTGGATGCTGTTCATCTTCAAATGTAGTCGTTTGATTTGTGTATACCTCTTCTTGAAGTTCTCCATTGAGAAAAGCGTCTTTTATGTCAAGTTGGTACAATAGCCATCTCCTTGCTACACTCACTGCAATCAAGGTTCTAATTGTTACTATGTTTGCAATCGGGCTAAAAGTCTCTTCATAGTCGATGCCATGAGTTTGCTTGAATCCTTTTGCTACTAGTCTAACTTTATGTCTAGTTAGAGAACCATCAACATTTCTCTTTACTTTAAACACCCATTTATTTGGAACAATCTTCATACCTTCAGCCTTTGGAACTAGCTCCCATGTGTGATTGTCCTTGAGAGATTTATCTCTTCTTGCATAGCTTGCTGCCATTCTTTTTGTGTACATGCTTCTTCATATGCATCCAATTCGTTGTCTTTGACCATCTGTGTCATATATGCAAAATGCATTGCAATAAAACTATCATAGCTCAGCCTTTGAGTTGTATACCTTGCTCTTGAAGACTTCCTTTCATTTCCTTTTGAATATTGCTTCTTCGACCGGTTCAACTTTACCTTTGGTGTAATCACCTCTTCATACTGTTCTTTACTTGCATTTGAATCACTATTTCAGGTAGCATTTTGAACTTAAAATCTTTCATAACTTGATTTTGGTGATGAGGAATGACTCCTTAGTCTCCCCTTCCATGTTGAGATTTCTCCTGATGTAGAAGCTTTTGGACCTGACATTTGAGTGCTTGTTTGCTGAAATTCTTCTTGGCCAACACCTCCACAATCTTCATAATCTTCTTCAAGAATCTTCTCTTTCCCTTTGTCTCCAAATCATGGTGTTAGCTCATCGAATACCACATCTCGTGAGACTCGTAGCTCCTTTGTCACCAGATTGTCGCACCTATATCCTTTTTGCTCTAATGAATATCCAATGAAAATACATTTTTTTGACTTTGGCTCCATCTTTGTCCTTAGTTCTTGAGGAATGTGAATGTAACACACATCCAAAAACTTTGAGATGTGTAAGGTCATGTTTCTTACCGGAGTAAACCTCCTTGGGAGTTAAATTATGCACTCTAGCTGTTGTGCACTTGTTCATCAAATAAATAGCCGTAATAGCTACTTCAACCCAATAGTTTAGTGGAACCTTCATCTCGTTGAGCATGCATCTTGAAACTTTTGTGATATGTCTATTTTTCCTTTCAACAATTCCATTTTGTTGAGGCATGTACCTACATGTAAATTATTGTTTAATGCCATCTTCATAAAGAAAATCTGAAAATTCTTTGAAGAAATATTCTCCTTTCCATCAGATCTCAAGGTCTTTATGTGACATCCTGTTTTCTTTTCCACCTGTGATTTAAATCTCTTGAACATAGAGAACACATCTGGTTTTTGTTTTATGGAGAACATCCATAGTTTTCTTGAATGATCATCAATAAAAGTGGCAAAATATCTATTACCAACAATCGATGGTTGTTGTGATGGTCCCCATACATTCGTGTGCATCAAGTTGAGGACATTCCTTGCCACATAGTTGCTCTTCTTGAGTGGTTGTCACGTTTGCTTTCCTAGTTGGCATGCTTCACAAAACTCATGGAGTCCAGCATCATTGAATCTCGGAAGACCTGTTACCACTTCATGGTTGCTCATGTCCTTGAGCTTGGGAATGTTGATATGTCCAAACCTTTTGTGCCACAAATCAATTTCAGCAATCCTCTTTTTTCAAACAGAATATACATCACCTTTCCATGTGGTTGTTGAATGTCCAAAGTGAACATCCTACATTCTTTCTTTCCTTGAGCAACAACCTTGAATCCTTCTTTTGGATTCTTTATAAAGCAACCTTTTTCATTGCAGATAACATGATATCCTTTCTCTACCATTTGTCCTACTGAAATCAACATCTTTGCAATAGTAGGAACGTGAAGAACATCAGCCAATACCTTCTTGTCTCCAAGTTTGATTTCTCCAACATGCTCAATTTTGTGTTGAGTTTCATCACCAATCTCTACTCATCCATTTCCCCTTGGAGCTTGTAGATTTGTGAATAAATCTCTTTGGCACGTCATATGATTGCTGCAACCTGAATCTATAAACCATTTTTTATCGTCACTTCTCGGGCTGTTGTACTTATGCTTCATGGAAAGCATGGTTTGCTTGTCTCCTTCACTTGATTTACTCACATAGTTATTTTGGATGCTTTTGTTGCCTCCATTCGGCCTTCCATGCTTTTTCCAACAATCATTTGCATTTCACTAAAAACTTAATAACTCAAAGATCATGAGGAATGTGAAAAATAGATAGATTAAGTACATGAGATAAGCTTTCCAATGAATATTAAAAATCTATAAATGGATACATACATTGAGAGATATGACTCTTGCAATTAGGCTACCTAGAAATGGTGAGCACCTGGACAAGTCTATGAGACTATTGAAAACAAAACGAATGAAATCAAATGAACTACCTATAAGGGGACTTCAATGCCTTCTTCCTCTATACTTGAGTTTCCTCCCTTGCCTCTTTTTATAGCCATTTGACCACGAGCTCTCATGATGACTTCATAAGCTCTTCTCCATAACTCCTGCACTTCTTTGAGCAGCCACTCTTCTCGTTCATTTCAGTTTTTGGATTCATTCTCTTTTAATTGATTTTCTTTTTGGCTCCACTACTCGCTGAAGTAAATGCTTAAATCTTTCATTTTTGTATTTTCCTTCTATTTGAAGAAAATACTTTTTGAAAAATATATATGACCTTGCTTCTTTATTTGTTAACAATTCCCTATAGGGACAGGCTCAAGTCAAGTGAAGAAACTACGTTGCGAGCTAATATGTTTGGTTGCCCCACTATCAAAGTACCAAACATCTCAGTCTATTGTAGAAATACATTGCAAATGAGTAGATGGGCCATACCTAGAAACATTAGTAAATGCCCATTCTTCATTCCTCACAAGATTAGCAGACTCTATTTTAGGTGTAGAGGCCTCTCCAACAACCATTCCAACCTCTTTCTTCTTTGCCTCTTTTGTAACTAGTTTTGGACAATTCTTTATGACATGTTCATTTCCTTTACAATATTTGCAAAACAATTTTTGATTTTTTTTTTCTTCTCATCTTTGCCATCCTTCTTTGATTGTGCAAAATTAGCACATTTCTACTTACTAGTAGATGAGCTCCATTTACTCTTTACTGTAATAAAGGTATTTCAACACGCTCAGTATACCTTTTTGAACTTCATCGGAATAAACCAGGGATCAAATGCAATAGATTTTGATTTATCTACTATCCCTAGTCGCTTAACGCTCATGGTACTCCTGACTTACGTTTTTGCCAAGTCCATGTATGCAGACATTCGAAGAAGCATTCTTTACAGGATTTTTTGAAATGGATTCAGAGATCTTTGCAAAAATATCTTCCAACTTAAATGCATGACTGGTGGCCTACAAATTAAGAGTTTTTGCAGGCCATAGATAGGCACCAAATGACGGTGTAAAGTCAATTCAATGGAAGGATTTGATGATATGTCAAGCAAATTTGTATCGATCCATCACTATATGCACTTGTGGGGCGATTGAGATTTAGTCTCATCGATGCAAGTCCCTAAGGCTTCACGACTTAGGTACACAAAGGGGTTTCCACACCTCCCAATCCTATGAGATAGGCTTCTTGGGAATTGATGTTCAATTGAGGATCTTGGCAGTATGAGAGTCTAACTGCACTAGTTGCTGCACTTGAGTCAATGAAGGCTCTTAAAGTCCTTACACTCTTTCCTTGTCCTACCTCTATGGTCACAAAGGGATGTCGGTCGATTATTGGAGAAGCAATTACACCCGATGTTTGGCACATGGCCATGTGATATATTGGGGCATTTGGATTGATATCTAGACCTTTTTGCCTTAACTTACTTTGCCTAATGTGTTTTCGAGCCTCTTCCCAAGTTTATTCTCTAACCCTTAGCTCTTCTTCTTTTCGCTTCTTAGCCATGTTGAGTCTCATCTGTTGGAGGAGATGGTGGATAATCACAAGAGATGAGATGGTGTAGCCAAATCGTGCTTCACACATGCTATAATTGATGGCTGGAGAGTGTTGTGGGCCTCCTTAGCTAGCTAATAAGCATAAATGATCATATATGTTGCTTAGAAGATGATGCACATATGATAGGATCAAAACAGATAGGTAGGCAAATGAATCAATGCACAAAACTTGCTATTTTGGTTGAGACACCTCTTGAGAATTTTACTCAATTCTCTGAGTATAGCATCAATTAGAAAAATTCCTTTTGGGGAACTGAAAATAACTTAACAAGCTATCATTCATGATAGGAATCATCCAAAACGATAAAATTTATGCAGAGAATTATCTTTAGCAAGTAAGGCAACCCTCCCAACTTTTACAAGTTTACACAATCACATACCAGTGAGCATTACTTGACAGATATTTAACGAGTGCAAGAACCAACTTCAATGAAACTTTGTAGGATCAAACTAGACACTATGCTGAATATGTCATGCTTTGAGTCATGCAAAATGATGCACTAGTCAATGAGAACCAATTCATACAAGATCACTATTTTAATAAAGTGTGACAGAGATATGAGAGTAGGAAGTAATGAACACATATAAAATTACAGAGTCATTGGCAATAAGAAATTTCTCAATGGATGTAGAGTGAGTGAGCTATGGTATAATCTCCTCTTCACAATGAGGGTATAAAGAAATGATCTCAGAACCTCGAGATACACGCGGGATCTTCATCTTCATGTTTTATAGCTTTTGGTTGGAGCCAAGCATTTGAATTTGAATTCAAATCTCCACCTAAAAGTTATCCTAAAGTATAATTCTCTTGACTTCACCTACCAAATGGATACAAGATAGATGCTTCCTAACTCCTCGTGGGTCTACATCACTTTTACTAAGAGTAATTACACTCAAAGTTACAAGAGGTAGTACATATGAAGCTTCCTCAATTGATATGCTAATTCATCAAGCTAATGTGTATACATCAAGTATGTGGGCTTGGGTTTAATTGCACCAACGGCTCCCCCTCAAGCCTAACATGCTTGATCTTCATTGCTCCTTGATCTCTTGCAGTCAAATCATCAATTTGAACCTGTTCAACTTTGCTCCATCCAATGCTTTAGTAAGTAAATCTGCACATTGCAAATAAGTTGATACATATGCTAACTGAATGTCCTTGCTTAGCAATTTCTCTCTAACATAGTGATAATGCACTTCAATGTGCTTAGTCCTGGCATGGTACAGAGGATTAGCAACCAAATGAAGTGAGTTGGTATTATCTCCAAATATAGTTGGAGTGTAGGAATGTATCTCGAAATCTTCATACAATTTCTAAAGCCACATAGCTTCCTGAGTTGCATTAGCCAAACCTCTATACTCTTCTTCTGTGAAAGATAAAGCCACAGTTGGTTTCTTCTTGGATGACCATGATATGAGCTTTGAACCTGCAAAAGATAGGTACCTTGAAGTACTCCTATCATCCTTGGAGCCAGTGCAATCTACATTAGAATATAACTTTATATCTATGTCAGAAGTGAGGGATAGAATAAACCCTCATTCATTGTACCCTTTAGGTACTTAAGCACCCTTTTTGCAACTTCCATGTGTGGCTTCTTTGGTACATGCATGAATTGGCTCAATGTACCCATAGCATATGCGATATCCACTCTTGTCAAAGTAGCATAATTAAGACTACCTACAAGTTGTTGATACCCTATAATATCATCAAGTGGTTCACCTTCATGTGGACTTAGCTTATGATTGATCTCCATAGGAATACCTGCATCTTTAGTGTTCTCCATTTTAAATGACCAACATATGATTTATGTACTTCCTTTGTGTGATGAATATACTTGAATCTGTATACACAAGTTCTAAGCTAAGGAAATAACTCAACAACCCTAGATCACTGATTTTGAATTCCTTCATCAACTGAGCCTTGACCTACTTGATAGCTTCAAAATCATTACCTGTAATAATGATATCATCTACATAGACACACAAGTAGATGATCTCTGATCTATTCTTCTTCACAAACAAAGAAGAGTCTGCCTTGCTTGCTACAAAGCCTTGATCCTGCAAATAGGTAACAAGTCTATGGTTCCATGCTCTAGGAGCTTGCTTGAGACCATAGAGTGATTTTCTAATTTTGCATACATATGTTGCTTTTTCTTCATCTTCAAAACCCGGTGGTTGTTCCATATATACTTCTTTTGATATCCAACCATTCAAAAAAACATTCTTGACAACTAACTGATATAAATTCCAATTTTTGGATGTAGCAAGACTTACCAATACCCTGATTGTTGTCATCTTTGCCACAAGTGAAAATGTCTCTTCATAATCTACTCCATGTGTTTGGGCAAATCCCTTTGACACTAGTCTTGCCTTGTACCTGTTTATAGAACCATCAGAGTTCTTTTTAACTTTATATGTCCACCTTGAACCAATTAGCTTCATATCTGGTTTCTTGGGAACTAGGTCCCAAGTGTGATTCTCCTGCAATGCTTCCACTTCTTCCTGCATGGCATCTATCCACTCTTTCTTCTTCTTAGCCTCTTCAAATGAAGAATGCTCCTCTACCATTGAATCTTTAGTGATGTACACAAAGTTCTTTGTGACTAAGGATGTATCATATCTATACCTTATGGGCTTCTTACTTTCTCTTTGTGACCTTCTTAAAGCTAGATTGGAAGACTCGGGTAGATCCTCTAATTGCTTGTGTTTGCACTTCCCTCTTGACTTCCAAGCCTTGAAGTCAACATGCTCCTCATCTTCTGAGTTGATGTCCTCTGCTTGGTGTTGGTCTTCTTGAGTTAGGGTTGGAAAATCATTTTCCAAGTCATATGGTAATTTGAGTTTCCTGCAATCATCTTCAAACCAAGAGTTATTCTCATCAAATGCTACATCCCTACTAACTATGAATGCCTTGTTAGTGGGATTATAAAGTCTATACCCCTTTTGATTTTGATCATACCCAATGAATATGCCTTTCTCAGTCTCAAGGTCAAGTTTCCCTTTGATTTGTGATGGGACATGTGCATAGGCAATGCACCCAAATATCTTGCAATGATCCAATGAGGGTCTCCTTCCATTCCAAGCTTCATATGGTGTCATGCCATCCAATGACTTGGATGGAAGCTTGTTAACCAAATAGGTAGCTGTAGAACTAGCCTCTACTCATAAATAATTAGGTAATTTTTTTTCATTTAACATAGACCTAGCTACCTCAACAATTAACATGTTCCTTCTCTCTGCCACTCCAGTCAATTTAGGAGTATACCTAGTTGTTACTTCCCTCTTTATGCCTTTGTTTTGTAGAAATAAATCAAAATCATGTGAAAAGCACTCACCACCTCCATCAAACCTAATTCTATTAAAGCTTCTTCCTGTTTGGTTTTCCACTAATGCCAAGTATTTCTTAAAACATGTATACACCTCATCCTTATGCTTCATAAAATAGAGAATTGTCCACCTACTATAATCATCAATAAAAGAGACATAGTACCTTGATCCGGAGATGGATGGATCTTTGCTAGGACCCCACACATCAGTGTGTATAAGCTCCAAATAATCTTCATGGATGTATCCTTTCCTATTGAATGGTTGCCTATGAGATTTGCCAAATTGGCAAGCTCCACATTTGTAGATCATATGCTGCTTGGTCACATTAGGAATCCCAAGCACACTTTGATCCTTGCAAATTTGCTTCAGAGTTCTCTCTTCTATATGTCCCAGCCTCTTGTGCCATATTTCCAACTCAGATAGGGTTTGGTCTCTATAACTGAATAGTGCTATGTTCCTTGTGTCTTTGATGGAGAATGTTAATCTCCAAAAGAACAACTTACTCTTGTGATTAGAGCACCTCTATACCAAGAGTAAGTCAAACACTCCACTAATTTAGAGGATCAATTGCTAATTATCAAAAGATTAACAAATCTGTGAAGAAGATGAAACACAGAAAAGTCTGCTGCACTATTTCTCCACATTGACCTATCAAACGTGTAAAGTTTTTGATGAAACTTTGTACGAAGTATCTCCTAGAGATTGCGCATCTACTCCAAGTTGAATCTCTTCAAAAGATTAAGTATAACTTGAGAAATCAACTTCTCAAGTTACCTATGTCAGAAACTGTCATCCAGAACAGTCGACTTTACACCTATAACTTTTAAGACTTGGTTCTCCTTGAATAGAACCCGTTTTACAAAATGCTTCTAGACATGAATAGCTTATCTTCCAACTTAAAGATTAAGCCCTCACTCATGCAAAACTTTAAACTGTGCTAGGAGAAATGATCAAAACATTAACTTCGAAATCTGCACCTGTTTTAGGAACCAGTGAACACACTTCACATATGAATGTTCCTACACTTAATTCACTCAGCCTGATTACAATTGGAAGCTAAAACTTTGCACAGAGGTCAAGCAACTCTCAACTTAGACTTGTACAAAAACATTTCACAATTGATCTACTGTAGAAGGAGAACACACAGAAACATCGGGCGCAAATATTTTCAATTACTCAGAAGAAAATACAGTTGAGTGATGAGAGCTAACTCAACTAACTTTTTCTCTATCTCATGACTTCTAACTTATGTCACATATGCTCTCATACTTGCCCCGACTTTTCTCAAAGTATTTATAGATAAATTTGTACATGATTCTTACTAAACAAAAGATCTAAGTCAGCTATGACTAAACTAATGTACATATGTGTACACTTCTCTTATCCTCTGAATGTAATCTTCTTCCACACTTTAGGAATTGATTCTTCCTTCATCATTTGATCTTCCAAGCCTTCAATTGGTGATTGGTCTGCACCAACAGCTCCCCCTCAATCATCAATTGAGGTTTTCTCTGTCTTCTTGATACTTGCCATGTCTTTGAACCTTTGTAACTTAGGTCCATCCAAACTCTTTGTCATCATATCTGCCACTTGTTCTTTTGTTGGAGTGTACATCACTTCAATCTCTTTATCTAGTACCTTTTCCCTCAAGAAATGATACTGAATCTCTATATGCTTAGTCCTGGCATGAAAAACAGGGTTAGCTGCCAAATACAAAGAACTCATATTGTCTCCAAAAATTATTGGAGTACTATGATCAAACTCAAAACTTTTCATCAAGGTCTTCAACCATATCACTTCCTTTGCAGCTTCTACCATTCCCTTATACTCAGCTTCTGTGGATGATAAAGCAACTGTATGTTGCTTCTTTGAACACCAAGAAACTAGCTTATCTCCAACATAACAGAGATACCCATGAGTAGACCTTCTATCATCTGAGTCACCTGCCCAATCTGCATCACTAAACACTTTGATTCTTGTGTCAGAAGTGAAACCATAATACAAACCTTCACTTAGGGTTCCTTTGATATATCTGAGTACCCTTTGGGCTGCAATCCAATGAGTCTTCTTTGGACAATGCATAAATTGTGACAACACACCTACTGCATATGATAGATCTGGCCTTGTCAAGGTAGCATAGATTAGACTACCTACCAAACTCTGATATTTCTTCATGTCATTGAACTCTTCACCTCCATACCTGCTTAATTTATGATTTACTTCCAATGGTGTAGTTGAGGTCTTGCAATCTTCCATGTTAAACTTGACTAGAAGATTCTTCAAGTATCTCTCTTGTGAAACATATACTCCATGTTGAGTATACACAATCTGCATTCCTAGAAAATAAGATAAGTTTCCCAAATCACTTATCTTAAACTCCTTCTCTATTTGTCTTTTGAGTTCATTGATTCCTTGAGCATCTGTTCCTGTAACAATAATATCATCAACATAAATGCACATGTAAATGTATCCATTTTCACTTGCCTTCACTAGCAAGCTACTATCTGCCTTTGATGCTTGAAATCCACATTCATTCAAGAACTTGACCAATCTGTAATTCCAAGCTCTTGGGGCTTGCTTCAACCCATATAAAGCTCTCTTGAGCTTACACACATAATCTGATCCAATTGATTCCATGAAGCCTTCTGGTTGCTCCATATATACTTCATCTGCAATGTATCCATTTAGAAATGCATTTTTCACATCCAATTGTGATAATTTCCATCCCTTGCAAGCAGCAATAGCAATCAATGTCCTAATTGTAGACATCTTAGCAACAGGACTAAAGGTTTCATCATAATCTACCCCATAAGTTTGGGCATAACCTTTGACCACAAGTCTAGCCTTATATCTAGACACCTTACCATCTGCAAACCTCTTTGTTTTATATACCCATTTGATCCAATGACCTTCTGATTCTTTGGTCTTGGTACTAGTTCCCAAGTTTCATTTTCAAGTAAAGCATCATACTCTTCCTGCATTGCCTTCTCCCAATTCTGTTTACCTTTGGCTTCTTCATAAGTGGTTGGATCTTCTTCTGTTTTCACAATGTAGGCATAATCTTTTGTTGTTAGGAAAGATGTATCATAACTATACCTTATAGGTTCTTTCCTTTCTCTTGTAGATCTTCTGATTTCTGCATTCCTTGAAGTTTCAGCCTCATTTGACTCTGGATCAAATCTTGGCCCTTCTTCTACATAATCCTGCACTCTACTTCTAGAGTCAACTTCATCAACAATTTCTTCACATACTTTTACCTTTGCCTTTCCTTTCCTTTGTATTTCTTCAACACCTGCAAACTCATTTGGTGATCCTGTATACCACATATTTTGCTCATCAAATGTCACATCTTTAGTAACAAGAAATTGCTTTGTGGATGGACTCCACAACCTGTAACCCATCTGTCTATCATCATATCCAATAAACACATACTTCTCTGCTTTTGGTTCTAGCTTATGTCTTAATTGTGAAGGAACATAAGCATATGCAATACATCCAAATACTTTACAATGATCAAGACTAGGCTTCTTACCCCACCATGCTTCATAAGGGGTTCCTCCATCCAAAGCTTTGCAAGGCAACCTATTCACAAGGTATGTTGCAGTGTTAATGGCTTCTGCCCATAAGTAATTTGGACAATTCTTTTCCTTCATCATGGCTCTTGCAAACTCTACAAGAGTCCTATTCCTCCTTTCTGCTACTCCATTCTGTTGAGGGGAGTACCTGCAAGTTACTTCTCTTTTGATACCTGCATTCCACAAATAATCATCAAACTCTTTAGAGAAATACTCTCCCCCTCCATCTGATCTTAACCTCTTGAGCTTTTGCCCTGTGATCCTTTCTGCATAAGCATGAAAATGTTTGAATGTCTTGAAAACTTCTGATTTATCCTTGATTACATACAAAATAATCCACCTGGTTGCATCATCAACAAACAACACATAATATCTGGATCCATTTATGCTATAGTCCCTTGAGGGACCCCATACATCTGTATGAACCAATTCAAGCATATTTGAATGCTTGTACCCTGATTTGTTGTAAGAACCCTTATGTGCTTTACCTAATTGACAAGCTTCACACTTGTACACCATATGTTGCCCTTCAATATTTGGCAATCCAAGCACCACCTGATTCTTTGACATCTCCTTTATAGCTCTCTCATTGAAATGACCTAGCCTTTTATGCCATAGGTCTAATTCAGATACCTTTTGACTTCCATAGGTAAATAATGCATGTCCCACATTACCTTGGACTTTGAGAGTGAACAATCTTCCTTCCTTTTTACCTGCAATTATGTTTCTATATCCCTGATTTGGATCTTGTACATAAACACCATCATTTGTGAATCTTACCTCATATCCTTTCTCCACAATTTGCCCTACACTTATCAAATTTTTAGGAATAGTAGGAACATAAAGTACCTTGCTCAGAAGTGTACTTCCACTCTTTGTCTTCACTGATCCAATGCTCTCCACTTTATGTTTGGTATTATCACCTGTTTGAACTGTATGTCCATTCACCCTTGCTTCCATGTCAGTCATCAAGGATAGATTCCCACTCAGATGGTTGCTGCACCCTGAGTCAATATAAAACACTCTTTGATCTTCTTCCATTGATTCATGAGTTGCATTCAAGATAAGAGTCATGTCATCCTTCTGATATGATGCATAATTGTAATAATTATTGTTGTAGGACTGAGATTGGAAGTTTCTTCCACCTCCTCTACCATATGATGTCCTACCTCCTCTTCCTCTGAAATTGCCTCTTTGGTTTCTGCCTCCTCTACCTCTTTGGTTATAATTCTGATTATTGCTTCCACCATTTTGATTGTTATACCAACAATCATTTGCCAAATGATTTGTTCTGCCACAAATCCAACAAGCTTTAGCATTATCTTTGTTCTTACCTCCTCTTCCTTTACCTCTGAAATTTGTCTTCCCTTTTGTGAAGTTAGCTTGATTTGAATTCCCTTCATCATCATTTGATTGCTTTCCTTTGCCATTCTTTTTCTTGTCTTTGGAGTACATAGCTTGACTTGTACTTCTATCATTATCTCCTTTAAGATCCTGCTCAAAGGTTAGCATGTGTCCTAGCAATTGATTAAGATCATGAGTAAAGTGATCAAGTGACAATTCTATGGACAATATAAAAGGCTTCCACTTCTCATCTCCTCTCAAACCTGTAAGTATTTGTCTTACCAACTTTTCTTCTTCAATATCTTCATCCACTGCTCCCAAGCTATCTGCAATATCTTTCATCCTTGCCACATAATCTGAAATTGATTGTGAGCTCTTCTTCTTGAAGGTTGTGAACTCAGCCCATAGTGAGGACTTCCTTGACTTAGTTGTATTTTGGAAATGCTCTTCCAAGGCATTCCAAACATCTGTGGCACTTTCCAAACCTCTGATGTGAGGTAGAAGGTAATCATTTACAGCCATGTAGATGATGCTCCTTGCTTGAGCATCCTTTCTCATCCAAGTCTTCAACATTGCAAGCTCTTCCCTAGTAGGAATACTTGGATCTGCAAACTCAAGTTTTTCTTCATCTCTTGTAATAAATGATATAAGATCTTTGCTCATGAGATGTGCTTCCATCCTCATGGACCATGCTGGATAGTTCTCCCTATCTAGCTTATCAATCTGCAAGCTTTCTCCCATCTTGTATCCACCTGTGTATTGAAATCTTCAAGCTTTACAAACAATGTATGTACCTTTACTTCGAATTGAACTCCTTTTGCCTTTCTTGATGTCAAATGGTCTTCTCCTCAAGCTTTGACTCCAAGCTTTCACTTCTTAGTCCTTCAAGTGTTGAATTTCTTGAATCTGCAGCAGTCGGGATCCTCCTTTTCTCAATTTGATGTCTCCTGCTCTGATACCACTGATGGAGAATGTTAATCTCCAAAAGAACAACTTACTCTTGTGATTAGAGCACCTCTATACCAAGAGTAAGTCAAACACTCCACTAATTTAGAGGATCAATTGCTAATTATCAAAAGATTAACAAATCTGTGAAGAAGATGAAACACAGAAAAGTCTGCTGCACTATTTCTCCACATTGACCTATCAAACGTGTAAAGTTTTTTATGAAACTTTGTACGAAGTATCTCCTAGAGATTGCGCATCTACTCCAAGTTGAATCTCTTCAAAAGATTAAGTATAACTTGAGAAATCAACTTCTCAAGTTACCTATGTCAGAAACTGTCATCCAGAACAGTCGACTTTACACCTGTAACTTTTAAGACTTGGTTCTCCTTGAATAGAACCCGTTTTACAAAATGCTTCTAGACATGAATAGCTTATCTTCCAACTTAAAGATTAAGCCCTCACTCATGCAAAACTTTAAACTGTGCTAGGAGAAATGATCAAAACATTAACTTCGAAATCTACGCCTGTTTTAGGAACCAGTGAACACACTTCACATATGAATGTTCCTACACTTAATTCACTCAGCCTGATTACAATTGGAAGCTAAAACTTTGCACAGAGGTCAAGCAACTCTCAACTTAGACTTGTACAAAAACATTTCACAATTGATCTACTGTAGAAGGAGAACACACAGAAACATCGGGCGCAAATATTTTCAATTACTCAGAAGAAAATACAGTTGAGTGATGAGAGCTAACTCAACTAACTTTTTCTCTATCTCATGACTTCTAACTTATGTCACATATGCTCTCATACTTGCCCCGACTTTTCTCAAAGTATTTATAGATAAATTTGTACATGATTCTTACTAAACAAAAGATCTAAGTCAGCTATGACTAAACTAATGTACATATGTGTACACTTCTCTTATCCTCTGAATGTAATCTTCTTCCACACTTTAGGAATTGATTCTTCCTTCATCATTTGATCTTCCAAGCCTTCAATTGGTGATTGGTCTGCACCAACAGTCTTCAATTTCAAAAGTAAACAATCTACCTGACTTCTGACCTTTGGCTATCCTTTTGAATCCTTGTTGGGGTCTTCCACATATTCCCCATGCTTTGTGAACATGACTTGTAGACCTTTCTCTACTATCTGTCCAACACTAATTAAATTTTTGGTTATGGTAGGCACATACAGAACTTTGCAAAAGGTTCATACTACCATCTGATGTCTTAACATTTCCAATTTGCTTGATTGAATGCTTGGTGTCATCACCTGTTTGTACCTCATGCTTTCCCTTTGGTTCTTCTAGATCAGATAAGAGTGCTACATTCCCTGCCACATGATTTGAACAACTTGAGTCAATGTAAAAGAGATGCTCATCATCTTTACCTTGCTTGGATGTCATGTTCATAATGAGCAGAGAATCCTCTTGATCTTCAGTGTAGTTATTGAAGTCCCTTCTTCCTCTAAAGCCTCCTTGATAGTTGTTGTTGTTGTAGCCTTGATTGTAGTTGTGGTTGTAGTTGCCTCCACTATTGGCACTCAAGGTTAAGCGCAAGGCAAGGGAATGCTTCAAAGAAGTGGACACATAAGAAGAGGAGCATGTAGGGAGCTCCAAGAAGCACACGTCAAATTTTCAAAAGGAATCCCTATAAAAATAGTGATTTTCATCACTAAAAGCCATTGTAAATACCATTTCATATTTTTGTAACTCCATTTTGTTCAAGCCGAGGAGTTCTCAAGCTTGAGGAGTATAAGAAGTATCATCCTACCAACTTTCATAATTTTTAGACTTCGTTTGAGCCCTCAAATAAGCCCTGGAACCTAATTTTTAACTAGGTCAGACACTAGGTATAGACATGGCCAAAACTAGTCCAAAAACTATAAGAAGAGCTAGAGAGATCATTTTTGGGGTTAGCTTGTTAGATATTGGAGCTTTTGTATTGGATTTCCCCTATAATCGAATTCCTTCCATTGTTCCACTCTTTGATATTACCTTGTGCACGCGTGTGTGGATGTGTGTGTATGCTTGTGTGCTTTCACTCACACACTTGTGCCTTCACTTGCTCATAGTCTTCATACCAATCCTCACGTCTCTGGGGGTCGACAAGTAAAGGAGGTGGTGCTTATGTTTAGGCTACACCAAAATTTGGCACCATTGCTGGGGAGAGAGCTTCGAGGATGAGCATGTGATGGTAAGACGTAGAGTTGTGATGTTGGAGTTGTAGGTAACTTCTTTACTTTTCCCTAATTTTCTCTTTCTTAGTTTATCTCCATCATCACCATCATCATCCTCACCATCCTCCATCTCCATCTCCATCGAATTTTCAGTTTTTTGATCATCTCACCTTCCCTACTCCATTCCCCTCATTTCACTTGTGAGAGAGAGATTTTACAGGTGCTTGTTTGCATTTTTTGGTGCACTAACATTGTAGGGAAGCCTCTAGACATCACAAATCCGTAAGAAACACAGATAGAAACTTCATTTTTCTATAAAAAAATGTCGTAAAAGCTGACCATCATGTCTGTCAGACAAAGGTGAGTATTTGGTTGAAATTTTTGCCTGAAAGAGGAGCTAAGGTAACACTCCTACATATCTAAACTCATTTTTTTGAAATCATACATTTGGCTGACCATCGCGATGGTGACTCATCATTATGACTGTGTCTAACCATCGTGGCAATTGGCTCACACCATCGCAATCGTGACTGACCATCATGACTGTGTCTGACCATCGTGACTGTGTCTGACCATCACGACTGTGTCTAACCATCGCGACTATGTCTGACCATCGTGACTGTGTTTGACCATCGCGACTGTCACTGACCATCATGACTGTCATTGACCATCGTGACTGTGACTGATCATTGTGGCTTGACCATCATGGGCTGATCATCACGGGTATTCACACCAGCGCGAGGGTGACACACCATCGCGATTGTGTCTGACCACCACGACTATCATGCAAAACGACAAGATTAGGGTTTTTCAAAATCTTTCAAATTTTTTGGGTATTGCTGGTCATTAATTTTGAACTCTTGGGTGCTTGGCATAGAGGTATAGCATCGTTAGACCCAGTATTGTGTATCGTATATTCCGAAGTACTCCTAGAGAGATCTTGTTTCCCTGTTTTAATCCCTAGAACCCTGAGATGGCATAACTTTCTCATATGAAATCCGTTTGTAGTGATTTTGGGTTTGTTGGAAAGCTCATTTTTTGGGTTTGTTGGAAAGCTGGTTTGCAGTATTTGGAAGTATTTTGAACTTGAACCTCAGCGGGATTAGGAAACTAAAGGGGTTCCAAAGGATTTTGGGCAATACAAAGGGAAATTGTGAACTAGAAGACAAAGCTTATGAACCTGAGATCTGGTAGACACTCAGATAAGGATAGGCAAAGCATTAGATCATCTGAGGCTAGTGTCAACCATACAGCTAGGTCTTGGGCACAACAACTAAGTGGTTATCCAAAATAAGAGACCTAGAGCAAGGGGACCTAGGATGGGAACCCAAGACTCCAAGAGGAAAATCTATCTTGACGAAAGTAATCAACCCAGAGTGGATTCCTCAAGACAACGGAAACATAGAAATATATCTGAATAGAGAAACACAAGAGGCCTTTTGGAGATTCAAGTCAAATCAACCTAACCCAGTTATCACCATCTATGAATTCAAAGACCCTGAGACACCAGGCAAATTTGTCTACCTAGATAAAACATCTGAGAAAATTTTCTTGGTAACAGAGCATGATAGGCATGCCTACATGTGGCTAGGAGAATCAGTTTTTCCTCCACCAAGATCTAATATCTCTCATGGCCTCCAAGGGGTAGGATCATCCCAGGCTCATGAAAACCAGAGGGAAAGAGCTAGAGAGAGACCTGAGGTAAGGTTTGCACACAATGTGGGTAGAGATATATCAAGATTTGAAGGTGAAAGACATGACAGAGAGAGACATCAAGCACATAGGCATCAAAGAGATGAACACAATTTTCCATTGCTTGGACCTTCGAGAGTACCCAAGAACCCTTAGACCCTCTTAAGCGGTTAAGGCAATGAAGAACTACTTTGACGGGTCAGGAGATCCTTATGATCATGTGGCTGAGTTCAAACAAGTGTTAAGAGCAGAACAGGTCGAGGACTTGTTCACCCAGTTCGAGGCATTTGGTTTGACCCTCAAGGGTACTCCCTTAGCTTGGTTTCACCCTCTAAAAAGTCACAACTATCGAAACATAGGTCAAGTGCTAGAAGAATTCATTGTAGAATTTTCCAAGAGCGATATCAAGCATAACACATCATCCTTGATCCATAGCTTCAAGTAGACACCCCAAGAAATAGTGTGACATGTAGGAAGATAGTTCAAACAGTAGTTAGAAAGATGCCTTGTCCTAGAGTTACCCACACCAGCGAAGCAAGTGACCTTATTTTTAGATGGATTACTAAGCACAAAGTTAAGATCATATGTGTACTTGAAAGAGCCTAGATCCATAGAAGAGTGTATGCGCATGTGCATAGATATAGAAGACAATTTGGGCGAGGATCTAGAATTGTCCAAACTCTACAAGGATTCAGACAACTCTACTAGTCATACTTCCAGAACCTCCATTGAGATAGATGAGATAGCTGATCAGGTTGCCAAGAAGCTAGGAGTCCAAAATAGACAAACAACAAGGGTCACCACATTGAAGAGATGTTATACTTGTGAAGGAGACCACATGGCTAATGTATGCCCGATGTAGAACCAAAACATGGGAGAAATGAATGCTCCATATTGCACTATTGAGAGAAAATACACGAACCATGTGGCTCAAGATTATCCCTACAATAGGCAGGCTATTAGACAAACTTATCAACA
Source organism: Ceratopteris richardii (assembly GCA_020310875.1). Taxonomy (NCBI): domain Eukaryota; kingdom Viridiplantae; phylum Streptophyta; class Polypodiopsida; order Polypodiales; family Pteridaceae; genus Ceratopteris; species Ceratopteris richardii. The sequence goes on along the minus strand of CM035437.1, from coordinate 76,095,072 downwards.
ACCTTACCAACAAGGTAGGTACCAAAACCAATACCAACAACCGTATTATAGGTCACAATAGTAATATCAACCTCAGTACCAACAGCAATATCAGGCACCATATAGGCCACAACTGGTCCTAGGAAACCAATCTCTAGCTCCTTCAAACGTGATTCCAGTTAAGTATGTAGTGATAGAGGAGAACTCAAATAGAACATTGGTACCAATGACTCCTTTAGTCTCAGAAAATAACCATCATGCTCAGAATTTCGACTACTCCTATGAAGATAGTCCACAAGATTATTACACAGAGTCACCAGAGCATAGTGAGGCTCATTCTTATCCATGCAAGCCACTACTTATGGAACAAAATTGGGAGCTTGAATACTCGAATGCATGTATATGAATCCTAACCCCAGGCCCCAATTGAGACAAATGAGACCACAGGCCCCTAGAGGACCATGTTTTAGATGTCAAGGTGACCATTTCATCCATGAATGCCCCCATCCACCAACTCCAGGAAAAGGACAGACCATCACAATACAAGCCTTTTGTCCCGAGTGTGGCAAAGAACATCTCCCGAGAGATTGTCCAAGGACTACCTCTAGTGCCCATAAGGTTACACCAATTAATGTGGTAGGCTTAGTAGTGGATTCAAGTTCAAGTAGCAGTAATTTGGCTCGTATACAAGCAAACACTAGAGCACAAACCTTAAAACAAGATAAGCCAGTTGAACAATCACAGTCAAGTGAATCAGGAGAGCCTAGTAAGAGGAAAACAAGGACATGGAAGTATACCAGAGTGAAAGCCAATCGCAAGTGGAATAGAAAGCTATCTGAACTAGAAAAAAGCCTTAGAAAAGAAAAAAGCAAAATAGAAGATATTGCCTCGTAGAATCCCTCACATGTCAAAACTCCATCCACACCACCTCATCCCACCCCACCACCCATTGTAAATAGACCACAACCAGGTTCTATTCTTGCAGATCCAATCCCACAAGGCTTGGACATGATGTTCAAGGCCTATCAAGCTCGACTTCAAGAAGGGCCAACAGTTGCAAACCTTGACAAGAGCTACCGTAGAGCATATTTGGAGATTGAAAGGAAAAAGATGTGCATAAAATAGTAGAACTGGCTCAAGCTATGCTAGAGACTAGTCATTTGTTCAATCACACAAATTCTAATAAATCGGGTTTGCATTTCCAACGCTTACTAGAAAGATTAGAGCACTTGGTAAACAAACCACATGTTTCTTTACCTCCATAGGCTCAACCAATTGTTGAAAGAGAAAGCTCACCACCAACAAAAGCATATGTTCCTCATTCCATAGATGATGGAGCACCTCTTTCAATTCAACAGTACTCTCAAGAGTTCTTATGCAAAATACAAGAAGAGAAATGGGAGACCAAGCTGAGCAACACGGAGATGAAAGATTAGATTTTGAATCTAATTCTTTACAAGAGTTGCCACAATTCACAGGCCCATGGGAATCTGAATCTCTTCATATCAAAACTCCCACAATATTGATAGGAAATGAAGACTCTGCAGTTCGAAGAAACACTGAAGTTGTGAAGAACAATAAGGTACAATGTCATCTCACCTTAGAAGAGTTGCTCAAGTTAAAACCTGAGTTATGGAAACATGTGGCGAATCAAGTTCCAAAACTTGGTGAGCCAATGTGTCGAAAGCATGCTCTAATATCATGTGTCATTAATTCCATATTGGAGCACACCATTGGTAGAATTTATAGGTCAGGAATGCTACCCAACAAGGCTAGACTAGCAAGAAAATGAAGCATGGAGCAAGAGGCTCAAGGCTATGCCTTAGTAGGAGACATCCTATATCAAAGAGGCAAGGATGGTTACTTAAGATTGTGTGTTCACGAATCAGATTATTTGAAAATCTTAGAAACTGCACACAATGGTGTGGCAGGTGGATACTTTGGGCCTGTCCGAGTGATTAAGACTATTCTATTCTCAAGACTTTGGTGGCCAACTCTTCATATGGATGCTGTTTACAGGAATGCATACACATTCCCGCAACAGGGAAGAAGAGAGAGAGAGAGAGAACGCTAGCTTCATTCGATCATGTCACCATGCTCATAAACTTCAAGAAATGAACCAGAACAAGAATGTTTTTTCTCATAACATTACAGATCCACACTTTTCGCCATCAACGCACGCAGACCAATATAAATATAATAACAAGAAAGTAGAGGGAGAAGAAGCCATATCCAACAAACAGACTTGTTCCAAGAAACGTGCACGCTCTGCTTTTCATTAAACAAAGTCATATATTTATACAAATCCTCACACCCATTCACATGGGGTTTCTTGTCTTTTCATTGCGACCTTTCGTGGACCCTTCAATAAAAGCTTTAATAAAAACTATAAAATGCGAACACGTACCTGCCTTTAACACTAGCACATACGGTGGACTCAAATCCCACACAATGCTTACCAATGTCCTAAGCTTTTCTAGATGCTTCTACCCTTATGAACAAGGCTTGCAAACCAAAGTGCATGGTTATACCATGGTATGGAGTGCAAACAATGTTCATAACAAGTGCAGAACTATGAGAAATGTGAAATGCAAAGCAAAGTGCCTGGAACTCAATCCAAGTTATGCAAGTGCATTACATACAACCCATAGTCTGCCCTCCTATATGCTTTGGAATGAAGTACAAAAAATGGCATAATTACATAGGTCATCAATTACATCATTTTCATATAGCTTCCTACATTACATCATTAGCATATACAATCTATGCAAAATTTGCAAGAGGGATGAATCAGCCAATCAGCACATTATCAACAGCAATCTTCACTTCGATGCTGCATATTCGGCTCCCATAAGTACTACAACATAAATCATCAAATAATGATAAAGCAGGGCCTGTCATTTTGCATTAGTATGAAGACTCAAATCAACATGAAGGCATGTATCCCATAGTCCCACATCAGCCACCAGTCAAATCATACATACAAAAGAAAAAGAAAATCAGTGAATGCTTCTGCCGTATCAACACTACCTCACATTCACAATCCACATAGAGTGTTTCTGCCGACTTAACGCTACCTCACACTCTCTCATTATCGAAAACAAAACAAATGAGTGCTTCTGCCGAGTTAACGCTACCTCTCACTCATATCGCACCACCGCAAAACATCCTCATCTATCTTTCATGCAACAAGCCATACTATAGGATACAAACCTCCATATGATTAAAGTCTCCATAACTCAAGCGTGTGATAGAATTTGGGAGAACAATAGTGCACTCCTGACCACCAATTCCATAATATCATGTAAGTGCACACACTATCATTATTGTCATTATATGATTGGGAGGGCATATGCATTTCTTTTTGGGTGACCGAATGACACTTTTTAGGTCACCGAACAGAGATTAGGGGCACATGTAACACAGATCCGGTGAACTTCGGCTGCCAGAATTATGGGCTCATGCATAAAGTTCACCCAACCTTCAATGACTGATATTAGGAGCACATGTGCCCTACTCACTCATATTTCTTAAATGTTTTGATTAATTTAATTACTTATACTAGGTTTCATGTGATTATTTCATGAAGTAAAGTAAAATCAGCGACTTCTGAATGTGAACGTAATGCTAAATTTGAATATTGACGCCTCAACTTAGCACGCATGATTGCTAGCAGATGATTAAACATTAATCAGCAATGTAATATTATTAAACATATGATTAAACCTTAATCATCACAATTGAGCATTATTTAACTAATGAATCAGCAGCTTATGAATCACTTAATGGCCAGTGCATCATGCATTTCTTTTAAACATTTAATGGGTAGCACAATAAATCAATCACATAATAGGTAGCGATTTCGGTCTGTAGAGGTGCGCGCGCAGGTAGGGATGCCTCCATCAGCATGAGCATAGCTTGACGTGGTTGATGAGTTAACGACGTTATTCAGTAGGTACCAATGTTCCTTCATAACGGGGAGGCATCCAATCTCCATCAGAGGACCATCGCTTCATGCAATGGTGGATATATGCGCAGACCTGAACTGTGATGTGGCCATAACCATCCCGAGCATTTCGATCAAAGGAATCATCTTATAACCGTCTCCGGTGAGCGATACCAGTCCAGCACCGTAATGAGCAAAAGGCATCGGCCAAGAAAGCACTGGAATGGAAGGTATCACCACAATGATCATTACCGTAGTGCCCGTATGAAGATACCCGAAGCATCGGAATGGATCGTGATTGGACCGCCCTGGGCTTAACTCTTACAAGTGGAGATTTTTAATGATTAGCACCGGCCTCGAACGTCCCGAGAAAAGCACCCCAAGAGGCGGAGTCAACAGTTGATCATTGAAGATAGAATTACCACTGAAGAGCGGGTACAGGGCCCAGGCTATCAGAGCGCACCGCACACCAACCGGACTAGGGGACCGGACAGATGACACCGTAATATCACGGGATTATCACAAGTCTAAGAGCAACAAACACCGGACCGGAACAAACACCATACCAGAGCATCACCGAGTAGTATGGTAGCGATCGGGCTAGAGCGTCGGAAACAATGCGGTCAGAGCATCACCAGAGGAAGCACCTGGGAGCCAACCCAAACCCACCGGAAGTAGCAATGCGGCCAGATCAGTGGGGGATGGTCAGGTAGTACAACATCGCACCCCTCAATCACAGGTAGGCAGGCAGTTTCTTGGCCTTCCAGAACGTCAATACTGAGGCGTCACCAAGTCTACTCCGACGTCTCTTTCTCGCGCTCTCTCTCTCTCACACACACACACACAAAAAGAAACATTCCTTTATCTTTTGGTGGCCCGAGAAATTGCAGACTGCGGCTGGCAAACAAAAGTGGGTTCCATCGATGCACCATGTCCAGGTGCTGTGAATCCAATGATGTTTACGTGATTTGAATCAAACTACGGTGATGCATTTGAATATGTTTGCAATTGGGCCACTGTGGACGGAGTGCGATGGCACCAAAACACTATGCTTTGGCTGTGCGAAGAAAAGGGAGGGAGGTGTGTGATGTTGCTTTTTTAATCGAATTGTGCAAAGGAATAAAAATCAGGAAAGAAGAGAGAAGGACGTTTCTTCAAGCAAGCATGCGCTTCTGAATTCACAAGCAGCAATGCTTCCAAATCAGTTGGCGGTCCGTCGCACTCTTGTCTTCACGTTGCAGGTGCATTATCCAAGGGAAACGGCGAGTACACCTTACACCCATTCGCATGGGGTTTCTTGTCTTTTCATTGCGACCTTTCGTGGACCCTTCAATTTGAGCTTTAATAAAAACTATAAAATGCGAACACGTACCTGCCTTTAACAATGCACATGCCTATGTGAAGAGATGTGACACATGCCAACGTGCACAATATCCATAAGAAAAGATGAGATGCCCATGAGGCCAATGATGGGAGGACGGGCATTCTCAAAGTGGGGTATAGACTTTGTAGGTCTTATTAACCCCCCAACTAGAAACTCATGCAGAGTACATTATTGTAGCCATAGATTACCTTAGAAAGTAGATATAAGTAAAATCCACGACAAAGAATGATGCTCAAACGATGGCTAAGTTCTTATTTGAGAATGTGTTCATGGGATATGGACTACCAATAGAGTTAGTGAGCGACAAAGGCACACACTTCTTGCATGAAGTCATTGAAAATCTTCTCCAAGAGTTCTTGGTGATACATAAGAAGTCTACCCCCTATCATCCACAAGCTAATGGACAGGTCAAGAGCACAAATAAGATCCTATGTAATGTATTGAACAAACTCGTAAATAATAAATGCTCTGATTGGGATAAATAGCTTCATCATGCTGTTTGGGCTTATCGAGTTGCCTACAAAACGGTACTCAATGCCACCCCATTTCAGACGGTCTTTGGACAGAATGTTGTGCTACCATTAGATTTCCTAATCCCAACTTTAAAAGTAGCATAAGAGTATGAGAGGAATGGCCATGAGTTGTCCTCTAGGATCTTTGATCTAGAACGCTTAGGTAGATGAGGTTACGAGCAGCAGCAGGCATCTATGCTGCAAAGAAAAGACAAAAGGCTTATTTTGATGCACACATCAAGGATAAAGGATTGAAAGAGGGAGACCTAGTTTTGGTTTATACACTCAAAAAACATGCTCATAAATTGGAAAAAAGAGGATATGGACACATGGTCATTAATAAAATTCCACTAGTGGTGCAGTTCAATTGGCCACTCTAGAGGGTGACATCTTGCCAAACTATATTAGTGGTTGTTGAGTCAAGCTATATCAAGAACCTCTTACAGAGGATATGCTAAGGAGACTCAACACTACTAGGAAGTGAAAAGAAGAAGAGATAAGGGTTAGAGAAGAAGCACATGCAGAGGCCAGAGAGTGCATTAGGAAAAATAAATTAAGGCGACTAGGCCTAGATGTCAATCCTGAAGCCCCACAATATCACATGGCCACGTGCCAAACATCAGGTGCAATTGTTTCTCGAATAATTGACCGATGTCCCTTTGTGACCTTAGCGGTAGGACACAGAGAGAATGTAAGGCCTGTGAGAGCATTGATTGACTCAGGTGCAACAACTAGTGTAGTTAGATTGTCATGTTGCCAAGACTTGCAATTGAACATCAATCCCATAGAATCCTATCTCATAGGGTTGGGAGGTGTGGAAACCCCTTGTTTGGGCGAGGTGGAGTTTCCCATCTACCTTCAAGATGTCCCAATGAGAGTCAAAATGCTAGTGTGTCAAGATGCGGATCTTACGGAGCCACTTGTCTTGGATCAAGATTGGATCTATGACCATGGAGTCAACTTAAACCTAAGTCAACTTATTCAAGTTTGGGTACATGAACAGTGTATTACATGAGAATTAGAAAATTGCATGTTCACAAATCCAGGTGTCACACATTCTCTTAGCTATTCTAAGACTAATCTTATAGAAGAAGATGTTGTATGTGTCAAAAGCTCTATGATGCATAAGAAGTCAATCATGGAAGAACATGCTCAAAGACGAGTGGATCTCTCTTCTTCTTCAAAGACTAATGCAACCACAGTAGTTCCACCACAAAGGCAAGCACAACAGTTCAAGACAACTACTATATCAACAAGAAAGTAGTTCCGGGCATGAAGCAAATCTGGGTACAAAAAGGAGGACAACCACCGGCTTTGTCCCCACAATTCCCATCCAAGCAGGCCCACCAGGCCAGAATACGAATGAAGAAACTAGGACAAACTCAACCACAAGTTATTCAACAAGTTTGGGTGCCTAAGAACCTCCCACATGAGAAAAATCTCAACAAAGAAGCCAAGGCAAGGCAAGGGTTAGAACCAAACACCAAGACTAAAAGCAAACCAACCCACCTCTTCAACAAGAGTCAGAAGACCAGCAACAATGGTATGGGTATGGAAGCCAAAAGCGCTAGTAGCCCCCGCAGAACCAAAGAACCAACCACGTGGGATACAAAATTTCACAAAGCCTCTGAAGATGAAGAAGCCCAAGGTGATCTCCATGCAGCCAAACATGGTTCTCAAATGGATCCCTATAAGGAGGAATGATCAGTTGTCACCTTGAGGTCCAATGGACACCTCGAAGTATAGCTTGCATCAATGTCCCCAAGTAACATTAGAAGCCTTGACGTGCGACAACCACGTGCCTTTGGCATAACCTTGTCTTCAGGTCATGCATTTCCAAAGTATGCATTAATATAGGGCCACCTTACATGGCCGTGCATAGACACAAATTTGGAATCCCATGCACATGAGATATCTTTGACATACGTAAATTATTTCCTTGATACTAACATCTGTCTTCTTGTTTTGTGACATTGTTCCAAAAAAAAAGAAATAGAGAGAGAGAGAGAGCTTGTTCCTAGTGTTGGCTCATGGAACATGAATGAGTCATGCTTAGTTTAAGGTGGAATCATTGATGATTGGGCATTTATCAGTTTGGATAGAAGTGTGTCTCGACTAGCAGATGATATTATTGCCGCCTTATCTAGTAGATGTCCAGAACTTGGATTGAACATGGCATCCATAACTATTGCTCTCCCTTACCATGGCAGGGGGAAAGAGCTTGAAGGTCCACAACTTGAGCAATGCTTAACTACTGTATGTATGAGAGCATCCAAGGAGATATCTGCAAGGAGAGGTGATAGGACCAGGCGCTCGACAAATCTAATTGGTGGACCATCAAAAAGGGCATTCATTGACAATGCTAGACCAACCCATGGTCCATCACAATGACGGGTGTACAACACGAAGAGAACAACATCAATTGACAATTCACCATGGTAAGAATCCTTACTTTGGCAACATGTCATAGGCCTCTTTTCTAGTGAAATAATTCATTTTGAACTTTCTAAATTTCATTGTGGGGATAATGCTTAGAATGAACAATTAGGTCATTTTATGCATGTAGGAAAAATTTTGGGTTGACAAGTTTCATATTATCTTAAGCTAATTCCTCACCCTTTTTGAGTTCCAGGGCTCTGAAAAGTGCCGTTTTCCAACACTTACAAAAAAAACCGAGGGCTTATCTAATTCTATTAGAATCCGTGATTGTGATGCTCACGTGTCACCATGTCTAATTATGGATATTTTGGATATATCTTTTTGGTTTTTTTCTCCTATTTTTGACAGGTATGCTAAAGAAAGAATAGATCTCTAAGAGCAAGTAGGAACTTTGTAAGCTTGGGCTTCCAATGATCTCCTTAACTACTCTTTGTAAGAGTATGCACACATATCTCTTTCATGAGCAAGACGCCCCTAATTGGCATGAGAGATCCTCTAATTACCATGCAATTACAATCCTCTAATTTCTTCCTTTGCATGTAATAATACAAATTTAATTTATCATAGTTAGAGGGGATTATCACCACTTAACATGTGATATTTCCCTATCCCTTAGTCCATTTTTGTCCTAAAAAATGGTATTACGAGGCATAGGTGAGAAAGAGAAATAATATACTGACTTCTTCCACTCGATCCCTTGGACTTTACATACATGTTCATCTCTCTATAGTGTTTCCTTTTATCGTTCCCCTTCAGGACACACTTGGAAAGGCAAAGCAAATATGGGAAAATATCTTTGAAATGTGCTAGCTTATTCCCATTTAGCAATATATTCTTATATATATTTCCACTTCACTAAACACTCATTGTATAGTGAATTCATTTGTTTCTCTCAAGTGTGTAATACCCTTTCACAATCATGTGAAATAGATAGAAAAGAAATAGGTTATATGACCTCGCTATCAGGAATGAAGTTGGCAGATTCATCTAGCCTGCTCTTAAGTTGGCTCACATGAAACCTTGGATAGATTTGGATACTTTTTGGAAGTTAGAGCTAATAAACCATCTTTCATAAAAGTTTCATTATTACAAATGGTCTACAATACCCAAAGATAGGTTTGTGCAAGGTCCCATTTTCATGGTTTCAAACCTAGAGAGAACCTAAGATAGAATCGGTCTCCTAACTCAAAGCTGATTTTTCTTTTTTGAGGGTCAGTATAGGCTCTATCTTTGCGTTGAATTGTTTTAAACATTCAGTGCATGTAGCTACTTTTTGGAAGTTGAGCTGGTAAGCCATGTATTGGTAGTAGCCAAGGAGGTCCACACGGCTTGATGAGGCAAGGTAGCATGCGGAAAACCAATCAAAGAGAATCAGAGCAAAGAGATTGCAAAGAAAAACCAAGTAGGCAAGGAAGTAAAATAAGATCTGGTAACTGGGCCTATCAAATTTCCAAATTCCTATTTCTTGCAAAATAGTGATTTTAATCGCTACACATCATTGTCAACTCCATGTTTGACAATCCCAACTCCATTTTGTTTTCAAGCTGAGGATTCCTTAAACTTGGATAGTGTTAGATCCATGTACATACCAATGTGGAGGTGATCGCAATCTGGATGGATCGGATCCAATCGCGGCACACTTAGAGTGTATGAAGCTAGTGAGTGTTGGAAGGTTTATGTGATCAAAATGTGAAGGTGAAGGTGTATTTGAGTATGGAGAGGAGAGATCTGATGATTTAATTATGGGAAGGGGAACATAAGAATGAAAGATAAAATCATGAACATGAATGATGAGAACAAAATAAAACCATTCACATGAATCGATTTCGAAAGGAAGAATAGTCCAAAAATGGAGCTTCTTATACACTTTCAAAATTTAATTCATATGCATGGGTTCTTATGGATGGTATGTATGAATGATGAGAATAAAAGAAAACCATACACATGAATCGATTTTGAAAGGAAGAATGGTCCAAAAATGGAGCTTGTTATACACTTTCAAAATTGAAGCATATGCATGGGTGTTTGTGGATAGTATGCATGCATGAGGGTATCCATGGAGGCTGAATATAGAGGATTAGCATTTGCCACATGTGAAGCAATGTGGATTAAAAAGCTTTTGGCTGATCTTGGAGTGCACGTTGGAACCATCCCTATATACGATGATAACATGTCAAGTATTTACTTGGCAAGCAATCCTATGTTTCATGCAAGGAGCAAGCACATAGAGGTCCACTACCATTATGTAAGGGAGAAGGTATTGAGCAAAGATGTGGAGATAAAGTTCATTAGAACCAAAGAGCAGGTTGCAGATATGTTTACAAAGTTCTTGGATGCTTCTAAACTCAAAGGTTTCAAGGATGTGATAAATTTGCAGGACATGGATGAAGATAACTCCCAAATGAGCTTGAGGGGGAGTGTTGAAGATAAATGTACAAGCTCATTTTCATATGAGCCATGCTTGGATAAATTTACCAAATATAAAGCTAAAGAAAAAGTAGAGGAAAAAAGGAAAAAATAATTAAAAAAAAAGTCTATTCAAAATTCATGATGAGTAAGAGATACAATATCTTGCCTCGTAGTTAGTAGCATGTAGTGGAGAAAGTGGTGAGTTAAGAAGAAGGCACAAACTTCTTCACATGCTCATTGGTTATAAAAGTTAAGTGGGAGCACATTCAAAACAAGGAGAGAAAGAGGCAAGAGCTCCTAGTAGTCAGATCTAGCCGTTTTGTCATTTTGTCTTCCCTTAGACTCCTTCCAGCCACACGTCGGTTTGTACACAGCTCTGTTGCAGAGCTCATATCTCAGTCCGTATGTACCCATTTCTTGCATTTAAAATTCATTGGAAATCTTATCTTGTGTAATTTGTGCATAACAAATATCTCTTTGAACGATTATATAGTTTGTGAGATATCAGTGAAAGAGTGAAGTCTAGTTTTTTAGTATACCTATGTAGACAAGTAGTCTATTTTGGTCAGTTAAGTTTCCCAACCAAAACATATCCAAAATGATTGGTTTTTCCCTTGTTGGAAAGCTCTTGGCATCTACTTTCACTGTCCCAAATATCTGACTTAGAAGTTTTATATTGTGTGAGATATCTATCAGAGAGTAAAGTCTAGTTTATAGTGTACTTATGTGTGCAAGTGGTCTATTTTGGTCAGTTGAGTTTCCTGACCAAAAATCATTCAAATTCCTTGTTTTTTAGCTTGTTGGAAAGCTATTTGTGTCTAATTTCTCTATACCAAATATCTTTCTCAAAGAATATATATTCAGAGAGTTATCAGTCCGAGAGTGAAGCTCAGTTCTTCAGCATACCTGTGTGGACAGGTAGTTCATCTTTGTCAGTTGTGTTTCTTAATCAAAACTTGTCCAAATTAAGTTATTTATAGCTTTTTAGAAAGCTCTCTTTGTCTACTTTGATTTAATAAAGGCTCAAGTCGATTTGAGTTTTGTATTGAGAGCAGCAAGCTATCTAAGGTGCAGCTATAGGTCCAAATGCTGGACATACAAGGTTTCACTACACACTTCTGTTGCGCATATGAGAACTCATTCTCCACACTACCCTACAATCATCCATTTTAAACTTGATCAACAAGTTTTTCAAATACCTTTCTTGAGTTACATACACTCCATGTTGAGTGTATGAGATCTCCATGCCCAAGAAATATGACAAATCTCCCAAGTCACTAATCTTGAACTCTTTCTCCATTTGCTTCTTTAGGCTTTGAATTCCTTTCTCATCTGTACTTGTAAGAATTATATCATCAACATATATGCACATGTAAATGAAACCATCATCACTTGCTTTAACAAGCAAGCTACTGTCTGTGTTAGATACTTGAAAACCAAGTTCCTTCAAGAACTTCACAAGTCTATAATTCCATGCCCTTGGGGCCTGCTTCAAACCATACAAAGCTCTCTTGAGCTTACATACATGATCTGGATACCTTTCATATATGAACCCTTGTGGTTTCTCCATGAAAACATCATCTGAAATATAACCATTTAGGAAAGCATTCTTCACATCTAATTGACATAATTTCCAACCTTTACATGCAGCAATAGCTATGAGTGTCCTGATGGTTGTCATTTTTGCCACAGGACTATAGGTCTCATCATAATCTATACCATATCTCTGAGCAAATCCTTTCACAACAAGTCTAGCTTTATACCTAGACACACTTCCATTTGCAAACCTCTTTGTCTTGTAGACCCATTTGCATCCAATGATCTTCTGACTATTTGGTTTAGGAACCAAATCCCATGTGTCATTCTCCATCAATGCATCATACTCTTCTTGCATAGCTTTCTCCCAATTTTCCTTAGCTTTTGCCTCTTCATATGTAGAAGGGTCTTCATCTGCCTTTACCATATAAGCATAATCTTTAGTAGCCAAAAAAAGAAGTGTCATAGCTATACCTTGTAGGTTGCCATTTGTGTCTTGATGAACTTCTGAGTTCTCCACTCCTTGAGGTTTCTGGTTCATCACATTCTGGATCAAGCCTTGGCACTTCTTCAACTTCAACCTGTACTTCATTGTTCTCTTCTTCATCAAATATCTGAACTTTTGATTTACCTTTCTTTTGATTCACAACTGCCTCATCACTTGCATAAATATTGATTGTACCTGCATACCAAGTACCTTGCTCATCAAATGTAACATCCTTTGATACAAGGAATTGTTTTGTGGATGGACTCCACAACCTATATCCCATTTGCTTATCATCATATCCAATGAATACATACTTTTCAGCTTTAGGTTCCAATTTGTGCCTCAATTGAGATGGCACATATGCATATGCCAAACATCCAAATACTTTGCAATGATCTAGAGTAGGTCTCTTACCCCACCATGCTTCATATGGTGTCATACCCTGCAAAGCTTTACATGTTAATCTATTGACCAAATATGTAGCTATATTTATAGCCTCAGCCCACAAAAAATTGGGACAATTTTTCTCCTTCATCATGGATCTTGCAAACTCAACAAGAGTTCTATTCCTCCTTTCTGCTACACTATTTTGTTGAGGAGAGTACCTGCAAGTAACCTCCCTTTTTATACCTGCATTCCACAAGTAATCACTAAACTCATTAGAGAAATACTCTCCCCCTCCATCTGACCTTAGTCTCTTCAACTTTTGACCTGAGATTCTTTCTGCATACACATGATAATGCTTGAATGTATTGAATACCTCTGATTTATCTTTGATCACATAGATAGTGATCCAGCTGGTAGCATCATCAACATAAATTACATAATACCTTGAAGCATTGATACTAAAATCCTAACAATGATCTGTTCATGGGATGGGAAAACAACCAAATGCAACAATGTACTTTGTGCTAATGTTAAGACATCCATGTTGGGGTTTCCTCCCCCTGGCAAATGAACAAACAAGCACAATACTTTTTCAGCCAAGTGATGGTAGCAATCATGGGAAAGCACAACGGGCACAGATGATGCTATGGATGTGTACAAAAACCATGTAAAATGTGAAGATGCTTGCTAATGTCAAGCTAAGGCTTGTGGGAGAAGCAAGGAATGTAATGATTCTGGATGGCAGAATCTCTGAAGATGTTTTCTGATAAAGACAAAATGACTAACAGCAACCCTTGGCCATAATCCTTGCCCTGATTTATTCACTATTATGATACACCTGGAGCATCAACAATATCTACTAAAACTTACACACGCGTGCTAAAGATAAGAAGTGCATTAGTAGGTTTCTTGTAGGAATAAGTTGCTTCATCTTCATCATTGATGCACAATGTGCTACAAAAACATGCATCTAACACACTCAAAGCATAGATTCGACACGATCATAGCATCAACATTTTTCGGGATGCAGGTGAGAAAGACCATACTCCTCTGCACACGTGGCTAAGAGACAAAGAGAGATAGTGTGTTATTGATTAACCAAAATCTGATTGGGCCCCTTCTCTGGCAAGTGACAACCAACACACACCGCTTCATTTACTGTTAGCCCAGTATTAGCACAAAAATCTGGTATACCATATCTGCCCTGCAGAAGAATCTGGTAGAACGCCTCTGCTACCTAGTGTAAACTTAGTAGAGCACCAGTACTACATGTACGAAGAGAAAAAGAGAGAGAGAGAGAGAAAGGGACATGCATTCTTGACTTGAACTCCCTAGGGCTGCCACATAGCTCTGTAGCATGGATGAATTACTGAATGCATATGTAAGGAGTACATTGCCTTGGGATGGAGCTCAGTTTAGTAATACAAAATACAGACATAGCTTTTTCATTCAAACACTTTTAGTGGATGCAAAGAACATGTGGTGTGGAAGTGGACTTCACTCCCCACTCAGGTCAAAGAAGGATGTAGAAGACATGAAATAGCATTGTGAGAAAGGTTGGGGCTAAACTAGAAGAACCATAAAAATCCAATATTGAGAAAGTTTTTAAGTTAGGGGAACTTATAAGTGGAACTCGAGAAGGTTATCTTTCTCTTTAATTTTTGAGCCTTGAGGAGATGATAATAAAACAATTAAATGCTCTTAGGAGAGTGACAAAGGGGGAATATGAGGACATCCTAAGTGTCTAAAGTGATTAATGAGCATGAGCACTCAAGTCTATAAAGAGAAGAGTATTTCTTACCTTCCTAGTTTGATAATTTCTTACAAAATGTCATGTTTTTTTATTGCTTATGGGAAGGGCAGGATCTTAAGAATGATGATTGAAATTTCATAAATCCTTGGCCTATTCAAGGCATTATCATTAAATGATTAAAATTTTTGTTGAAACCTTAATTGGATCTTTGGTTTTTAGACATTATGACATGGAATTTACCCATAAAAGGCATGCTTAATCCCTCATTCAGTACCCTTTGAAGTTGTACTATATGTAAATATTTTCATTTCATTTTGAGTCTTATCAGAAGAACCCCATTTGAAACTTATTTACACATATCAAAAAAATATTGAAAAACACACAAAAACCTAAAACAAATATTAAAAAAACACTCTAAAAACTAAAAATTTGTTTCAAACATGGGAAAACAAAAGTAAAAGAGAGAAGAAAGGGAGAGAAGGTTGAAAAAGAGAAGGGACACAAACAGGAAACCTTGGCAAATGGAGAAATGAAGGACTCCAAGTGTTTGGGGGATGTGAAAGGGTCCTCTCTTCCTCTAAACTTGGATTCCCCTCATGAAACCATAAGCAAGGATGATCTACACTTGGATCATCAAGAAGGAAATCAACAAATACTTTGTATCAATGCTATGGAAAATGATGTCGAATATATGGTCAATCATGAAAATCCATCATCTATTTGTACATCTAGATACTTTATGTGTAATAAGTGTTGACGCGATGAAAGCTTGAAAAACTAAGCTGCGAAATTCGCCACGTCACAAGAACTAAGCTAGAGTGATATTAGAACACCTCTATATTTATCAGTAGCTTAGCAACCTTTCTGAAACTGAAAAATTTTTAAGTGTATTTAGTGAAATCTTGAAAAATCACTTTACAGAAAACTTTGCCTTTTCTTCAGGCTTCAATTCTGATATGATTTACTTCAATCTTTACAATTCTTTGTTTGCTTACTGTTAGATATTCTTTTTGCCACTTAGATGTGCCAAAACTGTGTTTTAAACTCACCGGAATATCACCAGAACTTCACCGGACTATCATAGTAATCTCACCATAATTGTACCAATTATGTTATCGGAATCAACTGTAATTCTGTTTGTAATTACTTCAAATGATTGTAAATGAAGTAAGGAAGTAGTACCTGAGCTTCCTTCAGTGAATAAACTCTGTCTGAAGTTTGAGAAAAAACTTCATCAGTTTTGGATGTCTTTATAGTCAGACACAGTACTGTGTATACATGTCCCGTTTCACAAAACTCTTTTGATCAGTTTGTAGTTGAGGCTAATAGCTTCAAAATAAGCTATCACTCATGAAAACCTTTACACTATGCTATGAGATCTAACTTGTAGAAGTACCATAAAATGTGTGCTGACAAAACTGTAACTGTTAACTAACTTTCATAGTAACATGAAATAACTTAGATTTCTTCACACAAGAAGAATGCGCTCAAATCTTTTCACATAAACATGTGTTTTCTATTAGAAAAGATGTGTACAGAATGGCTTGGCCTTACTTAGCTCATAGCCATGGAAAACTCTCCTATGTTGAGTAGTTCTTCCTTACCATCTCTCTTACAGATGAATACCTGACATTTCAGGTTCTACAATTCATCTCTACATACACGCACTTCCTTCTACTCTATGTACTCTTTCTCCGGTTTTTCAGGCTCTCTCTTCGGCCTCACAAGCTCATCAAACTACATATTATTATGCTCTTCTAACTCATTTATATACATATTTGTTCCAAGATTCAAAACTTGTAATTCTGGAAGTTTCTATGAACTATATTATAGTCGTGAATTTGTCCCTTCACTAAGGTTTGATTTTCTGAATGCTTTGTTTCTGCTTCTCTTCGTCTTCCTTCATCCTTCATATGTATTTATGTCTTTTATGTCTTATTAGTGAGTGATTCTTCAAGAGCTCCCCCTCAATCACTAATTAGCATCTTCTGATCTTTCATTTGGAACAAGTTCCCAAGTCTTGTTCTCCTCAAGTGCATTGAACTCCTCCTTCATTGCTTCTTCCCATTTTTCCTTACCTTTTGCTTCACTATAATTCTGAGGTTCTTCATCTTCCTTTACTAAGTAAGCATAGTTTTTCTGAGTCAAATAAGAAGTATCATAGGAATACCTTGTTGGTTGTTTCCTTAATCTGTTTGACCTTCTTGGTTCATATTCTTCATGTGTATCTGAATACACTTCTTCATCAAATCTCGGTGTATCTTCATTTCTAATAACTGATCCAAATCTGGATGTACTTGCCTGCATATAATCTTCATCTCCATTCACCTGCATATGTATTTTACCTTTTTCATTTCTTCTTATCTCTTCTTCAATTGTTTCATCATTATGCTCTTTATCTGCATACCAACTCTTCTCTTCATCAAATGTCACATCTCTGGAAACAATAAACTGTTTGGTTAAAGGATTCCATAACCCATAACCCATCTGCTTTTCATCATATCCGATGAACACGTAGTTTTCAGCTTTTGGTTCAAGCTTATGTCTAAGTTGTGATGGTACATAAGCATAAGCAACTGATCCAAACACTTTGCAATGATCAAGTGTTGGTTTCTTATCCCACCAAGCTTCATAAGGAGTCATTCCATTTAAAGCTGCACATGGTAAACTGTTTAAAAGATATGTGGCTATATTTACAGCCTCAGCCCAAAGATAGTTTAGACAATTCTTCTCCTTTAACATTGCTCTAGCAAACTCAACTAGAGTTTGGTTTCTCCTTACTACTACTCCATTTTGTTGCGGTGTATATCTGCAAGTTATTTCTGTTTTGATACCTACATTCCATAGATAATTATTGAATTCTTGAGAAAAATATTCTCCTCCTCCATCAGACCTTAGTCTTTTGAGTTTTTGTTCTGTAAGTCTTTCAACATATGCATGAAAATGCTTGAAAGCTCCAAACACTTCTGACTTCTCTTTCAAAACATAAAGAGTTATCCATCTTGTTGCATCATCAATAAAAATAACGTAATACCTTGAGCCACTGATAGATCCTTCTTTTGTCGGTCCCCATACATCTGTATGTATGAGTTCTAGCAAACCATCATGTTTGTAACCCTTCTTCTGAAATGTTAACCTGTGTGCTTTTCCCATCTAAGAGGCTTCACATTTGTGAATCATATGTTGATTCTTCATATTTGGTAATCCTCTTACAGATTGTTTTTCCACCATAGTTTTGATTCCTTTTTCATTAAAGTGTCCTAACCTCTTATGTCAGAGGTCTAATTCTGTAAATACTTCATTTGTAAACCTGACTTGAAAACCTTTTTCTACTATATGTCCCATGCTGATCAGATTCTTTGGGATTGTTGGAACATACAAAACATTTGTAGTAGGTCAGCTCCATTCTTACACTTTACTTTTCCAATTGATCGTACATTATGTTTTGTGTTATCACCTGTTTGTACTGTATGATTCGAAATTCCTCCTTCCAGTTTTGATAACAGTTCTATATTTCCTGACAAATGATTTGAACAACCAGAGTCAATATAGAATACCTTGAGATCTTCATTCTCTGACACACTTATCGAATTCATCATCAATGTTGTATGATTGTCGTTCTGTGTATCATTTGCATAATTGTAATAGGTAGTGTTGTGAGACTGATTCTTTCCCCAACTTCTTGCTCCACCTCTACCATATCCGCCTCTTTGGCTTTGTCTATCTCTTTGATATCTTCCGCTTCTGCCTCTGCTATTGTTATTCTGATTCTGACTTGATCCTTGAGAATTATGCTAGCAATCATGAGCCAAATGATTGCTTAATCCACAGATCCAACAAGACTTCTTGTTGTTATTCTGATTACCTCTTCCTTTTGTATTACCTCTACTTTTACTTCTGACATTACCTCTTCCGCTTGCATAATTTGCTTGAGTAGTCATCTCTTATTCATATTTTTCTTTTCCTTTATCACCTTGCTTCTTACTCTTTGCGTACATAGCAGAACTATGTCCTTTATCTCCATCTGTCTTCAATTGCTCAAATGTTAGCATTAGTCCTAGCAACTGATTTAAATCTGGTACAAAATGATTTAATGAAAGTTCAGTTGAGAGTACAAAAGGTTTCCACCTTTCATCTCCTCTCAATCCTGCAAGCACTTGTGCTATCAACCTGTGGTCTTCAATATCCTTGTCAATAGATCTAAGACTCTCTGCCAAGTCCTTCATCTTAGTGATATAATCACTAATGCTTTGACTTTGATTTTTCTTGAACACTGTAAACTCTGACCATAAGCTAGCCTTCCTAGCTTTGGTAGTATTTTGGAAATGATCTTCCAATGCATTCCATATGTCTTCCACTTTTTCCAGACCTCTAATATGTGGTAATAAATGATCTGTAACGGTGTTGTAGATATAAGCTCTTGCCGTTGCATCTTTCTTCTGCCACAGTTTCAAGGCTTCTAACTCTTCTTTCTTTGGTTGACTGTTATCTCCAAAAGTAGGCTTCTTTTCTCCTCCTGTTAAATATATCATTAAGTCCTTACTCATAAGTAAGGCTTCCATTCGCATTACCCATGCGAGATAATTATCTCTGTCCAATTTGTCAATAGAAATGTGATCTGCCATGGTCTTCTTGTTTCTGTTGTTGTCGGTGAGTATAGTGTTAAAAAATTTTACCTTTCATAAACCTTTACTCTTGAGAATGACTTCAGAATGCTTCTCTGATGCCATTTGTTGTTGATCACCTCAGGCTTCACCTTTCTTATGGAGAATTCTTCAAATTCTCTTGTATCTTTACTTCCAGTTACTCTTGAGGACCTTTCTGCTTTGATACCACTTGCTGACGTGACGAAAGCTTGAAAAACTAAGCTGCGAAATTTGCCACATCACAAGAACTAAGCTAGAGTGATATTAGAACACCTCTATAATCATCAGTAGCTTAGCAACCTTTCTGAAAATGAAAACTTTATAATTGTATTTAGTGAAATCTTGAAAAATCACTTTACAGAAAACTTTGCCTTTTCTTCAGGCTTCAATCTTTACAATTCTTTGTTTGCTTACTGTTAGATATTCTTTTTTCCACTTAGATGTGCCAAAGCTGTGTTTTAAACTAATCGGAATATCACCAGAACTTCACCGGACTGTTACTGGACTGTCACCGTAATCTCACCATAATTGTATCGAAATGTTACCGGAATCAGCTGTAATTCTGTTTGTGATTACTTCAAATGATTGTAAATGAAGTAAGGAAGTAGTACCTGAGCTTCCTTCAGTGAATAAACTTTGTCTGAAGTTTGAGAAAAAACTTCCTCAGTTTTGGATGCCTTTACAGTCAGACACAGTACTGTGTATACATGTCCCGTTTCACAAAACTCTTTTGATCAGTTTGTAGTTGAGGCTAATAGCTTCAAAATAAGCTATCACTCATGAAAACCTTTACACTATACTGTGAGATCTAACTTGTAGAAGTACCATAAAATGTGTGCTGACAAAACTGTAACTGTTAGCTAACTTTCACAGTAACATGAAATCACTTAGATTTCTTCACACAAGAAGAATGCGCTCAAATCTTTTCACATAAACCTATGCTGAGTAGTTCTTCTTACCATCTCTCTTACAGATGAATACCTGACATTTCAGGTTCTACAATTCATCTCTACATACGCGCACTTCCTTCTACTCTATGTACTCTTTCTCCAGTTTTTCAGGCTCTCTCTTCGGCCTCACAGACTCTTCATCAGACTACATATTATTGTTGGGGCTTCACTCACTAATTAGGCATGGATATATGAAGATATATGAAGAAAGGAAGGAGGAAAGGAGAAATGAAGAAAAGACCTACAGAAAATTAAGCCTAAGTGAAGGGACAATTTCACTATTGTAAATTAGTGCAAGATTAGAGTCTAGTTATTATTTTGATCTTCAGAACTTACGAGTTCAAGTCTAGAAGAATGTAAATCATAGGTATATAAGTTAATTTGAGAAAAAAACATGTAAGAGAGAACTCAATTTTGTAATCTGAGTGAGTAGAGAAAAGTCGTGTCTTTTCTGAGAGAGATGTTGAAGAAAAACTTCTGAGTCTGAGAGAGTTTTCCATGGCTTTGAGCAAAATTAGGCCAAGCCATTTTGTATACATCTTCTCTGATATACAACATATGTTTGTGTAGAAAGATTGTGTCTAATTCCTCTTGAACATTGAGTTCTATGTCATTTCATATGACTGTGTAAGGTAGTTGACAGTTACGACTTTTCTGGTGCACATTTGTCTGAGCTTCTTAAGGTCAGATCTCGAAGTATACTGTAAAGTTTTCAGTAAGTGATAGCTCATTTTAAAGCTACTGTTCTCAACTACATTTGGTCAAAAGATCTTTAAGAAACGGGACGCATACTCAGAGAAATCAGCTTAACAATGAAGGTATGTCAAATCGATGAAGTAAATTTTCAGTTTTTAGACATAGTGAAAAGTTTGGTGCAAAATCAGAAGATTTTGAAGTTATTACTTGAAAGTTTTGCTTGCTATGTGTTGTTTAACATTAGCAAGAACATTTCTTAGTAAATGATCAAAGGAATTTGCAAAGATCAAGCTAATACAGATCAGATTGAAGGCTTGAAGAAAAGGCATAGATTTCTGTGAAGTGAAATTTTGATTTTCACTAAGTTCAGAGATGAAGACTCACATTTAGAGTCTTGCTAAGCTAATGATGGTTATGGAGGTCTTCTAATACCACATTAGTTTAGTTCTTGTGGTGTTTTACACACCAACAAGTGGTATCAGAGCAGATAAGGTCCTCGAGAGTAAAGGGAGAGCAGATACAAGAAGAGTTGAAGAGTTCTTTATCAAAGAAGGTGGAAGCTGAGGTGTTCAACAAACAAAAGTCATCAGAAGATTATTTCGAAGTTACTCCCAAGGGTAAAGGTCTACAAAAGGTATCATTCTTTAACTTTATACTTACAGGTTGAAGCAGAAGCAAGGATACTATGGCAGATCATGTGTCCATTGACAAATTGGACAGAGATAACTATCCTGCTTGGGTAATGAGGATGGAAGCCTTACTTATGAGTAAGGACCTAATGGTATATGTGACAGGTGAAGAAGAGAAGCCTAAATTTGAAGATGAAAGTCATCCAAAAAAGGAAGAGCTAGAAGCTTTGAAGCTATGGCAGAAGAGAGATGCAAGTGCAAGAGCTTATATATATAACACTATTACAGATCATTTGTTGCCACATATCAGAGGGTTAGAAACAGCTGAAGACATTTGGAATGCTTTGGAGGATCACTTCCAAAACACTACTAAAGCTAGGAAAGCTAGCTTATGGTCAGAGTTCACCACATTCAAGAAAAAGCAAAATCAGAGCATTAGTGATTATGTCACTAAGATGAAGGACTTGGCAGATAGCCTTGGATCCATTGATGAGGATATTGAAGATCATAGGTTGATAGCACAATTACTTGCAGGGTTAAGAGGTGATGAGAGATGGAAGCCCTTTGTACTTTCAACAGAACTATCATTAAACCATTTTGTGCCAGAATTGAATCAATTACTTGGATTGATGCTCACATTTGAGCAAGACTTGAAGTCAGATGGAGACAAAGGTCAAAGTTCTGCAATGTACATGAAGAATAAGAAGAAAGGAGATAAAGGCAAGGCAAAGGATGAAGAAGAGTCAACAACTCAAGCAAATTATGCAAGAGGAAGAGGTATTGGCAGAGGTAAAGGTCGAGGAAATGGAAGAGGTAGAGGTAATCAGAACAATAACAAGAAGACATGTTGGATTTGTGGATTGAGCAATCATCTAGCATATGATTGCTGGCATAATCAACAAGGAGCAAGCCAAAATCAGAACAACAATGGCAGAGGAAGAGGTGGAAGATTTCAGAATCAATTTCAAAGAGGAAGACAGAATTCAAGAGGAAGCTATGGTAGAGGTGGTGGAAGAAATTGGAATCAGAATCAATCTTACAACACCACATATTACAATTATGCAAATGATACACAGAATGACATTCATACAACATTGATGATGAATTCAATAAGTTCATCAGAGAAGGAGGATCTCAAGGTATTTTATATTGACTCTGGTTGTTCAAATCATTTGTCAGGTAATATAGAATTGTTGTCAGAATTGGAAGAAGGCAATTCAAGTCATACAGTACAAACAGGTGATAATACAAAACATAATGTGCATTCAATTGGAAAAGTGAAGTGCAGGAGTGGAGCTGATTTATTAACAAATGTTTTGTATGTTCCAACAATACCAAAGAATCTGATTAGTGTTGGACAAATAGTGGAAAAAGGTTTCCAAGTCAGATTTACAAATGAAGGGGTATTTGTTGAAGATCCAGAGGATGCATACAAACCCATTGTTTGTGGTAAGAAGGAAGGTAGACTTTTTACTCTCAAAGTACAAGGAAATGTTGGTCAAGCCTTAATCACACATGGTGATGAAGTAATTACAGAGTTAGATCTTTGGCATAAGAGGTTGGGACATTTCAATGAAAGAGGAATCAAAACTATGGTGGAGAACCAATCTGTAATGGGGCTACCAAATGTGAAGAATCAACATATGATATACAAGTGTGAAGCTTGTCAGATGGAAAAGCACATAGACTACCATTTCAGAAGAAAGGTTTCAAGCATGATGGTTTGCTTGAACTCATACATACAGATGTATGGGGACCAACAAAAGAAGGTTCGATAAATGGATCTAGGTATTATGTTTTGTTTATTGATGATGCTACAAGGTGGATAACCCTTTATGTTCTAAAAGAAAGATCAGAAGTATTTGGAGCCTTCAAACATTTTCATGCTTATGCAGAAAGAGTTACAGGTCAAAAAATCAAGAGGCTAAGGTCTGATGGAGGGGGAGAATACTTCTCCCAAGAGTTTAATGACTATCTTTGGAATGCAGGTATCAAGAGAGAGATAACTTGCAGGTATACACCTCAACATAATGGGGTGGCAGAAAGGAGAAATAGAACATTGGTGGAATTCGCAAGAGCAATGTTAAAGGAAAAGAATTGCCCTAATTATCTTTGGGCTGAGGCTGTAAATACAGCTACATATCTTGTTAATAGGATACCATGTGGAGCTTTGAATGGTATGACCCCTTATGAAGCTTGGTGGGGTAAGAAACCAACACTTGACCATTGTAAAGTGTTTGGATTGATTGCCTATGCTTATGTGCCATCACAACTCAGACATAAGCTTGAACCAAAGGCAGAAAAATATGTGTTTATTGGGTATGATGAAAAGCAAATGGGTTATAGGCTATGGAGTCCTTTAACTAAACATTTTATTGTTTCCAGAGATGTGACCTTTGATGAACAGAAGAGTTGGTATGCAGATAAAGATTGTGACCTTGAAACATTTGAAGAAGAGATAAGAAGGAATGCAAAAGGTAAATCACATATGCAGATAGATGGAGATGAAGAACATATGCAAGCAAGCACATCAAGAGTTGGATCATATAGAAGGAATGAAGATGGACCAATATTTGATGAAGAAGTACATCCAGATATACATGAAGAGTGTGAACCAAGAAGATCAACCAGAATGAGGAAGCAACCTACAAGGTATTCCTATGATACTTCTTACTTGACTCAGAAAAATTATGCTTACATGGTTAAGGAAGATGAAGAACCTCAAAGTTATGATGAAGCAAAGGGTAAGAGACAATGGGAAGAAGCAATGAAGGGAGAGTTTGATGCACTTGAAGAAAACAAAACTTGGGAACTTGTTCCAAAACCTAATGGTAAGAAAGTGATTGGAAATAAATGGGTTTACAAAATTAAGAAGCATGCAGATGGAACTATAGCCAGATACAAAGCCAGATTGGTGGTTAAAGGCTATGCTCAAACTTTTGGCATAGATTATGATGAGACATTCAGTTCTGTGGCAAAGATGTCAACCATAAGGACAATCATTGCCATTGCAGCATCAAAAGGATGGACATTGAGTCAATTGGACATTAAGAATGCATTTTTGAATGGATATATATCAGATGAGGTTTACATGGAGCAACCTCAAGGGTTTGCAGATCATAAGTTTCCAAATTATGTTTGCAGGTTGAGAAGAGCTCTTTATGGTTTGAAGCAAGCTCCAAGAGCTTGGAATTATAGACTTGTAAAGTATCTTAATGATCTTGGATATCAAAGTTCAAAGGCAGATGCAAGTTTACTTATCAAAAGAACAGATGAAGGTATGATCTACATTTGTATTTATGTAGATGACATTATAATCACAGGTACTTCAAATGAAGGAATCAAGGAGGTGAAGAAGCTACTTGAGAAGGAATTCAAGATAAGTGATCTAGGAAAATTGTCATATTTTCTTGGAATGGAAATCACTTATGCAGAGCATGGTATATATGTATCACAAGAAAGGTATCTCTTGAATCTTCTAAAGAAGTTTAACATGGAGAATTGCAGAGAGGCATCAACACCACTAGAGGTCAATCATAAACTCAGTAGATATGATGGTGCAGAATTCAAAGACATGAGGAAGTATCAATCTTTAGTGGGAAGTTTAATTTATGCTACACTAACAAGGCCTGATCTTAGTTATGCAGTTGGTGTTCTTTCTCAATTCATGCATTGTCCAAAGGATCCACATTGGATTGCAGGTCAAAGAGTCCTTAGATATATCAAAGGAACTTTGAAAGAAGGATTGTATTATCCTTTTACATCAAATATAAGATTGAGAGCCTATAGTGATTCAGATTGGGCAGGAAGTCAGGATGATAGGAGATCTACTCATGGCTATATGATATATATTGGAGATAAACTTGTGAGTTGGTGTTCAAAGAAACAACACACAGTGGCTTTATCATCAACAGAAGCTGAATACAAAGGACTTGTGGAAGCAGCAAAAGAAGTAATATGGATGCAGACATTATTCAAAAGCTTGGGAATTGATCAAGGTATACCTATCATTCATAGAGATAACATGAGCTCATTATATCTTGCAGCAAATCCTGTATTTCATGCAAGGACAAAGCACATATAAATACAGTATCATTTTCTCAGAGAAAAGGTAATGGAGAAAGAGATTGAAGTGGTGTACACTTCTACAAAAGATCAGATTGCAGATATTATGACAAAAAGCTTGGATGGAGTGAAGACAAATAAGTTCAAGGAGATGGCAGGCATAAAAGAGAAGAAGATTATATGAAGAAGTCAAAGCATGCTAATTAGTGATTGAGGGGGAGCTGTTGGGGCTTCACTCACTAATTAGGCATGGATATATGAAGATATATGAAGAAAGGAAGGAGGAAAGGAGAAATGAAGAAAAGACCTACAGAAAATTAAGCCTAAGTGAAGGGACAATTTCACTATTGTAAATTAGTGCAAGATTAGAGTCTAGTTATTATTTTGATCTTCAGAACTTACGAGTTCAAGTCTAGAAGAATGTAAATCATAGGTATATAAGTTAATTTGAGAAAAAAACATGTAAGAGAGAACTCAATTTTGTAATCTGAGTGAGTAGAGAAAAGTCGTGTCTTTTCTGAGAGAGATGTTGAAGAAAAACTTCTGAGTCTGAGAGAGTTTTCCATGGCTTTGAGCAAAATTAGGCCAAGCCATTTTGTATACATCTTCTCTGATATACAACATATGTTTGTGTAGAAAGATTGTGTCTAATTCCTCTTGAACATTGAGTTCTATGTCATTTCATATGACTGTGTAAGGTAGTTGACAGTTATGACTTTTCTGGTGCACATTTGTCTGAGCTTCTTAAGGTCAGATCTCGAAGTATACTGTAAAGTTTTCAGTAAGTGATAGCTCATTTTAAAGCTAATGTTCTCAACTACATTTGGTCAAAAGATCTTTAAGAAACGGGACACATACTCAGAGAAATCAGCTTAACAGTGAAGGTATGTCAAA
Organism: Ceratopteris richardii; assembly: GCA_020310875.1. Lineage (NCBI taxonomy): Eukaryota > Viridiplantae > Streptophyta > Polypodiopsida > Polypodiales > Pteridaceae > Ceratopteris > Ceratopteris richardii. The sequence goes on along the minus strand of CM035437.1, from coordinate 76,068,360 downwards.
TCGATGAAGTAAATTTTCAGTTTTCAGACATAGTGAAAAGTTTGGTGCAAAATCAGAAGATTTTGAAGTTATTACTTGAAAGTTTTGCTTGCTATGTGTTGTTTAACATTAGCAAGAACCTTTCTTAGTAAATGATCAAAGGAATTTGCAAAGATCAATGTAATACAGATCAGATTGAAGGCTTGAAGAAAAGGCACAGATTTCTGTGAAGTGAAATTTTGATTTTCACTAAGTTCAGAGATGAAGACTCACATTTAGAGTCTTGCTAAGCTAATGATTGTTGGTGCAGACCAATCACCAATTGAAGGCTTGGAAGGTTAAAGAGTGAAGGAAGGATCAACTATTGAAGCTTGGAAGAAAGACATATTCAGAGGATAAGAGAAGTGTACACATATGTACATTAGTATAGTCATAGGTGACTTAGATCTTTGTTTGAGTAAGAATCTTGTACAAATTATCTATAAATACTTTGAGAAAAGTCGGGGCATGTATGAGAGCATATGTGACAATAGTTAGAAGCCAAGATTGAGGAAGTTAGAAGTCATGAGATAGAGAAAAAGTTAGTTGAGTTAGCTCTCATCACTCAGTTGTAAACTTTTCTGAGTAATTGAAAATCTTGCGCCCGATGTTTCTGCGTGTTCTCCTTCTACAGTAGATCAATGGTGAAATGCTTTTGTACAAGTCTAAGTTGGAAGGTGCTTGACCTCTGTGCAAAGTTTTAGCTTCCAATTGCAATCAGGCTTAGAGAATTAAGTACAGGAACATTCATATGTGAAGTGTGTTCACAGGTTCCTAAAACAGGCGCAGATTTCGAAGTTATTGTTTTGATCATTTCTCCCAGCACAGTTTAAAGTTTTGCATGAGTGAGAGCTTAATCTTTAAGTTGAAAGATAAGCTACTTATGGCTAGAAGCATTTTGTAAAACGGGTTCGACATTGTGAGAACCAAAGTTAAGAAGTTAGGGGTGTCAAATCGACTTCTCAGAAGTACAGATTTGGACATAGGTAACTTGTGAAGTAAATTTCTCAAGTTATACTAAGGCTTTTGAAGTAGTTCAACTTGGAGGAGATGCGCAATCTCTAGGAGATGATTCATACAAAGTTTCATAAAAAACTTTACATGTTTGATAGGTCAATGTGGAGAAATAGTGCAGCAGACTTTTCTGTGTTTTATCTTTTTCACAGATTTTCTCAATTTTGATAATTTGGAGATTGGACCTCTAATTTAGTGAAGGTTTTGACTTACTCTTGGTATAGAGGTGCTCTAATCACAAGAGTAGGTTGTTCTTTTGGAGATTAACACTCTCCATCAGTGGTATCAGAGCAGGAGACATCAAAATCAAGGAAAGGAAGGTCCCGACTGCTGCAGATTCAAGAAGTTCAACATTTGAAGAACTAAGAAGTGAAAGCTTGGAGTCAAAAGCCTGAGGAGAAGACTACTCGACATCAAGAAAGGCAAAAGGAGTCTAATTCGAAGTGAAGGTACATACATTGTTTGTAAAGCTTGAAGATTTCAATACACAGGTGGATACAAGATGGGAGATGCTCTACAGATAGAGAAATTGGATAGGGAAAACTATCCTGCATGGTCAATGAGGATGGAAGCTCATCTTATGAGCAAAGATTTAATTGTTTACATCACAGGAGAAGAAGAGAAGCCAGAGTTCAGAGATCCTAGTGTTCCAACTAGGGAAGAGTTAGCAGATCTGAAAAATTGGATGAAGAAAGATGCTCAAGCTAGGAGCATTATCTATATGGGAGTCAATGATTACTTGTTACCTCATATTAGAGGTCTTGAAAGTGCAACTGACATATGGAATGCTTTGGAGGAGCATTTCCAGAACACTACAAAGTCAAGGAAGGCATCCTTATGGGCAGAGTTTACTACCTTCAAGAAGAAGGCCTCTCAATCCATCTCAGACTATGTAACAAGGATGAAAGATATTGCAGATGCTTTAGGAGCTGTTGATGAAGACATTGAGGAGGATAAATTGGTAAGGCAAATCCTTACAGGGTTGAGAGGTGATGACAAATGGAAGCCATTTATTTTGTCTACAGAATTATCACTTGACCATTTCACTCCTGATTTAAATCAATTGTTAGGTCATATGCTAACATTTGAGCAGGATGTTAAAGGAGATGGTGACAAGAGTACAGGACATGCAATGTACTCAAAGGACAAGAAGAAGAATAGCAAAGGAAAACAACAAGCAGGTGAAGATGAAGGAACAACTACTCAAGCCAACTTCCTAAGAGGAAGAGGAGGTGGCAAAGGTAGAGGAAGAGGCAGGAACAACAAAGATGGAGGCAAAGCTTGCTGGATTTGTGGTAAGACAAATCACTTAGCTAATGATTGTTGGCATAATAATCAGAATAATGGTGGATACAATCAAAATTATAATTCAAGAGGAAGAGGTGGCAGAAATCAAAGAGGTAATTACAGAGGTAGAGGTGGAAGGAATTACTTTGGAAGAAATGCAGGTAGAGGATTCCAAAGTCAACAATACAACAACACCTACTACAATTATGCTTCAGATCAAAAGGAAGATTCAACATTGATAATGAATGCAACTTGTGAAAGGCAGAGTGAAGATCAAAGAGTCTTCTACATTGACTCAGGGTGTAGCAATCACCTGAGTGGTAACATATCTTTGATGACTGATTTGGAAAGTAAAGTTTTTAATCATGTTGTTCAAACAGGTGACAACACAAAGCACAATGTGAAGTCAATTGGATCAGTGAAGGCCAAGGATGGAAGCACCTTATTGAGTAAGGTTTTGTATGTTCCTACAATCCCTAAGAATTTGATAAGTGTAGGTCAAATTGTTGAAAAGGGATATGAAGTAAGGTTCACTAATGATGGAGTATATGTGGAAGACCCTAGCCAAGGGTATAAACAGATTGTTTCAGGGAAAAAGGAAGGAAGATTATTTACATTGAAGATTCAAGGCAACATTGGTCATGCTATGTTCACATATGGAGGTCATAAGATCTCTGAGTTAGATCTTTGGCACAAGAGGCTTGGACATTTCAATGAAAGAGGTATTAAAGATATGGTTAACAATGGTTCAGTGCTTGGATTGCCTAATGTTGCAGGTCAACATATGACATACAAATGTGAGGCATGTCAATTAGGTAAGGCTCATAAACATTCCTATTCCAAGCATGGTTTTATGTACTCAGAGAAGCTTGAGTTGGTACACACAGATGTGTGGGGACCATCAAAAGATTTCAGTATAAATGGATCAAGGTATTATGTGATTTATGTTGATGATGCTACTAGGTGGATCACTATCTATGTGATCAAAGATAAGTCAGAAGTGTTTAATACATTTAAACACTATCATGCATATGCAGAAAGAATTACAGGTCATAAGTTGAAAAGACTAAGGTCAGATGGAGGGGGAGAGTATTTCTCAAATGAGTTCAGTGATTACTTATGGAATGCAGGTATAAAAAGGGAAGTTACTTGCAGGTACTCTCCTCAACAAAATGGTGTTGTAGAAAGGAGAAATAGAACAATTGTTGAGTTTGCAAGATCCATGATGAAGGAGAAAAATTGCCCTAATTATTTGTGGGCTGAAGCTGTAAATACAGCCACTTATTTGGTCAATAGGCTACCATGTAAAGCCTTGCAGGGTATGACACCATATGAGGCTTGGTGGGGTAAAAGACCTACCTTGGATCATTGCAGAGTTTTTGGGTGTGTGGCATATGCATATGTGCCATCACAATTAAGGCACAAGTTGGAGCCTAAAGCTGAAAAGTATGTTTTCATTGGCTATGATGATAAGCAGATGGGCTATAGATTGTGGAGTCCATCAACAAAGCAATTTATGGTTTCTAAGGATGTTACATTTGATGAACAAAGCACTTGGTATGCAGGTACAATCAATATCAATACAGGTGATGAAGAAGAAGTGAGTCAAAGAAAAGGTAAATCAAAAGTTCAAATATTTGATGAGCAAGAGAATAATGAAGTGCAGGTTGAAGTGGAAGAGACACCAAGATTTGATCCTGAATGTGAAGAGCCAGAAACCTCAAGGAGTGGAGAACTCAGAAGGTCAACAAGAAATAGGTGGCAACCTACAAGGTATAGTTATGATACTTCATTTCTAGCCACAAAAGATTATGCTTATATGGTGAATATAGATGAAGACCCTTCTACATATGAAGAGGCAAAAGGTAAGGAAAAATGGGAGAATGCTATGCAGGAGGAATATGATGCACTATTGGAGAATCAAACTTGGGATTTGGTTCCTAAACCAAATAGTCAGAAGATTATTGGATGCAAGTGGGTCTACAAGACGAAAAGGTTTGCAGATGGAAGTGTGTCTAGATACAAAGCTAGACTTGTTGTCAAAGGCTTTGCTCAAACATATGGTATTGATTATGATGAGACCTATAGTCCTGTGGCAAAGATGACAACCATAAGGACACTTATTGCTATTGCTGCATGTAAAGGTTGGAAGCTATGTCAACTTGATGTGAAAAATGCTTTTTTGAATGGTTACATTTCAGATGATGTATTCATGGAGCAACCTCAAGGGTTCAGAGATAAAAGGTATCCAGATCATGTGTGCAAGCTCAAGAGAGCTTTGTATGGCTTGAAGCAGGCCCCAAGGGCATGGAACTATAGACTTGTGAAGTTCCTAAAAGAACTTGGTTTTCAGGTGTCTAAAGCAGATAGTAGCTTGCTTGTCAAGGCAAGTGAAAATGGTTTCATATACATGTGCATATATGTTGATGATATAATTCTTACAGGTACAGATGAAGAAGGAATACAAAAGCTTAAGAGGCAAATGGAAAAGGAGTTCAAGATAAGTGACTTGGGAGACTTATCATACTTCTTGGGCATGGAGATTACATATACTCAACATGGAGTATTTGTGACCCAAGAAAGGTATTTGAAGAACTTGTTAATCAAGTTTAAAATGGATGATTGCAGGGTAGCATCTACACCAATGGAGGTGAATCACAAATTGAGTAAGTATGGAGGTGAAGAATTCAAGGACATGAGACAATATCAGAGTTTGGTTGGTAGTCTTATCTATGCTACTCTAACTAGACCTGATTTATCATATGCAGTAGGGGTTTTGTCTCAATTTATGCATTGCCCAAGGAAAGAACATTGGATTGCAGGACAAAGGGTGTTGAGGTACATTAAGGGTACACTCAATGAAGGTTTGTATTATGGGTTTACCTCAGATACAAATATCAAAGTTTATAGTGATGCAGATTGGGCAGGTAATCCAGATGATAGAAGATCAACCTATGGATACATGTGTTATGTGGGAGATAAGTTAATCTCATGGTGTTCTAAGAAGCAACATACAGTTGCTTTGTCTTCTACAGAAGCTGAGTATAAAGGCATGGTTGAAGCTGCAAAGGAAGTGATTTGGCTCAAGACCTTGATGAAGAGTCTTGACATTATGCATGGGGTACCAATTATATATGGAGATAACATGAGTTCATTGTATTTAGCTGCTAATCCTGTTTTTCATGCCAGGACCAAACACATTGAGATTCAGTATCACTTTCTAAGAGAGAAGGTGATGGATAAAGAGATTGAAGTAATCCATACTTCAACAAAAGATCAGATAGCTGATATGCTTACAAAAGGCTTGGATGGACCAAAGTTACAAAGGTTCAAAGACATGGCAGGTATAAAGAAGATAGTGAAGACCTCAATTGATGATTGAGGGGGAGCTGTTGGTGCAGACCAATCACCAATTGAAGGCTTGGAAGGTTAAAGAGTGAAGGAAGGATCAACTATTGAAGCTTGGAAGAAAGACATATTCAGAGGATAAGAGAAGTGTACACATATGTACATTAGTATAGTCATAGGTGACTTAGATCTTTGTTTGAGTAAGAATCTTGTACAAATTATCTATAAATACTTTGAGAAAAGTCGGGGCATGTATGAGAGCATATGTGACAATAGTTAGAAGCCAAGATTGAGGAAGTTAGAAGTCATGAGATAGAGAAAAAGTTAGTTGAGTTAGCTCTCATCACTCAGTTGTAAACTTTTCTGAGTAATTGAAAATCTTGCGCCCGATGTTTCTGCGTGTTCTCCTTCTACAGTAGATCAATCGTGAAATGCTTTTGTACAAGTCTAAGTTGGAAGGTGCTTGACCTCTGTGCAAAGTTTTAGCTTCCAATTGCAATCACGCTTAGAGAATTAAGTACAGGAACATTCATATGTGAAGTGTGTTCACAGGTTCTTAAAACAGGCGCAGATTTCGAAGTTATTGTTTTGATCATTTCTCCCAGCACAGTTTAAAGTTTTGCATGAGTGAGAGCTTAATCTTTAAGTTGAAAGATAAGCTACTTATGGCTAGAAGCATTTTGTAAAACGGGTTCGACATTGTGAGAACCAAAGTTAAGAAGTTAGGGGTGTCAAATCGACTTCTCAGAAGTACAGATTTGGACATAGGTAACTTGTGAAGTAAATTTCTCAAGTTATACTAAGGCTTTTGAAGTAATTCAACTTGGAGGAGATGCGTAATCTCTAGGAGATGATTCATACAAAGTTTCATCAAAAACTTTACATGTTTGATAGGTCAATGTGGAGAAATAGTGCAGCAGACTTTTCTGTGTTTTATCTTTTTCACAGATTTTCTCAATTTTGATAATTTGGAGATTGGACCTCTAATTTAGTGAAGGTTTTGACTTACTCTTGGTATAGAGGTGCTCTAATCATAAGAGTAGGTTGTTCTTTTGGAGATTAACACTCTCCATCAATGATGGTTATGGAGGTCTTCTAATACCACATTAGTTTAGTTCTTGTGGTGTTTTACACACCAACAATTATTATGATCTTCTAACTCATTTATATACATATTTGTTCCGAGATTCAAAACTCATAATTCTGGAAGTTTCTATGAACTATATTACAGTCGTGAATTTGTCCCTTCACTAAGGTTTGATTTTCTGAATGCTTTGTTTCTGCTTCTCTTCATCTTCCTTCATCCTTCATATGTCTTTATGTCTTTTATGTCTTATTAGTGAGTGATTCTTCAACAATAAGGATAAATGTATTGTTGAATCTCTAGATCAAGATCTAACCACACAACCCTGTGATCCATTGCATGAACATGTTGTATGTATAGAAGATCAACCTTTGTTGAATTCCCCATGTAAAGATGAGATCTCCCCACAGACTCACATAGAAGGCCCAAGAGACCCTTACATCAAGAAGAAGAAATTACATTTCCCTTGTAATGTCAAGCAAATTTGGGAGGCCAAACAATTACTTAGAGCCCAACCAAATCACACTATGATATGGGTACCAAACAAATCCCTTGTACAAAATCAATCCTCTCACAAACACATCCATAATCCATGGTCTAGACCCACCATGCCTTATCTTTAAGACAGACCACTTCCAACCAAAGGATCCAAAGCCATCAAGCCTAAACTCAAAAAAGTTCCTAAGAGAAACTTCAAGGCAAAGACCAACAACCAAAGACATATTGGCAGCCTAAAACCTCTTCGTGGGGCAACCATGGGTATCAAACCCAACCTTTCCCAATGCATAGCATATGTTCAAGATGCACACCAAGTATGCATGTGAATAGGGCCTCATCCAAAGGCTAAGCATTAGGCACACTAAGTTTAACCCAGGCACAAAGAGGGCACATGTACATACAATATCATCCCTTTCAAATGGTTGATGGAAAAGAGAAGGTTCTTGGAGTTGGACATTTGGAGAAAGCCTCATCATCACCTCATCCTTGAGCTCTTTGCTCAATATCCATTCCATTTTTTGCACCGTTGCTTTTTGTATGCATTTTTTAGAGTATGCATAAAATAGGGTCTCACCATAAGACCGTGCATAGGCACTTTTTTGTTCTCCACCCATGCACGCTTAGTCACACTCATGCACATGGACTAAGAAGACATGAATTACATTCATCTACTGTATATGCCATACTATTACATCATAACATTTTCATTATGTACCTCTATTACCACAAAAAAAAGGAAGAAGAGAGAAGGAGAAGAAAAGAAAAGAAAGGAAAAGAAAGAAGCATCTAGCATCCTAGCATTCACATTTTCATAAAAGAGGCAAAATGATACCAAGGAATGGCGGCCAACTCCAACACAAGGACAAAAGCAAATTCAAAGTAAAGGGCAAGAATGAAGCACTCCAGACAAAGTCCAAAGGCTCAAAAGGACTTCAAAGCACAATTCTCAAAGAAGCTCCACACTAGCAAAAGCTTTGTCAAGGACGACAAAGTCAAGGAGGGGGAAGAGTTGACGAGACAACATATATTTCTTGGATCCACTCTCTTTTATCATCATTTGTACCTTTTTCTACCTTTCATCTAGTTTAATGAGCACTCTTGTATAGGTGTGTGTGAGTGCCACACTAGAGAATAAGTGAGATTCATTCTCCTTTCAGTTTAGAAATCCCATATAGCATGCATTTTGCCCATTTTGTATATAAAGAGGTCACTACCTCTGATTTTGGGGAGCATTCCTAGACATAATGAGATGATGCTAGTTTGTAGAATGCTTCGAGAGCTTGTGTTATCGTTATGATATGTTTGCGTATTTGTTCCTTTCTTGCCTTATTCTTGTGATGTGTTAGTTTGTAGATTAATGACATGATTATGCATGTAATTAAGTGTGTGTATCCTTAACGATACTTTCACCTTACTTCACATGTAGGTTAGTCATTAATCTTATGCTAACAAAGCACCATTACATCTGCAGAATGCTTCTATGCGACATTTGGGTCTCACGAGATGCTCCTCGATTTGACAAATATGAGTTGTGATGCTACAACATCAACATAAAGCAACATGAACTTGAAAAAGAAATGATATTTATAGATTTTTATTATTTTTTAATTTTTGTCATGGATACTCCTATTTATGAATCGGCCTCCTTGTTGTCATCTTCTTCAATGTCCTCAGCTAAAATGTATTCATCATTATCATGTTTCTTGAATAGCTTTATCCTTTTACCTACAATCAAAGTTTTTAATGCAACACCATTTAATTCATACATACCATTATTGTTGGCTTTTGATAAAATGGCCCAGACCACCATTGAGTGAGTTTTTTGCATGCATCATATTGAGAGTCAAATGTACTATCATAAATGAGCACCCAATCTCCTACTTCAATCGACTTAAGATGCAATTGATGAGTTTTGTCAAAATAAAGTGTGTTCTTCATTCTAGATTCTCTTAATCTTTCAACAACATCATCAATTCTTAATTTGCCTTGTTGCAACTATTTAATGCACAAACTCAAAAAATCATCAATAGACATGTTTTCCGACCAAGGCAAATTTGACCATGCAAAAATATGAGACTGAATTGGAAACAACGGTTTTTGATAGTACATGTGTTCAGCAGGCATATACCCTTTGGTACGTGTGCACGTCATTCTATGTGCCCAAAGTGCAAAAGGTAAGAATCTAGGCCATTGTTTAATGTCACCATTACATGCTTTAGATATGGCTTTCACAATAGGTGGATGCCCTCTGTCTATTTTACCATTGGCCTTTGGATTATATGCAATAGTGAGAGACAAACAAATACCATGATGTTGAAAGAATTTGTTAGCTTCTCTCGCATTTAACTCTCCACGATCCACAACTACTTTCTCTATGTACCCAAAGTGACTTATGATGTCTTCAAGCAAGAATTTTCAAACATTTTAAGTGGTCTTAGATCGTAGTGCACATCCCTCTACATGACTATTTAAGTCCTCTCTTGCAAGTACAATGTAATGCATTTTGTCAATACCTTTAGGCATAGTTACAAGATCTACTACCCACGTAGTGAATACAAGGTGGATAAGTAGGATGCAAAGGATCTCTATGTTTGACTGATGAATGAAGTTGACAAGTAGAACATGTAGAAACATAGTTACTAATGTCAACATACATCCTAGGCCAATAATAGGTCCCTCCAATTTTCTCATATGGTCCAAAAAATCCTTTATGACCCGCCAATAATGTCTCATGCATTTCTTAATTACTTGCAATTAAAGACCTTGTTTTCCTAGGACTCGTTGTGGATTCTTAACCTTACCCTTAGCATGTCTCCAAAGATAATTGTTACGTAGGAAAAAATTATAAGCTCGTTTCCAAATGTTACAGAATCTACTCATAGTCCAGCTAAGTAATGGTTATAGTGTACTCAGATACTTTCCTATGTCTTTCCATTCATCTTCGTACTCAGACTCATGAAATTGCTCATAGCTATATATATGTGGAACATAGTCAACTAAGGTCACATTATTTATTAGATCACTTTCAAGATCATCATCAAATCAAGCTCTTAATAACATATTAGCACTTGAATTCGACTTACCTGAAATATGAACTAACTCGGGATTTATGAACTTAATATATGAGATCCATCTAAGCATGGCTATATCAGGAGATGAACAATTGGCTATCATTGCAATGGGAGGGAAACAATCAATCTCAACTTTGACATTTACACCTATGAAATATTCTTGGTCTGTTTTCAAAGTTGTTACCATACCCCATAGTTCTCGTTTGATCTGTGGGTTCATGTAAAATTCTAGCCCAAAATCTAATTGCATATCTATTCCCTTCACTATAGTCTTGACTTATGATCCAACTTATATTAATAGGACTAGTATCGACAATCAATATTATAGGTTTGTTAGTAGAATAGTCTGCACGCTTAAGGATGGGAGCTTCAAGCAACAATTTCTTCAATTCACGCATAGTGCATGTGTGTTTGTGAGACCAAATAAATTTTTGTTTCTTTCTCAACAAGTCATAGAGACAATCGACAACATGAGCAAAGTGTGGGATCCAAATAACATAAAAGATGCAAGCACCAAGAAATCTACATACTTCACTCACATTACATGTTTCAAAAATCTTGCTAATGGCATCAAGGTTTTGTGGGTATCGCTTTCGACCATAATCATCACACAAATGTCCAACGATAAGAACCTCATTGACACCAAAAATATATTTTTCTATGGAAAATGTGAGACCTACCTCTTCAAATCATTGAAATATCCATTCATAATCAACGATATGGTCAAGAACAAATTTACAACATCCAGATGAATCTAAAGTAATTCCCTTTACATGTTCCTCAGTCCCTTTAATTGGAATATCATCAATGAATGGCATGGTTATATCAGGGATAAAATCATGTAAGACCATATTCATAGCACTCTTCATATGAGCCACAAAATTAGTCGCTCCTTGAGGTAAACTACACATTTGCACTAAGCCTAAAGGAGTTTTCATTGTGGTTATGTCACGACTATCAATTGCTAATTGGAATTGGCCATACCCATAATATAAATCAACAATTGAATAGATAGAATGTCATGAAAATGATTTAGCAAACTCATCTACAATGGTTCATGTTTGTATATTCCTTATGGAGACTTCATTGACGGGTCAGAGATCTTGAATAAAATGTAGTTTCCCATTTTTTTTAGGCACATTGAACCATCTATTTGAGTAAGGTGCAAAAGATGGCTCTAAAATTCTCATGTTTATCTTCTCCTTCAGTAGTTTCATTAGCTTAGGTAAGTGAGCCTTTGGAACTGGTATAGGGCAAAGATTCCATGGAATATAAGGAATAGTAAAGATAATCATGGGTGCAACTAGCTTAGAATCTACACAACCAATCTCATGAAGATACATAGTAAAGGATTTTCCATGGCTACCTATGACTCTCTCGAATTAATTCTCTCTGTTGGCAAAAGAAAGTCATCATCTCTACCAATTTTCAGCTCTTTGATTGTCTCATCTATGAATGTATGTCCTATGTTTTTCTTATCTTGAAGAATTGGATCATTTTTCAAATCAATAATTTTTTCGTTACTTCCTTGGGGTAATGGTTGAGCTATGGGTTTGATTTTTTTGTCTAAAATTTTGTACTATGTTTCAACTAAGGCATCATGTGTTTTGTTAACTTTCGACCATTGGTCAACATTGAGAGCATACTCTTGGATTAGAACATACTCATCAACAGAAGAAAGAAGAATAATGTGGGAATTAGAATTTTGCTGAAGACATAACTCTTACTCCTTGAGAGTAGAGAAACAATGAGATGTCTTGATGACATGCTCAATGTTCTCATAATGTTCCATTTTGTTGGTTTTATAATTTCTTTGGGTTTTTTGGATAAAAGACTTGGACCATTGACTCTTATGAAGAAAAACTAATCTAAAATGTGGAAAACAAAGTGAAAAACTATTGTACAGGGTTGGTTGGTTGTGAGATGTCAAACCAATGCCTATTAATCAAAGAAGAGATTGATAGGTTGATTGAAGCTGGATTTATCTACGAGATTGAGCATACTGAATGGGTGTCCCCCATTGTAGTGGTGCCCAAGAAGTATGGAAAGTTGCGAGTGTGCATTAACCTTAAAAAAGTTAATGGTGCTACAATTCGAGATAGTTATCCGCTTCCAATCACCAAACATTTATTGGAGCGTGTTGCAGGCAAGGAAGTTTATAGCTTCCTTTATGGATTTTTAGGTTACAACCAAGTAGCCATTGCCCCAGAAGATCAACACAAAACGGCTTTTGCCACAGAATGGGGAATCTTTGCATTCCGTGTGATGCCATTTGGGCTCACCAATGCGCCTGCAACATTTCAAAGGCTTATGTGTCATGTCTTCAAAGAGTTCTTGCGAAAGAGCTTAGAAGTATATGTGGACGGTTTATGTGCTCATTCCCAACAACGAAGATACCACATCCCTGAGCTCAAACAGATCTTCAACAAGTGTAGAGAATATCGAGTGTGTCTGAACCCAGAAAAGTGTGTGTTCATGGTACGACAAGGTAAAATCTTAGGTCACATTGTTTCTAAAAATGGGATATCAATAGATGAAGACAAGGTAAGAGCCATAGCAGAGTTTCTAAGACCAAGGAATGTTAAGAGGTACAAGCCTTTATGGGCCATTGTGGATATTACTGTAGGTTTATCCACATGTATGCCATCATAGCTAAACCTCTTTATGGGTTGTTGACAAATTTTGAGTGGAATGATGAATGCGAGAATTCCTTCAATGAGCTGAAAAGACGTTTGTGCACAGCACCAATACTGACCACTCTAAATTGGAGCAAACACTTTCATGTCCATGTAGATGCCTCCAATCATGCCATCGTATGTGTGCTAGCACAACCAACAGGTGAAGGAAATTTAGATCTGCCTATAGCATATGCTAGCAGGCAATTGAATGTTGCTGAACGAAACTATACCACAACTGAGCGAGAAGGATTAGGCATGGTATATGTTGTGAAAAAGTTTAGACACTACTTGTTGGCCAACAAGTTCAAGTTTTTCACTGATCGTCAAGCTTTATTATATTTGGTCAATAAACCTTGCAATACAAGACGCTTAGTAAGGTGGTTTCTCTTACTAATGGAATACGATTTTGAAGTGGTCGTTAGGAAAGGTAGGACCCACCTTAGGGCGGACCATCTTTCTCGCATCACTTCAGGAGAGCCACCGCAAGGAGTGTCTGATGAATTACCGGATGCTTATTTGTTCAATTTAGAAGTTGTTCCTAAATGGGCGAATAAGTTGGTACATGTCCTAACCTTCGGACATGCAAACAAGAACGTAAAAACAAACAAGGAAGAAATTGTACGATCACAACAATATCAAATCTTGGCAGGAAGCATGTACAAACAAGATACAGAGGGTGTTTTAGCTTGTTGTGTCGAGGACGACGAACATAGTAGTTGGTTGCAACAAGCCCATGAAGGTTTGCTAGGAAATCACTACTCTAAACAACAAACATTGCAGAATCTAAAACGTTTAAGAGTATATTGGCCTAGCATGGACAAGGAAATTCATGAGTGGATTAAGAATTGTCCAACATGCAAAGAGAGACCCCTAGTGGAGCATGCCACTCTTTATCACGTGTCATTAATTCCAGAGTGGAGTGCTCCATTGGTAGAATTCATGAGATCAGGAGCATTACCCAATGAGGCTAGCCTAGCACGAAGAAGGAGCATGGAGCAAGAGGCTCAAGACTATGCCTTAGTAGGACACAACCTATATCGGAGAGGCAAAGATGGTTACCTAAGACTGTGTGTTCATGAATCAGACTATTTGAAAGTCTTAGAAACTGCACATAGCAGTGTTACAGGTGGGCACTTTGGGCCTGACCGAGTAATTCAGACCATCCTATTCTCAGAACTTTGGTGGCCCACTCTTCATATGGATGCCCATACCTATGTGAAGAAATGTGACACATGTCAACGAGCACAATATCCGATCAGAAAAGATGAGATGCCATTGAGGCCAATGATGGGAGGACGCGCATTCTCGAAGTGGGGTATAGACTTTGTAGGTCCTATTAACCCCCCAGCCAGAAACTCCCATGCAGAATACATTATTGTAGCCATAGATTACCTTACAAAGTGGGTGGAAGTAAAAGCCACAACCAAGAATGATGCTCAAACGACCGCTAAGTTCTTATTCGAGAATGTATTCACGAGATATGGACTACCAATAGAGTTGGTTAGTGATAGAGGCACACACTTCTTGAACGAAGTCATTGAAAACCTCCTTCAAGAATTCATGGTGATACATAAGAAGGCTGCCCCCTATCACCCACAAGCTAACGGACAAGCCGAGAGCACGAATAAGATCATATGTAATGTATTGACAAAACTCGTCAATAATAAACGCTCTGATTGGGACAAACAACTTCATCATGTTGTTTGGGCATATCGAGTTGCCTACAAAATGGTACTCAATGCCACCCCATTTCAGATGGTCTTCGGACAGAATGCTGTGCTACCATTAGATTTCCTAATCCCGGCTTTAAGAGTAGCACAAGAGCATGAGTGGAATGGACATGAGTTGTCTTCCAGGATCTTTGATCTAGAATGCTTAGGTGAGACGAGGCTACAAGCAGCAGCAGGCATTTATGCTGCAAAGAAACGGCAAAAGGCATACTTTGACGCCCATATAAAGGATAAAGGATTGGAAGAAGGAGATCTAGTGCTGGTTTACACGCTATAGCAACATGCCCGTAAGTTGGAAAAACGAGGATATGGACCCATGATCATTAATCGAATTTCCACTAGTGGTGCAGTTCAATTGGCCACTTTAGAAGGTGATATCTTGCCGAACTATATAAGTGGTTGTCGAGTCAAGCTATATCAAGAACCTCTTTCAGAGGATATGCTAATGAGACTCAACACTGCTAAGAAGCGAAAAGAAGAAGAGTTGAGAGTTAGAGAAGAAGCACATGCAGAGGCTAGAGAGCGCATAAGGTGAAATAAATTAAGAAGACTAGGCCTAGATGTCCAATCGAAAGCCCCAAAATATCACATGGACATGTGTCAAAAATCGAGCACTTCTCGAATCATCGACCGACGACCCTTTGTGACCATAGCGGTAGGACAAGGAAAGAGTGTAAGGATTGTGAGAGCATTGGTTGACTCAGGTGCAGCAACTAGTGCAGTTAGACTTTCATACTGCCAAGACCCACAAGTGGACATCTAGCCCATAGAAGCCTATCTCATAGGATTGGGAGGTGTGGAAATCCCTTGTTTGGGTGAGGTGGAACTTCCCATTTACCTTCAAGATGTCCCAATGAAAGTCAAAATGCTAGTGTGTCATGATGAGGACCTTACAAAGCCACTTGTCTTGGGTCAAGATTGGATTTATGACCATGCAGTCAACTTGAACTTAAGAAGTCAAATTCTTCAAGTTTGGGTACACGAACAATGCATTACATTAGAATTAGAAAATTGCATGCTCACAAATCCTGATGTCACACCTTCTCATAGTTCTTCTAGGACGAATCTTAGCAAAAAAGATGTTGTATGTGTCAAGGGCTCTATGTTCCAAAAGCACTCAATCATGGAAGAACAGGCTCAAAGACAAGCGAACTCCTCCTCTTGTGCAAAGACTAATGTTGTCACCACAACTCAACCAACAAGGCAAGCACAATGGTATATGACAACCGCTATATCAAATAGACGAAGAGACTTCAAGAGGAAATTAGTTCCGGACATGAAGAGGATCTGGGTACGAAAAGGAGAGCAACCATCAGCCTTGCCAACACAATTCCCACCCAGGTAAGCTAACCATGTGAAGACAAGAACCAAACCACCAGGACCAGCTCAACGAGAAGGCATACGACAAATTTGGGTGCCTAAGAAATTAGTTGCAGTTCAACAAGGACAATCACATATGTGGGTGCCCAAAGCGCTCTTACACATGCAAAGGCCTATGCTCCCCACCATGCAAAAGGTCTCAACAAAGAAGCCAAGGAGAGAAAAGGGTAAGAACAGAGCACAAAGACCAAAAGAGGATAAACTCAAACCTTCTACAAAAGTAAGCAGGCAATCATCAAGGATATGGGTTTGGAAGCCAAAAGCACAAGCAACATCCATAGAACCAAAGAGCCAACCACACTAGATACCAAAGTTTGGAAAGCATCCAAAGATGAAGTGGCCTAAGGTGATCTCTACAGGGCCAAATCCTATTCTAAAATGGGTTCCAATCAGGAGGATTACATCATTTCGAGATCCAATCGACACCTCCAATCAAAGAATGCATCAAGTATGCAAGTAACATCAAAAGCCTTGGCCAGCAACAACCATGTGCCTTTGGCATAACCCTGTCTCTTGCACCATTCAGGTCATGCATTTCCAAAGTATGCATCAATATAGGGCCACATTACACGGCCATGCATAGACACAATTGAGAAATCCCAGGCACATGAGACACACTTGACATATGTAATATATTTGATTGATACTAACCACCTTCTTCTTGTTTTGTAATTGTTCAAAAAAAAAAAAGAGAACAGGTCCATGCGCTCGATGACACTCATTGGTGAACCATCAGAAAGGACAACCAGAAAAGACGAGCCAATCGTCAATCACCGTGATGGGCATACAACACGAAGAGACAAAAATCGATTGACCTTTCACCATGGTAAGCACAACATACTTCGGCAACATGCTCACCATGATAGATTAGGAAGCCTCTTCGTCAGCATACCCTTGAGCACTTAGCTCAAGATCCAATCTCTTGCACCATACTTCTTCCCATGCATTTTCCAAGTACGCATACATAGGGCCACATTACAAGGCCACGCACAAGGCACATATTTTGTTCAACCCATGCACTAATGCACTTACCCACCATCCCTTATGGGTTACAAGTACTTGGCATGAAAACTATGAAAGCCATCTTTGGAAGAACCAGACGACATCAAGGTGACAATAACAAGAGCAAGGAAGCAATCCACCACTGAGAGTTGCTCATAATCAACATTGACCACCTCCTTTGAGCAGCTAGAAGTTTTGGAAAGCTCACAAATGCACCATCAAGCTGGAACACGAGGAAGACGTACAAAGCCCTGTAACTCAAAAATGGTGAGGAATTAGCTTAAGCTTGTGATACACACTTTTATTCAATTTTGTGATCTGCATGATAGTATTAGAGATGTTCGAGGTCCAAATCCACCTCCAAATCCCACTTTTGAGCCCTACAAGTTTCAAAATTCTAGAGAGAGAGTAAAATCAAGGCATTTTCTTACAATGAACTAAATGTAGGACCTTGAACGAGGTACTTAACACATGATTCACAAAAATTTCACACAGGCACTTTTATTCTCTTATACTTGCTCTACTTTTCTCTCATACAGAGTTTTCCTTAATTCTTTCATCTTCACCTTCAAAATTCCACTAGAAAACATGATGTGAATAAGGTCTAGAGAGGCAATATGAAACTTGTCAACCCAAAATTTTTCCTACATGCATAGAATGACCTAATTATTCATTCTAAGCATTATCCCCACAATGAAATTCAGAAAGTAAAATGAATTATTTCACTAGAAAAGAGGCATATTACATATGTGCATCCATGTGAAGAGTGGGCCACCATAATCCTCCAAATAGTATGGCTTTGATTATTCTATCGAGGCCAAAATGACCTCCTGCAACACCTTGGTGTGCAGTGTTTAATACACCAAAATAGTCACTCTCCTGAACACACTGTCTTAGGTATCCATCTCTTCCTCCTTTATACAAGTTATCACCGTCTTGAGCTTCCTGCTCTAGACTTCGTTGTCTTCCTGAAATCATTCCTTGAGGAAATGTTTTCATCCTCAAGTATGTCAGTATTGGTTCACTCCATTTTGGTGTGAGAGACACGTGATACAAAGTGGCATGTTCCACTGGGGGTTCTTCACAACAAACTGGGCATTCTTTACACAGCCTATAGACATTTGCTTCCATAGAAGGCCAATATACTCCTAGTCTATGCAGACTCTGCAATGTACAGTGTTTCGAATGATGTTGCTTCAGTGCACCTAAATGTGCTAATTGCAACCAATTCTTATGTTCTGATTCGTTTACACAACAAGCAAGAATTTTCTGATTATCTTGTTTATATATGCTTCCTTGCTAGTATCTGGTACCTTTGAGATTTGGGAATCTCTCCTTCTCTTATCCTAATCCTAGGATTCTTGGGTTCAAATGTACGAACAAGGACAATGGATTTAGTCCATTTTGGTACTATCTCAAGATAGAATAGGTATGCATTTGGCAGTTCATCTGTTATTGCTTGAGGAGCTTCTTGTGTAGTTAACCTTGAAAGGTGGTTTGCTCTAAGGTGGGTCCTTCCCTTTTTGACTACTACTTCAAAGTCATATTCCATTAGTAATATAAACCAACGTATCAATCATCTGGTGTTACAAGGCTTATTAACTAAGTACAACAATGCCTGATGATCTGTGAAAAACTTGAACTTATTCGCCAATAAGTAATGCTTGAATTTTTTTACCACGTAAATCATTCCTAATCCTTCGCACTCCGTCGTGGTGTAATTTCTTTCTGCTACATTTAGTTGTCTACTTGCATAAGCTATGGGAAGATCCATACTACCTTCATTTGTAGGTTGCGTCAACACACATCCTATGGCATAGTTGGATGCATCCACATGCACATTGAATGGCTTACTCCAATCAAGGGTTGTTAATATAGGTGTTGAACACAAGCATCATTTAAGTCCATTGAATGGTTTCTCACATTCATCCGTCCATTCAAACTTGTTCAAAAGAGAGTACAAAGGCTTTGCTATGATAGTGTACATGTGTATAAATCGTTGTTGGTAGTAGCCTTGGTACACCAGGACTCACAAGACGTGAAAGTCAAAGAAGGGAGTCAGAGCGAAGGGACAGCACAAGCAAACAGGGCAGTCAAAGAAGATCTGGCAAGTAGGCCAATATTTTTTCAAGACATTAATGCAAATCAAAGAGATGGACATGCAGGGAGGAAGAGCAAGTAGGGAGCTTGAAGATATGTATGGCAGATCACTAGAAGAAATCCCTACAACAACAGTGATTTTTATCACTAACAATCATTGTAAATCTCAATTCACATTTTTGTAGCTCCATTTTGTGCAAGCCAAGGAGTCCTTGAGGTTGAGGAGCCTTAGAAGTAGTTGCGTACCAATTTTCGTAATTTTTAGATCTCGTTTGAGCCCCCAAATAAGCCCTGGAACCTAATTTTTAACTAGGCCGGACACTAGGTCTGGACAGGGCCAAAAGCTAGTCAAAAACTATAAAAAGAGCTAGAGAGCTCATTTTTGAGGTTAGATTGTAATTGAAACGAACTTGTAAGAGCTTTTGAAAGTAATCTAAAGAACTCCATTGATCCTCACTCTTTGTCTTGCCGTGTGTGCGCGTGTGTGTGTATGTGTGTGCATGCTTGTGTGCTTCTCCCTCACGCACTTGTGCCGCCACTTGCTCGAGGTCTTCATACCATCCTCACGTCTTCCCAGATTGACATTAAAGGAGGTGCTACTCATCATTGAGCTACACCAAATTTTGGCGCCGTTGCCGGGGATCGAGCTTTGAGGACGAGCGTGTGATGGTAAGACGTAGAGTTGACGCGTTGGAGTTGTAGGTATTTTCTTCACGCTCATTGATTTTCTTTTACTTTCTTCACTATCATCATCACCATCATCATCATCACCATCTCCCACGTCCATCTCCATCATCGCGAAAATTTCAGTTTTTTGACTATATTCCCATCTCCACCTCATTTCCCTCATTTCACTTGTGAGAGAGAGCGAGAGAGCGAATTTGCATGTGCTATTTTTTGCATGTTTTGTGAGCATTCTGCAGGTACAGGCCGCATCATCATCCCCAGCACCCTGCGCAGGTACGGAAATCTGAGTAACTGTCTGTGTGTCGCCGAGCTCTGTCAATCGCGACCGACTGAAAAATTTCTCTAATTGCTAAACAAAGTGCATATCCATGACCTACAGGCCTAGAGCTTCCCAAAAATGTGTTTAGTTTTTTGAAATTCCATAGATTTCTGTCAATCGCGATCGCTCTGTCAATCGCGATCGACAAACCACGACGGACAGACCTGTCAATCGCGATCGACGTGTCAATCGCGACCGACAGCCCACGACGGCTCTGTCAATCGCGACCGACAGAGTCAACGACCGATTGACCACGACCGACTGACCATACGCGTGACACGTGTCAATCGCGATCGAGTCATCAATCGCGATCGACTCATCAATCGCGACCGACACAGTCAACGACGGTTTGACCACGATCGACAGACCACGACGGCCCTGTCAATCGCGACCGACACGGTCAACGACTGTTTGACCACGATCGACAGACCCTCGCGACCGACCTGTCAATCGCGATCGACTCATCAATCGCGACCGACAGAGTCAACGACGCTTTGACCACGATTGATTGACTTTTCGGCCACGTGTCAATCGCGACTGACCAGTCAATCGCGACTGACAGCCACGACGGACCTGTCAATCGCGATCGACAGACTTTGCGAACACGTTAGAAGGGCCAATTAGGTCAAATTTTCAAGGCAAAATTATTGGTATAAATTCTGATTGAGTGTGGGACAAACATTAGGGTGTAGTATTGCATCGCGAGGCCGTGCCACAAGCTACTCGAGTATTCCTGTTTGACTGTTAGCTTGTGTTGAATTCTGATTTAACTCCCTAAACCCTGAACAGTCCTAACTTTTTCATACGAAATCCAATTTTTGAGCTCTTGGGCTTGTTGGAAAGCTCGTGGCATCTACTACACGCCCTCAACTGTTTTTTATAAAGATAATGCGTTGATTTTCAGAGAAGGTATTTTGAAGTTGACCATACCCAGGGGGATCAAAGTCAGGGGTCTTTAGAATTACTTTCCTAAAAGTCAGAATGCACATGTGTGTTTATGTTACATGAATGAAAGTGGTTGGTTTTGTCCTTTGAATATAAGCATTGAGCTAACTGTGGGACTTTTATAGGTCCATTGAGAGCAACTTGGAGCATACAAAGCAAGATTTCTTCGCAAGCTTGAGAACCGGGTTCTTGAGCACCATAAAGCAAGGGATCAACAAGTAAGGTTGGATTATTCTCAACTCCCTCTGTCATTTCCTAGCTCAAGCTAAGAACGAGTAGAGATAGGAGTAAGCCAGGGCGACGATAGGCAGTTATCAAGTTGAAGACTACCTAAAAACTCAAGTTCAAGTTAAAAACATAATCTCTGTACTGTCGATAACCTAAAGGAAAAGAACCTAACCAGGAACGATCAACCTGAAAGTGCGCAGAACATTCAAGTATTCCTGATGACAAGATATCAGACAAGACCATAAACACAATAATTAACTAAAAAGAATCAAGTAACTGATACCAATTGATCGGCAACGAGGTTGTACTCTGGACAAAACTTTGGACTAATCAGTTAGGCATATGAACCTTAGATCAGGACGACACCTAGCAAGAGAGAGACAAAGCCTTAGGTCTTCAGAGGCTAGTGTCAATCACACTGCAAGGTCTTGGGCCCAGCAGTTGAGCCACCACTCATACTACCCTAACTCTGAGACGAGTGAGTCAGAAATGTCTCAAGGCATTGACAGGCCTACGGGAAGTTCAGGAGTACCTTATTTGTACAGGGTAGAAGGCCCTTACAAAACACAGCTGGAATATCTCAGGACCAACCGACTAGGTGCTAGCATCTATGAGGACGGCTTAGGAAGATCTGTGGTCCAGATTAAAAACCCTGACCAATCCATAGGACTAGAACACCCAGCTGTCAAGTTTGAAAATGGTGCATACCTGGACAAAGAAGGAACTATATATGTTGTCACTAGTCACCCTGATAGGACAGATGACTTCGGGAATGTGATCTCAGAAGCGGACTTAGGTGACCTAGAACAAGGGAACATGGATGCGGAACCTAGAACCCCTCGAGGTAAATCAGTTCTCACTAGGATTATCACGCCTGAGTGGGTACCCCAAGACAACAAGAGCATAGAGTTGCTTATCCATCGAGAAACTGATGAAGCCTTTTGGAGGTATAAATCCAATCAGCCAACTGATATAGGAAATATCATGATCTATGAGTTTAAGGATCCAGATAGCCCAGGTAGAGTGACCTACTTAGATCACACTTCGGAACGGATCTTTGTGGTGACAGAAAATGATAGGCATGCCTACACTTGGAAGGGTGAATTCATTTTCCCCCAACCAAGATCAAGTGTATCCTATGGTCACCCTGGAGCTAGAACTTCCCAAGCTCATGGTACGCAAAGAGACAGAAGTAGAGATAGACCGGAAGTAAGCTTTGCCAACCCAGTGGGCAGAGAAAGAACGAGAACAGAGACGAATAGGGTAGAACCTGAGATGCATAGAGCCCACAGGAACCAAAGAAATGTAGATGGATTCCCTCTGCCGAGACCTAGAGAGCACACAAGAACTTTGAGACCCACCCAGCTAGTTAAGTCCATGAAGAATTACTTTGACGGCACAGGAGATCCCTATGATCATGTGGCGGAATTCAAGCAAGTCTTGAGGGCTGAACAGGTTGAGGATCTGTTCACGTAGTACAATGCCTTCGGTCTAACCCTTAGGAACACAGCACTGACATGGTTTCAACCATTGGATGAGCGTCAGTTCAGGAGCATAGACCAACTCCTAGAGGCTTTCATTGTAGAGTTCTCTAAGAGTGGCATAAGACACAATACCTCATCATTGATTCACAGCTTCAAGCAAACCCCTCAAGAGACCGTGAGACTTGCAGGAAGAAGATTCAGACAATATCTGGAAAGGTGCCCTATTTCGGAGCTACCCACATCTGCTAAACAAGTAGCCTTATTCCTTGATGGATTGCTGAGTACGAAATTGAGATCCTATGTGTATCTGAAAGACCCTAGGACTATAGAAGAATGTGTACGCATGTGCATTGACATTGAAGATAACCTAGGGGAAGAGCTAGAGCTTTCCAAAATCTATAAAGATTCAGATAGTGCATCTAGCCACTCTTCCACGCAGTCCACATCAATTGAAGAACTGGCCGAAAAAGTAGCTCAGAAATTAGGTGTGACTAGCAAACAAATCCCAAGGTTTGCCCCTGTGAAAAGATGCTATACATGCAGTGGTGACCATATGGCGAATGTCTGCCCTATTATGGCTCAGCCCCAAGTAAACCCTAGTAGCCAGTACTGCACCATAGAACGGAGATACACCAATCACACCGCACAAGATTGCCCATACAACAAGCAGGCAGTTAGGCAACCCTACACGCAGCCCTACCAACAAGGCAGATACCAAAACCAAAATCCACCACCACAATATGCTAGACCCCAACAAACCTACCAACCACAATATCAGGCCCAACAGAGACCCCAACCGGTACTAGCTCAACAGCCCCCAAACCCCGCTAACGTGATTCCAGTAAAGTATGCTGTTGCAGAAGAAAACCTGAATAGGGCCTTAGTACCAGTGACCCCATTGATCTCGGAAAGTGACCCAAGTGACCATAGCTTTGATTCTACACATGTCGATAGTCCCCAGGCTTACTACATGCAGTCTCCAGAACATGGTGAGTCTTACTATAGTGAAGAACCAAGTGAACCTAGTTGGGAGTCAGATTACACGAACGTCATGTATGCAAACCCCAACCCCAGGCCTCAACCTAAGCAAGTAAGACCTCCATTCCCAAGAGGACCGTGCTACAGATGCCAAGGAGATCATCTCATCCGTGATTGTCCCTTACCCCCACCTACACAACCCCAGTCAGTGACTATCCAAGGTTTTTGCCAAGATTGTGGAAAAGAGCATCTTTTACGAGATTGCCCAAAGAATCCCAATAATATGCCAAAAATCACTCCGATCAATGTGATTGGTTTGGTTGTAGATTCCTCAGGAAGCGTCACTTCCACTGCACCAGTGCAGGTAGTCACTAGAGCTCAGGCATTGCAGCAAAACCAAGAGACAAACCAGGATAAGAACTCAGAGGCTAGTGAAACCGAGAGCATAACAAAGAAAAGGACTAGAGCATGGAAAGATAGTCGGGAAAGAATGAAAAGACAATGGGCTAAAAAGATGAGTGAACTTGAGGAAAGCATAAGAGAAACCAAAGCTAGGATAACTGAAATCACCTCTCAAATCCCCTCTCACAATACCCCGCCGCCACCCCTACCATCTCCATCTGACCCACCACCTTCCCCACCACGTCATACGATTCCACCACCTCCTAGGGTAGGATCAGTGCTAGCTGATCCCACTCCTGAAGACATAGACATGATGCTCAAAGCATATCAGGCCAGAATACAAGAAGGGCCAAACGTCACGGATCATGCCAAGTGCTATCCTAGAGCTGACCTAGAGATAGAGAGAACCAAACTGTGCGCGAAAATGGTCGCATTGGCTCAGACTATGTTTGAAGCCAGTCGCCTTTTCAATTACTCGGGCTCAGCCAAAACGCAATTACACTTGGATGGATTCCTAGAGAAGTTAGAGGAAATAATTGCAAGATCTGCCAAGGAGGAAAAAAATCAAGAAAAAGATAAAGCAAGCAGAAACATGAAGCATTCCCCGTCAGAAGTGTATGTGGCCAATTCCACTAAACCAGGCTCCTTTCCCTCCTTAGAAAGATTAGAGAGGCTAATTGCACAGCCAGAAAAGGAGCCTACCCCTCAAAGAAAGGAAAGGGCAAGAGAACGGATAAGCCAGCCTCTTCAGGAAGCCCATGTGCCTCCTCAAGGAGCCTATCTTCCTCCCCAAAGGTCACAGGAGCCTCCCTCGAAAGCTTATGTACCTCCACAGGTAACCCACATTCCTTCCCAGAGAGCGTATGAGCCTGTTCGGAAAAGTAATAGCATAAGTAATCCTCCCCAAGAAGCTCGTGCTTCAGCTATCTATGACACCGAGGAAAGAGCCAACGATAGAATAAGCCCTCCTTCCCAGGTAGCATATGTACCTAATTCTACGGAGCCAGACACTTCTTCTTCTATGAATCGGTTTGCACCAGACTTTCTACGAGAGATTCAAGAAGACAAATGGGATAACGAAAGTGAGGTCACCCCTCCTTTTGAACTTGTGGACGATGCACACGACCAATTCCCACAAGACATCCCATCAATTTACGGGGAACATGAGAGTGCTCAATCTCATGAGAGATTGGACTTTGAGTCTAATTCCATACAGGAGCTACCCCACTTCACAGGCCCATGGGAAGCAAAGTCCACATGTATGAGAGCACCCACAGTCATGGTAAGGCACGACGACTCAGTCATACCGAGGAACACGGAGATAGTAAAGAACACCAAAGTGCAGCGCGATCTCACTTTGGAAGAACTGCCTGAGGATAGACTAAACGCGCGGAAAGGTGCAGCCAGTCGAGTAACTGAAGTTGCAAAACCACGTTCCCGGGTAGGATCCCATAGGACAGTGCCAGAAATTCCCTTGGATAAGATAGGAGATATGTGTGAAGGTGAAGAAGGGAACACCTATCTTCCCATTACCTACCAGGACTACACCACTAAGGCAATTTTGGACTCAGGTGCAGGAGTTGCAATTGCCACCACTTCCCTTTGGAAGCGTTGGGGCAAGCCGGCACTCAGGCCAACGAGAATGAAATTGCAAATGGCCGATGGTCACATAGAGAGACCCCTAGGATTGCTAGAAGGGATAACTCTCACCACTTGTGGTGTCGAGTTTGAACATAGTTTTGCTATATGTGACTTCAGCAAAAATCATGCCTATGAAATGATTTTGGGAAGACCATTTATGCGACAATTGCAAGTAGTACAGGATTGGGGAACCAATTCTTTGTACTTGCAGCACTTAGGTGTTACAACCAAAGTCAATCTCAAGGATTATTCTCATAGGGATGTACCTCCTATCCAGTGGAATCCCATCCATAGAGCCAAAGATGATACGGAATCCGTGCATTCCATAGGGTCAGGATCCTCATGGATGCATGAAGACACCCACCTATGGATGTGCAAGGTAGCAGTAGAGGAAGAGAAGAGAGAGAAAGCCAGAGAGGTTGGTGCGAAAGAAACCCATAGATCAAGCCAAGACCCAGCCTATGCACCTGTAGTTTTCCCAGACGAAGAATTTGAACCCCATGGCTGGGCAGAAATTTTAGCAACAATGGACGTAGCCATCAATGAAGAACAATGGACACCTCACTGTGATGAGGATGGCTATGATATTTCAGTCTTCTCCATAGAGCCAATCATGGGAGAGGCAGTTCTAGAAGAATGCGAACCTAGCCCTGATGCATTTGAGGATGCAAGTGACTCCGATCTAGAGTCAATCATTATGGACCCACCATTTGCATCAGATGAAGAATACTTCCATGAAATAGAATTTCAACTCCAGAGGCATGGAGAGGTTACAAATGATGTAAGATTAGCAACGCATATGACCCCTAAGGAAGAAGGAAAGAAACGAAAGAAGAGAGAAGCCTTACCAGAAGAGGAAGAATCTTTGTTTGAGGTCCCAGAAAATTTTAAGAAGTATGAGATAGATGACAGGAGAGTCATGATTAGAATGCCTAAACGAGAGGCACAATCAGGAGAGGCCTATGATAACAAAGAAACCACCAAGAAAATAGTAGTGGCCCTAGAAGAAGGAGAGGAGAGATGCACGTATATAGGCCATGACCTAACAGAAGAAGAAGAGCACGAATTGATTGCCTTGCTAAGAGAATACAGAGATGTATTCGCTTGGAGTTACAAGGATTTGAAAGGTGTTGACCCGGACATATGCTCACATACCATCCCCATGACCTCAGATGCTAAACCCTCTAAGCAAAAGCCTTATACATATAACGATAATTATGCTGCTAAGATCAAGGAAGAGATAGATAGACTGGTAGAAGCGGGATTTATCTATGAAATTGAGCACACCGAGTGGGTATCCCCCATCGTTGTGGTGCCCAAGAAGAATGGCAAGCTGCGTGTGTGCATTAACTTGAAAAAGGTTAATGTCGCCACGATTCGAGATAACTATCCGCTTCCCATCACAGAACATCTCTTAGAAAGAGTGGCAGGCAAGGAAGTGTACAGCTTCCTTGATGGATTTTCGGGCTACAATCAAGTAGCCATAGCTCCAGAGGATCAGCATAAGACAACCTTTGCCACAGAATGGGGCATTTTTGCTTTTAGAGTAATGCCATTTGGGCTTACCAATGCACCAGCTACCTTCCAAAGGCTGATGTGCCACGTGTTTAAGGAGTTTCTGAGGAAGAGTTTAGAAGTCTACGTTGATGATCTCTGTGCTCATTCCAATGTTAGACAAACCCATATTCCTGAACTCAGACAAATCTTTGACAAATGTAGAGAATACCAAGTCTGCCTAAACCCAGAAAAGTGCGTTTTTATGGTCAGGCAAGGCAAGATTCTAGGACACATAGTGTCAAAGAATGGCATATCTACCGACGAAGAAAAAGTGAGAGCCATAGCAGAGCTACCTAGGCCCAAGAATGTCAAGGAAGTACAAGCTTTCATGGGGCATTGTGGTTATTATCGACGATTTATACACATGTATGCTGTCATTGCAAAGCCCATGTACGGACTTCTGACTAACTTTGAGTGGACGGATGAATGTGAGAATTCCTTCCAAGAGCTTAAACGAAGATTATGTTCAGCACCAATCTTGACCACACCAGATTGGAATAAGCCATTCCATGTTCACGTGGATGCATCCAGTTATGCTATTGGATGTGTACTTGCACAACCTACTGGTGAAGGTAATATGGATCTTCCAATTGCCTATGCCAGTAGACAATTGAATGCGGCTGAACGAAATTATACCACTACTGAACGAGAAGGATTAGGCATGGTATATGCGGTTAAAAAGTTTAGACATTATTTGCTTGCAAATAAGTTTAAATTTTTCACGGACCATCAGGCATTGTTGTACTTAGTAAACAAGCCATGCAATACAGGTAGATTAGTAAGATGGTTTCTCTTACTAATGGAATATGACTTTGAGGTTGTGGTAAGAAAAGGTAGGACTCACTTGAGAGCAGATCATCTTTCTAGGCTCACATCTGGAGAAGCCCCACAAGGAGTGTCAGATGACCTTCCTGATGCTTACTTGTTTAATTTGGAAGTGGTACCGCAGTGGGCTAAGCCATTGGTACCAGTATTGACATACGGGCCCAACCATCCAATGGTAAACACACGGAATAGAGAGATCGTAAAAGCCCAAAAGTATCACATCATGGCAGGAAGCATGTACAAGCACACAGATCAAGGGATCTTGGCTTGCTGTGTAGAAGAGGATGAGTACTCTAAATGGTTGCAATTAGCACATGTAGGTGTGTTAGAGCAACACCATTCAAAGCAACGAACTTTACAGACTCTAAAGAGATTTGGAGTACATTGGCCAACTATGGAAGCTGATGTCCAAAAGTTGTGCAAGGAATGCCCAATCTGTTGCACTAAACCACTTGTGGAACATGCCACTCTCTATCAAGTATCCATTGTGCCAGATTGGAGTGAACCATTAGTATCATTCCTGAGGACAAACACATTCCCTCCAGACATGACTCTAGCTAGAAAAAGGAGTTTGGAACAAGAAGCCCAGGATTATTCACTCGTTGGTGATAATCTATACAAGCGCGGTAAGGATGGTTACCTGAGACTGTGTGTCCATGAAAGTGAGTATCTTAAGATCTTAGAAACTGCTCACCAAGGTGTAGCAGGAGGACACTTTGGACCAGATCGGGTGATCAAGGCAATACTATTTGCGGGCTTCTGGTGGCCTACCCTTCACATGGATGCACATACCTATGTGAAACGGTGTGACGTCTGTCAGAGGACTCAGTATCCCATACGCAAAGATGAGATGCCACTGAAACCTATGATGGGTGGACGTGCATTCTCTAAGTGGGGAATAGACTTCGTAGGTCCTATTAATCCCCCAGCCAAAGGTTCTCATGCGGAATACATCATTGTGGCAACAGACTATCTCACCAAGTGGGTGGAGGTAAAGGCTACAACAAAGAACGATGCTCAGACAACTGCCAAATTCTTGTTTGAGAATGTGTTCACAAGATATGGGCTACCCATAGAACTAGTAAGTGATAGAGGCACTCATTTCTTAAATGAAGTGATTGAAAATCTACTCCAAGAATTCTTGGTAATACACAAGAAGTCTGCCCCCTATCACCCTCAAGCTAATGGACAAGCTGAGAGCACTAATAAGATTTTATGCAATGTACTGACGAAATTAGTGAACACTAAACGCTCTGACTGGGACAAACAGCTACACCATGTTGTTTGGGCATACCGAGTTGCCTACAAAACGGTACTCCAAGCCACCCCCTTTCAGATGGTATTCGGCCAAAACGCTGTGCTACCCTTGGACTTCCTAATCCCTACATTGAGAGTAGCACAAGAGCACGAATGGACGGGTCATGAGCTCTCCTCTAGGATCTTTGACCTTGAACGATTAGGGGAAACAAGACTAAGAGCCGCTGCAGGAATATATGCCGCCAAGAAGAGACAGAAGGCATATTTCGATGCCCATGTGAAGGATAAAGGCTTGAAAGCAGGAGATCTAGTCCTAGTCTATACACTCAAACAACACGCGAGGAAGCTAGAAAAGAGAGGCTACGGACCTATGATCATCAATAGGATCTCCACAAGTGGAGCAGTACAATTGGCCACATTAGAGGGTGATGTTCTCCCTAACTATATTAGCGGATGCAGAGTCAAGTTGTATCAGGAACCCCTCACGGAGGAAATGCTGAGCCGACTCAACACTGCGAAGAAACGCAAAGAGGAAGAAAAGAGAATTAGAGAAGAAGCTCAAGCAAAGGCTTTAGAACGCATCAGAAGGATGAAATTACGAAGGCAAGGTAGAGATCAGCCTGGAGCGAATGACTACGCAGACCAAGGATTTCCCATAGCCATGTGTGAAGTTGCAGGAACAAGCTCGAATAGAATAATTGATAGACGTCCTTTCATAACCATAGACATAGGACAAGGAAAGAGTACAAGAACCGTAAGAGCATTGATTGACTCAGGAGCTGCCACTAGCGCTGTTAAGTTGTCTTACTGTCAAGAGTTACAGTTAACTGTCCATCCTGTGGAAGCATACCTCATAGGATTGGGAGGCGTGGAAACCCCTTGCATGGGCGAGGTGGAACTTCCTCTCTACATTCACGAGGAGGCAATGACCGTTAAAGTACTAGTGTGTCAAGATGAGGATCTCACTGAACCTCTCGTCTTGGGTCAAGATTGGATCTATGACCAAGCAGTCAATCTAAACCTAAGAAGTGGACTTCTCCAGGTTTGGGTCAATCATAGTCGAGTTACAGTAGAATTAGACAATGGAGCACTCAAGGAACTAGGAAAGGCACAGACTCCTGGTCCTTCCAGGGGTACACATGAAGATGACCATGCTGTTCTTGTCCAAAACTATGTGTTGCAGAGGAATGATATTCGCAAAAAAGGAGTCAGGAATGCAACGGAACTCCCTTCTTTTCCAAAGGCTAGAAAGAGGCAGCAACCCAAGATGGATCAAAGGCAGAAGAAGCTGGGTACTACCTATGTCCGAGATCAAAAGTACCTGCGCAGCAGAATGTCCTAGAAAATAGACCAGGTATGGGTGCGGAAAGGCGAACGACCGGTTGCACCACCGTCAACTACAGGGGCAAAGCCTCTTATTAGTGACCAACCACACAACGCTAATAAGAAGTCTTTCAGAAATTCTTCTGCTAAAGTAAAATCTATTTGGGTGCCCAAGAAGTCGATGAAGGCAAGCCCACAATCAAGACAAATTTGGGTGCCTAAGGCTTGCTTGATGGCACAAGTAGCTACGCTGAGGCCACAACCTAAACAGCATAACGCAGCGACGCATGCTGCCAGATTTCACTCGTTCTCGACACTCATGTACACACCAAAACCCAAGAGCGTACATGTAATCAATTGTAAATGGGTCCCAAAAAGGCCTCGTTTTCAAACCACGACACCGAGAAGGCTCTGTAGAGACTCTCCGAAACCGAAGGCAAAGCCCACTCACTGCATTTGGCAGCCTAGGGCCTGTAATAAACCCCCCGACCCCAATTTGTAAATTCATACCCACTTACTAACTGCAGTAGTCTCCTAGGACAACACAAGCACTAACTACACACACTGTCTTCATGCACTTACTAACCACTAACTCACCATCCACCTCATGTTAATGTTGTAACGGGGACAACAACGGATTTATTCTGTCCATTACGATGTTAACACTTGGTTCTATATTCTCACAGAACCAACCAGCGAACAGGGCCATGGCAGAAGCAGGTACCAGTTCTCAAGCCGGATCTGGTGCCCAGATTGTGGACATAGAAACACTTCTCCTTGAGCCACGTCTCACCGCAAGACCGCAAGAGCTTCAAGCCGTGCATGTGCTCCCCATTCAGGATCCTCCTCAAGGGCATACTTCTCAAGTAGGTAAGCATGCGCATTGGTTCAGTGATGTTGCTGGACCACTGGGCGATGGAACCTATTTCTGGGAAGCAGAATTGGAATTCAATGGCAAATGGGGTCGATACCACTTTTTCACACGCGAGTTTGAAAGCTATCAAAATGCCGAAGTAATGAGATCAGTTTGGATCAAAGCGGGGGTGGACAGTTATTTCAGGACTCACTTACCAAAGCCGGATTTTTTACGATGTTCATATCTGATCAGTACAATCACGCCAAGCAGGGCCAAGGGAGGCGACAGCACCTTTGTGTTGCCATCACTGCTGCCGGGTAATGAGCTTAAAAGATTCAAGTTGACCCTCAATCTGGTAAGAGAAGCATTGGGTATGTATGGCATGCACATCCCAACAGAAAAGGAAACCATGGTTCCAGGTCGAATGAAGCACAAAGATCTTAATAAGCTGAAGGACATGGTTGCGATGACACCTACCATTGCGCTTCACCTGCGAACCATCATGCAACATTTTGCTTTTCCCGCCCAAGAGCGATTCACCATGCCTCCGAAAAAAATATGGTTCAGTTTATATCTAGCAGAAACCGAAAGCCTGCCCATCAATGTGCCCCACTGGATCATAGATCAGATCCACCTAGCGCATCAAAGGTGGAACAAGAAACAGAAGAATGTGCTCCACGGGTGTTGTGCTCTGACCAGAATAATCTATCGATGCTTGGCTTATGACGTGCCTGTTCAGTGGGCACTCGTATGGTCCCGAGTCCAAGAATTCCAGAGAAGACTATCAGCAGCATGTCCCCCATCAAAGAAGATGAGGGGGGGAGTCCAACTACCCTGTGCCCAACCAAGGGGAGCTACCGCTACACCAGAAATCACCCCTCCCCAGACACGACGAGTTAGGCCATTCACAATCCGGCTACCAAGGCCAAGCACAGAGGGGCCTAATCTGGTGTTTCCACCCATTCCATCCGATTTGGAATTTCCGCAGGGATTTACTCTTGAGGACCTCACGGATGAAGAAATTGCCAGATTAATCTATGACTCTAACCTCGAAGCTGAAGCAGCGCGAGCTCAGGAACCACAACCCCAAACAACATCGGCCCCCACCCAACCACAAGTTGTAGAAGTCGATGTAGATGAACAAGAGGCAGGAGGAGACGAAGAAGAAGCCGGCGAAGAACAACATCAAGAATATGACGAACTCTCCGAGTTAGCAAGTGCCCCAGCATATTCGGCACAAATCAAGAGACTATATCGAACCATGCGACTGGTTCAGGAACAGCATCAGATGTCTCTAGACCAGGGCAAAAGACTCATGAACGACTTGCTAGCTGAGGAAGGTGTGGACGAGTTGTTCATTGAGTCCATGAACCTTCATGCTGACGCTGTAGGACTGGACGAGGCCATTCATGAGGCAATGGCCTACATCCACAGGTTTGAAAAAAGAGTTCCCGTTCGTCCCAGGAGGTCCGGGAAGCAAATTCACATCAATACATCAGCACCAGGCGAGGCAGCGCAAGCAGAAGAATATCAGGAAGCACCGTTGTCACCACCATCCCCACCTCACACTACACAATTCACTCCACCACAGGACACTAGCACTACCACATCCACTACCACTACCATTGTCATGGGCATCCCACTCTCTCCGGGAATCCAATACGGGGGAGTCACCATGCCCACCTTCACCACCCTGTTCACCGATATCACATCCACTCCACCCACGATTCCCATCTACACCGTCACTCAAACAGTTGACACGATGGAAACATCACCTGCCACAGCACCACTCCCTCCCCCCATGCCACCTTCACCACCCATACCCCCTCCCCCCACATCTCCACGTACATCCACATCATTCACCTCTCCCATTCCCGCCCCCATTCCCCCTGCATCTTCACCCCTCCCAGCATTATTTAATGTAAATAACATATTTTTAGCATTAAACCAATGTGTATACCAGCTCCAGAATGAGTACAAAGCTCTGGACAACCGGTATCAGCAACTGGAAACGCACCATCAAAACTTACAAAGACAGTTTCACATTCTACAAACAGAAAATGCAGAACTGAATCAACGCTACACAACGCTTGAGCAGGCTCACCAAACATTATTGGCGGCACCCCAACCATCGACAGAATCAGGTGCCAAACAACTAGAAGCTTTGCTCGAGGTATACCAAGCCGATAATCTCAAAGTCCGGCGTAACCTGGCACTTCTCAGAAAACACATGGCGGCCGCCCTTGAGGAAAACAAGAGACTGCAGCAGCAAAATGAAGCAAATCTAGAAGCAGCAATGGAAGGCTCTCCACACGAAATTGATCCAGAGCAGTTTAAAGCTGTGCCCTCAGAGACAATGAAGACCATCTTGGACAGCTATGCAGATCTATTAGAAGCTCATGATGACTTGGAAAGGGAACGTGATGCGCTGCGCAATCAACTCCAAGAGCAACAGACAGCACCCAAAGTCACAGAAACGACCACGACTTCAGAGGAAGTCAAGGCATTGAAAGAGCAGGTGGCCGAATTACAGGCAAGATTACTCACACATGAAAGGCAACCCTCTCCAGTTGTCGAACCAGAACCCGAGGATTTGGTACCCATCGAGGTAGATGAGACGTATGAGGAACCTTACGTTCCTATGCCAATGCCAGGTGGTGAGCAAACCGCAGAAGGAATGGATACGCTAGAAATCGAAGTACCTGAGTGGCTCCAAACACTAGAGAAAACGGCATCAACTCATGAAGATCGAGTGGCAGTTCAAATCCAATCTATGGCAAAGATAGAGGACACTATTATTAAATCAGAATACTTCCGCAGCATGTCCCACCATAGATGGATCGGAACCAATGATGATCAATACGTGCCCTATTGTATACTCCTGGCGGACTACAATGCAGAAATCCAACATAGATGTAGCAAACCTCCAACGTTTGCTACACAATTTGGGCCAGATGATATCCCAGAGAGCGCCAAAAAAGGATCCATTCATCAACCCACTTGGAGGATCCGACTCCTCGAAACCTACCCGGAGATGGTTCGCACCTGGACGAATATGCCTCTTTTTATTAAATATAACCCTTGTTATGTTCCTGTACTCCGCAGGCGCACATGGCCAGAGTTTACCATTGCAGTCAAGAATATCAAGGGATGCGTCAAATGGTTAAACTACGTATATCTAGCACCCCCTCAAGGGCCTCCCACCGTCAATTACATGATTTCCACTATACGGCACTGGAGCATCCGATTAAGGAATACCCCTGATGTAATGGCCCAGATGTGCATGAAAATTTTTGAGTTAATGCTTATTACATTCAGGACATTCAAGAATATCAAGGACCCACACTTCTCAGGCGTCGGATTCCTTACAGGAAACCAAGATTTAGTTTATGACATGAGCACCACTCCTTCCATAGAGGTGATATACGCTTGGCACGCCAGAATAAAATACCTCCCAGCCTGCTTTAAACAAACATTCGAAGAGATGTTCATAACAGGGTTCTGGGAATACCACTCAGAAATATTTGTACCCAGACCCTCACATCTCCTCCATTTATTTGCTGTGGAGCGAACCATTCACTCAGAGCAGTTACGGGTGCCACATCCAGATGTCCCAGGGCCAGTCAATTGGGATGCATTGCTGACAGATCTAGCAAGGGGACTCAGGTTAGAAGAACACCACCTCGCCGCCGATGTTGTACAATACTACGTCCAAAAAGCAGCTAGACAAGGGTCTGTCAGGGGTGACAGACGCGAGAGTGGGGGGGGTGTTGGCAGTAGCCTTGGTACACCAGGACTCACAAGACGTGAAAGTCAAAGAAGGGAGTCAGAGCGAAGGGACAGCACAAGCAAACAGGGCAGTCAAAGAAGATCTGGCAAGTAGGCCAATATTTTTTCAAGACATTAATGCAAATCAAAGAGATGGACATGCAGGGAGGAAGAGCAAGTAGGGAGCTTGAAGATATGTATGGCAGATCACTAGAAGAAATCCCTACAACAACAGTGATTTTTATCACTAACAATCATTGTAAATCTCAATTCACATTTTTGTAGCTCCATTTTGTGCAAGCCAAGGAGTCCTTGAGCTTGAGGAGCCTTAGAAGTAGTTGCGTACCAATTTTCGTAATTTTTAGATCTCGTTTGAGCCCCCAAATAAGCCCTGGAACCTAATTTTTAACTAGGCCGGACACTAGGTCTGGACAGGGCCAAAAGCTAGTCAAAAACTATAAAAAGAGCTAGAGAGCTCATTTTTGAGGTTAGATTGTAATTGAAACGAACTTGTAAGAGCTTTTGAAAGTAATCTAAAGAACTCCATTGATCCTCACTCTTTGTCTTGCCGTGTGTGTGTATGTGTGTGCATGCTTGTGTGCTTCTCCCTCACGCACTTGTGCCGCCACTTGCTCGAGGTCTTCATACCATCCTCACGTCTTCCCGGATTGACATTAAAGGAGGTGCTACTCATCATTGAGCTACAATCGTCGATGATATCCACAATGAACCATGAAAGCTTGTACCTCCTTTACATTTTTTGGCCTAGGTAGGTCTGCAATCACTCTCACCTTTTCTTCATCCATAGAAATCCCATTCTTTGACACAATGTGTCCTAGAATCTTGCTTTGCCTGACCATGAAAATGCACTTTTTTGGGTTCAAACAAACCTGATATTCTCAACATTTGTCAAATACTTGCCTTAATTCAGGGATGTGGGACTGTCTCAAGTTAGAATGTGCACATATGTCATCCACATAAACTTCCAAATTTTTCCTTAAGAATTCCTTGAAAACGTGACACATTAGTCGTTGGAAAGTGGTTGGTGCATTTGTCAACCCAAATGGCATCACACGAAATGCAAATATGCCCCACTCTGTGGCAAAGGTTGTCTTGTGTTGATCTTCCAGGGAATGGCTACTTGATTATTGCCTGAGAATCCATCAAGAAATCTATAAACTTCCTTGCCCGCAACTCTTTCCAATAAGTGTTCCATGATAGGAAGAGGATGATTGCCTCTAATCATGGTGGCATTAACTTTCTTAAAGTTAATACACACACAATTTTCCATTTTTCT
Organism: Ceratopteris richardii; assembly: GCA_020310875.1. Classification (NCBI taxonomy): domain Eukaryota; kingdom Viridiplantae; phylum Streptophyta; class Polypodiopsida; order Polypodiales; family Pteridaceae; genus Ceratopteris; species Ceratopteris richardii. Next base: position 76,031,583 of record CM035437.1, on the reverse strand, counting down.
TGGGCACTACCACAATGGGCAATACCCATTCGGTATGTTCAATTTCATAAATGAATCTTGCTTTTATCAATCGGTCTATCTTCTCTTTAATCTTGGGAGCGCAATTATCGTTATACGTGTATGGTTTCTGCTTAGTAGGTTTGGCCTCTAGGGTCATAAGAATTCTATGAGAGTATATATTTGGATCTACTCCTTACAAATCTTTGTAACTCCAAGCAAACACATCTCTATACTCTTGCAATAGGGTAGTTAATTCTTCTTCTTCTTCTGTGGTTAAGTCATGCCCTATGTATGTGCATTTTTCTTTTCCTTCTTCGATTGTGACCATTAACTTTTTGGTTTTCTCTTGGTTATCATATACTTCTTCAATGTCCGCTTCTCTTTTAGGCATTCGTACCATGATCCTTCTATCTTTTATTTCATACTTTCAAAAGTTCTCCAGTACTTGCATGAGTGGTTCCTCTACTTCTTCTGTCTTAAGTGATTTCTTTCTCTTCTTTGGTAAATTCTAATGTGTGCATATTTTTGACAGTCGTGTTGACTAGTCCCTCTTGTGCTTGGTTCCTCACTGAGGCTTTTATTGGGTAAGACACAAATCTGGTGATTTACTGGTTTAGAAGATTGTGTGAGAGCAAAATTTGGTGCATTCTCACAAGAAGTACTTGGTGAAGGGGTTTCCATAGTGTGAGTGATCATACTTTCATCAGCGTGTTCGCTTGAGTGAGCTCTCGGGTCTATACATTTGGCTTTGATCGGTCGTTCATCTAACATGCTGAACACCTCACGATGTCCTATCTTGGCCAAGATGTATCCTAGGGTCAATTGAATAGTCACTTCATATTCATATATCCAACCTTGACCTAACACGAGCTCTTCCAATAAGTCCTGATCATGACAAACCACGAGTTTTTGTTCCATCGTGTTGTTTCAGAGATGTAGAGGTAAGGTAATCTCACCGATACATTGAGTAACTTTTCCTCCTATTCCTATCAATTGTGCCTTAGAGGGTCGTAGTTCTTCCTTGAGTTTTTGGGTCAATGAAAATTTGACACAACTTATGGTTTCTCCTGTGTCAATGAGTGCATCCACTAAGTGATACTCTTTTGTTCCAGCACCCAAATTCAAATAAGGTTGCGTCGTTTGCTGACCTAGGTTTTCAGTGGCTCTAAAGTTAGCCATTGGGATGAGTTCTTCTCCTTGTCGATATCTGTCATCTCTCTCTCTCATCCACTCTTTTCGTTTCCTGATTCGCTCTAGTGCTTATTGTCTAGCTTCTTCTCGTATTCTTTCTTCCTCTATGCGCCTATTTTTACCCATTATTAGTCGTGATATTATTTCTTCAGTCAATAGCTCTAAATATTTTTTTACTCGACAACCACTGATATAGTTTGGCAATACTTCTCCATCTAGGGTTGCTAAACTGATGGCTCAACTGGTAGATATACGATTGATGATCAACGGGCCATATCCTCTTTTTTGCAGTTTCTTTGCGTGTTATTTCAAAGTATAAACCAAAACTAGATCTCCTTCCTTCAAAGTTTTATCTTTAATATGAGCATCAAAATATGCCTTCTGTCGCCTTTTAGCAGCATAAATCCCTGCTACCGCTTGTAACCTAGTTTCATGTAACTTTTCTATTTGATCCAATTGGGCTGATAGTTCATGTCCAGTCCACTCGGTTGCTACTCTGAGAGTGGGTATTAAGAAATCAATTGGCAAAATAGCATTCTGTCCATACACTAAGTTAAATGGAGTAGTTCCTATAGCTGTTTTGTAAGCTACTCGGAATGCCCATACAGCATGATGTAATTGCTTATCCCAATCTGATCTACCATTGTTGACAATTTTTGTGAGAACTGTACACAAGATTTTATTTGAACTTTCGGCCTGTCCATTGGCTTGTGGGTGATATGGGGCTAATTTCTTATGAATTACTAAGAATTCATTGAGTAGGGCCTCTATCACTTCATTCACAAAGTGCGTGCCTCTATCACTTACGATTTCTATAGGTAGTCCAAATCTAGTGAATACGTTCTCGAAGAGAAACTTAGCCGTAGTCTTCGCATCATTTTTCTTGGTGGCTTTAGCTTCAACCCATTTGGTCAAATAGTCTGTGGCTAGAATTATGTACTCGACATGGGATCCTTTAGCTGGTGGGCTAATAGGTCCTATGAAGTCTATTCCCCATTTAGTAAAGGCTCTGGCACTCATCATGGGTTTCAGCGGCATTTCATCTCTTCTAATTGGATATTTTGTTCGTTGGCAGGTATCACATCGTTGAACATATGTGGCTGCATCTTGATGTAAAGTTGGCCACCACATTCCTGCAAAGAGAATCATTTTTGTTGTTTTATCTGCAGAAAAATGTCCTCCTCCAGCTCCTGTATGTGCCATGTCTAAAACAGCAAGATATTCGTCTTCATGAATGCACATTTGTAAATGATTGTCTCTTCCTCGCTTGAAGAGTTGTTTTCCTATGAGAGCATAGTCCTTGCTTTGTTCTGTGAGTGCACGTTTCCTTGCTAGAGTGGCTCCTTTTGGGTACTCTTGGGTCTTCAAGAACTTTACTAGAGGCATGCTCCATCTTGGTGCTACTGTGGAGTAGCATAAAGTAGAGTTCTCTTCTAGATTTCGTTCTTGACAAGTTGGGCAGGCTGATACATAGTTATGTGTATCCCTCTGCATGGTTGGCCAATATATGCCTAATCTCTTCAGTGTTTGCCATGTTCCGTTTGCATTTAAATGAGTTTTCCATTGATTTACATGTGCTTTTTGAAGCCACATTTCTTGTTCCTCTTCTTCCATGCATCTCATGAGTAATCCACTTGAGTCTTGGTGATATAAACTTTCAACAATTATATGAAGGTTTTTAGTCTTCCATAGGTCTTGGTTTCTGTTTGGTGAGATCCCATGTTTAGGTCCATATGTGAGTATTGGGATCAACTTTTCTGCCCATTGGGGACATACTTGGAGGTTAAACAAGTAAGTGTCTGGCAAATCATTAGGTACTCCTATGGGTGGTTCTCCATGTGTCATTCTTGACAAGTGATCTGCTCTAATGTGCATATTCCCTTTTTTTACTACTACTTCAAAACCAAATTCCAACAACAATAGAAACCATCGTACTAGTCATCCCGTATTACAAGGCTTATTGACTAAGTACAGTAGAGCTTGATGATCGATGAAGAATTTGAATCTATTTGCCAATAAGTATTGTCGAAACTTCTTCACTACGTACACCATCCCTAGGCCTTCTCTCTCAGTCGTCGTATAATTACGCTCTGCTTGATTCAATTGTCTACTGGCATAGGCTATAGGGTGGTCTAACTTCCCTATATCCGCGGGTTGAGCTAAGATGCAACCAATGGCAAACTTGGAAGCATCCACGTGAATGTGAAACTGTTTGTTCCAATTAGGAACTCAAAGGATTGGTGCTGAACTCAATCGACTCTTTAATTCGTTAAAGGCTCTTTCACATTCTTCTGTCCAATTAAACTGAGACAATAATGCATAAAGAGGTCTAGCAATTATGGCATACATGTGTATAAGTCTTCGGTAGTACCCGCAATGTCCCATAAATGCTTGCACTTCCTTAGCAGTCTTTGGTCTCGGTAAATCCAGAATTACTTTGATTTTGTCTTCATCAGTTGAAATTCCATTTTTAGAGACAATGTGTCCTAATATTTTTCCTTGTCCAACCATGAAGACACTTTTCTGGATTGAGGCATACTCTATATTGTCGACACTTGGCAAAAATCTTACCTAGTTTAGGGATATGTTCTGATCGTATAGTTGAATAAGTGCATAAATCATCCACATATACCTCCATGCTCTTTCTCAAGAACTCTTTGAATACATGACACATCAATCTTTGGAAAGTGGTTGGGGCATTGTTTAGACCAAAAGGCATAACCCTAAAGGCGTACACTCCCCATTCAGTTGCAAAGGCTGTTTTATGTTGGTCCTCAGGAGCAATGGCTACCTGATTGTACCCTGAAAAGCCGTCCAAGAAACTATAAACTTCCTTTCCTGCCACTCTTTCCAAAAGATGATCCGTGACGGGTAATGGGTAATGGGTAACTATCTCTTATGGTGGAAGCATTTACCTTTTCCAAATTAATGCATACCCTTAACTTACCATTCTTTTTTGGCACGACCACCAAAGGTGACACCCATTCTGTGTGTTCGATCTCATAAATGAACCCAGCATCTAGCAACTTATCGATTTCTTCCTTGATTTTTGCTGAGTAAACATCGTTATATGTGTACAGTCTTTGTTTGGAAGGTTTAGCTTCAGATGTCATGGGGATTCTATGTGCACAAATAGAAGGATCTACTCCTTTCAAATCCTTATATGTCCAAACAAAGACATCCCTGTATTCTCGTATGAGCTGTATTAACTATTGTTCCTCTTCCATTGAGACATCTTGTCCTATAAAAGTACATCGTTCTTCTCCTTCCTCTAAGGTTACTACAATAGTCTTGGTCTGTTCTTTGTTATCATATGCTATTCCTGGTTGTGCTTCTCGTTTTGGCATTTGAATAGCAATTTTCCTCTCCTCTACTTCATAATTTTTGAAGTGGGCAGGCACTTCAAATTGATCTTGAGGCTTGTTTTCTCCATCATCTTTTTCTTTATCTAATCCAAGCTCTTCTTCCTGTGTCATTTCTTGATTTAATTCATCAGTTACGACACTTACTCTTTGATTTCCACTTTCTGTCTCCATTTGTTCTTGCTCCATTTCAATGCTCTTGTAATCCTCCTTCCATTCTTTTTCGATTACTTCTCCTTCTTCAGCCTCTTGAAGAACTACCACATATAGGCTTACGTCATATCCTTCCTTGTCAATGCATTCATTCATGGTTATCACTTCTTCATTTACACATACATCGAGAGTAGCTAAAATCTCCATCCAACCATGAGGTTCGAATTCTTCGTCTAGGAATATTTGAGGCATGTAAGCTGGATCTTGTACAGACCTAGAAACTCCTTGCCTTTATTGCCATCCTTTCCTTCTTTCCTCTTCCTTTTTCGCGGTCTGGCATATCCATAGATGAGTGTCTTCATTCATCCACGATTGGTCGCTTGAACCTATACTGTGAATCGATTGATCGTCTTCCTCCTTATGAATCTGATTCAATTGCAAGGGGGGAACATCTTGATATGTGTATGTGTGGAGATTTATTCTTGTTGTGGTTCCTTCATGTTGTAAGTATACCGCGTCTTTTCCCCAATCTTGCACTACCTTTAACTGTCTCATGAAGGGTCTTCCAAGTATCATTTCATTATTACTCGCCCTTTCAAATTGACATATTGCTAGGGTGTGCTCGAATTCAACTCCGCAGGTAGTAAAAGTTACTCTTTCCAATAATCCCAAGGATCGTTCAGTGTGTCCATCTCCCATTTGTATCTTCATGCGAGTTGGTCTTAAAGCTGGCTTTCCCCATTTCTCCCAGATTTCTTTAGTGGCGATTCCTACTCCAACTCCCGAATCTAAGATAGCTTTAGTGGTGTAACCCCTATAGGTAATTGGAAGGCATGTGTTTCCTTCATCTCCCTCACTGAAATCTCCAACCTTATCGACTGGGATTTTGACTGTGGTCACTTCATCAGGCATCTCCTTCTCTTCTGACTTGATCTCCAATTGGTTGGTTAATTTCTCCTTCAAATGTGGTTTGATTTTCAACAGTTCTTCTAGAGTCAGAGTACAAGGGATTTTTACCTTTCTAAGATGTTGTACGATGTCCGATGTTTGGATTGAGGGGTTTTGCTCTTTCTTTCTTATTGAGGGAATGCAGTATAATTCCGAATTATGTTCGTACTCCCCTGTGTAATTTGGCAAATCCTTCACACTGTCATTCTCCTTGTCGCTCTTGTCAATTGTAATTCTTCTGAGTTTAGCTCTAGTATTGAGTGTTCCAATTCGCCTTCTGCCAATAACGTGTGTACCTAAGGACAAACCTAGGGACTTGTGGAGAAAGAGACTGTACCTCGATCCCCCTCAAGTGCATATAGTGGGGATTCACGCTTTAATTATCAATCCGAGGAGTATCAAAACCTAGTCGAGTGTATGAAGACATGCATTCAAATGATGGTCAGTGCAAACGAGCTTCCCAAAGAGTGCAAGCAAAACCAAACCTAATCCAAACAAGCTTCAACTATCAGTTATGGTGTGACGATACTTGGAGCAGCAGCCAACAATAACTTGAGCTTTTCTCTCAGCTCCAAACTCCGAATATAGCAAATAGCATATGCGTTTCGAAGCTCTCACAAAGATGCATCCAATGGCGGTATTTTCACTCAATTCTGATACTTCTGCTTCAAGTTTCTCAAAGGGTGGTTCAATTCCTTCCACTTTCTTCCATCTTTCTTCTTGAACTCTTGCCCACAAGTCTTTAGGCCATTCCCCATCTACTTCGGGGACAACGGATCCTTCTCTTTTATCCTCGCAGTACTTTCCATTACATGTCTCAACTTCCTTTCCTTTCTCAGGATCATTAGGGATGACACACTCTTGGAATTCTTTTTCGGGAATTCGTGAAAAGAATAGGTTTTCTAGGGTTTGTTGAGCTACTTTGATTAATTTTTTATTTGCATATCTCCAACCTTTCTTTCTCTAAGTCACCTCTAGGATATTCTTTTTCATGTTGCTCAATGGTCGGTCCTGCTCTTATTCGTGCTTGGTACACCTGAATCCACATGGCTAACTCTTCTGGCGTGGGGTTTGCCAAAACTGATCCTACCTCTTCTTTTTTATCCTTTCCTTCCTGATTTCTCCTTCAAGTTTCTATTTTTCTTCTTGTCCTTGTTCATTCTTTTCATTCTCCTTCTTTTGTTGAAATTTCTTTTCCTTTATCCTGTCTCTATGGTTCTTCCATCTTTGTGTTCTTTTACTTGTGATACTTTTCCCAGGCTCTTCCGAGTCTTCAACTATTTGGGTTTTAGGTATATTCATTTCTCTGTCGCCTTGATTGTTCTCTCCAATTTTTTCTGGGGTCTCTCTAGCTTTGGCCCTTGTTATTGCTTTCAATGGTACAGTGTATTCCTTATCACTCCTTGATGACTCTATCACTTCTATCACGTTGATCTGTACGTTCGAGTTAACTTTGTTGGGGTTCTTGGGACAATCTCTAAAAAGGTGTTCTTTACCACAATCACTGTAGTATCCTTCCCAAACTCGTTGTGGGTATGGTGGGTTTGGTAACATACATTCCCTGATAAAATGGTCACCTCCGCATCTATAACATGGTCCTCTAGGTACAGATGGTCTATTCATAGGTTGGGAGGGTATGGGTGCTCTGGGAGCAGTGTACATTAATGACACATAATCCTGCTCATATCCATAGGAACTATCGGGTCCATCCATACTATACGTGTATGGTTCGTACATTTGTCCATATTATACTAGTCAAAGGTGTGGCTGGAACTATTGCTCTCTCAGGGTTCTCTTCCTATCGAGCTACTTTCACTGAGACAACATTTTGAGGGTGGGGTGGTTGTTGACCTAACACCGGTTGTGGTTGAGTGTAACCTTGATAAGCATAAGGTCGTGATACTGGTGCCTGCTGCTGATATGTGGGATGTCTGAAGGCTTCTCCTCCTTGATCTCTCTGAGTGTATCCATAAGGTCTCACTAGAGGTTGGACTGGTCTTGATTGCCGATTGTAAGCACAATTTTCTGTACTGTGATTTGTGTACTTTTGTTCTATACCACAATAATGCATAGGGCCCGGGACGGGTGGTCTATTGTAAGCATAAGCAGGTGGTGGGACTACTCCCCTAGTGCACAAATGAGAAGGATGATCACCTCCACAATGCATACATCGTCTAAGCATGGGTACTCTCATGGGGTTGTTGGGGTAGTTCCTCTGTCCTTGAACATTTAGTTTCTTTGCTACTAAGTCGGCTATTTCCTCTACATTGTTCTTTGAGTTTGATGTGCTGCTAGTGAAATCTTCACGTTTCACGCTACCTTGGGGTATCTTCAGGTCTTTTGATAGATTCTCCTCTACGTCAATACATTCCTTCATGCACTCTTGCAAAGTTTGAACTCTTTTCACATATACCAGAGATCTTAATGATCCATTCACTAACCCTTCCAAAAATAATGACACCATTTTGTTTTGAGTGGGTCTCTCTTCCACTGGGCATCTATCCAAATACTGCTTGAATCTTCTTGCTGCCAATCTCACTGATTCTGTAGGAGCTTGCTTAAAACTATGGATCAATGAGGAAGAGTTGTTTTTAATCCCAGATTTGGTGAATTCTTCAATCAATTCTTGATAGACTTGTTCCATGTTTTGAAAATTATTAGGGTCTAATGGCTAGAATCAAGCTAAAGCTGTGTCTGTTAAAGTTAGACCAAAGGATTCATATTGGATCAAGAAATCTTCCACTTGTTCGGCTCTGATTACTTGCTTGAATTCAGCTATATGATTGTAAGGTTCGCTAGAGCCATCATAGTGGTTCCTCATGCATTTAGCAACTTGAATTGGTCTTAATTTTCTTCCTGCTTCAGGTGGTCTAGGCATCACAGGGAAAACTGGTCTTCCTATGGGTATACCAGGTCCTCTTACTACGGGGGTCTATCTGGGACCGAGATTCTATTCCTTGGTTCAATAGGTGGTTGAGGCCGATAGTTAGGGTTATTGGTCGGCATAGCAAATTGTACATGTGGTCTGACAAGTATATGCGTTTGTTTTGTTTGTCCAGAATGTTGATATGCATTATCCTGGAAAGTTCCTTGGGGGTTTTGTGAAGTAGTGGCTTGATCCCTAGGAGGAAACACTGGAATGTTCTGATATTTCAACCCTCCTCTTTCTAACTCTGTCAGGGGCCAATACCTCCTCTGGTTTTTATCCAAATAAGTGATAATGGTGGGGAGTTCATGATCTTGTAACTCATAGATAGTAATTGGGTTATCGACCACTTCCCATAATGAAGAGTGGGCTCTGAGGAGATGTTCCATTCCATTGATCAAATAGACATCCATTAGAGAGTCATCTTGGGGCACTAAGTCTCCTCTCCAAACCCTAACAACCGTGGATCTCCCTCTAGGGGTGGTCACTTGCTCTTCATGTCCCTCTTCATTAAGGTTATTAGCATCACCTTCTTGTTGTTGTTCATTGATGCTTTCAGGGTGTTCCATAAGAACATATTGAATCTCTCTTTTGTCCATATAAAACCCTCCTGCATACTTAACTGCTGGCCTAGGTACTATGTAAGCGTCTGTAGCTTTCTTTAGTCTGGCCACTGATCGGTTTAGACCATCTAAGTAGATAGGTATACCATGTTGGTTAGTGTTCACATATTCCAAAGATGTCCGATATTCATAATTGACAGCATGCCAATTATTGGTACAGAACTCTGCATATCCTCTGAAGCCATGGGAATTTCTTCTTCAGACTCACTCGAGGTTTCAGAATAATGTGAACGACTACTTGGTTCGGCTACACTTCCTACAGAAGAAATCACACTCTTTCGGCTTCCTAGGGTTCTCCCAGACCTTAGGTTCATTCACTTAAAAGCTCTGATCAACCTTAACCAACCTCCAGCTCCTAGACTTCTTTACTGAGGGTCAAAATTCTAGAGAAAATTTGGTTGGAATAAGACTGACAGAGAATCCACAACTCACGATACTTGACCCAAAAAAGTCCATGATACACGATATTTTACCCAAAAAGAGTATGTCACGATACTCTATATCTGACACACTATAAAGGTACCACGATATTCGATATTTGAGCAAAACGATACACGATACTCAAGGAAACACGATACATGATATTCAAGGAAACATGATACACGATATTCCTCCAGTATCGCGAGCCGATCACGATACTCGATACTCGATAGTCCACAAGGAAAATCTCCACGATAGTCGATACTCCACAGATATCGTTTTCTAATGCATGATACACGATACTTCACCCGTATCGCGAGGAATTTCCGACGATATTCGATATCCACCAAGTATCATGAAAGCTTCGTTCATGATACACGATATGTGTTCAATGTCGCAGAGTTTTCCAACGATACTCGATCTCTACCAGGTATCGTGAAGTTAATTGTCACGATACACGATATTCATCAGGTATCGTTGAAAAAATCACGATATACGATACACGATATCTGCTTAGTATCACGAGTGTTTCTCAGCGATACACGATATTTGACCACTTCAAGTATCGCAATACTCGACCACAGGAGTTCACGATATCTAGGTATCGTGATACCTCAACCGCGGGAGAACATGATACTTGGCCTTTTTCCAATTTTTTGCAAGTGTTTTTTTGGATTTTGAGAGTTTAGCTACCCTCTCCTCTTAGCCTGTATCAGGAAAATAATCCTTCTCTACCCTGGGATGGCCTTCACGGTACTTACCGCAGATCGTTTTCTTACACTGATCGATATTTGAAAGAACTTCCAGCAATGTAGGGATGCACTCACCTTACTAAGATCCTCCAGCTCCTTCTCCCACCTGTGCTCCCTCTCTTTGATCCACACACCTTGCTTCGAGCTCACGTGATATCTGGCTTGCGATCTCTCTCTTTCTCAATACTTGCTTGGAGACAAGTGAAGTTTTGAAGACAAATTTTTAGATTTTATACTTTTGAAAAATTCTTCCTAACTAAAAAGACTAATAGGCACAAAGGTTGAATGCTACTCTAACTTCCTAACCTACTCCCTTCCTCCTCCTACTCTACTCACTCCACTCACTTCCCTAGACTATCAACTCACTACACACACTCCAAGAGTGAGAAGTAGTAAGTGCGGATGAGTGTGACTTACCAAAGAAGAGAAATTCACAACTCCTCTACTCACTTCAATGCTAAAAGCTACTTACCATCACACGAATGCCTCGGTTTGATTCGACTCTCCCCGGTAACGGTGCCAAAAATGTGTGTACCTAAGGAAAAACCTAGGGACTTGTGGACAAAGAGACTGTACCTCGATCCCCCTCAAGTGCATATAGTGGGGATTCACGCTTTAATTATCAATCCGAGGAGTATCAAAACCTAGCTGAGTGTATGAAGACATGCATTCAAATGATGGTCAATGCAAACGAGCTTCCCAAAGAGTGAAAGCAAGACCAAACGTAATCCAAACAAGCTTCAACTATCAGTTATGGTGTCACGATACGTGGAGCAACGAACTTCAAATATAGGGAATAGCATATGCATTTCGAAGTTCTCGTGAAGATGCATCCAATGGTGGTATTTTCACTCAATTCTGACACTTCTACTTCAAGTTATGAGCAAAATACTGAGTTGCTGGAATGACCTTCCTACACTTCAACACTTCTTACACTTCACACACACCTTAACAATAGCAAACAAACACTTTCATGGATAGACAACACTTCCTAACACTCTTTTCAAGAAACACACATGCATACAAGCTCACAAAGAAGATGATACAGAGAGGAGAAGACACAAATTCGAAATTCTGTGCTCTTGATTCTCACAATGGCCAAAAGTCTCTACAAAGATTCACAAATTGACTTATATACATGTGCCCTAAAAATGGTCCTTTCACATAAGAGACCGGCACTTTATTCACTAAAAGGTTAATTTCCTACTAATTTACATGGGTAAGCTACTAATCTCCATGGGTATGCATCTAGAGGACTCCTCTAGTGCATTTACAACGGAAAATATGGTACAAAATGGTTATGATACAAGAATAGAGTGTCCAAATCGGAAAAATTTTGGGGCCCGTCTTTTGTCTGCCTTTGCTCTTCTTAGCTCTGCAACAAACATCAAATCTCTACATCTTACCATCACATTCTCAACCTCAAAGTTTGATCCCCGGCAATGGTGCCAAAATCGGTATCACTCTAGCACAATGATGAGTATCAATGTGAGGAGATCCACCTCATAATTGTCAATCCGCGAAGACATGAGGGTGGTATGATGACCATGAGCTAGTGAGAATGCAAATGTGTGAGTGAGAAGCACACCAACATGCACACACATACACACACATGCATACACAGTGAGACTAAGCGATGGAGGAATGGAATCTTTCATTAATTCAAGAAATATCTCTCTCACTTATGAAGGCCTACAAGAAACACATTCGGTGAAGGTAGCCATAATTCCTTGAAAAGTCCAAGATCCTTCAAGGATGTCAAATGGAGTTCACATGCAAAGTTTTGAAGAAATCAAGCAAATCTTGGGTAGTGGTCAAAGCTGGTCAAATTTTGGAAATTAGGGTAAAAATTTCACTGTCACCAAATTACATGAAAATTCATATACTTGTAAAGCCTATCAAAGGTAGCCTATAGCCTAAATTTCACATGTAAATGGATTGTCTAGAACATTGGTATGCCATGTGCATTTTGTAAAAATGTATTTTTTCCACTTAGACCCTACAAAATCTTCTATAGGAATTTCTTTTAGCCATATTGTTGCTCTAGCACAATGGTGAGAACCACGTTAAGAAGCGTCACCTCCTTAATGTCAATCCGTGGGAGAGGTAGGAGTGATATGAATATCGTGAACGTGAGATGATGTGAGAGTGAAGGTGAGAAGCACAAAGATGCACACACACATACACACACACAATGAAGAGACAAGCAAGACACAATGGAAGGTGGGAAATTCGTTCTATTGCTCAAGAATACTCTTACAAGCTCAAACTATCTCTATGCTCACACTAACCAAAATGAACCAACCTCAAAAATGAGCTCTCTAGCTCTTTTTATAGTTTCTAGACTAGTTTTGACCAGTTTCACATCTAGTGACCGGCCTAGTTAAAAAATAAGTCCTAGATGCTATTTGGAAGGGTAAACGAAGTCTAAAAATAACGAAAATTGGTACGAGCATTCTACCTAAGCTCCTCAAGCTCGAGGACTCCTCGGCTTGCACAAAATGGAGCTATGGATTACAAAATGTGGTTTTCTATGATACATATGTTACAATTAGTGATAATAATCACTGTTGAATGTTTGGAGAATTAATAAGAAATATATTTGTTTTGAAAAATTGATCCGACTGGTTGATCCGCTTGGCTCCCTACTCCTTCTTTACATGCTTCCGTGGCGTCTGTGCCTCTGGCTGCTTCCAACACCCCCCTCCCTCTCGCTTCTGTCATCCCTGACAGAACCTTGTTGTGAGGTCTGCCGGATGTAGTTCTGTAGGAGGTCCTGAGCGAGGGTGTGCTCGGAGATACGAATGCCTCGGGCTAGGTCAGCCTCGAGTTTCTCCCAGTCAATAGGTTGCCGCTCGTCTGGTGGTGGGAGCTGATAATGTGTGGAGTACACCATTCGTTCACAGGCGAATAATTGCAATAAGTGTGTGGGCCTGCTTATAAATACCTCTGAATGGTACTCCCAAAAGCCGGTGGTGAACATTTCTTCGAATGTCTGTTTGTAGCATGTCGGTAGGTATTTGATCCTGCAGTGCCAGGCATAACACACCCGTAGCGATGGCGTTGTGCTCATATCATAGACTAAATCAAAGTTGCCATGCTCAAAGCCCGGGGTGTTTACATGGGGAGCCTTGATGCGTCGAAAGACTTTAAAGACCATCTGCATCATGTCAAAGATTTTGACAGTCATGTGCGCGGCAATATCATCCATATGCTTTAACCTAGGGAGCCAGTGGCGGATCGTCGCCATCATGTAGCCTACTGTGGGAAACTCGATTGGTGGCCTGAAATAGGGATAGTTCAGCCAGTCTTGGCACTGCTTATTGTTCTGTACTTTAATGGCGAAGGCAGTCCAAGAGCGGCGTCGTGGGACTGGTCCCCAGCAAGGATTATACTTTAAATGTAAGGGCGCTTTCACCCATGTGCTCATCATTTCTGGGTACTCCTGTAAAAGACGTGTACGCCAATTTGGTTGATAAATAGTGCCTTGTTGCGCATCCAGTGGCAAGTCTTCAGGCTCGAACTGGGTTGCATGTGATGGCTTCTTGCCAGTTCGCTTTTCTATGGCCAGCTGGTATTCGGCCATTAGCATGAAGTAAGGTTTGTATTGAAGCTCATGCCCGGATATGTACCTGCGTGGGGCCAATTGAGCAAAGTAGGGAGATTGCAAAATTCGTTCTTCGATCATGGCCATAGCATGTAGCTGGGCCCCGACTCTAGCTGAGTGCGTTGTTCCAGTCTCCTCCACAGTCTTCATCCATGCGGGGGTCGGAAGTTCATAGGTCATCTGGCCTTCGGCCGTGACTTGTCCGCCTGGGATGGGTATTGGCTCGTATGCTTCTTCAAACGTTTCCTCCACCGGAATGGTTATGTTCTCGTCGTCAGCTGGTGGGAATCAGGCCGTGGTGGTGCTTCGTATACATCTATGCGTGATTGGAGAGTGGCTACCTGGGCCCGTAATGCGTTGAGTTCCTCTATGAGTTCAGGAGAGGGGTCCACAGGTTCTGGTACTTCTGCTGCCACTGGTAGTTGTTGTGGTGCCGGTTCTCTGAGCTGTAGTAACTTGTGGTCTTCTTTTAGCTTCTGATGTTCTTCGTTCATTCGATCATAGTCCTCTAGCAGTCGAACATGGTCATCTAGCAACATCCGCATCGATTCAGATGGGATTGCCTTGAATCTGCTCGGACTTAATGGTTGTTCAGGGTGGTCCAGTGCCGCTTCCAAATTTTCTCTATTCTGCGCTTGGAGTCTCACGTTCTCCTCCTGGGCTGCGGCTAGGTGCCTCCTGAGTAGGCCCATATTTCTGGTCAGCGTCGCATTCCTAATTGTTTGGGCTCGAAGCAGGTTGTCCAGATCAGCAGTGGCTTCTTTTGTCTTCTCTTCACATTCTAGCTCTAGCTTATGATATGCCTCTCTTAGTTCTTGGTGTCGCGTATTTAACGAGGCATTCTCGATCGATAATGAATTAAGTTGTGACTGTAATTCATTTGTCGTCCTCTGCAGCTGTTGATAGTTGTTGCCAAGAGATGCAAACTCATCTCGTACTTGTGTCATGCATGTGAACATTTGTTGAAGTGCAGTGTCTATGGTGGGCGATAATAGTAATGAAGTGTTAAGTGAGGATGCAGTGGAAGTAGATGCAACGGGGATGGGAAATGGGGTTGGGAAGGTGGATGCAGTGGTGATTGTGGAAAATTGTGATGTACCTAAATATGATGGTGCTGTGAGTGGAGTGGGTGCTGGTGAGGTGGATGGTGATATGTCCATGTCATTGGACGTGTCAAGTGCAGTGACTGTGAAAAGCGGTGTGTAAGTGGGTGGTTGTGTAGGTGTGAAGACGGGATTTACAAATGTAGAGTAATTTACAGGGGGAATGGCTGGAGCAGCTTGGTGAAAAGGGGAAATAGGGGTTATGGTGGGTTGAGGAGGTGAAACTGGTGAGAAGGTTAGTGGGGTTAGAAAGGTGAAAGGGTGTCTTAAAGCTGGGGGAAAGGATGGGAAGGATGAAGGGGTGAAGGGGTTAACATGTAGACGTGGAGGATTGGGTGGGGGCATGGTGGCATGAGTGGGCAGGGCAAAGGGTGTGGCTATGTTGCCGTGGACTGGTGTGGATGTGGGAGGAGCAGGTGGGTGTGCGGGGGATACAGGATGGGTTGGTGAAACATGAGGTGAGAGAGGAGTAGATGGTGTGGATGTTATTTCAAGGATAGTGGTAGTATGTACAACGGTAGTATGTGGTGGGGAGTCGACTAGGATGGCTTCTTCGGTGAAGGATCTTTCCGGCCGTAGGCGTGCATCTTGTGCTTGGTGGGATGATTGAGCACCTACCGGAACTCGAATATATTCACCGGGCTTCGATAACAGGCGAATTCTGCGAGGGTCATATTGGGGAAGTGGCTTCCTTTGTAAATACCTCAGTGCTTTGACCGGGCCGATGGATTGGACCAGTTCTCTGAACCCTCTGATGTAGACTTCTTCAAACCCTCCGGAGACTAGTTCTTGTTCGATTAGGGCCTGGCTCTCTTCTTCAGTCAATTTCTTCCATGCCCATACTTTCTCCATCGTACGATATAATTTCTTTATTGCCAGCGTGTAAGCTGCTGCTTCGAAAGTCTCCTCTTCGTGCGTGCTGGTGTCACCGTGTGCATCGGTTTGTTGGCCTTGGCCATCTGTCTGTCCTTGTTCTTGGGAATCATGCGTGCCCTGGCTGGCTTCGTCATCACCTTCGTCATCGTCGGTGGCTGTTCTTTCGTCATCAGAGCTCGACACAACTTGTCCTTGTGGCAGATCCCGCGGTGTGGTAGGGTAACTGGGGCGTTCATATTCTTGGGAGAACATCTGTGCCTCTGAGAACTGGAATTCATTCAAGAATGCATCGGGCATCTCAAAATCGAATGTTGTGTTTATTGGTTCTGCCTCCATGTGTGGTATTGGGAAAGAAAAGGCTTTCGCACCAATAGTGGTGGGAGCTTCTGCTGTCGTGGTGGTGGGTTCTGTGGTTGTAGCTGCCTGAGGTGCAACTGTACTAGTAGTGCCCTCCGTGACCACTGGTCTAGACAACCTTATGCGAATAGGTTGCACTGTGGGAGCGGCTTCTGTTGGTGATCGCTCTGGAGAGGGTTGTGGTGATGGTGACTCTGGCACTTGAAGGCAAGGAATGGTGCCTCTCATGCGCTTACCTGCCCGTGTTCTACTGGGCTTCCTGGCTTTCTTCGTAGTTCCCTTGAATGCCTTCAGTTCTTCTCCTGTTAGTGCACGCTCGATGGGCAAGTCATAAGCTAAGCACATATACACAATTCTAGTGAGTGCACAACATCCATTAAGTACTTTCTTGCGCTCCCATCTGTGTTGTGCCAGGTACATTTGGTCTATGATCCAGCTTGCCAGATCAACTGTTTGAGGTCCCGTTGTCGGGAAGAAGGACGTCGTGGCGGGAAGCCGGCGCCTGGGGTTGGATCAGGCCCCGCTCTGGTGCGCCGTCCCCGCTGTCCTGCGAGCGGCGTCTGCGCGCTGGGCGCCTCGCCTGTGCTCTCCGGAGCGTGCGCGATCCTCGTACGCGTGGGACCCTCGCCCCTCGGAAGTGTCGAGATGTGCGTGCGTGCACGACCGTAGGCGTCGAGAAAGAGACAAATCAGATACAGCACTGAATCTCAAAATCACTGGGTCGGTGTGTATACAAACTCGATGATACAATAAACTCTCAATGATACAGTGGTGCCCGCAACAGTGCGGGTCTCCGATACGAAAGTCCGCTACAGTGCGGATAGATAAATAAAAATAAATGCCGCCGCTACAGTGCGGATCGGCTGGATATGATGTAGGCCTCCCGCTACAGTGCAGGAAGTCACCCTCGATCTTTGTTTTCTGATTTTTGCGATTTAATCTTTTCTTCACTTTTCTTCGATCCAAGCTTTTCTTTAAGTCCTCACTTTGTAGCTCTTTACTTCAAAATTCACAATAATCTCTGATCACGCAGTAACCTGGAGGAGACAATCCACAAGGAGATCCACAGGGTGGGGTTCAAAACATATTAGTACATCTTGAAAAGCATAAATCATACTTGAAAAGTCATTAGCACATAAAAACATATTTGAATTTTAATTTGTTTCTTTTTCTCTTTCAAATTGTATGACATTCATGCACATAGACACATGGGGAAAAAACATATGCATGGTCATAAACACTTCTTTCCTTCTCCTCTTATTTCTTCTTTTCTTTCTTTCTCTCTCTCTTTCTGGAGTTCTTGGCAAAGCCTACACTTCCAATTCTTTTTGGGATCTATAATCATCTCTCTTATTATGAATCCAACTCCCACGTGTACTTAACCAATGGACTAAAGTCGATTTATTAAGCTAACCAAGGTCAAAATATTAAATCAATTCTTTCTCTTTTGTTTGAGTTAAAACAATAGACTTGCGACCTTTATCATACCTTGTGATAAAATCACTCAACACATATCTTCTTGTAACGGAT
Organism: Ceratopteris richardii; assembly: GCA_020310875.1. Classification (NCBI taxonomy): domain Eukaryota; kingdom Viridiplantae; phylum Streptophyta; class Polypodiopsida; order Polypodiales; family Pteridaceae; genus Ceratopteris; species Ceratopteris richardii. The sequence goes on along the minus strand of CM035437.1, from coordinate 76,013,735 downwards.
GTTATTGGTATAGCGAATAACTTGATTTTGTTTTAGTCAATTTTCCCGCTAAAGTGAATCAAGACTACGACGTTGTTGTTCCACATTCATTAAAATAGCAGTCTCCAATTTTTCGGCACGATCTGTTCGTCCAGAGTGATGTACAAATGTCATTCGCAACATCATAATGCACAACAAGATCAGCATCTGAAATGTCTAAGCCATGAGCTGCGACATTTGTTGCCCTCAAAACACTATGCCCATCTATCTCTCCCTCTCCCTCTCTCTCTCTCTCTTCTATTAGCCGCCACACAACGCGTGCGCATCAACAGCCGACGTCCCCGTCTCTCTCCTTCATGCTTTGCATATCTACTATCAAGGAGTCACCGCCATAATCTCCGCAGGAACCTTACCCCTCACGTGAATTCGCCTGCGCACCGACGAACCGACCAACTCTCTCATCTCTCTCTTGTGTCCCTGTCCGCACGTTCGCCGTTAACCCATACTTGATACTTCTTTCTCTCCATGAATTCTCTGTGCGTGAGCGGCCAAACATCGAGCGCCACATCTCTCTTCTAAGTCGATGCATCATCCGAATCCAGACACCATCTACTCTCTCTCTACATCAACAGCCGGAGCAACAACAAACCATCTCGATTTTCTATCTCTCTACTCTTTTCCACAGCATGCAAGAAGATCTCTCGGTGTCGGTGCGTACAACTCATCTGCACTCTCTCCACGCATCTCTCTCAGCGCACAGAAGAGGCGCCGCCAGAGCCCGTAATTCTCTCCGTTGGTGCGGTCAATGATCCCCTTCGCATCTCTCCTGCACCGTCAGTCACCACCGACATCACTTATCTGCTGCCAACTTCTTCGTATGTCTCGCTCTCTCTGCACAGGGCGTGCGCAGCCAATCGTCCAATCTCTCTCTTCTTCTCGTGATTTCTCTATGCGGCCGACTCTCTGTGTACGTCAGATGCCACCAATCTCTGTCTATGCGAGTCAGTCACCGAAGTACTTCTTTTATGTATGTGAATCGAATCTGAATTATCTTCCTATTCAGACTCTTGGATCTCTCTCTCTCTCTCTCGATGCGCATCTATGAGTCTCTCTCTACAGGAAACACTTCCGCTAATCTCTGTCGGCGCCCACTTCTCTCTCTTCGCATGCTCATGAGCGACGACTAATCATTCTCGTTCTCTCTCTATAGAAGCGGCAAACTCGGATTCCATCGACGTTAATCTCCCTTAACTCTCTCTCTCAAATCTAGCTCCCGGCTTCTGAGAGCTATACACAGCGCCATCTTACCTCTGTTGCCGCCCTTTCCTCTCTCTCCAGACTCTCTATTTTCCTCTCTCTATCAAGATCCGAGTGTTTCTCTCTCCTGCTATGCGCAACCTATTGAGTCCTCGTCTATGCACGCCATCAACAATTGTCTCTCTTCCTCTTTCTTGTGTTGCGTACCATGGTAAAAGAACTAATGGCTCGAGGTGTTTATGCAATTCAATTCAGGCAACGCAAAAAAAATGAATTCATCTGATAACTACGAACATTCCATTGAAAACAAAACTCATAAGCTGAATGGCCACACGATTAATGAGAAGATGCACTCCATCTGTATCATGGAAGAATGAAAAAGGAAGTGAAACATAAATGAAGAAGTAGGGTCAAGGAGCATACCTGGAGGAGACAATCCACAAGGAGATCCACAGGGTGGGGAAGAAACAAATGAGTATGGACTTATTTATAGGCCCCTCCCTAGGACTTCCTTCTAGAACGTTCTAACCTCCTCAATGAACTTTCTATTTTTGGCAGTCTTTTAATTTTTCCCTAGACTATGGTTTTGGTTTCACACTGGATATTTACAATTTAATTGGTTTTTAGGGTTCGACCTACAAAAACCGCCATTTCCAAGGGTCCGACCTCTGGTTTTTGGTCGGAAAAATTAGGCGTTTGCTCACAGTTATCTCAAGCTCGTCAATTCAAGGGTTTATTTACAGTTCGAACCTAAACTCCAAGGGTTTCCAAGGGTTCAAGTCCGGTTTTCATGGGGTAAGCTCGTGTTTCCAGTCAGTTTCAAGGATCAAGCCTAAGGTTTTCATGGGTCTAACGTCAGTTATTTACACGCACAGTCTAACACACATCTCTAATATGGTTTCTCATCACACAATCAATCAAATCAACCAAATTATGTACAAAATATACCACTCTCTCGATCAACACATTACACAACCGTCATAAAACAATGATCTTTTGAAAAAAAACAATGCACACTCCCTGCGGGATTTCATCCCGACATTCGCCCCCGCTAAACCTGCACATCGTCCCGATGGGCCAACCTGCAAGGTCCAACAGAAGAGTATCAGGGTTCTTTTAAAATCTCTTTACACTTTTTATCTTTTTCTTTTCAAAACTCAAGTCATGATCTCATGTAGTCATGCAATTTTTATAAAGATTGGTATGAATTTTAGAAAAGTAGGTAGATTCAAGCTTTACAAACATCATATTATGTTTCTGCGTCTGCATTCTGACAAGTAATCACATGAATAAATCGTCGGCTTTCTAGATCTTTTGTTTGTTCAACTGGTTCAGATCCAACTGCTCATTCTAAGTACTAGCATATACATATGTTTCTACTAACTCAATTTGTAGAATATGCCTCGATTCCTACTATTTATCTCCTACTTGTCCAGCTCTCCATTAGATCTTTCTTTCTTTTTCTTTTTCCTTTTCATTTTTCTTTTTCCTTTTCTTTTCCTCTTCTTCTCAGCTCAGCATTTCTTTTTATCTTTTATTTTTCACAAATCGGCCTATGTCGAAATCGGGTGCGACTCATGGACTTGTCCGCCCGGCCAAGTTTATCCCACCTGTCTGCCGACCCGGCATAGCACGCGACATACACAGCGTCAGCCCTGCATGAAATCGACGTCAGCTCGTGGCTCTGACCACCCGATCAGAGTGACTCCACTCGCCTACCGACCCATACAGGCGCATGACAACAGATAGGTCAGGCCTACGATGAAACTAGCTACGGCTCGTGGCCTCGATCACCCGACCAAGGTGGTTCCACCCGCCTACTAGCCCATCGTAGCACACCAACAACATACACACACATATACAGCTGGCATAAGTATGAATGTTTCTTTATATTACATGATCCATATGGAGGTAAGATCTCGCAAGAAATAAATACTAGGATCCAAAGTTTCCCACTCACTAAGTGTTCAAATCAATCAGTATATACATGCACTCGGTCTAAGCATGCCATCACATTCCCAAGCTTTCACTCCCAAAAGTCTCTAGTCCACTAACTGATCCTATTCATATAATTTCCTAGTTGCTCATGCTTCGTGCAAACCCATAATAGATATTTGGTATCTTCATTCTACATGATTTTCATAAACTCATACATATCTTTATCATACACACAAATGCAAAGCATATGCTCTAACAGAAAGAAAACACATCTCAAATCAGAAACGTTTCACCTGGTCATTTATCTTCATTTTGATCCAGCTTTTCTTTATCTTCATGGTCTATCATTCTTCATCAGCATCAGTCTGAGTGTCATCAGTTCCCTCCAGTGTCATCAGTATCCTCCAGTATCATAATCATCATAATCATTATCAATCACCATAAACCATCAATCATCATCATTTTCATCATCGATCATTACCATTAATCATGCGTTTTCATCAATTATTATCATTCATTTTCATCAATCATCATCATGCATTATCATCAATCTTTATCACTCAATAGCTCCTGATCAATTCTCATGTGTTTTTTATTATGATTCTACTTCAATCATCATTCAAGGTTTGCAAATATGTCTTGAAACGTTAGGTTTCTACTTCTTCTATTCTTCTTCAAACTCTTAGAAGTCTTTGAAGTTGTCTTTACACTTCCCTCGATTTGCGCAATAATATGATCAAGTAACTGTTTTTCTGCTTTGTTAACTCGTTTATCACATTTTATATCTTCTTCAATCTCTTCTTCACTCTTTTCATGTTCAATTTGTTTGTCAAAGTTTAATTGAGACTGTAATTTTGCAACCTTCTCTTGGTCAAATAGATTCTCATTATTTAAAATTTTTGGATCAAACGAAACATATACATCATGCTCTTTCTTTGATTTTTCTCTTTCAGACTCTCTTTTATGATCAATTTCCATTTGTTCTCTTAGTATCTGTTCAATATTTTGCTTCTCGACCTTTATTTGTATACCTTTGGTTTCTTCAATTGGTTTCTCTTGACTCTCAATAGTTAGCAAGCTCTTTTGTTCATCAGATCTATTATCTTCATGAGTTTTTGGTTTCCATATCTTTTGAATTGATTTCGATCTAGTTTTAGTCTCTTCAAAATATTCTCTCATTCCACCTTTTCCTACATTCAAAGGTAAAGGGGATTCATCTTGAAACTTACAAATTTTACCTTCATGTTCCTTCACTAGTCTATGTTTGCATGCACTTTCATATGCCAGACAATCCCAAAACATATGCCCAAACTGATCGCACCAAAAGCAACGAATAGGTCTCTTCTCATCCCAACTTGATTTCCTAGGTGTCACTCTAGGCATGGGTTTTCTAAGACCTACTGACTCTTTCTGTGCAGATATGCTTTGGACTTTTACCTCATGCTCATTATCACGTTTCCATACTTGTAGGTCATTAACTTGGTTTGTCAACATGTCAACTTTATGTTTTAATTCAGAAATCTCAGAATCCATTTCATTTTTTAGGTCTTTAATGCTTATGCCCATCAGCTGAATAGTATTAGATATCGCATTTATAGTTTGCATTAGGGTCATAACAATACCAAACTTTGATTTTATAGATTCATTCGTGCTAAATTCTATTTCCTTAATTCGCTCTTCGTATTTCGTAAACTGTTCCTCAATCATTTTATTCATTTTTGTTTTCCTCCTCTTATGATCTAAGCTGAGAAGTGGATTCTTAATCTATGCCTCAATGGAAAAGTGCACACTTGTATGATCAAAACTGATGCAAACGTGGATGATCAAATTCAAGCAGTCAAAAGCAATCTTTCTCTTTAAAGTGCGTGGAATCAATGCAGAAAATTCAAATAACTTAAAATGCTGGTACCTGGAGTCTCTGTCTGATGCCGAGGTTCCCGTCTGTTTTCTCAAGGAGTGGGTGACACGTAGAGGATCACCGGGCAACCACCTCGCTTCACGTCGGGTTCAGGTGTCGGGAAGAAGGAGGTCGTGGCGGGAAGCCGACGCCTGGGGTTGGATCAGGCCCCGCTCTGGTGCGCCGTTCCCGCTGTCCTGAATGATAGACCATGAAGATAAAGAAAAGCTGGATCAAAATGAAGAAAAATGACCAGGTGAAACGTTTTTGATTTGAGATGTGTTTTCTTTCTGATAGAGCATATGCATTGCATTGATGTGTGTGATAAAGATATGTATGAGTTTATGAAAATCATGTAGAATGAAGATACCAAATATCTATTATGGGTTTGCATGAAGCATGAGCGACTAGAAATTATATGAATAGGATCAGTTAGTGGACTAGAGATTTTTGGGAGTGAAAGCTTGGGAATGTAATGACATGCTTAGACCGAGTGCATGTATATGCTGATTGATTTGAACACTCAGTGAGTGGGAAACTTTGGATCCTAGTATTTATTTCTTGCGAGATCTTACCTCCATATGGATCATGATTTATAAAGAAACATTCATACTCATGCCAGCTTATATGTGCGTGTATGTTGTTGGTGCGCTACGATGGGCTAGTAGGCGGGTGGAACCACCTTGGTCGGGTGATCAAGGCCACGAGCCGTAGCTAGTTTCGTCGTAGGCCTGACCTATCTGTTGTCATGCGCCTGTATGGGTCGGTAGGCGGGTGGAGTCACTGTGACCGGGTGGTCAGAGCCACGAGCTGACGTCGATTTCATGCAGGGCTGACGTTGTGTATGTCGTGCGCTATGCCGGGTCGGCAGACAGGTGGAACAAACTTGGCCGGGTGGACAAGTCCATGAGTCGCACCCGATTTCGACATAGGCCGATTTGTGAAAAATAAAAGATAAAAAGAAATGCTGAGCTGAGATGAAGAGGAAAAGAAAAAGAAAAAAAAAATGAAAAAGAGAAACGAAAAGAAAGAAAGATCTAATGGAGAGCTGGACAAGTAGGAGATAAATAGTAGGAATCGAGGTATATTCTACAAACTGAGTTAGTAGAAACATATGTATATGCTAGTACTTAGAATGAGCAGTTGGATCTGAACCAGTTGAACAAACAAAAGATCTAGAAAGCCGACGATTTATTCATGTGATTACTTGTCAGAGTGCAGACGCAGAAACATAATATGATGTTTGTGAAGCTTGAATCTACCTAATTTTCTAAAATTCGTACTAATCTTTATAAAAGATTGCATGACTGCATGAGATCATGATTTGAGTTTTGAGAAGAAAAAGATAAAAAGTGTAAAGAGATTTTAAAAGAACCCTGATGCGCTTCTGTTGAGTCTTGCAGGTTGGCCCATCGGGACGATGTGCAGGTTTAGCGGGGGCGAATGTCGGGATTAAATCCCGCAGGGAGTGTGCATTGTTTTTTTTCAAAAGTTCATTATTTTCTGAGTATTGTGTGATGTTTTCACGAGAGAGTGGTATGTTCTGTACATATTTTGGCCGAATCGATTGATTATGTGATGCAGAAATAAGTTTGAGATGTATGTTAGACGTATGTGTAAAAATAACTGACATTAGAAACACGAAAACCCTAGTTTTGACCCTCAGAACTCCTTGAAAATGTGAGTTTACCCCCCTGAAAATCGGACTTGAACCCTTGGAAACCCTTGGAGTTTAGGCCGAAACTGTAAATAAAACCTTGAATCGGTGAGTTTAAGATAATTGTGAGCAAACCCTTGCTTTTCCCGATCAAAAACTTTAGGTTGGACCCTTGGAAATGGCGGTTTCTGTAGGCCAAACCTTAAAAACCCATTAAACTGTGAACATCCAGTGTGAAATGGAAACCTTAGTCTAGGGAAAAATTAAAAGACTGCCAAAAATAGAAAGTTAATTGAGGAGGTGGGAATGTTCTAGAAGCGAGTCCAAGGGGGGGCCTATAAATAAGTGCTAATTCATTTGTTTCTTCCCTAACCCGTGGATCTTGCTCGTGGATTGTCACCTTCAGGTATGCTCCTTGTTCGTTTATGTTCATTCATGTTCTAGTTCATTCATTACGATAGTCCATTGAGAGAGAGAGAGAATCGATGGCGCATAGATTCTGAAGCATACGCATAGAAATTTAAAGTCGGAGGAAGCTTAGTGTCATGAGCACCAATGTGCTAATTCAATTGAAAGTAGACACCAAAGTTGAAGTTGATGAATATGAAGAGATTCTGAGTTGACTACTCGTAGAAGATGCACGCACAGAGAGGGCAACACACGCTGGCAGAGACGCACATACGAGGGGGGATAGGGATGCTTGAAAGCTTCTTCGTAATGATTAGTACAAGCTTGTCAGACGGTTTGAGGTTCTGAAGGCATCTGCTACTCCACGCGGATATGACGGCGCTGCTGTTAGGAGATCTGGCGGCTCTTGCGTGCATGGACAGAGAGAGTCAAAGGGATATTGATGCGTCGCACAGGAGATTCGATTCAGAGAGAGCATAGAGAGAGAGCGAATAGGCAACTGGCAGCGCTCCTAAGACGACGCTGGACAAGATTGTGACAGCATCTAGGAGTCGGCGCTACGCAGGAGATTTCGGAGGAAATGGTCATAGCTCTCGGGCGCAGGCAAGAACACAATCCGATGAAGAGAGAGTGCACAGAGATAGGTTGACGCAGAACAATCCAAAAAAATGTTGTAGCAGATTGAAGACAGAGAGAGCTGCGTAGTCGGGCGCTGTATTGCCACGTAGAGAGTGTCGGTGGAGTAGCTACTTGTGTGCTGCGCAGGCAATTTGAGAATACGTGGTGAAGAGAGGGATGTTGACGACCGCGCATGCAGCTGTTGACGGTAGAACCGTGTGATTGAGAGGATAAGCGGAGATATTGCAAGCTGCAGCGCAGATGTTGGGTCGGAGAGAGAGAGAGAGATCTTGTCGGCCTTCTGAGCTGTAGAACCTCCGGGAGAGTCTCAAGGCAACAGATGCGTAGACATGTGCGTGCGCCAATTTGCTGATGAGAGAGAGCGGTCGATCTTCTGTTGTATCGCCACGAGACAGACTTGTTGCATCTAGATGGCAGAGAGATTGTAGATTGATTGGCTAGTTGACACCGGCAGAAATGGACGACCGTAGTGATTCAGGATAGGAAGGAAGAAGGGTCTCCGCCTGTTGCGAGCTGCGTAGACAGAGAGATTTGTTGGGACGTCCGTCGCTATCTGAAGAGAGAGAGAGAGAGAGAGATGGGTGGCAGAGAATCAGGGCTGCTGCAGCGCAAAATCGTAGGGAGAGAGCGAGAGAGAGAGAGAGAGAAAGGGCTAGAAACGTTCGGAGTCGCAAATATTCAGGGAGACAGAGAGGGAGAACGACCCATATAGACAATTGGCGGCGCACCCGAACCAAGATCAAATCGAAAGAGAGAGATAATTCTTGTTGTGCGTGCGCTGCAGAGAAAGAACTAAAAGAACTGCGAAGAGAGAGAGGTCAATAAATAATTAGAATGAGATGTGCGCTTTCATATATGGAATACTGGAATATTATAAGATCCTTTCATTCGAGTCCTTTCAACAATGAATCATTCTGAGCTAAATCATACGACGTAATCAATATTGATAAAGAAAGAAACCGAATGATCTATGCACTCACTCTGATTTCAACTTTAGCTATTAACATGTTGGACTTTACTTCATGTTTTCCAAACCAATACATTTGTTTTCCATAGATGAGAATAAGAACTTTCAGGTAAAGAAATCAAGGCATAATGAGTGTGTTTTATTTCCTCAATGGTACTAACATGATTTTACCCTAACCCGTGGATCTTGCTCGTGGATTGTCACCTTCAGGTTTATGCGGGTTTTGATCATCTGAAGTAAAGAGACGGAAGGCCATTGCGGAGGATACTTGAAGAAAAGAACGGACCGAAGTAAAGTTGGAAGAAAAGCTTGGACCGCGAAGCCCGAAGCGGAATCTCGTAGGCGATTTCTCGCACTGTAGCGAGGGATCTAGAGTAGACACTAGCCGGCCCGCACTGTAGCGGCGGCGTTTATATTGTATCATCGCACCGCACTGTAGCGGTTTTATTGTACCGTCGGCCCGCATGGTAGTGGCCTATTTTTGTATCATTCATTTTATTAGAGGCTTCAGTTCTGTTTCGGATTGTATCTTCGAGCTTGATCTACTTCACGTGTATCACTGTGGTACCCGATCGTCTCTTTCCGACGCCCACGGTCCCACGTCTCGACACTTCCCAGGGCAAGGGTCCCACACGTACAAGGATCGCGCACGCTCCGGAGAGCACAGGCGAGGCGCCCAGCGCGCAGACGCCGCTCGCAGGACAGCGGGAACGGCGCACCAGAGCGGGGCCTGATCCAACCCCAGGCGTCGGCTTCCCGCCACGACCTCCTTCTTCCCGACACCGTGCATGCCAAATACAATCCGAACCAGATTCGTTTATGGGGCATGGTAAATCTGTCCTGAGCTGGGAATGCGAAATGTTGCATGCATATCCTTAGTGGCTTCGATAGCTCAGGTGTGATTGCCGAAATCTCCTCCCACTTCGTGACGTCCCCACGTTTCATCGGTTCTGGAATCAATCTCTCTCGATCTGTGGGTGTGTGGGTGCCATGAATCTTGATGGCTGCTCTGATTAAATCCTTAGAGAGATAAAATCTCTTGTAAGGTGGATCATCCACTAGAGTAGGCAATATGAAGGTTCTTGGGATGTCCTTATTCTCTGATGCCAGTAAGGTAGTGATTAAATAATAGCACCTATAAAAGTCCGGTTTGGGCAGAGGATCACTGAAATACTCTGTGAAGCCTGCTCTGGCCCAAACATGAGTTAAATCCTGGGTGCTCTGTAGGGCTTCGAACTCTCTAGAGAAAAACTGGTATTTTCCCCATGTGCGGTCATCAAATGTCAGAGAGGATTCAAATATAAAGTCCGCGTCCGCAAGGGGTCCTGCAAGGCCCTGAAACCAATGAGAGTTTCTGTGTATCTTTTCGGTGTAGCCCATGGGTGGGTTGTCGATAGGCATTGGCCCTGGAAATCCCTGAAATTCCGGCGGTGGAGCAGTCGGGTGGGACTCTGCTCGTAGCACGTTGAGGGTCACAGCCGCTACACTGGGGCCTGCTCCTGATGTTCCTTCGTCGGTTTGCATGGTGGCTGATGCGCTAGTGAGAAAGATCTGCTACAAAAGATTAACACATTAGCATGGAAATTAATTATGATCCCATTAAAGTGAGACCGCAATCCCTTTCCATAACTGATGCGTAACCCATGTAGCCAAGTGCTGTGATGTGATGGATGCAATGTTTTTCGCAGCACTAGTGCAGGTCTCTAGACACCTACATGTTTCAGATCATGCATACATTTCTTGATGAGATGAGATTACGAGTGATGTGTGATGATGGTGTGTGAATTTATACAAGGTTTAACGGTTAGGAATTGAGTACAAGGTTGTATGTTAGTCGGGGGGTAGTTAGACAATGGGTTAGGGGAAGACGGTTGGACACGTTTCGGTATCCATTTCCTAAGGATCTTGGAGTGGGTGGTGGGTTTCTGCTGAGGGGCAAAAGGTGGTATCGGGTGTGGTGGTATCGAGGGATGAAAAAGGTTTGTGAGGATTATATATTACATGGCTTATGGGTTGAGCTATGATACATGGTTTGGGTACCCAAATCTGCGTGGGTGTGGGTCTATGGGTAAGGTATTTCTTGGCGATCCACATTTGTCGAATGCTCGGACCTGTAGAAGGTGGTCGAGGGGATGGTGGATATCGATTCTGTTTCTGTTCTGCCTTTTTTTTGTCGATTTCTGCTTGGCTGGAGTTCTTTGGTGCTTTTTGTCCTTTTGGCACCCATATTTGTCTGGTGCCGCTGCCTTTGGCTGGCCTGAACTGCCTTCCTTGTTGTTTCCTCCGATACTGCAATAGGTCTGGGTTCCTTTGTCGTGGTTGACTCTGTCGTAGTCGGGGGTGAGAGGTCGGATGGACGCTCTGCTTTGGAAAAGAAGGGAGATCCAACACTTGCGTGACCTGCCCATTAGGAAGTGATGCCTTTTGTAACTTTAATCTAGGCCAGTCCGCAAAAAGTTTGGAAGGATGAGCACCGCAGGGTGTCGTGCTCATTTGGCCGCTGATGCAACCCACCTGACCTCTGATTGTGCCCTTCTGCCCTTGCAGTTGGGTAACTGTCTCTTCTAGTTTGCAGGAAGTCCCAGGGAAGATCATCGGTCGTCCTTCTGATTGACAATTGTCCATAGCCAAGCCCGAGTGGGTTGGTGTAGACGTAACGTGACTGGTCTGATTAAAGATCTTCCGGTCTTCCGTCGCATGTATTTCATAGGGTCTAGGGTTACAAACCTCAGTCGGAATGCCGTTAGGGAAGTCAAGCGGTATCACTCGCTTCTGTTCTAAGGTTCCAATCTGTAAGGAGCCTTGTCTAAGATTTAGGTCCACAGAGTGATCGTATAGCCAATCTTGGCCAAGGATTAGGGGTTCTATCAGGTCGTCATCATGGCACACTAGTAGCTTTGCTGTCATGGTCACCTCCTTAATGAGGATAGGAAGGTCCACCTCGCCCATGCAAGGGGTTTCCATGCCTCCTAGGCCTATGAGGTATGCCTCAATTGGCCGCATTTCTATTCCTGAATCCTTATAGTGGGACCATCTAATCGCACTAGTCGCAGCACCTGAGTCAATTAAAGCCCTGAGTTCTTGGCAATAGTTGCCGTGTTCTAGCCTAACTGTAATGAATGGTCTCCTGTCCACTATGCTAGGATGAGTGGTTGACTTTACTTGACACATGGCCATGGGATATCTGGGTGATGTTTCCAGATGGTTGTAATGTTCTCTCCCTAGTCATTGTCTTCTTAGCTTCATGCGCTTAATGCGTTCTATGGCTTCTGCCTGAGCTTCAGCTCGTATTCTATTTTCTTCCTCCTTACGCTTCTTTGCCAATGTGAGTCGTCTAAGCATATCCTCAGTAAGAGGTTCCTGATATAGCTTGACTCTACAGCCACTAATGTAATTAGGCATTATATCTCCTTCTAAGGTGGCTAACTGGACTGCTCCACTAGTCGAAAGTCTGTTAATGATCATAGGTCCATAACCTCGCTTTTCTAACTTCCGTGCGTGCTGTTTCAGTGTATACACTAGAACTAGATCTCCTTCTTTTAAACCTTTATCTTTCACATGTGCATCAAAATATGCTTTCTGTCGCTTCTTCGCTGCGTATATTCCTGCTGCTGCTTTCAGCCTGGTTTCTCCTAATCGTTCCAAGTCCATTATTCTTGCTGATAACTCATGGCCGGTCCACTGATGTTCTTGTGCAACCTTAAGGGTCGGTATCAAGAAGTCCAAAGGAAGCACTGCATTCTGACCAAAAACCATCTGAAAGGGAGTTGCATTGAGTACGGTCTTGTAGGCCACTCGATATGCCCAAACAGCGTGGTGTAACTGTTTGTCCCAATCTGAACGTTTATTATTCACGAGTTTCGTCAGTACGGTACAAAGTATCTTGTTAGTGCTTTCAGCCTGACCATTGGCCTGAGGATGATATGGTGCAGATTTCTTGTGAATCACCATAAAATCCTGTAACAAATATTCAATGACTTGGTTTAGAAAGTGAGTGCCTCGATCGCTCACTAACTCTATAGGCAATCCATATCTTGTAAAGACATTTTCAAATAAGAATTTTGCAGTCGTGTGAGCATCATTCTTTTTTGTGGCTTTTGCCTCTACCCATTTTGTAAGATAATATGTGGCAACAATAATGTATTCCGCATGTGTACCTTTTGCAGGGGGGTTAATGGGTCCTACAAAGTCTATACCCCACTTAGAAAATGCACGTCCGCCCATCATGGGTTTCAATGGCATTTCATCTCTGCGAGTAGGAAACTGAGTTCTTTGGCACACATCACATCTCTTTACATAGGTATGAGCATCCATGTGAAGAGTGGGCCACCATAATCCTGCAACGAGGATGGCTTTGATTATCCTGTCGGGTCCAAAATGACCTCCTGCAACACCTTGGTGTGCAGTCTCTAGTATGCTAAGATAATCGCTTTCATGAACGCACTGTCTTAAATATCCATCTCGTCCTCTCTTGTATAAGTGAATAGTCTTGAGCTTCCTGCTCTAGACTGCGTTGTCGAGCTAAGGTCATTCTTTGAGGGAATGTGTTCGTCCTCAAGTATGTCACTAGAGGTTCACTCCAGTCTGGTGTGAGAGACACGTGATATAATGTAGCATGCTCTACTGGTGGTCTTTCACAACACACGTTGCATTCCTTACACAACCTGTAGACATCTGCTTCCATCGTAGGCCAATATACTCCTAGTCTTTGCAGAGTCTGTAATGTTCGATATTTTGAATGATGTTGCTTTAATGCACCTATGTGTGCTAATTGCAACCAATTTGCATGTTCTGATTCATCTACACAACAAGCAAGAATCATTTGATTATCCTGTTTATATATGCTTCCTGCCACTATTTGGTATCTCTGGGACTTGGTAATCTCTCCTTCTTTGATCTTAATCCTAGGATTCTTGGGTCCGTATGTCAGAATAGGGACTATAGGCTTAGCCCATTCTGGTGCTATCTCAAGGTTAAACAAGTATGCATCTGGTAATTCATCCGCTACTCCTTGAGGGGCTTCTCCTGAGGTTAATCTTGAAAGGTGGTCAGCTCTAAGATGTGTCTTTCCTTTCCTGACTACGACTTCAAAATCATACTCCATGAGTAATAGAAACCAGCGTATTAATCGTCCTGTGTTACATGGTTTGTTGACTAAATATAATAGGGCTTGATGATCTGTAAAGAACTTGAATTTGTTGGCCAACAAGTAGTGCCTAAACTTCTTTATTGCGTAAATCATTCCTAATCCTTCTCGTTCCGTCGTGGTGTAATTTCTTTCGGCTGCGTTCAATTGTCTGCTCGCGTAAGCTATGGGGAGATCTATGTTACCTTCATTCGTGGGTTGTGCTAACACACATCCTATGGCATAATTGGATGCATCCACATGTACATGGAATGGCTTACTCCAATCTGGGGTTGTCAATATAGGTGCTGAGCACAAACGTCGTTTAAGTTCATTGAATGAATTTTCACATTCTTCAGTCCATTCAAAATTGGTTAAAAGAGAATACAAAGGCTTGGCTATGATTGCATACATGTGTATGAATCTCCTATAATATCCGCAATGGCCCATAAATGCTTGTACCTCTTTCACATTAGTTGGTCTAGGTAGATCCGCAATTACCTTCACTTTTTCCTCATCCGTAGAGATTCCATTTTTTGACACAATGTGTCCTAGAATTTTGCCTTGTCTGACCATGAAAACGCACTTTTCTGGGTTCAAACAAACCTGATATTCTCGACATTTGTCAAATATTTGTCTTAACTTTGGGATATGTGTATGTCTTACATTTGAATGTGCACATAAGTCATCGACATAAACTTCCAAGCTCTTGCGTAAGAATTCCTTGAAAACATGACACATGAGTCGCTGGAAAGTGGCGGGTGCATTTGTTAAGCCAAATGGCATTACACGAAATGCAAATATGCCCCATTCTGTGGCAAAAGCCATCTTGTGTTGGTCTTCTGGAGCAATGGCTACTTGATTATAGCCTGAGAATCCATCAAGAAAGCTGTAAACTTCCTTGCCCGCAACTCTTTCCAATAGGTGTTCTGTGATAGGAAGAGGATAACTATCTCTAATCGTGGCGGCATTAACTTTTTTAAGGTTAATACACACACGCAATTTTCCATTCTTCTTGGGCACAACCACAATGGGGGATACCCATTCGGTATGCTCAATTTCGTAAATGAATCCTGCTTCTATCAAGCGATCTATCTCCTCTTTAATCTTCGCAGCGTAATTATCATTATACGTGTAAGGTTTCTGTTTTGTCGGTTTTGCATCTGGAGTCATAGGGATTCTATGAGAACATATATCTGGGTCTACTCCTTTCACATCTTTGTAACTCCAAGCAAAAACATCTCTATATTCGCGCAATAGGGCAACTAACTCTTCTTCTTCTTCAGTTGTCAAATCATGCCCTATGTATGTGCATTTTTCTTCTTCTCCTTCTATGGCAACTATTACTTTCTTGGTTTTCTCTCGATTATCGTATACTTGTCCATCATTCGCCTTTCTATTGGGCATTCATACCATGATCCTTCTATCATCAATTTCATATTTCTTGAAATTCTCGAGTACTTCAAATAAAGATTCTTCTTTTTCCGACATGGTTTCTTTCTTCTTTCTTTTCTTGCCTTCACTCTTGTTAGTTACTTCTGTGGCTAACCTTACCTCGTTCGTAATTTCCTCGTGTCTCTGAGTGTGAGTCTCTACCTCGTAGAAATATTCTTCCTCTGATGCAAAGGATGGGTCCATGATAATTGATTCTAAATCAAAATCGCTTGCATCCTCAAATGCATCAGTGTCTGGTTCACATTCTTCTAAAATTGCATCGCCCATGATTGGCTCTATCGTGAAAACTGAAATGTCATAGCCATCCTCGTCACAGTGGGGTGTCCATTGTTCTTCATTGATGGCTACATCCATGGTTGCTAGTATTTCTGCCCAACCATGGGGTTCAAACTCTTCGTCTGGGAATACTACAGGTGCGTAGGCTGGATCTTGAAGGGTTATTGGATGTTGTTCTGCACCTAAGGTCCTTGCTTCTAATCGTTCTTCCTCTTGTTTGGCTACTTTACACATCCATAAATGGGTATCCTCATGCAACCAAGAAGGATCTGACTCTAATGAGTGCACGGATTCCGTCTCTATTGGTGTCTTATGGATAGTATTCCATTGTATTGGGGGTACATCTCTGTGTGAATAGTCTTTAAGATTGACTTTGGTAGTCACTCCTAAGTGTTGCAAGTACAAAGAATTAGTTCCCCAATCTTGTACAATTTGCAACTGACGCATGAATGGTCGTCCCAATATCATCTCATAAGCACGATTTTTCGCAAAGTCACAAATGGCAAAGGTATGCTCAAATTCCACACCACAAGTGGTGAGAGATATGCCTTCTAGTAAGCCTAGTGGTTTTTCTATGTGTCCATCAGCCATTTGTAGTTTCATCCTGGTGGGTCTGAGTGCTGGCTTACCCCAACGTTTCCACAAAGCGGTGGTAGCGATGGCTACTCCGGCTCCTGAATCTAAGATGGCTTTCGTGGTGTAGCCCTGATGGGTTATTGGAAGATATGTGTTACCTTCCTCTCCTTCGCTTACGTCTCCAATCTTTTCTACGGGTATCTCTGGTACCTTCTTATGTGATCCTATCTGAGAGGGTGTGGTAGCAAGCTCAGGGAATTGATTTGCTACGTGCTTCCACAATTCTGGTTTTACCTTTAACAATTCCTCCAGAGTGAGATTACACTGTATTTTCGTGTTCTTGATCACTTCCGTGTTCCTAGGGATCACTGATTCTTCATTCCTCACTATTATCGTGGGTGCTCTCATACTAATAGACTTTGCTTCCCAAGGTCCTGTGAACTGAGGTAATTCTTGTAAAGAATTAGATTCAAATCTTGTGGGTTCACTCAGTTGCTCCACCTCTACATCATCATATATAGAGGGGATGTCTTGGGGAAATTGTTCCTGCAAGTCATCTATTTCTTGAATAGGAGGATGAGTTCCTTGTTCTTTTCTCCATTTCTCTTCTTGGATTTCTCTCAAAAATTCATGCGAGTACCTATGTATGGAAGACAAGTTGTCTTGACTTTTTGTATTGGGTACTTGAGACAGGGATGGTGCATTCCTTTCCTGTGTCTCTGGGACAATAGGGTTCCTAGGCTGATCCTTTTTCTCCTTGCTTTCTATCAAGTGTTCTAGCCTCTCCATTAGTCCTTGAAAGTGTAGTTCCGGTTTTGCCATGTTATTCCAATTAAGATATCTAGTGGCTTCGAACAAAGCTAGTGCTAATTCTACCATTTTCATGCAAAGTTTAGTTCTCTCAATTTCTAGATCAGCTCGAGGGTAGTTTTTACTCATTTCCGTTACTTGAGGTCCCTCATTTAATCTTGCCTGATATGCACTAAACATCATGTCTAGATTTTCTGGTATGGGTTCCGCCAAAACTGATCCCGATTTTTGAGCTGGAATTTCTTGGTTTAATTCTTGTGAAGTCAATTCTTGGATTTTGGCTCTAGATTCCTTCAAACTTCCTTCCAACTCACTTATCTTTTTACTCCACTTTCTCTTTATTCTTTCTCTAGAATCTTTCCAAGATTTCGTCTTTTTACTGCTAGATTCTGCAACTTCACTAGTTCCGGCTACTTTCTCTTGATTAAGTTGTTGGTTTTGTAAGAGTGCCTGGGCTCTGGTTATAGCTTGGATAGGCACGTATGTAGGGTTGGATCCATCTGCGTTGTTTACAATACCTATCACGTTGATCGGTGTCACATTCGAAGCGTTAACTGGGTTCTTAGGACAATCTTTGATTATGTGCTCTTTACCACAATCGGCACAAAAGCCTTGGATGCTATAGTACTGTGATTGCCTTGCTATTGGGGGATGTGGACAATCCTTTATGAAGTGATCTCCTTGGCACCTAAAGCATGGTCCTCTAGGGCCCTGTGGTCTCTGTTGTCTCAATTGGGGCCGTGGGTTTGGGTTTGCGTACATCACATTAGTATAATCTGGCTCCCAACTAGGTTCCATTGGTGGACTATCATAATGATATGTCTCCACATGTTCTGGTGACTCCGTGTAATAAGCGGGTGGACTAGTTACATGAGTAGAGTCAAAACTGTTTGAGTTCGGGTCACTTTCTGTGATCAAGGGTGAAGAAGGCACTAAGGCCCTATTTAGGTTCTCTTCTGCAGCAGCGTATTTGACTGAGATGACATTCGCTGGTGGGGGTGGCTGCTGAGCTAAGACGGGTTGAGGTCTCTGTTGAGCCTGGTATGGGTAGTTCTGAGGAGGCCTATAGTAATAAGGCGGAGCATTGTATTGGCCTTGATACCTACCTGGCTGTTGGTATGTTTGCGGGTACTTCTGTCTCACGGTTTGTTTGTTGTATGGGCAGTCCTGAGCCGTATGATTCGTGTATCTTCTCTCAATTGTACAATATTGGCCACTAGGGTTGGCTTGAGGTTGTGGTGCATTGGGACACACGTTTGCCAAATGATTTCCACCACAAGTGTAACAACGTACATTAGTTGGTAGCTTGGGCACCTGTTTACTAGAAACTCCTAGTTTTTGGGCCACTTTTTCTGCTAGGTCCTCTATCGAATTAGACAATTTTGTGGATGCTAGAGAAGAACAATCTGAGTCCTTATAGACCTTTGAGAGTTCTAATTCATCTCCTAGGTTGTCCTCGATGTCTATACATATTCTTACACACTCCTCTAGCGTTCTGGGTTCTTTTAGGTACACATAGGAGCGTAGTTTAGCGCTCAACAAGCCATCTAGGAACAGTGATACTTGTTTGGCTTGTGAGGGTAGCTCTTGCATTGGACATCGTTCAACATATTGTCTGAACCTACGACCTGCCAGTCTAACTGTTTCCTGAGGGGTCTGTTTAAAGCTATGAATCAACGAAGACGTGTCGTGTCTAATCCCACTTTTAGAGAATTCTGTGATGAATGACTCTAAAAAGTGATGGATGTCTCTAAATTGCCTTTGTTGCAATGGTTGGAACCAAGTTAAAGCGGTATTCTTTAACGTTAGTCCAAATGCATTGTATTGCGTGAACATGTCTTCGACTTGTTCTGCTCTTAGTACCTGCTTGAATTCTGCGACATGGTCATAGGGATCTCCCGTCCCATCAAAGTAATTCTTCATGGATTTCACTAATTGAGTGGGTCTCAATACTCTTGCGTGTTCACGTGGTCTAGGTAGAGGAAAATCATCTCTACCACCTAGTATTCCATGATCTCTTTGTCTATCCGTTCTATTAGTGTTCGTGGTTGTTCTATCTCTCCCTATGGGGTGAGTGAAGCTTACTTCCGGTCTCTCGTTAGTTCCTTCTCTTTGATTTCCATGGGCTGAGGATGTTCCTGCCCCTCGTTGACTTGTATTTATGTTCGTTCTGGATGGAGGGAATATCAATTCACCTCTCCATGTGTATGTGTTTTTAGCGCGCTCAGGCACCACAAAGACTCTTTCTGAAGTCTCATCCAAGTATACAACCTTTCCAGGTGTATCTGGGTCCTTGAATTCATAAATTATAATGATGCCTATCTCACCAGGGTGTTCCTTTCTGTACCTCCAAAAGGCTTCATCTGTCTCTTTATTTACAAACAACTCGGTACTCCTGTTATCTTGAGGGATCCATTCTGGGATGAGTATTCTTGTTAATACGGATTTCCCTCTAGGTGTTCTAGGTTCTTCTAACGGTTCTTTTCCTTGAAATTTCGCTTCCGTTTCTAATTGAATTGTGCCAAACTCATTAGTATCGTTTGGCTGCGTACTTAGAACGTACATGGTTCCTTCTTTGTCTATGTAAGCGTCTCTCTCAAATTTCACCACTGGTCTTTCCAATCCAATGGGTTGATCAGAGTTGTGCAGTTGCACCACTTGCCTTTGCAAACCATCCTCATAGATGCGAGCACCTAATCGGTTGGTTCGGAGAAACTCTAGTTGCGTTCTATAGGGTCCTTCTGGTTTTTCTACGTATGCTACATGAGACCCGCCTTCTGGTCTGTCTGTGCTAAATGCTATTTCTGATTCGCTAGTCTCTGAGCTCTCGTAGGGGTAATTACTATTCAATTGCTGAGCCCAAGATCGTGTAGTGGTCCTTACACTTGCCTCTGATGATCTAAGGCTTCGTCGGTCCGACTTACCTATGTGTCTCCCTGATCTAAGGTTCATTAATTTTCTTCCTTGCACACTCAATCACACACTTAGATTGTCAATGGTTCTTTGTTATTATTTTCTTGATCTTTTTTAATTTTCTTTGGATTCTTGTCTTAGTATATGCGTCAGGAATTCGACTTTCCGTTATAATTTTGAATTCTCGTTCAGTCAGACTTAGGTTCTTTTCTTTAGGTTTTCGTCACACACACCTTTACTTTAAGTCTTAAACTTGAAAGAATTAAGTATCTTGAACTTGAGGCGTTCCTATCGACTTAAATCCACAATGCTAACGTTTAGCCTAAGCTAAGAATTGACTGAGGGGGTTGAGTAATCTTCCAACCTCGAGTCGGCTTTTCTGGTTGCTCTGATGCCCTGTTGCCCAAGAAGCCGTGCTTCCTAAGCTCTGCTGTCCTCACTGCCTTACTTGCTTGCCTTTGATTGCCCTTGCTTGACCTGGAAAAATCCAATTTTAGACCAATTCACAATTGAATGATCAAGCACTTGAGCATACACACCTTTTTAGTCCCTTCCCTTTTGCCCAAAATTTTCAATGTGTGCCCCCTGGCTTCCTAGTCCCAAACTAGGTGAACCTCAAAATAGCTTATCCAAAAATAGATGTATTCTTTATGAAAAAAACATTTGAGGTCACGTAGTACTCGTCACGAGCTTTCTAACGAGCTATTAAGCTCAAAAAACGGACTTCGGATGAAAAAGTTATGAGCGTTCAGGCCCTGGGGGATAAAAACTGACAATCAGGTTTTCCTTCAAATATGAGCTAAGGGGTCTCCTATGAGTCTAATGGTCCAAAAATTTCTCAAAAATACCCTCAAAATTGGTCAAAAACTGGAGCCCAAAATTTGCGATGGGGGTGGACAATCGCGATGGTCTGGGACCGTCGCGATGGTCTGGGACCGTCGCGATGGTCCAAGCGAACCGTCGCGATGGCGTTGAATTTGGACAATCGCGATGGTGCGAAAAGGTGAACCGTCGCGATGGCCCGAAGTGAACGATCGCGATGGCGTGAGGTCGAACCGTCGCGATGGCCCGAAGTGAACGATCGCGATGGCGTGGAAATGGACCGTCGCGATGGCCCGAAAAATGAACCGTCGCGATGGCGTGATCAGGCGGACAATCGCGATGGCGCGGGTCAACGGTCAAAGGTGGACAATCGCGATGGTCCGAAGTGAACCGTCGCGATGGTCCGCGATGCGATGGCTTGAGCCAATCGCGATGGTCCGGTTTTGGGCTGTCGCGATGGTCCAAAAAAATGAACCGTCGCGATGGTCTATCGTGACACGTGGCACTGTCATGGCGATGGCATGAGCCAATCGCGATGGTCCGGGGTCAGCTGAACAATCGCGATGGTCCAAGTGGACCGTCGCGATGGCTCAAGTGAACCGTCGCGATGGTCCGAAAAAGCGAACCGTCGCGATGGTCCAGCCGAGCCGTCGCGATGGCGTGAGCCTATCGCGATGGTGCGACACAATCGCGATGGTCTGAGCCAATCGCGATGGTCCACCAAACTATGAATTTTTGGGATGTGAGTATGGATTCCTAGTGGCGCAGGTGTGCTCTTCACGCTGGTGTGGTCGCCTTCTCCAAATTCCGAACTTGGCGGACCATCGCGATGGTCTGACACAGTCGGAAATTTCTGACAGAAACTGAAATTTTTACCTTTTCCAAGCTTTCCTGATGCACTGGAGCTCTGTACCTGCAAGAAAACTCAAGAAAACACAAGCACAAAAGTTCTCTCTCGCTCTCTCGCATGCACAAATGAGGGGAAATGAAGTGAATGAGTGGATATGGTGAATTTTCTGATTTTTTTGGAGATGAAGATGATGATGCGATGATGAAGATGGAGTGTGGGGGAGGTGAAAAACACTAAAAACTAAGTAAAAACAACAACAAAAACTGAAATTTTTACCTTCCAACGCCACTTCTTGTTATACTCTTACCATCACACATTCGTCCTAGACTCGATCCCCGGCAACGGCGCCAAATTTGGTGTTGCTCTAGCACAATGGTGAGAACCACGTTAAGAAGCGTCACCTCCTTAATGTCAATCCGTGGGAAAGGTAGGAGTGATATGAAGATCGTGAACGTGAGATGATGTGAGAGTGAAGGTGAGAAGCACAAAGATGCACACACACATACACACACACAATGAAGAGACAAGCAAGACACAATGGAAGGTGGGAAATTCGTTCTATTGCTCAAGAATACTCTTACAAGCTCAAACTATCTCTATGCTCACACTAACCAAAATGAACCAACCTCAAAAATGAGCTCTCTAGCTCTTTTTATAGTTTCTAGACTAGTTTTGACCGGTTTCACATCTAGTGACCGGCCTAGTTAAAAAATAAGTCCTAGATGCTATTTGGAAGGGTAAATGAAGTCTAAAAATAACGAAAATTGGTACGAGCATTCTACCTAAGCTCCTCAAGCTCGAGGACTCCTCGGCTTGCACAAAATGGAGCTATGGATTACAAAATGTGGTTTTCTATGATACATATGTTACAATTAGTGATAATAATCACTGTTGAATGTTTGGAGAATTAATAAGAAATATATTTGTTTTGAAAAATTGATCCGACTGGTTGATCCGCCTGGCTCCCTACTCCTTCTTTACATGCTTCCGTGGCGTCTGTGCCTCTGGCTGCTTCCAACACATATGGTCTAGCATCTATAAAGATCATATGTGGCTACACATTTGTACAAATTTTCAAGGCTATCAGAGCTTCCTATACACCTTAATGCCACCTTGCAAACTTCTAAATGTAGTGAAATTTGTATGAGGGAGATTCAGATGGGAGTTTTTTCTACATGTTCCTAAAGAAGACCTTTTAAAACATAGCCATCCAAATTTTCACCTTCACCAAAGGATATTTGGAGGGTCAAAGAGCACAAAATGCACTTTTCAAGGTCACCACAATTTTCTAGAATAAGGAAATTGAAGGTTTGAAGGGCTTCCACATTGCAAACGATGATTGAACCATGTTGTACGGTCAGGATGAGCTCACATTTAGGATGGAGATTCACCAAAGCTTAAAACAAAGAGGATGCATGAGTTTTTTTCATCAGATAATCTTATTTTGATGGTCAAAGATCAATAATGCAAAGTTCTTCCAAAAATAGCACCGAATCTTATTTGAATTGATGTCAGCATTGATTTGATGGTCCAGATCTTCCCCAGATCCAATGATGGAGAATGAAGGGCCTAACTTTCTCTCCTTTGCCCTAGATATCATATAAAGAACCAATCCTAGCCATCCGATTGATAAATCCAATGGTTGTAATCAAAAGAAATTGATCCTAAACACTGAGTCATAATAAACGAGAACAAAGACGTTCTCCTTTTTATTTGAGAAGAAAAACCGCCATTTTGAAGCATCAGATTCATGAAGAAGGTAGTGGCAATAATGCCAAAAACAAAGAAATACAATCTCTTGATATACTGTTTGGCACTCTAGACAAGAAATCTATGTTGTTATTGTTATTAACAATTTGAGTTAATCGACATGGAAAAATAAAATACACTTTTCAAGGCTCCGTATATATAATATCACGTCATTTGACACTAGTACAAACATTACAGAAGATTTTCTACATACTTCTATTCTAGCTCACAAAGCTGTTGTTGGAAATTTAGTAGGCCCATAACTAATACCACAGGTCCATAGTTCCATAGGTCCAAGATCTACAACATAGATTCCAGCAATCTTCCAATATTGACAAAACATGAACATACCACACTTAATCATACAAATGATGAGACAAAGATAGAGAGAGATTAGACAACATGTGTAAAGTGTTACGTAAGCCACTGCTTACTCACACTATCATATATACAAATGTCAATTTACAATGTGGAAGTCAAAATCTCAACCACTCTATGTGAACAGAAATAGATGGATGAGTGAATGTACAGAATTTACAAGAATATTCAGATGTAGAAACAGAAATCTGAATATGTATGAGATGTATGACCTCATAGGTTGTACAAGAGTGTATATGAGTGATAGAAAGAGGAAAGAACAGTTGGAAACTGATATTCAACAAACCCTAATATGAATTTAGGCAATGGAAGACCCTAAATCAGATGTGCATGTGAAAGATCACATACTTACAAAATTAGCAAAGAATGCTAACATATTGCTGATAGAAATCCTCATACTCATACACCGAAATCTTCATGTAGAAGACAATCTTCAAATACATTATGTAGATGGCCGATCCACACCACCAAGCTATTGATAGGTAAGTCCTCTCCATAAGCAAGAGTGGGAGCACACTCTTCTCCAAGAAGAACTTCATAGCTGCTCCTCAACATGCTGCTATAGTGCACCATGGCTGCCCCATGTGTGCTAGAGCACCACCTCTAATGAGGGACCAAAAACTGGCGTTGCCAATTGGTGTGTGATATCTCACAAAGTGACCCAAGGACTCTCTTTTATAGGCCTCAAGGACTTCTAGCGATAAAGTGCTTTTTTTTTTAACGAAAAGCTTCTTTTTAAACTTAAATTGCTATTTTAAAGTGAGTTTGCTTTATTTTTAAAGTTGCTTTTAGCTAACTTTAAAAATAGCTTCTTGAGCTGCTTTTTCACACTTCTGACTACCTGATGAATGATCTGACAACATTTTTATGATCTTCATGCCGAGAACTATTTCACACTTTTGACTACATGCTTTTTCACACTTCTGACTACCTGATGAATGATCTGACAACATTTTTATGATCCTCATGCCGAGAGTTATCATATGAGGTCAAAACCCTAAATCAATAGAAAATTAGGGTTAGGATTTTCTCCCAAATCTGATCTTTGATAACGGAATGTCATATACCATTGGAAAGCTCTCTTCAAGATCTACAATATAGGCTCATAAAAATTTTGCCCAAATTTTGTGCCAAAAATGACTAAGTATCAAAATTAGGGTTTCT
Source organism: Ceratopteris richardii (assembly GCA_020310875.1). Classification (NCBI taxonomy): domain Eukaryota; kingdom Viridiplantae; phylum Streptophyta; class Polypodiopsida; order Polypodiales; family Pteridaceae; genus Ceratopteris; species Ceratopteris richardii. The sequence goes on along the minus strand of CM035437.1, from coordinate 75,988,875 downwards.
TCCCTAAAAGGATTTTGTGACATTGATTTCCAACAATCCCCCCTGCAATGTCATATTGGTACAAATTGAACTAGATATACAACTTCATTCATCTGCAAATTGTCATAAACTTCAAACTTGTACTCCCGAATTGACCTTCAAACCTTTTCTTCAAAAGTCTTCTTCAAAACTTAATTTGACTTTCTTCAAACTTCAAAAAACTGAACTTGCTGAATATGAACCATAATACCTGAGAAAATATGCAAACTAGATATCCAATAGTGTATACATCAAGCAATCCCTGCTTGACAACATATGTTGCATGAATCGACTCTGAATCTGCTATCTCCTGAAATAAGTCTTCTTAAACCTGTAAAAATACACTAGGATCCACATATTTGCATTTACCTTAAGAAAGGTTTCTCAACATATTTCTGCTGTTTCATGTAAATACACTAAACAAAATAAAAAACTGAATCCTGGGACTTGTGACTGACAACTCATAACTTAGTGTATTATGAACACTAGCTGGTTCATCTTTAACTATTCTCAACTCAACTCAACTCATGAGTCTCACCAAAATTTCATATCTATGGTGTCATCTTGTCTTCATCCTTGTTCTATCTATAAGTCTTTCATAACTTTTTCCTTTAGAGTCTGGTATAAACATAAATGTGCGCACCTCAAAAGTAACATACCTCTCTGAAATATCAAGTTTCTCTGCAATAGAATTCTGGAACTTTCTCCTGAAACAGGAACACCCTAACAAGAACTTTCTCCAGACATTCTCCTTCTTCCTTCTTCTTTCAAAGCTGGAACATAAATAGAAACTGATAAAGGAAATATAGGAATACTTGATATAGGAATACTTGATATAGGAATACTTGATATAGGAATACTTGATATAGGAATACCTATAGATATTACTTTGCATTCTTTCACATATGGCTGAAAATAAGTCATGTTTCATCACCCCACTGGATGATTTAACACTAGTATCCATAATTCTTCAAATTATATCAGACTTTATGAAATCAAGAACGTCTTCCTTCTTTCAATAAATCTGATCTTCAATGATCAATACTTGTATCTGAAACAAAATTTTAGGATCCATAATCTTCTGCAACATAACAAGTATCTTCTTCTTTTTCTCTGCAACACAAATCTGATAGAATCTGAATCTTTGACTTACTTCTTCCAATGCTAAGAAGTTTACAAACAAAGGATAGACAATTGACTCATAAATACTCAAGATCTTCAAGATCTTCAAGATCTATCAAGATCTCTCTAACAAAATACCTGTGTCAATCTGCTTTCATCAAACCTTCATGAATGAATGTTTGATTTGCTACCTGAATGTCTCTAAATGTCAGAAGAGATTAGAGGTAGATTGAGCTTGTAATAGTGTCCTTGAGCAACAGAGTTTACTTTCTACCTTCCATTGTGTCTTGCTTGTCTCTTCCTTGTGTGTGTGTGCATCTAGTCTATGCTTCTCACCTTCACTTTCACTACTTCTTGCATTCACGATCTTCATATCACTCCTATCTCTTCCATGGATTGACATTAAGGAGGTGGAGCTTCTTAACTTGGTACTTACCATTGTGCTAAAGCAACACCAAATTTGTCGCCATGCCGAGGATCGAGTTCTAGGATGAACGCTTAATGGTAAGAGTATAGCAAGAATCGATGTTGGAAGGTAAATATTTTCAGTTTTTTGTTGTTGTTTTTGCATATTTTTTAGTGTTTTTCATCTCCCCTACACACCTCCTTCATCACCGCATCATCTTCTTCCACTCCAAAAAATCAAAAAATTCACCATATCCACCTATTCTCCCCATTTTCCTCATTTGTGCATGCAAGAGAGAAAGAGAGCCCTTGTGCAAGATTGTGTGCGTGTTTTTGAGTTTTCTTGAAAATAAAGCACTCCAGTACAGTAGGGAAGCTCTGAAAAGGTAAAAATTTTAAATTTCTATCAGATCTACCATTTGCCTCTGACCATCGTGATGGTCTGAGGATCTCAACATGTCATAGTGAATGGTGCTACTTTCGTCAAGTCAAGTTTCCATTTCTTCATGGTGAAATCGGGCATCAAGTTGATACCAAACCCACCATCCACTACGACTCTTATCAAGATTTCACTTTTTATAGAAATAGTCAACCTTGAACTATGGTAGTCTACTAGTGGAGCCAGGGGAAAGTCCATCATGTACCCATCTACACTTTGTGGTGGGCTCAGGTAGGCACATATATATAACCTTAAGTTAATCACTTCTTACCTTTGCATCCATCCTAATGAGTTGGTATAAATTGACCTTATGATGAGTTTCCTTTAAAACTTCTTCAATATCTACATCTTGTCCATGCTTCTAAGGACAAGCTGGTTGGTCCTTCAATGAATTACTCATCCTCTCATAAGCTTCTTCAATGGCCTCATGCCTGCTTAGTCGTCCTTCTTACTATCTTCTTTATCCTTGGTTTTCTATTGTTCTTGTAGATGATTTGTTGTTGCTTGCCTAGCTCTCATCATCATAGGTGCTACAGAGGATGAAACAACAAAAGATTGTGGAGCCATACCTTCTTCTTCTAGAGAGACCACAATCATATGAATCAGAGCAGGGCAGTCTTTCATATAATGGTCCTTGGCATCTAGGCAATGTTGATAAGGAGGTTCTCTCTCAGGCAGAGAGCACTTACGTTGCACATACCCATATTCTTTGCAATGATAGCAAATAAGGAGTCTAGTATACCTTCATTGGTTTGAGTGGTTTTCCTCCTTGTTGTGTGAATTCGAAGTGCTTACACAAAATGTGTGGGCAACTTGTGAATTTGAGTACCTTTGAGGTAGTAATCTCGAGCCTCATGATTTTTTTTTCCACAAAATTGGTAAGTTACTCGATTTGGACAATTTAAGTTGGAGTGGCCATTGTTGTTGCAAGTTGTACACCATACCTTCCTACGGATTTTGTGAGTAGTCGACAAATCCTCCACTTCCTAGAAAAGTTGCACTACTAAGTCATCATTGTAGTGTGTAGGTGGCGAGGTGACCTTCTTCTCCTATTGGATCCATTGCATCTTAATTGCTTCCAATTCCTTCCTAAGCTTCTGGTGTAGAGGCTAAATTTTGAGAAAGATCAATGGGAAGATTTAAAGGTATAGGGATGATTGGTTGCTAAGAGGAATGTTGAGTTGACTTTTTGGCACTCTTGTGTAGATGAAGAGACTCCATATCTGCTCGACTAAGGGTCATGTACCCACTTGCCCAGGCTTGGGTTGGAGCCTAACAAGACTCAAAAATCAAATAAAACAAACAAGAAAGTGAATGCTTATTTCACATAGCTATGTCACATAGAGCATGCAAGGGTCCCACCGGGCATGCCAAACTATAGAAGTGATATCCAAGACCTATTTTAAGAAGATTGGTAAACATAGTTCCCAGGACACCTTCTATTCAAGGGAGGTACTCCTTATAAAAGTATACCCTATAACATGCCTTTGTAGAGAGAAACTTTTCAAATGAAGAGAACAAGGATGAGATAATCACAAGGTCTTAATGACTCAAAATGGTTTCAACAAAATCACAAAGAATTATGGAGCACACCAAACTACGATAATACATACAACCCGAGTAATCTCACACTAGCTGCTTACTGTTACTTGCTTGTCCCTATGGTTACCTGCTCCGTCCTCTTACTAGCAAGGCTCCCTTTTTTATGAGAATACAAATAGTTAGCAATCCAACAGTGTGATCGATTCCAATGGCACAATGAAAATCGTTTCGCAATTGGATCACACCATTGCAACTCTTCATTGACATGTGTCATTTGAACCATCGTGATGGTTCACTTGTCCATCAGAACGATTGACCATGCCATCGCAATGATACCCCACCATCGCAATGGCTTGCCTAAATCGAACCATTGTGATGCCTCGCAAGACCATCGCAATGCTTCGATAAGTTCACAACATCGCGATGCTTCAATAAATTCACACCATCGCAATGGTCATGCACCATCGCGATGCTTCGCACTTCTTGACCATCTCAACTGGACCATTGCGATGGTCCCAAGACATCACTATTGTTGTAGACCATCGCGATTGTTCGACTAAAATGCCAAATTAGGGTTTTGACTTTTTTGCAATTGTAAGGCCAATTTGAGGTGAATTTTTGAGTGATTACTGCATATTTGAGACCCCTTGACTCATACTTGAGGAAAACCTATCTACTTGTTTTAACCCTCGAGAGCCTGAACATCCATAACTTTTTCATACAAATCCGTTTTTTGAGATCTAGAGCTTGTTGGAAAGCTTCAACTATTTTTCATAAGAATAACATGTGGATATTTAGATAGGATAAATTGAAGTTGATCCATTGATGGGATTAGGAAACCAAGGGGGCACTTGAGCATTTTACAAGGAGAACTAGGACCTGTAAAGGTGTATACATCAAAGTGTCTGTTCATTAAGATTGAAGAGTGTTCTAAACATTGAACTTTTAGAGGTCTACCAGGAGTCGTACAAGGGCATTCAAAGCAAGGCGAATGGTGAAGTGAGCAAGGCTTGGGAAGCATGACTTCTTGGGCAACAAAGCTGACTTGAGGTTGGAAGAACTCTCAACCCCCTCAGTCAATTACCAGCTTAGGCTAAGTGCATGTAGAATTGTGGATTGAACTAGTACTACGATTAAGAAGTTCAAGAGACTTAATTTTTTCAAGCCCAAGTGTAAGCTAAAGGAGTGCAAAAAAAATTTTTTCAAGCCCAAGTGTAAGCTAAAGGAGTGCAAAAACAAAAAACCTAAAGGAAAGAACTTAATTTTGACAGTACAAGAACTTAAACATACAATGCAAAGTCGATTCTTGATGCATATTTTGAGACAAGATAAGAGTTTAAAAGAATTAACAACAAAACACCTAACTGAGAACAAAGACATATTGCAATCAGAATGCGTATTGAGTGGTCAAGGAAGACAAATTCAAGAACCTTAGATCAGGAAAGCACATAGGTAAGTCATATCGTCAAAGCCTGAGATCATCGAAAGCAAATGTAGGGATTAAATCCCGCAGGGAGTGTGCATTGTTTTTTTTCAAAAGTTCATTATTTTCTGAGTATTGTGTGATGTTTTCACGAGAGAGTGGTATGTTCTGTACATATTTTGGCCGAATCGATTGATTATGTGATGCAGAAATAAGTTTGAGATGTATGTTAGACGTATGTGTAAAAATAACTGACATTAGAAACACGAAAACCCTAGTTTTGACCCTCAGAACTCCTTGAAAATGTGAGTTTACCCCCCTGAAAATCGGACTTGAACCCTTGGAAACCCTTGGAGTTTAGGCCGAAACTGTAAATAAAACCTTGAATCGGTGAGTTTAAGATAATTGTGAGCAAACCCTTGCTTTTCCCGATCAAAAACTTTAGGTTGGACCCTTGGAAATGGCGGTTTCTGTAGGCCAAACCTTAAAAACCCATTAAACTGTGAACATCCAGTGTGAAATGGAAACCTTAGTCTAGGGAAAAATTAAAAGACTGCCAAAAATAGAAAGTTAATTGAGGAGGTGGGAATGTTCTAGAAGCGAGTCCAAGGGGGGGCCTATAAATAAGTGCTAATTCATTTGTTTCTTCCCTAACCCGTGGATCTTGCTCGTGGATTGTCACCTTCAGGTATGCTCCTTGTTCGTTTATGTTCATTCATGTTCTAGTTCATTCATTACGATAGTCCATTGAGAGAGAGAGAGAATCGATGGCGCATAGATTCTGAAGCATACGCATAGAAATTTAAAGTCGGAGGAAGCTTAGTGTCATGAGCACCAATGTGCTAATTCAATTGAAAGTAGACACCAAAGTTGAAGTTGATGAATATGAAGAGATTCTGAGTTGACTACTCGTAGAAGATGCACGCACAGAGAGGGCAACACACGCTGGCAGAGACGCACATACGAGGGGGGATAGGGATGCTTGAAAGCTTCTTCGTAATGATTAGTACAAGCTTGTCAGACGGTTTGAGGTTCTGAAGGCATCTGCTACTCCACGCGGATATGACGGCGCTGCTGTTAGGAGATCTGGCGGCTCTTGCGTGCATGGACAGAGAGAGTCAAAGGGATATTGATGCGTCGCACAGGAGATTCGATTCAGAGAGAGCATAGAGAGAGAGCGAATAGGCAACTGGCAGCGCTCCTAAGACGACGCTGGACAAGATTGTGACAGCATCTAGGAGTCGGCGCTACGCAGGAGATTTCGGAGGAAATGGTCATAGCTCTCGGGCGCAGGCAAGAACACAATCCGATGAAGAGAGAGTGCACAGAGATAGGTTGACGCAGAACAATCCAAAAAAATGTTGTAGCAGATTGAAGACAGAGAGAGCTGCGTAGTCGGGCGCTGTATTGCCACGTAGAGAGTGTCGGTGGAGTAGCTACTTGTGTGCTGCGCAGGCAATTTGAGAATACGTGGTGAAGAGAGGGATGTTGACGACCGCGCATGCAGCTGTTGACGGTAGAACCGTGTGATTGAGAGGATAAGCGGAGATATTGCAAGCTGCAGCGCAGATGTTGGGTCGGAGAGAGAGAGAGAGATCTTGTCGGCCTTCTGAGCTGTAGAACCTCCGGGAGAGTCTCAAGGCAACAGATGCGTAGACATGTGCGTGCGCCAATTTGCTGATGAGAGAGAGCGGTCGATCTTCTGTTGTATCGCCACGAGACAGACTTGTTGCATCTAGATGGCAGAGAGATTGTAGATTGATTGGCTAGTTGACACCGGCAGAAATGGACGACCGTAGTGATTCAGGATAGGAAGGAAGAAGGGTCTCCGCCTGTTGCGAGCTGCGTAGACAGAGAGATTTGTTGGGACGTCCGTCGCTATCTGAAGAGAGAGAGAGAGAGAGAGATGGGTGGCAGAGAATCAGGGCTGCTGCAGCGCAAAATCGTAGGGAGAGAGCGAGAGAGAGAGAGAGAGAAAGGGCTAGAAACGTTCGGAGTCGCAAATATTCAGGGAGACAGAGAGGGAGAACGACCCATATAGACAATTGGCGGCGCACCCGAACCAAGATCAAATCGAAAGAGAGAGATAATTCTTGTTGTGCGTGCGCTGCAGAGAAAGAACTAAAAGAACTGCGAAGAGAGAGAGGTCAATAAATAATTAGAATGAGATGTGCGCTTTCATATATGGAATACTGGAATATTATAAGATCCTTTCATTCGAGTCCTTTCAACAATGAATCATTCTGAGCTAAATCATACGACGTAATCAATATTGATAAAGAAAGAAACCGAATGATCTATGCACTCACTCTGATTTCAACTTTAGCTATTAACATGTTGGACTTTACTTCATGTTTTCCAAACCAATACATTTGTTTTCCATAGATGAGAATAAGAACTTTCAGGTAAAGAAATCAAGGCATAATGAGTGTGTTTTATTTCCTCAATGGTACTAACATGATTTTACCCTAACCCGTGGATCTTGCTCGTGGATTGTCACCTTCAGGTTTATGCGGGTTTTGATCATCTGAAGTAAAGAGACGGAAGGCCATTGCGGAGGATACTTGAAGAAAAGAACGGACCGAAGTAAAGTTGGAAGAAAAGCTTGGACCGCGAAGCCCGAAGCGGAATCTCGTAGGCGATTTCTCGCACTGTAGCGAGGGATCTAGAGTAGACACTAGCCGGCCCGCACTGTAGCGGCGGCGTTTATATTGTATCATCGCACCGCACTGTAGCGGTTTTATTGTACCGTCGGCCCGCATGGTAGTGGCCTATTTTTGTATCATTCATTTTATTAGAGGCTTCAGTTCTGTTTCGGATTGTATCTTCGAGCTTGATCTACTTCACGTGTATCACTGTGGTACCCGATCGTCTCTTTCCGACGCCCACGGTCCCACGTCTCGACACTTCCCAGGGCAAGGGTCCCACACGTACAAGGATCGCGCACGCTCCGGAGAGCACAGGCGAGGCGCCCAGCGCGCAGACGCCGCTCGCAGGACAGCGGGAACGGCGCACCAGAGCGGGGCCTGATCCAACCCCAGGCGTCGGCTTCCCGCCACGACCTCCTTCTTCCCGACACCGTGCATGCCAAATACAATCCGAACCAGATTCGTTTATGGGGCATGGTAAATCTGTCCTGAGCTGGGAATGCGAAATGTTGCATGCATATCCTTAGTGGCTTCGATAGCTCAGGTGTGATTGCCGAAATCTCCTCCCACTTCGTGACGTCCCCACGTTTCATCGGTTCTGGAATCAATCTCTCTCGATCTGTGGGTGTGTGGGTGCCATGAATCTTGATGGCTGCTCTGATTAAATCCTTAGAGAGATAAAATCTCTTGTAAGGTGGATCATCCACTAGAGTAGGCAATATGAAGGTTCTTGGGATGTCCTTATTCTCTGATGCCAGTAAGGTAGTGATTAAATAATAGCACCTATAAAAGTCCGGTTTGGGCAGAGGATCACTGAAATACTCTGTGAAGCCTGCTCTGGCCCAAACATGAGTTAAATCCTGGGTGCTCTGTAGGGCTTCGAACTCTCTAGAGAAAAACTGGTATTTTCCCCATGTGCGGTCATCAAATGTCAGAGAGGATTCAAATATAAAGTCCGCGTCCGCAAGGGGTCCTGCAAGGCCCTGAAACCAATGAGAGTTTCTGTGTATCTTTTCGGTGTAGCCCATGGGTGGGTTGTCGATAGGCATTGGCCCTGGAAATCCCTGAAATTCCGGCGGTGGAGCAGTCGGGTGGGACTCTGCTCGTAGCACGTTGAGGGTCACAGCCGCTACACTGGGGCCTGCTCCTGATGTTCCTTCGTCGGTTTGCATGGTGGCTGATGCGCTAGTGAGAAAGATCTGCTACAAAAGATTAACACATTAGCATGGAAATTAATTATGATCCCATTAAAGTGAGACCGCAATCCCTTTCCATAACTGATGCGTAACCCATGTAGCCAAGTGCTGTGATGTGATGGATGCAATGTTTTTCGCAGCACTAGTGCAGGTCTCTAGACACCTACATGTTTCAGATCATGCATACATTTCTTGATGAGATGAGATTACGAGTGATGTGTGATGATGGTGTGTGAATTTATACAAGGTTTAACGGTTAGGAATTGAGTACAAGGTTGTATGTTAGTCGGGGGGTAGTTAGACAATGGGTTAGGGGAAGACGGTTGGACACGTTTCGGTATCCATTTCCTAAGGATCTTGGAGTGGGTGGTGGGTTTCTGCTGAGGGGCAAAAGGTGGTATCGGGTGTGGTGGTATCGAGGGATGAAAAAGGTTTGTGAGGATTATATATTACATGGCTTATGGGTTGAGCTATGATACATGGTTTGGGTACCCAAATCTGCGTGGGTGTGGGTCTATGGGTAAGGTATTTCTTGGCGATCCACATTTGTCGAATGCTCGGACCTGTAGAAGGTGGTCGAGGGGATGGTGGATATCGATTCTGTTTCTGTTCTGCCTTTTTTTTGTCGATTTCTGCTTGGCTGGAGTTCTTTGGTGCTTTTTGTCCTTTTGGCACCCATATTTGTCTGGTGCCGCTGCCTTTGGCTGGCCTGAACTGCCTTCCTTGTTGTTTCCTCCGATACTGCAATAGGTCTGGGTTCCTTTGTCGTGGTTGACTCTGTCGTAGTCGGGGGTGAGAGGTCGGATGGACGCTCTGCTTTGGAAAAGAAGGGAGATCCAACACTTGCGTGACCTGCCCATTAGGAAGTGATGCCTTTTGTAACTTTAATCTAGGCCAGTCCGCAAAAAGTTTGGAAGGATGAGCACCGCAGGGTGTCGTGCTCATTTGGCCGCTGATGCAACCCACCTGACCTCTGATTGTGCCCTTCTGCCCTTGCAGTTGGGTAACTGTCTCTTCTAGTTTGCAGGAAGTCCCAGGGAAGATCATCGGTCGTCCTTCTGATTGACAATTGTCCATAGCCAAGCCCGAGTGGGTTGGTGTAGACGTAACGTGACTGGTCTGATTAAAGATCTTCCGGTCTTCCGTCGCATGTATTTCATAGGGTCTAGGGTTACAAACCTCAGTCGGAATGCCGTTAGGGAAGTCAAGCGGTATCACTCGCTTCTGTTCTAAGGTTCCAATCTGTAAGGAGCCTTGTCTAAGATTTAGGTCCACAGAGTGATCGTATAGCCAATCTTGGCCAAGGATTAGGGGTTCTATCAGGTCGTCATCATGGCACACTAGTAGCTTTGCTGTCATGGTCACCTCCTTAATGAGGATAGGAAGGTCCACCTCGCCCATGCAAGGGGTTTCCATGCCTCCTAGGCCTATGAGGTATGCCTCAATTGGCCGCATTTCTATTCCTGAATCCTTATAGTGGGACCATCTAATCGCACTAGTCGCAGCACCTGAGTCAATTAAAGCCCTGAGTTCTTGGCAATAGTTGCCGTGTTCTAGCCTAACTGTAATGAATGGTCTCCTGTCCACTATGCTAGGATGAGTGGTTGACTTTACTTGACACATGGCCATGGGATATCTGGGTGATGTTTCCAGATGGTTGTAATGTTCTCTCCCTAGTCATTGTCTTCTTAGCTTCATGCGCTTAATGCGTTCTATGGCTTCTGCCTGAGCTTCAGCTCGTATTCTATTTTCTTCCTCCTTACGCTTCTTTGCCAATGTGAGTCGTCTAAGCATATCCTCAGTAAGAGGTTCCTGATATAGCTTGACTCTACAGCCACTAATGTAATTAGGCATTATATCTCCTTCTAAGGTGGCTAACTGGACTGCTCCACTAGTCGAAAGTCTGTTAATGATCATAGGTCCATAACCTCGCTTTTCTAACTTCCGTGCGTGCTGTTTCAGTGTATACACTAGAACTAGATCTCCTTCTTTTAAACCTTTATCTTTCACATGTGCATCAAAATATGCTTTCTGTCGCTTCTTCGCTGCGTATATTCCTGCTGCTGCTTTCAGCCTGGTTTCTCCTAATCGTTCCAAGTCCATTATTCTTGCTGATAACTCATGGCCGGTCCACTGATGTTCTTGTGCAACCTTAAGGGTCGGTATCAAGAAGTCCAAAGGAAGCACTGCATTCTGACCAAAAACCATCTGAAAGGGAGTTGCATTGAGTACGGTCTTGTAGGCCACTCGATATGCCCAAACAGCGTGGTGTAACTGTTTGTCCCAATCTGAACGTTTATTGTTCACGAGTTTCGTCAGTACGGTACAAAGTATCTTGTTAGTGCTTTCAGCCTGACCATTGGCCTGAGGATGATATGGTGCAGATTTCTTGTGAATCACCATAAAATCCTGTAACAAATATTCAATGACTTGGTTTAGAAAGTGAGTGCCTCGATCGCTCACTAACTCTATAGGCAATCCATATCTTGTAAAGACATTTTCAAATAAGAATTTTGCAGTCGTGTGAGCATCATTCTTTTTTGTGGCTTTTGCCTCTACCCATTTTGTAAGATAATATGTGGCAACAATAATGTATTCCGCATGTGTACCTTTTGCAGGGGGGTTAATGGGTCCTACAAAGTCTATACCCCACTTAGAAAATGCACGTCCGCCCATCATGGGTTTCAATGGCATTTCATCTCTGCGAGTAGGAAACTGAGTTCTTTGGCACACATCACATCTCTTTACATAGGTATGAGCATCCATGTGAAGAGTGGGCCACCATAATCCTGCAACGAGGATGGCTTTGATTATCCTGTCGGGTCCAAAATGACCTCCTGCAACACCTTGGTGTGCAGTCTCTAGTATGCTAAGATAATCGCTTTCATGAACGCACTGTCTTAAATATCCATCTCGTCCTCTCTTGTATAAGTGAATAGTCTTGAGCTTCCTGCTCTAGACTGCGTTGTCGAGCTAAGGTCATTCTTTGAGGGAATGTGTTCGTCCTCAAGTATGTCACTAGAGGTTCACTCCAGTCTGGTGTGAGAGACACGTGATATAATGTAGCATGCTCTACTGGTGGTCTTTCACAACACACGTTGCATTCCTTACACAACCTGTAGACATCTGCTTCCATCGTAGGCCAATATACTCCTAGTCTTTGCAGAGTCTGTAATGTTCGATATTTTGAATGATGTTGCTTTAATGCACCTATGTGTGCTAATTGCAACCAATTTGCATGTTCTGATTCATCTACACAACAAGCAAGAATCATTTGATTATCCTGTTTATATATGCTTCCTGCCACTATTTGGTATCTCTGGGACTTGGTAATCTCTCCTTCTTTGATCTTAATCCTAGGATTCTTGGGTCCGTATGTCAGAATAGGGACTATAGGCTTAGCCCATTCTGGTGCTATCTCAAGGTTAAACAAGTATGCATCTGGTAATTCATCCGCTACTCCTTGAGGGGCTTCTCCTGAGGTTAATCTTGAAAGGTGGTCAGCTCTAAGATGTGTCTTTCCTTTCCTGACTACGACTTCAAAATCATACTCCATGAGTAATAGAAACCAGCGTATTAATCGTCCTGTGTTACATGGTTTGTTGACTAAATATAATAGGGCTTGATGATCTGTAAAGAACTTGAATTTGTTGGCCAACAAGTAGTGCCTAAACTTCTTTATTGCGTAAATCATTCCTAATCCTTCTCGTTCCGTCGTGGTGTAATTTCTTTCGGCTGCGTTCAATTGTCTGCTCGCGTAAGCTATGGGGAGATCTATGTTACCTTCATTCGTGGGTTGTGCTAACACACATCCTATGGCATAATTGGATGCATCCACATGTACATGGAATGGCTTACTCCAATCTGGGGTTGTCAATATAGGTGCTGAGCACAAACGTCGTTTAAGTTCATTGAATGAATTTTCACATTCTTCAGTCCATTCAAAATTGGTTAAAAGAGAATACAAAGGCTTGGCTATGATTGCATACATGTGTATGAATCTCCTATAATATCCGCAATGGCCCATAAATGCTTGTACCTCTTTCACATTAGTTGGTCTAGGTAGATCCGCAATTACCTTCACTTTTTCCTCATCCGTAGAGATTCCATTTTTTGACACAATGTGTCCTAGAATTTTGCCTTGTCTGACCATGAAAACGCACTTTTCTGGGTTCAAACAAACCTGATATTCTCGACATTTGTCAAATATTTGTCTTAACTTTGGGATATGTGTATGTCTTACATTTGAATGTGCACATAAGTCATCGACATAAACTTCCAAGCTCTTGCGTAAGAATTCCTTGAAAACATGACACATGAGTCGCTGGAAAGTGGCGGGTGCATTTGTTAAGCCAAATGGCATTACACGAAATGCAAATATGCCCCATTCTGTGGCAAAAGCCATCTTGTGTTGGTCTTCTGGAGCAATGGCTACTTGATTATAGCCTGAGAATCCATCAAGAAAGCTGTAAACTTCCTTGCCCGCAACTCTTTCCAATAGGTGTTCTGTGATAGGAAGAGGATAACTATCTCTAATCGTGGCGGCATTAACTTTTTTAAGGTTAATACACACACGCAATTTTCCATTCTTCTTGGGCACAACCACAATGGGGGATACCCATTCGGTATGCTCAATTTCGTAAATGAATCCTGCTTCTATCAAGCGATCTATCTCCTCTTTAATCTTCGCAGCGTAATTATCATTATACGTGTAAGGTTTCTGTTTTGTCGGTTTTGCATCTGGAGTCATAGGGATTCTATGAGAACATATATCTGGGTCTACTCCTTTCACATCTTTGTAACTCCAAGCAAAAACATCTCTATATTCGCGCAATAGGGCAACTAACTCTTCTTCTTCTTCAGTTGTCAAATCATGCCCTATGTATGTGCATTTTTCTTCTTCTCCTTCTATGGCAACTATTACTTTCTTGGTTTTCTCTCGATTATCGTATACTTGTCCATCATTCGCCTTTCTATTGGGCATTCATACCATGATCCTTCTATCATCAATTTCATATTTCTTGAAATTCTCGAGTACTTCAAATAAAGATTCTTCTTTTTCCGACATGGTTTCTTTCTTCTTTCTTTTCTTGCCTTCACTCTTGTTAGTTACTTCTGTGGCTAACCTTACCTCGTTCGTAATTTCCTCGTGTCTCTGAGTGTGAGTCTCTACCTCGTAGAAATATTCTTCCTCTGATGCAAAGGATGGGTCCATGATAATTGATTCTAAATCAAAATCGCTTGCATCCTCAAATGCATCAGTGTCTGGTTCACATTCTTCTAAAATTGCATCGCCCATGATTGGCTCTATCGTGAAAACTGAAATGTCATAGCCATCCTCGTCACAGTGGGGTGTCCATTGTTCTTCATTGATGGCTACATCCATGGTTGCTAGTATTTCTGCCCAACCATGGGGTTCAAACTCTTCGTCTGGGAATACTACAGGTGCGTAGGCTGGATCTTGAAGGGTTATTGGATGTTGTTCTGCACCTAAGGTCCTTGCTTCTAATCGTTCTTCCTCTTGTTTGGCTACTTTACACATCCATAAATGGGTATCCTCATGCAACCAAGAAGGATCTGACTCTAATGAGTGCACGGATTCCGTCTCTATTGGTGTCTTATGGATAGTATTCCATTGTATTGGGGGTACATCTCTGTGTGAATAGTCTTTAAGATTGACTTTGGTAGTCACTCCTAAGTGTTGCAAGTACAAAGAATTAGTTCCCCAATCTTGTACAATTTGCAACTGACGCATGAATGGTCGTCCCAATATCATCTCATAAGCACGATTTTTCGCAAAGTCACAAATGGCAAAGGTATGCTCAAATTCCACACCACAAGTGGTGAGAGATATGCCTTCTAGTAAGCCTAGTGGTTTTTCTATGTGTCCATCAGCCATTTGTAGTTTCATCCTGGTGGGTCTGAGTGCTGGCTTACCCCAACGTTTCCACAAAGCGGTGGTAGCGATGGCTACTCCGGCTCCTGAATCTAAGATGGCTTTCGTGGTGTAGCCCTGATGGGTTATTGGAAGATATGTGTTACCTTCCTCTCCTTCGCTTACGTCTCCAATCTTTTCTACGGGTATCTCTGGTACCTTCTTATGTGATCCTATCTGAGAGGGTGTGGTAGCAAGCTCAGGGAATTGATTTGCTACGTGCTTCCACAATTCTGGTTTTACCTTTAACAATTCCTCCAGAGTGAGATTACACTGTATTTTCGTGTTCTTGATCACTTCCGTGTTCCTAGGGATCACTGATTCTTCATTCCTCACTATTATCGTGGGTGCTCTCATACTAATAGACTTTGCTTCCCAAGGTCCTGTGAACTGAGGTAATTCTTGTAAAGAATTAGATTCAAATCTTGTGGGTTCACTCAGTTGCTCCACCTCTACATCATCATATATAGAGGGGATGTCTTGGGGAAATTGTTCCTGCAAGTCATCTATTTCTTGAATAGGAGGATGAGTTCCTTGTTCTTTTCTCCATTTCTCTTCTTGGATTTCTCTCAAAAATTCATGCGAGTACCTATGTATGGAAGACAAGTTGTCTTGACTTTTTGTATTGGGTACTTGAGACAGGGATGGTGCATTCCTTTCCTGTGTCTCTGGGACAATAGGGTTCCTAGGCTGATCCTTTTTCTCCTTGCTTTCTATCAAGTGTTCTAGCCTCTCCATTAGTCCTTGAAAGTGTAGTTCCGGTTTTGCCATGTTATTCCAATTAAGATATCTAGTGGCTTCGAACAAAGCTAGTGCTAATTCTACCATTTTCATGCAAAGTTTAGTTCTCTCAATTTCTAGATCAGCTCGAGGGTAGTTTTTACTCATTTCCGTTACTTGAGGTCCCTCATTTAATCTTGCCTGATATGCACTAAACATCATGTCTAGATTTTCTGGTATGGGTTCCGCCAAAACTGATCCCGATTTTTGAGCTGGAATTTCTTGGTTTAATTCTTGTGAAGTCAATTCTTGGATTTTGGCTCTAGATTCCTTCAAACTTCCTTCCAACTCACTTATCTTTTTACTCCACTTTCTCTTTATTCTTTCTCTAGAATCTTTCCAAGATTTCGTCTTTTTACTGCTAGATTCTGCAACTTCACTAGTTCCGGCTACTTTCTCTTGATTAAGTTGTTGGTTTTGTAAGAGTGCCTGGGCTCTGGTTATAGCTTGGATAGGCACGTATGTAGGGTTGGATCCATCTGCGTTGTTTACAATACCTATCACGTTGATCGGTGTCACATTCGAAGCGTTAACTGGGTTCTTAGGACAATCTTTGATTATGTGCTCTTTACCACAATCGGCACAAAAGCCTTGGATGCTATAGTACTGTGATTGCCTTGCTATTGGGGGATGTGGACAATCCTTTATGAAGTGATCTCCTTGGCACCTAAAGCATGGTCCTCTAGGGCCCTGTGGTCTCTGTTGTCTCAATTGGGGCCGTGGGTTTGGGTTTGCGTACATCACATTAGTATAATCTGGCTCCCAACTAGGTTCCATTGGTGGACTATCATAATGATATGTCTCCACATGTTCTGGTGACTCCGTGTAATAAGCGGGTGGACTAGTTACATGAGTAGAGTCAAAACTGTTTGAGTTCGGGTCACTTTCTGTGATCAAGGGTGAAGAAGGCACTAAGGCCCTATTTAGGTTCTCTTCTGCAGCAGCGTATTTGACTGAGATGACATTCGCTGGTGGGGGTGGCTGCTGAGCTAAGACGGGTTGAGGTCTCTGTTGAGCCTGGTATGGGTAGTTCTGAGGAGGCCTATAGTAATAAGGCGGAGCATTGTATTGGCCTTGATACCTACCTGGCTGTTGGTATGTTTGCGGGTACTTCTGTCTCACGGTTTGTTTGTTGTATGGGCAGTCCTGAGCCGTATGATTCGTGTATCTTCTCTCAATTGTACAATATTGGCCACTAGGGTTGGCTTGAGGTTGTGGTGCATTGGGACACACGTTTGCCAAATGATTTCCACCACAAGTGTAACAACGTACATTAGTTGGTAGCTTGGGCACCTGTTTACTAGAAACTCCTAGTTTTTGGGCCACTTTTTCTGCTAGGTCCTCTATCGAATTAGACAATTTTGTGGATGCTAGAGAAGAACAATCTGAGTCCTTATAGACCTTTGAGAGTTCTAATTCATCTCCTAGGTTGTCCTCGATGTCTATACATATTCTTACACACTCCTCTAGCGTTCTGGGTTCTTTTAGGTACACATAGGAGCGTAGTTTAGCGCTCAACAAGCCATCTAGGAACAGTGATACTTGTTTGGCTTGTGAGGGTAGCTCTTGCATTGGACATCGTTCAACATATTGTCTGAACCTACGACCTGCCAGTCTAACTGTTTCCTGAGGGGTCTGTTTAAAGCTATGAATCAACGAAGACGTGTCGTGTCTAATCCCACTTTTAGAGAATTCTGTGATGAATGACTCTAAAAAGTGATGGATGTCTCTAAATTGCCTTTGTTGCAATGGTTGGAACCAAGTTAAAGCGGTATTCTTTAACGTTAGTCCAAATGCATTGTATTGCGTGAACATGTCTTCGACTTGTTCTGCTCTTAGTACCTGCTTGAATTCTGCGACATGGTCATAGGGATCTCCCGTCCCATCAAAGTAATTCTTCATGGATTTCACTAATTGAGTGGGTCTCAATACTCTTGCGTGTTCACGTGGTCTAGGTAGAGGAAAATCATCTCTACCACCTAGTATTCCATGATCTCTTTGTCTATCCGTTCTATTAGTGTTCGTGGTTGTTCTATCTCTCCCTATGGGGTGAGTGAAGCTTACTTCCGGTCTCTCGTTAGTTCCTTCTCTTTGATTTCCATGGGCTGAGGATGTTCCTGCCCCTCGTTGACTTGTATTTATGTTCGTTCTGGATGGAGGGAATATCAATTCACCTCTCCATGTGTATGTGTTTTTAGCGCGCTCAGGCACCACAAAGACTCTTTCTGAAGTCTCATCCAAGTATACAACCTTTCCAGGTGTATCTGGGTCCTTGAATTCATAAATTATAATGATGCCTATCTCACCAGGGTGTTCCTTTCTGTACCTCCAAAAGGCTTCATCTGTCTCTTTATTTACAAACAACTCGGTACTCCTGTTATCTTGAGGGATCCATTCTGGGATGAGTATTCTTGTTAATACGGATTTCCCTCTAGGTGTTCTAGGTTCTTCTAACGGTTCTTTTCCTTGAAATTTCGCTTCCGTTTCTAATTGAATTGTGCCAAACTCATTAGTATCGTTTGGCTGCGTACTTAGAACGTACATGGTTCCTTCTTTGTCTATGTAAGCGTCTCTCTCAAATTTCACCACTGGTCTTTCCAATCCAATGGGTTGATCAGGGTTGTGCAGTTGCACCACTTGCCTTTGCAAACCATCCTCATAGATGCGAGCACCTAATCGGTTGGTTCGGAGAAACTCTAGTTGCGTTCTATAGGGTCCTTCTGGTTTTTCTACGTATGCTACATGAGACCCGCCTTCTGGTCTGTCTGTGCTAAATGCTATTTCTGATTCGCTAGTCTCTGAGCTCTCGTAGGGGTAATTACTATTCAATTGCTGAGCCCAAGATCGTGTAGTGGTCCTTACACTTGCCTCTGATGATCTAAGGCTTCGTCGGTCCGACTTACCTATGTGTCTCCCTGATCTAAGGTTCATTAATTTTCTTCCTTGCACACTCAATCACACACTTAGATTGTCAATGGTTCTTTGTTATTATTTTCTTGATCTTTTTTAATTTTCTTTGGATTCTTGTCTTAGTATATGCGTCAGGAATTCGACTTTCCGTTATAATTTTGAATTCTCGTTCAGTCAGACTTAGGTTCTTTTCTTTAGGTTTTCGTCACACACACCTTTACTTTAAGTCTTAAACTTGAAAGAATTAAGTATCTTGAACTTGAGGCGTTCCTATCGACTTAAATCCACAATGCTAACGTTTAGCCTAAGCTAAGAATTGACTGAGGGGGTTGAGTAATCTTCCAACCTCGAGTCGGCTTTTCTGGTTGCTCTGATGCCCTGTTGCCCAAGAAGCCGTGCTTCCTAAGCTCTGCTGTCCTCACTGCCTTACTTGCTTGCCTTTGATTGCCCTTGCTTGACCTGGAAAAATCCAATTTTAGACCAATTCACAATTGAATGATCAAGCACTTGAGCATACACACCTTTTTAGTCCCTTCCCTTTTGCCCAAAATTTTCAATGTGTGCCCCCTGGCTTCCTAGTCCCAAACTAGGTGAACCTCAAAATAGCTTATCCAAAAATAGATGTATTCTTTATGAAAAAAACATTTGAGGTCACGTAGTACTCGTCACGAGCTTTCTAACGAGCTATTAAGCTCAAAAAACGGACTTCGGATGAAAAAGTTATGAGCGTTCAGGCCCTGGGGGATAAAAACTGACAATCAGGTTTTCCTTCAAATATGAGCTAAGGGGTCTCCTATGAGTCTAATGGTCCAAAAATTTCTCAAAAATACCCTCAAAATTGGTCAAAAACTGGAGCCCAAAATTTGCGATGGGGGTGGACAATCGCGATGGTCTGGGACCGTCGCGATGGTCTGGGACCGTCGCGATGGTCCAAGCGAACCGTCGCGATGGCGTTGAATTTGGACAATCGCGATGGTGCGAAAAGGTGAACCGTCGCGATGGCCCGAAGTGAACGATCGCGATGGCGTGAGGTCGAACCGTCGCGATGGCCCGAAGTGAACGATCGCGATGGCGTGGAAATGGACCGTCGCGATGGCCCGAAAAATGAACCGTCGCGATGGCGTGATCAGGCGGACAATCGCGATGGCGCGGGTCAACGGTCAAAGGTGGACAATCGCGATGGTCCGAAGTGAACCGTCGCGATGGTCCGCGATGCGATGGCTTGAGCCAATCGCGATGGTCCGGTTTTGGGCTGTCGCGATGGTCCAAAAAAATGAACCGTCGCGATGGTCTATCGTGACACGTGGCACTGTCATGGCGATGGCATGAGCCAATCGCGATGGTCCGGGGTCAGCTGAACAATCGCGATGGTCCAAGTGGACCGTCGCGATGGCTCAAGTGAACCGTCGCGATGGTCCGAAAAAGCGAACCGTCGCGATGGTCCAGCCGAGCCGTCGCGATGGCGTGAGCCTATCGCGATGGTGCGACACAATCGCGATGGTCTGAGCCAATCGCGATGGTCCACCAAACTATGAATTTTTGGGATGTGAGTATGGATTCCTAGTGGCGCAGGTGTGCTCTTCACGCTGGTGTGGTCGCCTTCTCCAAATTCCGAACTTGGCGGACCATCGCGATGGTCTGACACAGTCGGAAATTTCTGACAGAAACTGAAATTTTTACCTTTTCCAAGCTTTCCTGATGCACTGGAGCTCTGTACCTGCAAGAAAACTCAAGAAAACACAAGCACAAAAGTTCTCTCTCGCTCTCTCGCATGCACAAATGAGGGGAAATGAAGTGAATGAGTGGATATGGTGAATTTTCTGATTTTTTTGGAGATGAAGATGATGATGCGATGATGAAGATGGAGTGTGGGGGAGGTGAAAAACACTAAAAACTAAGTAAAAACAACAACAAAAACTGAAATTTTTACCTTCCAACGCCACTTCTTGTTATACTCTTACCATCACACATTCGTCCTAGACTCGATCCCCGGCAACGGCGCCAAATTTGGTGTTGCTCTAGCACAATGGTGAGAACCACGTTAAGAAGCGTCACCTCCTTAATGTCAATCCGTGGGAAAGGTAGGAGTGATATGAAGATCGTGAACGTGAGATGATGTGAGAGTGAAGGTGAGAAGCACAAAGATGCACACACACATACACACACACAATGAAGAGACAAGCAAGACACAATGGAAGGTGGGAAATTCGTTCTATTGCTCAAGAATACTCTTACAAGCTCAAACTATCTCTATGCTCACACTAACCAAAATGAACCAACCTCAAAAATGAGCTCTCTAGCTCTTTTTATAGTTTCTAGACTAGTTTTGACCGGTTTCACATCTAGTGACCGGCCTAGTTAAAAAATAAGTCCTAGATGCTATTTGGAAGGGTAAATGAAGTCTAAAAATAACGAAAATTGGTACGAGCATTCTACCTAAGCTCCTCAAGCTCGAGGACTCCTCGGCTTGCACAAAATGGAGCTATGGATTACAAAATGTGGTTTTCTATGATACATATGTTACAATTAGTGATAATAATCACTGTTGAATGTTTGGAGAATTAATAAGAAATATATTTGTTTTGAAAAATTGATCCGACTGGTTGATCCGCCTGGCTCCCTACTCCTTCTTTACATGCTTCCGTGGCGTCTGTGCCTCTGGCTGCTTCCAACACATATGGTCTAGCATCTATAAAGATCATATGTGGCTACACATTTGTACAAATTTTCAAGGCTATCAGAGCTTCCTATACACCTTAATGCCACCTTGCAAACTTCTAAATGTAGTGAAATTTGTATGAGGGAGATTCAGATGGGAGTTTTTTCTACATGTTCCTAAAGAAGACCTTTTAAAACATAGCCATCCAAATTTTCACCTTCACCAAAGGATATTTGGAGGGTCAAAGAGCACAAAATGCACTTTTCAAGGTCACCACAATTTTCTAGAATAAGGAAATTGAAGGTTTGAAGGGCTTCCACATTGCAAACGATGATTGAACCATGTTGTACGGTCAGGATGAGCTCACATTTAGGATGGAGATTCACCAAAGCTTAAAACAAAGAGGATGCATGAGTTTTTTTCATCAGATAATCTTATTTTGATGGTCAAAGATCAATAATGCAAAGTTCTTCCAAAAATAGCACCGAATCTTATTTGAATTGATGTCAGCATTGATTTGATGGTCCAGATCTTCCCCAGATCCAATGATGGAGAATGAAGGGCCTAACTTTCTCTCCTTTGCCCTAGATATCATATAAAGAACCAATCCTAGCCATCCGATTGATAAATCCAATGGTTGTAATCAAAAGAAATTGATCCTAAACACTGAGTCATAATAAACGAGAACAAAGACGTTCTCCTTTTTATTTGAGAAGAAAAACCGCCATTTTGAAGCATCAGATTCATGAAGAAGGTAGTGGCAATAATGCCAAAAACAAAGAAATACAATCTCTTGATATACTGTTTGGCACTCTAGACAAGAAATCTATGTTGTTATTGTTATTAACAATTTGAGTTAATCGACATGGAAAAATAAAATACACTTTTCAAGGCTCCGTATATATAATATCACGTCATTTGACACTAGTACAAACATTACAGAAGATTTTCTACATACTTCTATTCTAGCTCACAAAGCTGTTGTTGGAAATTTAGTAGGCCCATAACTAATACCACAGGTCCATAGTTCCATAGGTCCAAGATCTACAACATAGATTCCAGCAATCTTCCAATATTGACAAAACATGAACATACCACACTTAATCATACAAATGATGAGACAAAGATAGAGAGAGATTAGACAACATGTGTAAAGTGTTACGTAAGCCACTGCTTACTCACACTATCATATATACAAATGTCAATTTACAATGTGGAAGTCAAAATCTCAACCACTCTATGTGAACAGAAATAGATGGATGAGTGAATGTACAGAATTTACAAGAATATTCAGATGTAGAAACAGAAATCTGAATATGTATGAGATGTATGACCTCATAGGTTGTACAAGAGTGTATATGAGTGATAGAAAGAGGAAAGAACAGTTGGAAACTGATATTCAACAAACCCTAATATGAATTTAGGCAATGGAAGACCCTAAATCAGATGTGCATGTGAAAGATCACATACTTACAAAATTAGCAAAGAATGCTAACATATTGCTGATAGAAATCCTCATACTCATACACCGAAATCTTCATGTAGAAGACAATCTTCAAATACATTATGTAGATGGCCGATCCACACCACCAAGCTATTGATAGGTAAGTCCTCTCCATAAGCAAGAGTGGGAGCACACTCTTCTCCAAGAAGAACTTCATAGCTGCTCCTCAACATGCTGCTATAGTGCACCATGGCTGCCCCATGTGTGCTAGAGCACCACCTCTAATGAGGGACCAAAAACTGGCGTTGCCAATTGGTGTGTGATATCTCACAAAGTGACCCAAGGACTCTCTTTTATAGGCCTCAAGGACTTCTAGCGATAAAGTGCTTTTTTTTTTAACGAAAAGCTTCTTTTTAAACTTAAATTGCTATTTTAAAGTGAGTTTGCTTTATTTTTAAAGTTGCTTTTAGCTAACTTTAAAAATAGCTTCTTGAGCTGCTTTTTCACACTTCTGACTACCTGATGAATGATCTGACAACATTTTTATGATCTTCATGCCGAGAACTATTTCACACTTTTGACTACATGCTTTTTCACACTTCTGACTACCTGATGAATGATCTGACAACATTTTTATGATCCTCATGCCGAGAGTTATCATATGAGGTCAAAACCCTAAATCAATAGAAAATTAGGGTTAGGATTTTCTCCCAAATCTGATCTTTGATAACGGAATGTCATATACCATTGGAAAGCTCTCTTCAAGATCTACAATATAGGCTCATAAAAATTTTGCCCAAATTTTGTGCCAAAAATGACTAAGTATCAAAATTAGGGTTTCTTCCCTAAAAGGATTTTGTGACATTGATTTCCAACAATCCCCCCTGCAATGTCATATTGGTACAAATTGAACTAGATATACAACTTCATTCATCTGCAAATTGTCATAAACTTCAAACTTGTACTCCCGAATTGACCTTCAAACCTTTTCTTCAAAAGTCTTCTTCAAAACTTAATTTGACTTTCTTCAAACTTCAAAAAACTGAACTTGCTGAATATGAACCATAATACCTGAGAAAATATGCAAACTAGATATCCAATAGTGTATACATCAAGCAATCCCTGCTTGACAACATATGTTGCATGAATCGACTCTGAATCTGCTATCTCCTGAAATAAGTCTTCTTAAACCTGTAAAAATACACTAGGATCCACATATTTGCATTTACCTTAAGAAAGGTTTCTCAACATATTTCTGCTGTTTCATGTAAATACACTAAACAAAATAAAAAACTGAATCCTGGGACTTGTGACTGACAACTCATAACTTAGTGTATTATGAACACTAGCTGGTTCATCTTTAACTATTCTCAACTCAACTCAACTCATGAGTCTCACCAAAATTTCATATCTATGGTGTCATCTTGTCTTCATCCTTGTTCTATCTATAAGTCTTTCATAACTTTTTCCTTTAGAGTCTGGTATAAACATAAATGTGCGCACCTCAAAAGTAACATACCTCTCTGAAATATCAAGTTTCTCTGCAATAGAATTCTGGAACTTTCTCCTGAAACAGGAACACCCTAACAAGAACTTTCTCCAGACATTCTCCTTCTTCCTTCTTCTTTCAAAGCTGGAACATAAATAGAAACTGATAAAGGAAATATAGGAATACTTGATATAGGAATACTTGATATAGGAATACTTGATATAGGAATACTTGATATAGGAATACCTATAGATATTACTTTGCATTCTTTCACATATGGCTGAAAATAAGTCATGTTTCATCACCCCACTGGATGATTTAACACTAGTATCCATAATTCTTCAAATTATATCAGACTTTATGAAATCAAGAACGTCTTCCTTCTTTCAATAAATCTGATCTTCAATGATCAATACTTGTATCTGAAACAAAATTTTAGGATCCATAATCTTCTGCAACATAACAAGTATCTTCTTCTTTTTCTCTGCAACACAAATCTGATAGAATCTGAATCTTTGACTTACTTCTTCCAATGCTAAGAAGTTTACAAACAAAGGATAGACAATTGACTCATAAATACTCAAGATCTTCAAGATCTTCAAGATCTATCAAGATCTCTCTAACAAAATACCTGTGTCAATCTGCTTTCATCAAACCTTCATGAATGAATGTTTGATTTGCTACCTGAATGTCTCTAAATGTCAGAAGAGATTAGAGGTAGATTGAGCTTGTAATAGTGTCCTTGAGCAACAGAGTTTACTTTCTACCTTCCATTGTGTCTTGCTTGTCTCTTCCTTGTGTGTGTGTGCATCTAGTCTATGCTTCTCACCTTCACTTTCACTACTTCTTGCATTCACGATCTTCATATCACTCCTATCTCTTCCATGGATTGACATTAAGGAGGTGGAGCTTCTTAACTTGGTACTTACCATTGTGCTAAAGCAACACCAAATTTGTCGCCATGCCGAGGATCGAGTTCTAGGATGAACGCTTAATGGTAAGAGTATAGCAAGAATCGATGTTGGAAGGTAAATATTTTCAGTTTTTTGTTGTTGTTTTTGCATATTTTTTAGTGTTTTTCATCTCCCCTACACACCTCCTTCATCACCGCATCATCTTCTTCCACTCCAAAAAATCAAAAAATTCACCATATCCACCTATTCTCCCCATTTTCCTCATTTGTGCATGCAAGAGAGAAAGAGAGCCCTTGTGCAAGATTGTGTGCGTGTTTTTGAGTTTTCTTGAAAATAAAGCACTCCAGTACAGTAGGGAAGCTCTGAAAAGGTAAAAATTTTAAATTTCTATCAGATCTACCATTTGCCTCTGACCATCGTGATGGTCTGAGGATCTCAACATGTCATAGTGAATGGTGCTACTTTCGTCAAGTCAAGTTTCCATTTCTTCATGGTGAAATCGGGCATCAAGTTGATACCAAACCCACCATCCACTACGACTCTTATCAAGATTTCACTTTTTATAGAAATAGTCAACCTTGAACTATGGTAGTCTACTAGTGGAGCCAGGGGAAAGTCCATCATGTACCCATCTACACTTTGTGGTGGGCTCAGGTAGGCACATATATATAACCTTAAGTTAATCACTTCTTACCTTTGCATCCATCCTAATGAGTTGGTATAAATTGACCTTATGATGAGTTTCCTTTAAAACTTCTTCAATATCTACATCTTGTCCATGCTTCTAAGGACAAGCTGGTTGGTCCTTCAATGAATTACTCATCCTCTCATAAGCTTCTTCAATGGCCTCATGCCTGCTTAGTCGTCCTTCTTACTATCTTCTTTATCCTTGGTTTTCTATTGTTCTTGTAGATGATTTGTTGTTGCTTGCCTAGCTCTCATCATCATAGGTGCTACAGAGGATGAAACAACAAAAGATTGTGGAGCCATACCTTCTTCTTCTAGAGAGACCACAATCATATGAATCAGAGCAGGGCAGTCTTTCATATAATGGTCCTTGGCATCTAGGCAATGTTGATAAGGAGGTTCTCTCTCAGGCAGAGAGCACTTACGTTGCACATACCCATATTCTTTGCAATGATAGCAAATAAGGAGTCTAGTATACCTTCATTGGTTTGAGTGGTTTTCCTCCTTGTTGTGTGAATTCGAAGTGCTTACACAAAATGTGTGGGCAACTTGTGAATTTGAGTACCTTTGAGGTAGTAATCTCGAGCCTCATGATTTTTTTTTCCACAAAATTGGTAAGTTACTCGATTTGGACAATTTAAGTTGGAGTGGCCATTGTTGTTGCAAGTTGTACACCATACCTTCCTACGGATTTTGTGAGTAGTCGACAAATCCTCCACTTCCTAGAAAAGTTGCACTACTAAGTCATCATTGTAGTGTGTAGGTGGCGAGGTGACCTTCTTCTCCTATTGGATCCATTGCATCTTAATTGCTTCCAATTCCTTCCTAAGCTTCTGGTGTAGAGGCTAAATTTTGAGAAAGATCAATGGGAAGATTTAAAGGTATAGGGATGATTGGTTGCTAAGAGGAATGTTGAGTTGACTTTTTGGCACTCTTGTGTAGATGAAGAGACTCCATATCTGCTCGACTAAGGGTCATGTACCCACTTGCCCAGGCTTGGGTTGGAGCCTAACAAGACTCAAAAATCAAATAAAACAAACAAGAAAGTGAATGCTTATTTCACATAGCTATGTCACATAGAGCATGCAAGGGTCCCACCGGGCATGCCAAACTATAGAAGTGATATCCAAGACCTATTTTAAGAAGATTGGTAAACATAGTTCCCAGGACACCTTCTATTCAAGGGAGGTACTCCTTATAAAAGTATACCCTATAACATGCCTTTGTAGAGAGAAACTTTTCAAATGAAGAGAACAAGGATGAGATAATCACAAGGTCTTAATGACTCAAAATGGTTTCAACAAAATCACAAAGAATTATGGAGCACACCAAACTACGATAATACATACAACCCGAGTAATCTCACACTAGCTGCTTACTGTTACTTGCTTGTCCCTATGGTTACCTGCTCCGTCCTCTTACTAGCAAGGCTCCCTTTTTTATGAGAATACAAATAGTTAGCAATCCAACAGTGTGATCGATTCCAATGGCACAATGAAAATCGTTTCGCAATTGGATCACACCATTGCAACTCTTCATTGACATGTGTCATTTGAACCATCGTGATGGTTCACTTGTCCATCAGAACGATTGACCATGCCATCGCAATGATACCCCACCATCGCAATGGCTTGCCTAAATCGAACCATTGTGATGCCTCGCAAGACCATCGCAATGCTTCGATAAGTTCACAACATCGCGATGCTTCAATAAATTCACACCATCGCAATGGTCATGCACCATCGCGATGCTTCGCACTTCTTGACCATCTCAACTGGACCATTGCGATGGTCCCAAGACATCACTATTGTTGTAGACCATCGCGATTGTTCGACTAAAATGCCAAATTAGGGTTTTGACTTTTTTGCAATTGTAAGGCCAATTTGAGGTGAATTTTTGAGTGATTACTGCATATTTGAGACCCCTTGACTCATACTTGAGGAAAACCTATCTACTTGTTTTAACCCTCGAGAGCCTGAACATCCATAACTTTTTCATACAAATCCGTTTTTTGAGATCTAGAGCTTGTTGGAAAGCTTCAACTATTTTTCATAAGAATAACATGTGGATATTTAGATAGGATAAATTGAAGTTGATCCATTGATGGGATTAGGAAACCAAGGGGGCACTTGAGCATTTTACAAGGAGAACTAGGACCTGTAAAGGTGTATACATCAAAGTGTCTGTTCATTAAGATTGAAGAGTGTTCTAAACATTGAACTTTTAGAGGTCTACCAGGAGTCGTACAAGGGCATTCAAAGCAAGGCGAATGGTGAAGTGAGCAAGGCTTGGGAAGCATGACTTCTTGGGCAACAAAGCTGACTTGAGGTTGGAAGAACTCTCAACCCCCTCAGTCAATTACCAGCTTAGGCTAAGTGCATGTAGAATTGTGGATTGAACTAGTACTACGATTAAGAAGTTCAAGAGACTTAATTTTTTCAAGCCCAAGTGTAAGCTAAAGGAGTGCAAAAAAAATTTTTTCAAGCCCAAGTGTAAGCTAAAGGAGTGCAAAAACAAAAAACCTAAAGGAAAGAACTTAATTTTGACAGTACAAGAACTTAAACATACAATCAAAGGATTCTTGATGCATATTTTGGCAAAGAGTTTAAAAGAATTAACAACAGAACACCTAAATGCCTCAAAGGTACGCCAATTAATGCGTATTAGGTAAGGCGACATACCTTAGATGGATCCACACCTATGTATGTGCCTATCCAAAGCTATAACAACAGTCCAGGCGTTGTTAGAAAATCAACAACCTAACCTAGATAAAATAGTGGAAAGTAGTGAAGTTTGAGAGTCCAATAGAAGAAAAAAAAAACCATGGAAGGATTCACGAGAGAGAATCAAGAGAAAATGGAGTAAGAAAATAAATGAATTGGAAGGAGGCTTGAAGGAAACTAGAGCCAAAATCTTACAATTAACTTCACAAAAATCGAACCAGGAAACCCCTAACTAGAGATCAAGATTAGTTCTAGCTAAACCATACCTGAAAATCTAGACATGATGTTTCAAGCCAAGGTTAAGAGAAGGAGCCCAAGTATTTGAATTGAGTAATAACTATCCAAGGGCTGACCTAGAAATTGAGAGAACTAAGCTTTGCAATAAGATGGTAGAATTAGCTTAGACCATGCTTGAAGCTTACCGATACATTAATTGGAGTAATATAGAAAAACTAAAGTTACACTTTCAAGGATTACTAGAGAGACTAGAATATTTGATTTCTAGCAGTGAAAAGAAGAATTTACAAAAGAACCCCATTGTTCAGAGACACAGGAAGGTAATGTACCATCATTGTCTCAAGTGCCGAATAGCAAGGATGAAGGGAATCTTTCTTCCATACATAAGTACTCACAAGGATTCCTAAGAGAGATCCAAGAAGAGAAGTGGAGATGAGAGCAAGGAACCCATCCCCCTATTCAAGAGATAGATGACTTGTAGGAACAATTTGCCCAAGACATACCCTCCATATATGATGATGTAGAGGAAGAGCAACTTAGTGAACAAACGGATTTTGAATATAACTCTTTACAAGAATCATCCCAGTTCACAAGACCGTGGGAAGCTAAGTCTATTAGTATGAGAGCACCCACCATAATAGTCAGAAATGAAGAATCAATAATTCCTCAAAACACGAAAGTGATAAATAACACCGAAGTGCAATGTCATCTCACCTTAGAAGAATTATTGAAGATTAAGCCAAAGTTGTGGAAGCATGTTATTAACAAATTCCCAAAGGTCGCTACCACTCATGCTCACGAAGGTTCACACAAGAAAGTACCAAAAATACCTGTGGAAAGAGTGGAGACATGAGCGAAGGAGAGGAAGGTAATACCTATCTTCGAATAACCCACAAGGGCTACACCACCAAAGCCATCCTAGATTCAAGTGTGGGAGTAGCCATAGCTACCAGTGGTTTATGGAAACGTTGGGGTAAGCCAACATTAAGACCCATGAGAATGAAGCTACACATGGCTGACATACATATTGAAAAGCCATTTTGCTTACTCAAAGGGATATCTCTCACCACTTGTAGTGTAGAATTTGAGCATACTTTTTCCATTTGTGATTTTGGGAAAAATCATGCGTATGAGATGATTTTAGGACGACCATTCATGCGCTAGTTGCAAATTGTACAAGATTGGGGAACTAATTCCTTGTACTTGCAACATTTAGGAGTAACCACTAAAGTTAATCTCAAGGATTATTCCCATCAAGACGTACCCCCAATTCATTGGAATACAATCCATAAGACACCAAAAGAAACAGAGTCTGTGCATTCATTAGAATCAGATCCATCATGGTTGCACGAGGACACTCATTTATGGATGTGTAAGGTAGCCAAACAAGAAGAAGAACGATAAGAAGCCAAAACTTTAGGTTCAAAATGACATCCATGAACCCTTCAAGATCCTACTTATGCACCTATAGTGTTTCTGGACGAGGAATTTGAGCCTCAGGGTTAGGTAGAGATCTTAGCTACAATGGATATAGCAGTGAACGAAGAACAATGGAACCCCCACTGTGATGAGGATGGATATGACATTTCGATCTTTATGATAGAGCCCTTAGAGGAAGAGCCTATCCTAGAAGAATGCATGGATGTGGCTCAAGAACCAGACGAGACTAGTGACGAGGACTTAGAGTCCATTATCATGGAACCCTTCTGCTCAATAGAAGAGGAATATCTTTACTTTGTACACATTCCTTACACTAGACAGGCTTGGATAAGAAAAGATCAAGTGATGACATATCTTCAACAAACGAACCACTATCGACATCGAAAACGACCACAGAATCACAATGCAAGTTACGTTGGACACCCAGTTCCACAAAGCATTGATAGAGTATGGATTCCGAAGAAGCTGATAGCCGCCCAGCCGGCCAGAACGCAAATATGGATTCCCAAGTCATGTACACAAGTAGCAATGATCAAAACGGACAAGCCAAGGTACAAAGAATCAATATGATCTAAAGGCGAAACAACAGAAGACGAACAACTACAGTTAAAGCAAGAGCCTAGAGATGCAACGAAAATCATTCAAGAAGTCAAAAAGCAGACGAACCGAATGCAAAACATGAGAAGCACTACATTTACCAGAAATGCTCGAGATACAGCCGGTCCCAGTGGAGTAAAGTAGATTTGGAAGCCTACATGCAAGACAATCTGTACACATCAACCAAGTAATTTGAATTGCACACATTTGGAGTCACAAGAATCCAAAGTATGCATGATAGGGCCACATTACAAGGCCAAGCATTCGGCACATTCTTCTTCTACATCTGGATAGTGAAGCACATTTCCCTATGGGGAAATAGGAGAGCACTTGTAAAATAATCAAAAAGAAAATAACATATAATTCAATAACCTCTTCGGCTATGAACTAACTTTTTTGTTTTCTTTCAGACACTAACAAGAAAATATATACATAAGTATGATATATCCCAGGTATTACCTTTCTCACACCCACGGGGAAGAAACGACACAATCCACTTGGAGAGTTGCAAATTTAAGAAGGATAAGTGAAGGGTGATTCTTGATACCCACCTGCCACTGATTACTAGTATGTATTGAGTGCAGATGGCATCATCCAATTCCGAGGCTACGCAAGAGGAAGAGGTCTTGCTCCTTCCCTTGGAATCAATCACGAAAGCAAGAGGTCATTGGTTTCTTGATGATCAACCAGTGTCCGAGCTACTTTTTATGGCAACCATCAAAATCATGGATGGGGATCAATACTTCCCTATCATGTCACAAGATTTCAAGACTATCATACAAGGATTACCGCGCATGACTGATGTATGGACAAGAGCTGGCATTGATTCATTCCTAAGACTTACAATATACCTGCCTGATTTTCAGAGATGTACACAAGTGATGAATACACTCCAGTCGCACCGAATAAGCCATCAGTCCCAGAGGCGAGAGTACTTGACAAAGTTGGTACATGGAAAACAATTCAATTCACTCATGAGCTAATCAATAGAGCTTTTGGATGGAGCCAAGATAGTCTAACCAATGTCAAGGATGAATGTCATGATCCCAAAAAGAGAACGTTTTTGGAAATCAATAGAACATATATTGAAGACTCGGTTCGTTTAGTGCACCAACATTTTTGTTTCCCGAGTATGCATAGATACACAACACCTCAAAAAATTGTTGTGCAATTACTCTCACATGCTATGAGACAAGTGGGAAATCAAGTAAACATGACTCCATATATTCAAGACTGTCTATTTGAAGCAAAGAAAAAGTGGGGTCAGAAAAAGTTCTTGAATGGAAGTTCTACATTGACATTGCTGATTTACAAGGCACTTGGAATGAAGGAGTGCCTACGCTTAATGCCAACGTCAACGGAGATTGCAAAATATGCAAAGTCTGCAACTGTACCAAAGAAAAAGAAAATAGTTGTCTCTATTGAAGAAGTGGGAACCAGTTCAAAGAAACCCATGAGAGGGACTAAACGCACTAGAGAGGAAGAGGCTCAAGAGACACCACAATCAAAGAGGACCCATACACTGCCCAAAATTCCTTTGACACAGCAATCGATCACAAAAAGGGACCTCTCGGCAGCTCTAGAAGAGACGCATATGTACATGCACGGACAAGTAAACTTGAACGTTCAAGGTCATCAATACAGACAAGCAAGCAAAGCCAAGCAGCAAAAGAATAAAGAACAGACCCCAGAACAAGCTGCCAGATATAAAGAACTTGGATTAGAAGATTCGAGCTCTAATGAGGAATCCAACCCTGAAAAAGACACATTGGATACTGACATAAGAACAAAAACGCACAATGAAGAATAGACAGAGATCAATCAGGTCGAAGTTACACGAGACAACCAACAATCACAAGCAAAGAGCATAGAAGCATCCACTGAACCAGTGCACGTCATTCAATTGAATGATACCTCCAAGATCAGCATAAAGGAAGCTCCAATAACAACTAAAAAATGCAATGCCACCTGTAAAGGAAGAAGTACAAACATGCATGGATAGAGAAGACAGTGTCCCTCAAAATAAGGACCCAATTGTGATTGAAGTACCTGACAATACGCCACAAGGCAAGATTGACCACAAGGAGGTTGAGCCACGGATACAACTCCATATTCGACAACCCCATGATACTACACTACATGTTGCACAAGGGAAAGATGTTACAACAGGTGAAGAACCTAGCATCCCTACCACATGGCTGAACATTGATGTTACTCAATTAAAACCTGTGGTCAAGCAAATGATACAAACGGCCATGGACACGCAACAACAAATGATGGAAACAGATGCAGATTACGACAAGGCCATGCGGGAAAAGAATCAGTTTCAAGTCATGAGTGAGCAATTGTCCGCACAGCTCATCCAGGCCCAACAAGAAATTTCAGCTAAGGATACGGAGATAACCGCAGTTAAAGAGCAATGTAATACATTGATGAAACAGCATCATCACCTACAAACACAACTGAGAGAGTTACAAAGACAACATTAAGCCAACGAAGCAAACAAAGAGAGGATGAAAGCTCAAAGTAATCTGCTTGAAACGCATTGTCTGTTATGCCTAGCCGACCCACAATAATGGCATACTATTCTAGGCTTATGTTTCTACCGAGTACACATTCGAAGAAGCCTTTTTCACAGGGTTTTTTGAAATTGATTCAGAAATTTTCTTAAAGATGTCATCCAACTTGAATGCCAGATTGGTGGCATACGAACTAAGCTTCTTCCCTGATCACAGACAACCACCACACGACAGTGTGAAAGCAGAACAGTGGAAGCAACTTATGATGCGTGAAGCTAATCTGCTTAATGAGACAGAGCAAAAAGTGTACAGAACATACTCCCGTCAACTTCCAAAGCCTGTCGAGGACGACAGAGTTCAGGAGGGGGGCAGTGTTGAGGGAGAGTCCAACAAAAAGAAGAAAAGAAGAAGACAAAGAAAGAAGCTTCACTAAAAGATCATATTTGAAGATATATCTCTGCAAGAAGCCCCGCAGGGGCGCAACACCCATCTCTGCACAGCGCCCCGCAGGGGCACACATCAAGGAAAAGCACGTAGAAGGGAAGGAGGAACCAGGGCCAGGAAGTATCCATGAAGAAGTGCAAGAAGATATCCGGCGGTTCCAGAACCACAAGAAGGTCCTTCAACATTTGGGTCTTTGGAAGGTCCAGATCGAAGGCTGAAGGACCACATCCTCATACCTTCCACTGGTGGCATGCGTGGCAGCCCGACTTAACACAGCAACCCAGAATTAAAGAGGTTATTGGCAAACTAGACTACAAATCTTAGGTAGTCAAACTCCACGGGTTGCGTGCGGAGAAAAGAAAAGAAGAGGCCATGACCAATACGAAAGGTCCCGAGTTATGATCAGTTCCTTGCCCACTGGTAAAATGACATCATTACAACTTCCATGGAGGCGGGCAGTGATCGACTATGGGCACAACACCAGAGACAAGAAGTAAAGCCTGTCAAGGGACAACAGAGACAAAGAGGGGGAGAGTGTTGCAGAGCTAAGAAGAGCAAAGGCAGAGAACAAGATGGGCCCCAAAATTTTTCTGATTTGGACACTCTATTCTTGTATCATAACCATTTTGTACCATATATTTCCGTTGTAGATGCACTAGAGGAGTCCTCTAGATGCATACCCATGGAGACTAGTAGCTTACCCATGTAAATTAGTAGGAAATTAACCTTTTAGTGAATAAAGTGCCGGTCTCTTATGTGAAAGGAACATTTTTAGGGAACATGTATATAAGTCAATTTGTGAATCTTTGTAGAGACTTTTGGCCATTGTGAGAATCAAGAGCACAGAATTTCGAATTTGTGTCTTCTCCTCTCTGTATCATCTTCTTTGTGAGCTTGTATGCATGTGTGTTGCTTGAAAAGAGTGTTAGGAAGTGTTATCTATCCATGAAAGTGTTTGTTTGCTATTGTTAAGGTGTGTGTGAAGTGTAGCAAGGTCATTCCTACGACTCAGTATTTTGCTCATAACTTGAAGTAGAAGTGTTAGAATTGAGTGAAGATATGATCATTGGATGTGTCTTCACGAGAGCTTTGAAACGCATATGCTATTTGCTATATTCGGAGTTCGGAGCTGAGAGAAAAGCTCAATTTATTGTTGGTTGCTGCTCTAAGTATCGTGACACCATAACTGATAGTTGAAGCTTGTTTGGATTAGGTTTGGTCTTGCTTTCACTCTTTGGGAAGCTCGTTTGCATTGACCATCATTTGAATACATGTCTTCATACACTCGGCTAGGTTTTGAGACTCCTCAGATTGATAATTAAAGCGTGAATCCCCACTATATGCACTTGAGGGGGATCGAGGTACAGTCTCTTTCTCCACAAGTCCCTAGGTTTGTCCTTAGGTACACAATGTTGGAATGGTAAGTAATTAGGTAATTTCATCACTTTCTTAGTTTCCAAGAGTGCTTCAACTAGCAATCCATATGCTCTCATGCCAAAGCAACCCTCACATTACCCTAGACAAAGAAAGATAAAGCAACTTCCATGTAGATCTCCATTGTGTTAAATTGATAAAACCTCCTTAGGATAGCATATTCCACTGCAAAGAACATATAGCAAATGCTAGTAGCAAGCTATTTCCTCAAGAAATGTACATGCACACATTACCATGTTGTACCCTTATGAACAATACTTGCAAACCAAAGTGCACGGTCAAACCATGGTATGAAGTGCAAGCAATGCTCATAAACTTTCCAAGACTAAGAGACATGTAAGATGTGAAGCCAAGTGCCTAGATGAAGGGTTTTGGTGTGTAGAACAAGAGGAGCAAGGATGAGATGAAGCGAGAGAGAGGAGAGAAGAGACGCGCTCACATGCATGGGAGCCTCAAAACCCACATAATGATGTCTCTTGAGGCAATGCTCTATAAATGATCTATATATATGAATATGGGGGTAAGGTCACATGACCCTTACATCTCCAACAATCTCCCACTTAAGGGTCAATGTGACCATAAGTGGTAACACATACAAAGAATGATGTAGGGCTATACAATAATGTACATGAAGAGCCTGGATCTCAACCCATACATATCAACCTACACCAACTGCCTCGAATAAGGTTTATCCATGCACCTCAAACTGCTCTAGACTCATATCGATAAGGGTTGAGCTCACATATGACCGATGCAAGAACTGATGAAGTTCGTGCAAAGCTCTCACTCGCTCTATGCCTATGTCAATCATCGAACGATGGACAACTCCAAGTGCAAATGCTCCAATAACAACTACAATGTCTGGTCTCGAGCATAACAACTCATACATCAGAATCTCGAATGTTGACGAAATGTGTGCTATCCTGGCTAACCTAAGTATGTCAGCCATGCTTGTATCCAAAGCATCCAAAGCACCATCATCAAGATCAACATATCTCGATATATCTATGTCTACATCTGGCATGAGCGAATCCAAGAATGACTACATAACAACTGACTCCTCAGCATCCAAATCAGTCATGCTCGTAACCAAGGATGTATCTAGATGTGCATCCTGACAGCTAGTATGCTTTGGCATACATCGTGTATCATAAGAGCTATCGTGATCTACCACATCCTAGATAGATGATCTGCATAAGAACTTATTCAATCTTCAAAAGATGAAAATTCCAAGATTGACTTATTCATTTGGGTTTGCTTCCAGTTACTAGCATAACTCTTATGACTTTCTAGAGTTAAGTACACTCTAGAACAGTGAAGTTAGGAATTGCCTAACTGAGTATCATCACAATTCCACATCATGCTCCAAAGCATCCGATTGATCATCCAAAGTGTGCTCCATAAGAGCATCCATGTGATCAATAAAATCATGCTCTATATAAACATCATGAGCATCCAAAACATGCTCTACATGTGCATCCATCCGAGCATCTGAATCCTGCCATACATGTACATCATGAATGTCAATAGACCTATCTGTAGGTAGACAAAATAAGACATGATGAGTCTCACATCACCATAAGGCTGAATTCCCACTGAGACGAGACTGTATCTCACATGAAGTACCTATAGTGGATACATGTGCCCAATCATAGCACCTCTGACAAGCATAAGTTGTCCCAACTGTAACTGAAAATGATGCTCACCAAGGAATGCATAACATCTCCTCTCCTGTAACTCACGAACCGAAATCAAGCTCATATGGAATGCGGACATATAATGCACATGTCTGAGTATAAGTGATGTTCCACTAGGTAGCATAAGGCATACATCTCCTTCACCCTCAATGTCTATGCCGTACCATCGGCAAGTGCACACATCCACGACTCTCACCTGAGAATCGTCAAAACCACTCATGATGTGGAGTAACATGAAAACTGGCTAATGCATCAAGCAACCAAGCCATATGTGTGCTATCAAATGAACAAGAGGAATCATGAGATGAACCATAGGAGAAAGTGATATCACCATCACTAGCATAATCAAATACCATAGACTCTCCTAAAATCACTACCTGACTTGCATCACATGCATATCTCTGACATTTTCATCACACCCACCTGAAGCAATGTCGTCAAATATGGCCCTCATGACCACAATGCCAACATCAAAGCTGTTGATGTGATCTATGTCTCACATGAGTCAATGGACTTGCATACATATCATGTAGTCTCTACCATAATGCACTACTCGTCTCCTCATACATAACAGACTCATATATAGAATCCACAAGCTGTAATAAGATAGAGGAACTGGCCAATGCATCCATATCCATGCATACATTATCGAGCATGTCACGAGGCCTCTACGCATCTCTATGCACATACATGTGTAACCCTGCACGAACCAATGTATACCACATGCGAGCTTTCCATCGCGAAAAGTTAGTGCCATCAAACTGAGAAGATACCATGTTGGCAATCTAAGAGACTAGCAATGTAACAAGAGACTAGAAACAATACTCTATCACCAATAGGATCATACATGCATATCCATATGCATAACTCACGTCATAAATGTCTCCTTGGAGAAGAAACCATGTGAAACCACCTGTCATATAACCATGCATCTAGCATGCATATAAAACCATGAGCATAAGCCTACTCACCAAGTTTCCAAAGTGATCAAGTAGATGTGAAAGAACCCTATAAAAATTTTGATAGACTATCCCTTGTAAACTGAGCAATCAAACAAGATAACCCATAGCAAAAGAACAATAAGTAACCTGTCACCACCTGTCACTAATCCAACCAAAGATAATGGTAACTACATATGCCAAAAAACTAATGGCAATACATGCTAATACAATGGTGATATACCTCCCACTGAAAAATGAATCCTACAAGATGGTCCAATCTGTCAGTGATAAACTATGACCAAGTCCAAATGAATGGAGATAAGCAATGATCCAAAGCTATCACACAAGCTTCAAGATCCACTAGAGTTCTCTTATAGCATAAAAGCCATCAAAATTTCAACAACATCTCCTCTGTAAAATGGACTCTAGAACCAAAATAACCATGTGAGAATCACTATCCACATATGTCAAGAATCACACTAGCAAATAGATATCAAACCAATGACCATATGCTAAAATAATAGCCAATCAAGGTGACAAATGGATGTGCAATTGAGGCTTCAATTTGGATCATGTACCTACAAAGAAAACAAAGATACAAGTACCAACCAAGATCCAAAATAAACTCTCACAAATTTATGTGCAACCGGTAAGTAAATCCATAACCAAGTGGCATAGACAAGATAGAGACCACAATGCCACTATACATCTACTGATAATGCCATGATCAAATTATGATGACATAAACCTCAAGAAGAAGGTATACCACAATGTCATCTCACATGCCAAACATGTGATAAGATCATGCTCTACTCTCATATGAAGAAGGTACCACATTGATCATACATGGACAATGCCTTGAAGCTCTAAAAATAAGAGCTCGCACACCATAAAGTCTCTCTCGAAGAAGTTCCAAAGCAAATTGCATCTCCAAAAGCAACTAGGGTTCTTATGGTGAAAATATATTGCTCAGTGTTTTGTTGTTTCATAGGTGATAACCTCTGAATCTTAACTTTTGCTCTTCAAAAAACTTCAAGAACTCTTTCTTAGCTACATAGCTTCAAGAACTCTTTCTTGGCTACGTAACAAAACAAGCATCTACTATCAATTCCACCTTCACTTGCAGCACTACTATTTTGTATTTTGCAATTTCGGTGATCTATCGCTCAAAATTTGGACTTGTATTCTTCGACAAACTTGCAGAGGCTATTTCAAGCTACACATATCAAGTCAAATTGTCTCATTCCGATTTATAAAACTCAAGTTATAGCCAAAACACTAAATTGTTATCGAAATGATTGTAGATTCATCTTCTACATTAGTCTTCATTTTTCGAATTTTCAACAGCTTAAAACTCCGAACCAAGTTCTGTGCCCTTCTGTAAAGTCGTAGTCATTTATGTTCGCTACACATAAAACTTTAAAACGCATCAATCCGAGCTTCTTAACTCGAGTTATGGCCAAAATACTAAAATATTGTCGAGAGATGCCGACTTGCCCTTTCACCTCTTATGACCTAAGTTTCCATTGAAGCTTCTTGCACATAAGCCTTCAGCAAGCTCTAATACCAATGAAGGGATTTGGTGTGTAGAACAAGAGGAGCAAGGAGGAGATGAAGCAAGAGAGAGGAGAGAAGAGACGCGCACACATGCGTGGGAGCCTCGAAACCCACATAATGATCTCTCTTGAGGCAATGCTCTATATATATATATATATATATATATATATATATATATATATATATATATATATATATATATATATATATATATATATATGGGGTAAGGTCACATGACCCTTACATCCCCAACACCTAGAACCTAATCCAAGGTATGCAAATACATCTCACATAACGCGTAGCTTGCCCTTCTATATAAATGAAGTACAAAGTTGGACCACTGGCATCATTTCATAGGAAAAAATAAAACATAGACTCATAGACAACATAAGGCATAACATATGTGCACGAGGTAATAGACTCCAAGATCGCCAAGGGCTTCAAAATTCTCCTTCAATCATTGCTCCAATGCTATTATTCATTGTGTTGTGGTACCATGATCTCATATCAAGCTTTCCCCAAGCCAACCATCTTTGTCCTTTTTCAATCATGCAAAGGTATTTTTGCTTGCGTAACATCGATTCCTGGCAAAATATTTCCATCTGTAGTTCCATCTCAAAGGAATATGAAATGTTGATTAGGCCCCCTGTATCTTGAATCCATCAAAGCCTTCCCTCCTAGTGCACACTGCTTCCTGCAAGGCACTCTATCCCAATGCATTCTACAAGCTCCACTCAGCACGTGTTGCCCTAAGCAACTCGCCAAAGGCAGCATCTCCCAATCGATCAACTTGTAGATGCTTTGGTTGCTTCTAGCCAACAAGAAAAAGAGGATCACTTGTCTAAAGCATGAAAACATCTACATGCCAAAATGTTCTACGGATGTCGTCCCTAAGCAACAATCAACTATTGGAACTTAGCAACAATTCATCATCAAACTGAAATGGGTCCCTCATGAAGGAGTTGCATTACTTCCAATTCTTGAGTGCCCCATAAGAGCAAGAAATTACATACGATGCGGGACACCATGGTTGTAAGTCTTCAGAAAAAAATGACCACCAAAAGTGGTGAATAAGATTCGGTCTGGAAACCATAACATAATGATAGTTGTAGCCCATCGCAAGAGAATCATGTTGTGGACTCCAACCAATAGAGCCAAGGGGGGTTAAGGTAAGAAGGCACAAATTTTTGCAGAGAGCTTGTGCCTCCCTACAAGATAGTATGATATCTTCATGTATGTCACCATGCATGAACAAAATAAGAAAAAGAACAATCGGACACAAACTCCAAGAACAAGAAACAAGGAACTGAATTAAAGAAATACTCTAAAGAAAAATGTTGGAGGCCATGATAGGCGATGTAAGAAGAGAGAGATTTATCATTAGCTCCAATTCCATATTCATGCAATAAATTGTCCTTAAAGGCTCTTCACACTAAATACTCCATTCACCATCCAAATAGACCTTAACGTATGTTCTTACATTAATTAGATACTAGCACTACTAAGGGTTGCAAGATCTTTATGTTCCCCTAAGATGTATGAAACTTTATTTCCTCTTTTAATAGGTGGAAAATCAAGTGATGGTCCAAATGATGCAATTTCTCAGCCTTTAGAGGTTCCACATGATGATGTTGATCATTCCATTTTTTATGTAGATTTACATGAAGCACTTGTTGATGATAGGGCTGATATAGATGAGGGAAAAACTATGCCTAAATGGCTAGTTCAGACTTTGAGAGATAGCAAATTAGATGCACCTCTATCATATCATACTCATTCAGGCTCTCGTAGTGCTTCGTTTGCATTATATTGCTATGCGATGGTTGCCTCTGGTCTTTGTGATGAGAATGGGTCTGTTTCTTTAGATGAAGCCCAAAATTCAAAAAATTGGATGGCTACTATGCAATCCAAAATGATGCTATTATGAAGAATGATACCTTGTATTTATGTGATTTGCCTTCAAACAAAAGGCCATTGGCACTAAATGGGTATATAAATTGAAACATAAGCTTGATGGGATAGATGACAAGCATAATGCCATGCTTGTTGCAAAAGATTGTGCTCAAGAGAGAGGCATTTATTTTGATGAGATCTTTGCTCCCACATGTCGAATGAATAGTGTTTGTAGCATATGTGCCCTTGCAGCTCATAATGGTTGGAATGTACATCAATTGGACATTAAAACTGCATTTTTGAATGGTGAATTACATGAAGAAGTGTATGTATTTTAGCCCCTGGTTTCATATAGAAAGGGCATGAAAACAAAGTGTGCACATTGAAAAAGTCATTACATGTTTTGAAGCAAGCACCATGTGCTTGGTATGAAAACATATATGATTACTTGATTGCACATGGTTTTGAGAACAATCCAATTGAGAGCACCTTTTATGTTAAGCATGCATATGATGTACTTCTGATCGTCATAGTATATGTTGATGACATGGTGCTCACTCGTTCTAATGAGAAGTATATTGCTGAATTCAAGGTTGATTTTCATGCCTCTTTTGAGATGTCAAATTTGGGGCATTTGCATCATTTTTTAGGCATTCAATTTATGCAAGTTGATGGGGGAATAACTTTGTATCAAACAAAATATATTGACACATTATTGCAATGTTTTGGCCTTGAAAATTGTAGATATATTTAGGTAGTGATGTGTGTGAACACTCTAGGACCGCCGGGGCACTTTTTTCCCTCTTTAGGAGGTTTTTTTTCCCCCGGCTTGTATATACGCCTATTGCCCTAATGGGCTACTTATCTTTGTACATTCTCTAGTAATACATTCAGTCTTGTGTGTTGTGCTCCAAGCTTCTTCCTCTTCCTTGTGCTGTTCGCGTGCTTCCGCAGACGTCTAACTCCAACAATTGGTATCAGAGCAGGTCGTTGATTCTTCTAGGGCGCCGTCGACACTCCTCCGTTTGCAGTCTCAGATTCGCACAAAATTTGGTGAGCATACTCAGGGTGTTTTCGAGATCAAAACAGCTTTGTTGTGTGGTGCCGAAATCGCGATCTGAGCTCGTTTCGGCCTCCGAACGCACTATCGCAGTGCTTGTGCAGGCTATTTCATCCTTTTATGCCAAAGGTATATACCAGTTCTTGTTCGCCAGTTTAAGCGTCTCGAAGTCTGCTACAGGTCTAGCAGAACTTGTCTGGGCAGTTCTATTCAACTTTTTGAGATACAGTCAATTTTCTGCATCAAGGTATTTTAGTCACCGGCCATGGCTGAAAGCAGTGATGTATTCCGTATGTTGGTTGTTGAGGATAAGTTGGATGGTACCAACTACCCATTATGGGCTTATATGATGCGACATGTACTGGTTGCAAAAGGATTGTGGAACATTGTGCAGGGTGTTGAAAGACGTCCTGTTACACCTGTAACGACAGGTACTACAAATACAGGTGTTGGAGCTGATGAAGATGGTGTCGAAGATGATATTCCGCAGATTCTTGTTCGTGCTGTTGTTTCTGTTGCACCTACTACAGAGCAGATTCGTTGGGATGGCAGAGATGCCCAAGCACATGCATTGATAGCTTTGTCTGTCAAACGTGCCATTATTCCTCACATTCGCTCTTGCAGAACAGCAAAGGATGCTTGGGATACACTTACCACTTTGTACCAGGCTAGGAATGAGGCTCGTGTTGCTTACCTCCGAAAACAGTTGGAGCATGAGCACATGAATGAAGGTGATTCTATGGATAGTTTCCTAACAAAGATCAAAGACCTGAATGAACAATTGATTTCTGCTGATGAGGTTATACCAGATAGCTCACTTGTGCAGACCGTTCTGAATGGCCTTCCTGATTCATATCAGAGTTTTGCCTCTACTCTTCGATTGATGATGAAAGGCAATCCGAATGCCTTGTCATTTGAGGAATTAGTCTCTGTTCTGTTGCAGGAAGATCAGTCCAGGCAGAACAGGTCCATTATGCGTGTTGCAGATCAAGCTTTCCTGGCTAGTCAGAAGGGAAAAGGAAAATGGAGCTCTTCTACTAGTAAGCAGAAATCTACAAATGCTGCACAATCGAAGAACCAGGATAAAGATGAGAAGAAATCAGAAAAGCAGAAATTGTTCTGCAAGTACTGTAAAGGAAATGATCATATTATAAAGAACTGTCCAAAACTGGCTGCTAAAGAGGCAAAGAAGAAAGAGGCTGGAATGGTTGTTGCAGAGGCCTCTACACCAAAAACAGAGTCTGCAAATCTTGTGCAGGAAGAAGAATGGGCGTTTACTACTGTTTGCAGTTTTGACCCATCTTCTCATGATCAGTGCATGTCTGCAGTAGACTCAGATGTTTGGTACTTTGACAGTGGGGCAACCAAACATATTACCTCGCAGCGTAGTTTCTTCTCTTCACTCGAGCCTGCCCCTACAGGGAATACTGTCACATGCGCCAATAACTCCTCTTATCCTGTTATGGGAGTTGGTAAGATCATTCTGACTACTGCTGATGGTAGTTCTTTCACTTTGTCAGATGCTTTATTTGTGCCAGGGATCAACAAGAACCTGTTATCAGTTTCTGCATTAGCCAAGATTGGCTTGGTTGTGAAATTCGTTGATGACAGGTGTACAGTCCATGATCTCTCAAATGGCGATGTGATTATTGCTTCTGGCATTTTATGTCGTGGGCTGTATAAGCTCATAGACTATGAAAAATCTATGAATGATTCGGCATGTGCAGTTCATGATTCTCAGGCTATGTCAGATGCAAAGCTTTGGCATGCACGCTTTGGTCATCTGAATTTTGCTAGTTTGTTACGCCTGCAGAAATCTGAAATGGTGTCCTCTTTGCCCAAACTTGA
This sequence comes from Ceratopteris richardii, assembly GCA_020310875.1. Lineage (NCBI taxonomy): Eukaryota > Viridiplantae > Streptophyta > Polypodiopsida > Polypodiales > Pteridaceae > Ceratopteris > Ceratopteris richardii. The sequence goes on along the minus strand of CM035437.1, from coordinate 75,944,874 downwards.
GGCACCTGGAAAACATGTTTGTGAAGGCTGTATTTTGGGCAAAATGCAGCGTTCTTCCTTTCCAAAAGATGGTTCAGTTCGGGCTATGCAGAAATTGCAGCTTGTACATAGTGATGTCTGTGGTCCTATGCAGACACCCTCTTTTGGAAATTACCTTTACTTCGTGACTTTCATTGATGATTTTTCCAGGCATGCATGGGTATATCCACTCAAAGCAAAGTCCGAAGTGTTCATGTGCTTCAAACAGTTTTTGGTTTTGGCTGAAAATCTGTCAGCATGTAAAATGGGCACCCTCCGTTCTGATCGAGGGGGGGAATATATGTCTTCAGATTTTAATGCATTTCTGGCTGAACGTGGGATAAAACACCAGTGTACAGTGCCGTATACACCTCAACAGAATGGAGTTGCTGAACGAAAGAACAGGTCACTCATGGAGATGGCGAGGTGCATGGTCAAAAGTCAGGCTTTACCACATAGTTTCTGGCTTGAGGCTGTCATGTGTGCAGCATATGTACTGAACAGGTGTCCCACGAAAGCGTTGCAGTCTATCACTCCATATGAGGCTTGGCATGACCGCAAGCCATCTGTTGCTCATCTGCGTGTTTTTGGTTGTTTGGCATATGCATTAGTGCCTGAACAACATCGCAGAAAATTGGATGATAAGGCAGTAAAATGTATTTTTGTTGGGTACAGTTCTGAAAGTAAAGGCTATCGTCTGTATCATCCACAGACTAAACGCATTCTGGTTAGCCGTGATGTTGTCTTTGTGGAAGATGCTATTCAGCCATTGCTTTCATGTACTAAGGAGACATCTGTTAGCTCCAAAGACATGTATGATACTTTGATGCCTCTTTTTACAGGTGGACAGGCTAGCGCTGGTCCTAATGAGGCAACTTCTCAGCCTTTGCAGGTTTCATATGATGATGCAGATCATGCCATTTCTGATGCAGATTTACATGATGCACTTGTTGATGAGAGAGCTGATATTGAACAGGCAAAAACTATGCCAAAATGGCTGGTGCAGACTTTGCGTGACAGCAAATTAGATGCACCTTTGTCATATCGTACTCGTTCAGGCTCTCATAGTATCTCCTTTGCATCAGATTGCTATGCTATGGCTGCATCTAGTCTCTGTGATGAGAATGAGCCTGTTTCTTTTGATGAAGCACAAAATTCAGAAAATTGGATGGCTGCTATGCAATCTGAATATGATGCTATAATGAAGAATGGTACATGGTCTTTATGTGACTTGCCTCCTGGCAAGAAGGCCATTGGCACTAAGTGGGTATACAAGCTGAAGCGTAAACCTGATGGTACAGTTGACAGGTATAAGGCTAGGCTTGTTGCTATAATGAAGAATGGTACATGGTCTTTATGTGACTTGCCTCCTGGCAAGAAGGCCATTGGCACTAAGTGGGTATACAAGCTGAAGCGTAAACCTGATGGTACAGTTGACAGGTATAAGGCTAGGCGTAGGAAAGAGGCATTGATTTTGATGAGACCTTTGCACCTACATGCCGTATGACTACTGTTCGGAGCATTTGTGCACTTGCAGCCCATCATGGTTGGAATGTACATCAGTTGGACATTAAAACAGCATTTCTGAATGGTGACTTGCATGAAGAAGTGTATGTTTTTCAGCCCCGTGGCTTTGTGCAGAAAGGGCATGAAAACCAGGTGTGCAGGTTAAAGAAGGCGTTATATGGTTTAAAGCAAGCACCACGTGCTTGGTATGAGAAAATACATGCCTATCTGATTGCACATGGTTTTGAGAACAGTCCAACTGAAAGCACCTTATATGTTAAGCGTGCTAATGATGTGCTTTTGATCATTGTTGTCTATGTAGACGACATGCTGCTCACTGGTCCTCTTGAGAAGCATATTGCTGATTTCAAGGCTGATTTGCATGCCTCATTTGAGATGTCTGATTTGGGGCATTTGCATCACTATTTGGGCATTCAGTTTATGCAAGTTGATGGTGGAATGGCTTTGTGTCAAACGAAATATATTGACACATTATTGCAGCGTTTTGGCCTTGAAGACTGTAAGCCTATTGCCACTCCTATGGAGACAGGTTTATGATTGAGTCTTCATGATGCTGGAGATGCATTTGATGCTGTTCTCTATCAGCAGGCTGTTGGATGCTTGATTTACTTATGCACTACTCGGCCAGATATTCAGTTTGCTGTCTCACAGATGAGCAGGTTTATGCATTGCCCAGGAGTCACGCATTGGAAAGCGGTTCAGCGCATCTTTCGCTACTTGAGTGGTACTCGGCTACTTGGGTTGTTTTATCCCAAGGGGGGATCACTACCGCCAGATTTGCATGCTTTTTCTGACTCAGATTGGGCTGATTGCTATGACACTCGTGTGTCCACCAGTGGTTTTTGCTTCATGCTTGGTAGCTCATGTATATCTTGGTTGAGCAAGAAGCAGCCTACTGTGGCCACTTCCAGTTGTGAGGCTGAGTATAGGGCAGCTTTCACAGCGACTGTTGAGTGTGTGTGGCTCAGACGCCTTATGGCTGATTTGGGTGTTGGCCAGTCTTCTGCCACCACCATCTTCACTGACAGTCAGAGCGCATTGGCAGTTGCGAGGAACCCTGTGTTCCATGCTCGCACTAAGCACATTGAGGTGCATTATCACTATGTCAGGGAGAGGTTCTCTGCTGGGGAGATCAGCTTGGCATATGTGCCCACGCAGGAGAACATTGCAGACCTTTTCACGAAGGCTCTGCCTAGGGAGAAGTTTGAAGCTTTCCGCAAAGCTTTGGGCTTACTTCCTTTTGTGGAGTGATTTCCACATAGCTCGGCACTTCCTTATACATGAGTGCCAGCTCCTTGTTCACCGCATCACTCCCAGGGGGGATTTGTAGATATATTTAGGTAGTGATGTGTGTGAACACTAGGACCGCCGGGGCACTTTTTTCCCTCTTTAGGAGGTTTTTTTCCCCCCGGCTTGTATATACGCCTATTGCCCTAATGGGCTACTTATCTTTGTACATTCTCTAGTAATACATTCAGTCTTGTGTGTTGTGCTCCAAGCTTCTTCCTCTTCCTTGTGCTGTTCGCGTGCTTCCGCAGACGTCTAACTCCAACAAAAATTGCAACCTGTTGCCACTCCTATGGAAATAGGTTTACAATTGAGTCTTCATGATGATGGAGATGCATTTAATGTTGTTCTCTATTAGCAGGTTGTTGGATGCTTGATTTACTTATGCATAACTCGGCTTGATATTCAGTTTGTTGTCTCTCAGATGAGCAGGTTTATGCATTGCCTAGGTTTCAAGCATTGGTAGGTGGTAATGAACATCTATTTCACCACTTGAGTGGTACTCGATTACTTGGATTATTTTATCCCAAGGAGGGATCATTACTGCTAGATTTACATGCTTTTTTTGACTCAGATTGGGCTAGTTGCTATGACATTCATGTGTCCTCTAGTGGTTTTTGCTTCATGCTTGGTAGCTCATGCATATCTTGGTTGAGCAAGAAGTAGCCTACTATGGCCACTTCTAATTGTGAGATTGAGTATAGGCAAGTTTTTATAGCGACTGTTGACTGTGTGTGGCTCAAATGCCTTTTGGCTAATTTGGGTGTTGGTCAATATTTTTCCACCACCATCTTCACTGAAAATAAAAGTGCATTGGAAGTTGCAAGGAATCCTATGTTCCATGCTTGCACAAATCAAATTGAGGTGCATTATCATTATGTCAGGGAGAGCTTCTCTACTGGAGAGATCACTTTGGCACATGTGTGCACATAGGATAATGTTGCAGACCTTTTCACAAAGGCTCTAACTAGGGAGAGGTTTGAAGCTTTTTGCAAAGCTTTGGGCTTACTTCCTTTTGTGGATTGATCTTTTTCCACATATCTTGGCACCTCCTTATACATGAGTGCCAACTCGTTGTTCACCACATCACTCTCAAGGGGATTTGTTGATATATTTTGGTAGTGATGTGTGTTTACACACTTAGGACTGCTAGTGCACTTTTTTCCCTCTTTAGGAGGTTCTTTTTCCCCCATTTGTATGTATGCCTATAACCCTAATGGGTTACTTATCTTTGTATATTCAATTGGTAATTCATCCAATGTTGTGTTGTGTTCCAAGATTCTTCTTCTTCTTTGTGCTATTCGTGTGCTTCCCTAGACCTCAAGCTCCAACATGAATCAGTGAAAAGCAAAAGCAAGATCTTTTAGTGGGGAGATGAGCAAAAGCAAAGTATGGGAAGGTTGAAAATTGGAGTTGATATAGCTTCAATATTGCACATGTGGATCCCAATCAAACATTTGTGGCTGAAAATAACACAAGTGATTATTTTATCAAAGTATTTATAGTTCAAGACTACTAATCAATTTTTTTGTATGGAAAAAGTTATAAGAACCTCAAAAAAATTACTTTTTCTATGAGAATCATTTGTGTGCAATTGTTCATGATTTGAAGAAGTGGCATGATTATGTATATGTTGCAAAAGTTACCATAGTGTTTGATGAAGAGAGTGTCAAGTGGCGTTTTGATCAAATAAACATTAAAGGTGATACAACCTAATGGAAAAAGAACCTTTAAAGAGTTTTACTATTATCTTATTTACAAGATAAGAAAATCTCGCTTAGCCACATCCCTATGCTAAATGGATTGAGTTTTAATGAGGTCACCAATGAGCTACTTTGGCCCATTAAAGGAAGATTTAGGCTCGATCTTGCATCTTTGACATATGAGAAGCCATTGATAACTAGTTAAGACCAATTTCTATTGCTTTGTGCTACATTAGGAGATCCTTGACTACGTGCTTAAATGCAACAAATGTGAAGACAATAAAGCTGAAAGATCAAAGATTGGAGGTCTTCTCCATTCTTTGAATATCTCCATGGAAAATAGGAGAGCATGTTCATGGATTTTGTAGTAGGACTACCCAAGACACAAAGAGGGCATGATTCAATCTAGTTAACTCTAGATAGGATAGCCAAAATGGCTAGGCTTATTCCAACATATAATACGTTGAAGACATACAACTCGCTAGATTCTTTACAATGAACTTGTACCAATTATATGGTCTTCTATTAGCCACTATTTTAGATTGGGATAGGAAGCTCACCAACCACCTTTGGAGAGAATTATTCAAATGGTTGGACACTAAACTTACCATAAGCACAATCCACACATCCACCATCAATCTTCAAATGGTTGGACATTAAACTTACCATGAGAACAATCCGCCAAAATTACCATGAGCACAATCCACACATCCATAGATGGATGGGTAGACTAAAAAGATTATCCAAACCCTATAAGATATGCATATGAACAACCTTCTGATTGGGAAGAGTACCTATGTATAATAGAGTTTGTATATAATAGTGCTAAGTACTCTTCCATGGGACATAGTTCATTTATGCTTATGGGAGGTTTCAACCAAAAGAACTTTATGTAGTAGGATTATACCATGAGAAGGTCCAAGCTACAAAGTTTTGGAACCAGATGTCTTACCAACTCCAACTTCCAGAGGATAGTTAGATCCATCTAGTCTTCTATGTGAGTAGCCTAAAACAAAATTCGGGTGAATATAACAACCTCATCCTAGAAAATGAGGTTTTAGAGTCTATCTTTTTTCAATCTATTCCACATGAGCAAGAAAGGATACTATGTACTCAAGAAAAATATACTTAAAGTCAACTTTGTAAAGAGTGACTAGTAAAGTGGAAGAATAGTTCAAAAGATAGTGTTACATGGGAGAGGGTGAGCATCATTTAGATATGGTTTCCTAATTTTGAACTACCTTCCAAAGAGGCCTCTTAAGGGGGAAGGACATGGGGAGACACTGGACAAAGATGATCATTTACATACGGTACATATGGTTCAAGGGGAAGGAAATGTGACATGGGAGCTAGTGGATGAGGGGAATTGGGAACCTCACACATCGCTATTCACATGATTGCCATGTGTCACTCATGTGAGGGGCCATTTGATTGCTTCACATAGTGAGAGTTGAGATAAGGATTTAGGTAAGGTGGACACTTAGTAGAGAGGAAAAAGAGATGCATCTCATACGGTGGAGTTCATGCAAAAAATCATCATCATGTTCTTTGTGATTTGTCTGCATAAACTCACAAACCTATAGCAAAAAGGGAGGTCCTTTCCCTCGACAACGTATATGATGTAGATGAGATAGACCCATAATATTGGACCATATGTATGGACAAATAATATTTGAACTACAATAGTGTCCTTAATAGGGTTGTACAAAATACATGACCAAGTTGTACACAATACATCGTGAGACTAGATATGAGTTCGTCCTAAAATCACAAAATAATAGGAAGAAAAGGCAAGGTAGGGGGACAAAATACTACTAGGTAAGATATAATTCAAACTTAAAATTGCTTACTTCTCGAGAGTAGCTCCTAGACATCCCAAATTTTACATTGGCAAGACAAAGAAGCTAGTTGTTTGGGATGATTATTGATGCTTATGTAGTTTAGGGGAATGAAGAAGTATGGAGTTGTTCATGATACAATGAATAATGCATTCGTTTTATAATAAGACCTCGATCTCTTAATGCTGAAAATCTAACTGTTAGAAGCCCTTGAAATTGGTGTTCCATAAAGATCTTGGATCGATAAGATTTTATGAACATATTCAACTAGGCGATGGCATACTTCCATATGGTGGTCCCTTCATGCTGCTTGAATGGAGTTTTTCTGCCTCAAAAGGTCTTATCTGTAGCTTAAGGAGGTCTCTAATGATGGTCCCTTCATACTTCTTGACATGAGTTTATCTGCTTGAAAAGTTCTTGTGTGGGAGGAGGATTTAATTGTGCACTTGGTTTTGTTTGTTTGTTTTCCAATCTAAAACCTACTTTTTGACCAATTTGACTTTAAAGAGCAACCTTGTAGCTAAATGGGCACAATACTCTCACGGATAGAGGCATACAACTTCCCAAAAGTCATTGGCCTAGATGGTAAGGATAGCCTAAAAGAGAGTTGGAACTTTTTTTTTTGAGAGTACGATGAATTTGAAACACACTCACATACTCGACCTCGTAAGGTAGAGCCACCCATCTTTGAGGAACTCACCTTGAAGGCCCATTTGTTTCCACGAATATGGTTACGAAAACCTCTTGTTGTGTGGCCTAGCAATTCTTACACCATATCAAACGGCACACCACATTGTGCCCACTTGAAGGCGACCACACTCCAATGTGTCGACCAAGTCTAAATAGAGTCTTTATGTGGTATCGAACCCTCAAATTTCTATCCATGCTCTAGGACGAACCATAGATGGCATTCATATTGTTCTTCCATTTTTTTAAAACAAAAAATTTCTAGGGAGTTCATCTTATGATCTAGTATCTCTATACAGAACATACCACACACTCCTAGGACCCCTTGAAAGTACACACACTTGTCCGAACTCATGTTTTTCCATTGCTTATAAGCATATCACCTCACACATGGGATGCAATCATACATGGGAGCTTGAGACTTGGAGGCCATCAAATCTGCATGTTCGTACTATGCATGATAATTTGTAAAGCCTTGGTGTGAATGAATATTAATTGTGATGTTAAGGTTATGCACGCCACATGAGCAGTCGCCCCAAGGCTAATAGCTTTACTGTTTTTCTGGTTTTTCCAAATACGCCTGTCGCTTGGCTTGGGTCGTATGTATTTACAGTCGTCCGAGCTGTGAATAATACCGCTGTCGCACGGCTTGTATGTGTTAACAGTCGTCCGAGCTGTCGAAGTGCTTCCCCATACTTGAAACGCTTTTCCCAAATGGCGAGCGACCCATTTCTGTGCTTTGTCATCGATCCTGGTAGCAGTAGCGCAGGGGTTGCTGCAAAGGATCCTATATCCCTGTTCACGCAGCAAAACGTCGTGCTGTACGCGCCTCCTCTGCGTATCGTTGCCCCTCCCGGCGTTCAGCCTTTCCTCCCCCCTTCCTTCGATCCCCGGATCCTGATCAATGGTCATCACCCAGCGGACCTGTTTTCCCAGGGCTCGGCTGTTAACTTTAGTGGTGTTGATCAAGCTCGCCCTGGCATTGGTGTCAATGATGGCCTTAGAAGTTTTACGCCAGCCGATAGCCAAAATCATACAAATAAGGATCCGCGGTCCAAGCACAATGTTAAAGACCATGGGAAGCACAAATCAACGAAGAAGGCCGGTTCATTTCGGCCTGGCCGTTCTACTGTCAAAGCTACGGGCTCCTCTTTTGGGTATCCAAGCAATGGTGCTCAAGAGAGTCCGCGTGCTTCAACTGGGACCACTCTTCATGCCAATAAACAGATTCTGTCGGCTTCAAGCGGGCCCAATGAGAAGCGTATAACTCCTGACTCAGAGAAAAAAAGCCCATTAAATTCAGTTAAACCTTTTCTTGCAGAAGGCGTTGCTCTTGAAGCAAAGAAACGAATTTGGGAATGTAAGCCAAAGCATTCTGCAAAGAAACGTCCTTCAACGGAAGGACATTCTATTTTGCATGCTTTTCCACAGAGAGCTGTAACGGATACTTTGCGGATTTCTGATGCCTTACGCAGAAACATAATGCATGAGGAGGAACTCAAAGGAAAGGAAGCAAACAAAGGGGCCAGACCAGATTTGACCGCAGGTAGCATCATAAATTCAAATGGCCTTGCGGTAAATAGGTCGCAGAAAGTGGTGGGTTCAGTCCCTGGAATAGAAGTGGGAGCTTTATTTTACTTCAGAATGGAGATGTCCAGTGTGGGTTTGCACGGTCCAATCCAGCCTGGAATTGAATATCTTACTGCAAAGGAGAGTGAATTTGAAACGCCAGTTGCTATAAGTATCATTTCCTCAGGTGGTTATGATGCAAAAGATGATGGTGAAGAACTTGTATACACAGGTCAGGGTGGTAAAAGTGCGGATGACAGTAAGCAAAGGGAGGACCAAAAGTTAGAAAGGGGTAATTTAGCCATGAAGGGGAGCATGGAGCACAAGGTGCCTGTTCGCGTAACAAGGGGCATTAAAGATTCTGCTAGTCCGTCGGGAAAAACATATACATATGATGGTCTATACATGGTTGAAGAATCATGGTCTGAAAAGGGCAAATTTGGTTTTGAAGAATTTAAGTTTAAGTTGCGGAGATGTCCTGGCCAACCTGAGCTCGGATCAGGTTTACTTAAACTCTCTAATGTCCTAAGGTATAAACCAAACCAAAGAGAAGGACTTTGCTTGAAAGACGTGTCCAATGGCAAGGAAGGTCTGCCTGTATGTGTTGTCAACTCAATTGATGGGCCGTCTATCCCTCCGTCCTTGGAGTATTCAACTACTGTGCATTATTCCCTTGAAACTTCTTTTTCTGAACAGTTTGGAAGGGCAGAGGGTTGTGCTTGTGAGGGATCATGTACATCTTCACAGACATGTTCATGTTGTGTGGCAAATGGAGGTTCCTTTGCTTATTTGAGTGACGGCATTCTAGTGCAAGAAAGGGGTTTAATCTATGAATGTGGCAGCAACTGCAAGTGCTCATTTGGCTGCAAGAATCGTTTGACTCAAAGAGCATTGAAGTATAGGTTGGAAATTTTCAAAACAAGTGACAGAGGTTGGGGTTTGAGGTCTTGGGATACCATTCCTGCAGGGGGCTTCATCTGTGAATATGTTGGGAATGTTGTCCAAGATCCACAAACTTTGACGACAAGAGATTTTGTTCTGGATCTCAGCAGGGTTCCTAAAAATATTCCAGCTTGGGGGGATGTATCTAAACTCCTTGATAGGCATTCGGTGAAAGCTATCTCAAATGCTCCGAGGCCAGATCTGATAGTTGACTCAAGTCAAATGGGCAATGCAGCCCGTTTTATTAATCATAGCTGTTCTCCTAATGTGTTAGTTCAATGTGTTTTGCGGGATTATCAAGATACCAAACAGCCTCATGTTATGCTTTTTGCAATGGACAATATCCCACCATTCAGAGAATTGACAATTGATTATGGGTCTCATCCCCCTTCTTTGAACTACGAAGTGTTTGAGAGGGAATGTCTCTGTAAATCTGTAGAATGCAAGGGCACATTTTATCAGTGATTTTGATGATATACTCTTAAAGATTATGCACCAGTATACATCTATATGGTGAGAACATAACCTCTCTGTGCTTTATCATTGGTACTTTGTTTTCCATGTTTTTTTACTTGCACCATGGTAAAGGGAAGCATCACCCTTACATTTTTCTGCTTTTTACGAATCCCCATATAAAACAGATGCAGATGTTATGCTGACGGTTTTAACTAGCTTATTTCCTTGTGTATGAATCCAAGACCACTTTATGTCAAAGCATATGATACTTTACTTGATTATGCTTATCACATTGGTATTTTTTATCAAGTGTGTTTGGCTGTCATTCAAAGTGTTTCTAATTATCAAAGGTTGTAATAGCTGCATATTAGTAATGTGCCATGTTCCGACTTGTTTTTATTAAACAACATCAAGTGTTTAGCCATCAGGCCATTTTAAGGATCATGCTGAGTGCTAAATGTCAAGGGATTTACTTTAATAAGTGAACATGTGCTCTTTTTTTTTTTTTTCTTTGTTTCTTTATAGTTCAGTATTTTGCTATTGGCATTTTTTGGGCTATTATCTACTTTGCCCTTACTCATGTAGCTTGTGTTCAATTTATTTTGTCTTATCCACATAATTTAATCTCTTTTCTTTTTGAATGAAATAGATCTACTTTTATATAGGATAAGTATTGAAGGAAAGTTTAGCTAGGCCAAAGAAACATCGAGATTGTGTACTTGTCTTTGGTAGTACTTTATTGGACGTTCACATCCCTTTATATTCTATTTAGTAAGCCATATGAAAGGACCTTCTTGAGTGATTTACAAGTATGATTGCTAGAAAGTCAAAGTGGAACACTATTTTAATGTTATGTGTAGTATGTAAGGTCAAAGTAAGACAATGGTGTTTATGTGAAATAATTCACTTTTTGTACTTCCCTTCGATTTTTTAGTGGTCTTAGTCATAGGTATTTTTAAAGTTTTGTCTCAATTTAAATTCCAGTTAGGGTGTCTACAATAATTATCTCAAATAATCTAGAGGGGACCTTCCTAGGTGATCCCATGAATGGGTGTTCAGAAGTTGCGTTGTGACATTATTTTCATTTACGTGTAGTGTAAAGGATGAACCAATTCTACCAAGAAGAAATAACATTAAGAATGATATTGTGGTTTACAAAGGTGCTCTGAGTGTGGTGTCAATTAATTTTTTTCTATAATGGATGAATAACTTATGTGATTCTGAAGTCATTTTTATATTTAGGCTTATAAACTTGGATTTGAAGTTGAAAATTAAGGGAGCGGAAGTTTCAACTTCCAAGCGGTGATTACAATGTTTGGGTGAAGTTATGATTCAATTTTAAACTTGTCCAACTTTCTACCAATTAAGGTCTTCACATTCATTGTTTGGTCGATCCGTTAGAGGTTTTATTAAGTTGATCATAGATTTCTCAATACAGTTTGGTCAACTTTTAAACTTTTTATCAACTTGACTTTAGAGCTTAGCATTAAAGAATAAAATTATTAAGAATTCTAGAAAATATTATTTTTCATGAGAAAATACATGAAAAGTTATTTTGAGATTTTAGACACCATTATTTGGCCTTAACCATGATTGAGACAATCTTCGGAAAGTCTTTTTGCATTAGGTGGGTTGTGGGAGCTTCCAAGTTTGAACATAATGATCAAAATAAGCTTGAAACCTTGGGTTCATATTTGTTGATCTTGGTAGCCATATTGACCAATTAGTGTAAGAACATAGCTAAGCTCAATCTTGAAGAGTGCCAAATTCCTTCACTTGCAAACAAGACAATGGAGGAAAAAAATAAAGCACAATACCTTGTGGTTTTGTGTCACATTGGTGACCAGTGTTTCAGTTCTTTGTTGTTGGTTGTGAAAAAGAATTGGTCAATGTTAATTTTGGGTCAAGGAGTGACCCAACGCCTGTGCATGCATGTACACTAGACTTTGGCTACTGAGTAAACTTAGGTGTTGCATGTTCCTACAAGGTAAGGAGTTTGGAATGTTGGCCCTCTTTCAAATTTAAAGGCAAAAGCTTGCAAGTTGATGGAGACATCTCACAAAATTATCAGTTTTATGACGAGATGGGAGGTGGAGGAATGCAATTGCCTGGTGCAATAGGTTGGATGATCCTACAACCAAGTGGCCATCTGGATGGGACGAGGTTTCCTTTTGTTGCCCAATTCAACCTCCTTGACTAGGTTCCTCTCCATTAATGTGTCTAGCAGCTCCTCAATTCCTCCATCCTTTGTCTCTTTCATTACCTTGCTTCACATAGTTGTAGTGTCATATGAAGGAGCAAATAAATATCAATACTTTCCTCTTTTTCTTGCATCCAACCTGTAGGAATTTCAGGGATTAGAAAATCATCGTCTATATCTGCTTGCTTGGCGTTCTTGTTGTTACTAGTTTCCTTTTCTGCATCTACATCAGTATCATCTGGATGCACTTTAGGGGCTATTTATTTCCTTGTGATGACAAAATATGGGTTCACCCAAACTAACACCTTGGATTGTTTTCTATTCTCATGCAAATCAACATTGGATTCATCCAGGGAAATGCCATAACAAGGGAAGTTATTACCTACCTCCAGCCATGCAAGTAAGTATGTCTTCTTTCTCATCCTCACTTGAAATAGGATACACAGGATCTTGCCCAATACTAATGTTGACTGTTTGAGTCATCCTTGTATGTCCATGATAGTCAAGTCCTTCTTCTAGGTGAATCTGATTCAGCTCATTACCCTTATGCTTTACCCATATTGTATGTTTACCCCAATCATGTGGGATACTTGTGTGTATCAACCAAGGTCTTCCAATTAGCAATGGAAACCCTCCAGTTCATGTGGGATTCTTAGAACAACTCCAAAGTAAAAATATTACCTTGGACCAGGACCCATAGACTAGGCACCACTCCGAGGGGCTTCACCTTTCTCTAATTGACTGAAGTGACTGTAAAGTTAGCAATTCTTGGGGCATGGAGTCTGGGATTTTCCATTGTATAATTTGCCATTAAATTTATGTCTGACTTGCCATTGTTAGTCGAACAAATTACTGATTTTTTGTGCACTAACATGTTTCCATTTTGCAGAGTAACTGTTGATTTTAGGTGTTTTGCAAAGTAGGAATGCTTGTCAGCGGTGACAACTATGATTAAATGTGGTGGCTTGGAGGAGGGCAATGGTTTCCCTTAGTTGCAACGCTGAACAGGCTGATCCAAAGCGCTATGAATAAGGAGCTCGTGACATGGCAGCTCGGTGCCATAGGAAGATAACGTTTTTGTACGTCTTTGGAAGTAGGGATTAGAATAAATTTTTTTGAGGAGCTAGTGGTCCTTTCCCACTCTAGAAGTATCCTTGAGGTCTGCTGTGTATACATTTGGAGATTGTCCATGATGATGGGTATATGGCAAGTTTTTTTCCGGGAAGTTTCAAAGTAGAATTGCAGGATGAATGCTTTGACCATAGGTGTAACTCTTTGAGAAGAGGCAACTGAGAGATGGCACACGAGGCATTCAAGCAGATCAAACTCACAAGAGGCTGACCAGTTTAGAACTCCTAACTTGGATCATGAAGAGGACAAACCGAGTGGAGTTCAACATAGCAATCGGAGGCAATCGAAAGAGGCGAGGTGTAATGTGGCTATCTAAACACAAAGGTCTAATGATGTTTCCTTCCCTTTTTCATGGAGCCAAGGCTCATTGGACTGCAGAGGGATGTATATCAACAAAGGATTAATCAAGTTAAGCAATGCCAACAGTAGCTGGATGTGATGTGCATGAGGATTCAGAATATGTCCGAAGATAATGCCTTGAAGGGACGGAGGTAATTGGGCACTTCTCCTTTGGGGATCATCAGGGAAGGGTGCATGAGGAAAAGGATGAGCAGACACGCAGGGAATAGAGGGTGGTTCGTGAGGACATGCAAGTGAATTCGTGAGGGTGGTTCATGAGCAGACACGCAAGGGGTCTTCTGGGAGATGTGTGAAAAGCTAAGGGAAACTCCAGACCCAGGAGGCTGGAAGATTGCAGAGAGGATTCTTTTCTTCATAGAGTTACCTTCAAGGATGCTTTTGCTCCATAAAGGGTTCAAGAGGAAAAATACATCCACGCACCAGGACAGACAATCAAAATGTATGCGAGTAACTTTTGATGAACAGGAGAGAGAAAAGGGGAGTTCAACAGTAATCAGAGTTCAGGAACAGACAGGAGGAAATACAGGAGCTATGAGGAGGAGGACGCCCCAGTCATGAACAGGAGATTTGGAGGCACAAAAGAAAGAAAAGGAACTCAGCTTGGTTCTTAAGGGCTGATGCAGGAACCTCTACTTAGAAGGAAAAGTGCAATAGCAGATAGAGGATTTGCTTGGGATTTCAGGACGAGAAAGAGCTAAGACGTGATGGGCACTTACACCGAAGAGGGAACCTCTGTGAAGAAGAAGAAGAAAGGGCACTGGCTGGAAACTCTAGAGGCTGGAATTGATTCAAGAGGAGGAAGATAAAAGGACCCACTGACGGTCATTGTCTTTGTTTTGGGGAACTTATATATTCTGAGTACTCGATTCATGCAGATGTAAGGGGAAGATTGGTTCTTTTTGGCAATAATCAAACCTTCATCTCTTTATTCAGATGAATAAATGCTCAGAGGAATCTTGTGAGGCGTGTGCTACTCAGATTTTAGCCTGCTCCTGTGTATAGTGCTCAGAAAAGGAAGTATGGGATCCTGCATGACTGGCTCAACTTTCGAGCAGTACCAAAAAGGATTCATTATATCATATAAAGCTGGGAGCATTGCTATTGAACACTAGTACTAACTACTTGCAGGATGATTGTGCTCTTTGCTGGTGCTTTGGCATCTTGGACACTACCTTCCAAGATGGGAGTTCTTTACTTTGAAACGAAAGAAGGTCAAAAGTTCAATGGCAATAGCTGAAGAATCTGCTTATATTCGGCTCTTCATCGTCACTAAAATGTCTGAAACTTTTGGTAGTTCCTGCATGAGGTAAACCCTGACCTGGAAGCCGAGCGGCATTCGAGCCTAGAGGGGTCGTCATTGTTTTGGTGAGAACCTGTAGGAATTATTGAAGTAGGTTCAGACATCGACGTTAAGGGAGAACTTGAGAAGAAGCATGGAAGGTTGCAACTAAGGGCTTCATGGGAAAGAGAGAGAGAGGAGAGAAGGGATTTTTTTCCTTTCCCCCCCCCCCCCCCCCCCCAAAAAAAAAAAAACACATCTGGTTTTGACGAGGTGTGCATTGGGAGGTTGGCTCAGAGGGGGCATCAATCAACCAACACACATCTGGTTTTGACGAGGTGTGCATTGGGAGGTTGGCTCAGAGGGGGCATCAATCAACCAATTTTGAGAAAAAGACTGCTTCATAGAAGGAAGGAGGAATCTAGCATTCACTGAGATTGAGCGGACTGCTATGTATGCTAAAGAATAGGCCATGAGAGTTGTTTGTTGAGCCAACAAAGGGCTAGACAAAGCCATGTTCAGAGGGGACGAGATCCTACTATGTGAATAACTAGTGTTCCACATTGGGCATCCAGATATGGCTGGTCATCACAATGCAAGGAATGATATGAAGGAAAGACGAGATTGCCCATAGGAAGCTATTGAACAGAGGCCTGGGAAGAAAAGGAGTAGGGTTGGCAGCTGTGCGGAAAACTGAAAGGAGTTTCAGGATCCCAAGTAGATTGAAGGAGAGCAAAACAAGGGGTTGACACCCAAAGATGAGTGCACACATGAAACTCTAGCCATCAGATCTCATGATTAGAATCAAGTTGTCCATCTATATAGAAAGGATGGAAATGTGGCTGAACAACAACAATAGCGAAGGCACAACCTAGAGGATTGTTTGGAATATCTCAAGAGGATGTGAGGGACCAAACGCTGAAGGACAGTTTGGAAGAAAACAAACAAGGCTGAAGGGTTCACAATTGCTGTTGAAGCTTAGACTTTACATATATATTGAGCAGCTGGAATTCTTTAGTGAAGATAGAGAAAGTCCTGATCCCTGCGTTAGTTTCCATGGTGTTTATTTATCTATGGCATTGGTAAAGACTTACTATCAGTATTTCAACATTTTTAATGTTCGCTGTCTGAGGCATTAGACTTTAGCCACGTTATGCTGTTCTTCAATCTCTGCACTGGAGAATGTGTGCATATTGTGATCCAAACAAGTTTTTCCTTCGGAACTGTGCATTAGAAATGTTCATCTGTTTACAAAACAGAAATCAATCTCTGCACTGGAGAATGTGTGCATATTGTGATCCAAACAAGTTTTTCCTTCGGAACTGTGCATTAGAAATGTTCATCTGTTTACAAAACAGAAAATTTTGTATGAACGCAAATAACTGCATGTCTAAGGGTGTGTGATTGTCTCATGTTGTGTGTGGAAAAGGCATGATTGCCAGAGTGTGTGAGTTCGGGTTTGAAGGTGTGGATGATTGATGGTGTGGTTGCCTGAAGTCGAGTGCCTGGTTTGTTAATCGTGAGTGCCCGATCATCTGAGTGTGTGCACCTGAGTATGTGGATGTGTGAAGTGCACGGTTGGTCGAGCATCTGTTGGTGAGGGAGTGAAAGGTGTAAGTAGGAGAGAGTTAAGGGTGGCAGTGAAGGTGAAGAGCAAGAGGGATTTTGAGAATGAGAAAAGAGGGAAACTGTGAGAGAAACAGAAAATGTGTGAAGAGTGAGATTACGGAAGTAGGTTGAAGTGCGTATGTACGTAAGTGTGTTTACGAACAGGGATTTTAAGCACAAATATGATTGTGTAATTGGGATAAAGATAGTGTATGTGAGTGTGTGCATATGGAAGAGAGTAGGAAAAAGAGGTGAGAACAGAGAGGTGTGGAGAAGAGTAGGAGTGCGAAGAGGAAGAATGAGTGGGAGGTGAGAAAAGGAAAGAAATTTGAGAAGGGTGGACTCAAAGGAAGGTGTGTAAGAGGGGGAATGAAAGAGAAGATAGAGTGGGTAGAAGGGAGGAGAAGAAAAAAAAAAGAAGGCCGGAGGTAGCTTGGGCTGAAGTGAGTAAAAGAGGGGAATAGGAAGAGGAAGGTAAGAGAAAAGAGGAGAGAAACGTGGATTGGGGAAATCAGTGAGAAGAAGAGACGGAGGCAAAAAGAGTGGAAAAATCGAAGTGAGCTGAAGCTTGGAGTTTAGGACATATTGGAAAAAGTTTGGCTGAAGCTTGAGACTCTGGGCGAAACCTCATTCAATGTTTAGGCTAGAGTTGGAATAAGAATCGGATCATGCCTTGTCTGAATTTTGAGTTCAAAATCAGACTTAAGAGTGCAATTCAAAATTCGGTATACCGAGGAATGGAAAAACGAGTGTCTTTGCACACATTTGTGAGCCTAGGTTAAGAAAAGCTTGCCAAAATATGGGAAATTGAGCAGATTTAGTTGCATATAAGCATTGTTTTCTCGGGGTTTAGAATCCAATTCAGCTATCAATAATTTACTCCTTTCAACACTTGCCCTTTATCTCATTACTAATCTAGGACTCTTATAATCTACAAGGGGGA
Organism: Ceratopteris richardii; assembly: GCA_020310875.1. NCBI lineage: Eukaryota > Viridiplantae > Streptophyta > Polypodiopsida > Polypodiales > Pteridaceae > Ceratopteris > Ceratopteris richardii. The sequence goes on along the minus strand of CM035437.1, from coordinate 75,927,326 downwards.
CTTCCTCAACAACTTTTTCCCCACTCGAAGTGCCAATCTTTACCACCAAGGTTGAAGTTGATAGGTCAGTTCTGATCCAAAATCCGCATCCATTTTCAAGAGTTTGAATATACTCACTTCTTTGCTTATTGATGTTAACAACTTTGTAGGTTTTGATTCACTAGTTCATTGGGATTGTGTTTGTCCTCCAATTCTCTCTGAGCTGTGTTATCCGATCTTCCTTTTATTGCATTCATGTTTAAGTGGTCTAGAACTAGTTGGGCATCTTTGATTCCTCCATTGGTTGAAGTTTCTTTTTTTGTAGACTCCATTTCCACTAGTTCCTTTCTTGCCATTGGTTCTTGAACTATTACTGCTTCTCCTTAAGGGACTCTCCCCTTTCCTCTTGTTTATACTACTTGAGAATTAATTTCTTCCAAGTGGAAAACCCTGGCTGCTAGTGAAGGCACAAGTGTCTCCTCTGGAACGTGTTCCTTATTCATGAATATCATCTGGATGTGTGGTCCAAAAGTGGGAGCTTTATGTTTTTGGCTAGTGTGCAGTATAGTAATCTCTGGAATCCGGTCAATTTTGGAAGAGAGGAGCACCCTCTAGCAAGTGGCACTTTGGTAACTCCCACACTCTTTGCATCTAAAGGAGATAATGGGCCTCTTAGAACTATTCCTATTTCCTTGATTTGAACCATTGTTATTAGAGCCAGAGTTGTAGCCATTACCTTGATTAGTAAGAGTAGCTTCCATCAAATTCGGCAGTTGTAGAATACCACTTTGTATGGGGAACTACATATTCAATTGACCCCAACTTGCTTCTTGCACAATTGACATGTAACATTCATAGTGCATTCACATATGTTCTTGCTTTTTATAGATGTAGACCAAAGTTTGATCCGCAACTTCCTGAATAGCTTTTGAAGCTCTTGTCGGAGTTGTGCAACTTCCTCTTCTTGGGCTTGCTTGCTCCTCCCTTTGAAACTTTTAAGGCTTATTTTTCTCATTGGAGTTGGACCACTACACTCTTTTCTGTGAGGGGAAGTCCGAAAGACCAATCCCATATTGCTGTCTTATCAACTCTAGCCTTGTGGCCATAGTGATAAACTTATGAATTGTGACTGTAGGGTGCAAAATCTCCTTGAGATTGCATTGCATTGCCAAGAGTGGATTGGTTAGCCACTTCTTGATTAAAAAATCGTGCAGGGGAGGGGTCTAGCCTTGTGGCCTTAGTGATAAACTTATGAATTGGACTGTAGGGAGCAAAATCTCCTTGAGATTGCATTGCATTGCCAGGACTGGATTGGTTAGCCACTTCTTGATTAAAAAATCGTGCAGGAGAGGGAGGGGTCTAGAAGCTGGGCCATGAGTGTCTTGGCCCTTGTGACAAATTTGGGGCAGCTCTTATCTGAACTCTACTGTAGACTTTCTAACTCTTATGTGATGTATATTCCCAATGGTATTACCTTGCTGGAACTAGTTCTTGAAAACACCTTTCATCAAATTTCTACGTTGCAAAATGGTTTTCTAGGAATTGGCTGAACCATTTATCTGCTAGCCCTCGTATGTAGTTGGGAAGAGCATAAGGAAAGCATCTTCCCCTTTGGTCAACCCTCTCTCCATCTAACGTAAGCCAACAACTTTCACAGATTTTGGTGCATCCAATGGCCATATTTACATCATCTCTGCACCCCTTGCCAACTTGTGCACCATATTGGGCTAAAAAATTTAAATAGTACTAGAAGTCTGTCAGTATATCTATACGACATGAGTATTGGGAGTAACTTGTTAGATTATACAATCCTTTAATAGTGAGTCTTTCACTAAGTCCTTATGCATTAGAATGTGTGATTTTATTGTCTATGCTTTGAACCAAAAGTTGTAAACCAAAAAAGAAAAGTTTTCAGGGTGAGAATTTCTATAATTTTTAGATTAGTTCACAAGACAACAAAAACCTATATGTGTTTTAAACTTAGAGTGAAATCTGCCAAGAATTAATAAACTAGTTGTTTTATATATGTGCCCTTTGGCATTCAAGATGAAAAAGGTATAAGAACAGAACATGTATTCCAAAGAAAGGTTATACTAAAACCCATCCCCATTTATCGAGAGCATATTAGAGTATTTTACATCAGCATTTTGTCTGAGTAACCAATCCGAGATGGCTTATTTTAAAGAGACTCCTCGTGAAACGAGAGTATTTCTAATATAGCAACTTCAAATTCATTATTAGATCAAGATGTGAAATATTATCAAAATTATATTATAAGATCAAGGATTTGAAATACTGTAATAAGGTAAAGAAAGAGTGTCTAAAACTAGTTGACTTCTTATTCCTATTAATCAATTATGTATATAAATGAAGTAAAATAATGTACTTAAATACCCTTTTTTTTTGTCTTTATATAGTAGAATAGAACCACTCTATGAACATGGCTTTTTCTTTCTATAGTATATATAACATCAGAATATTTTTCCATTGTTCTCAAATGAAAATGGGCATCCTTATTTTTATGGAATCAATATGCATCAAGTGATATTCAAGGTGAAACATTTAAAAGAACAAAACACCAAAGTCTTACAAAAATCCATTCCCATTTACACACCATGTTAGAACATTTTGTAGCCCCCTTCTATCAGAGTAACTGATCAAGTCACTGAAAATTCAAAACCACTCATATGATCGATTAATACCATTTCTTCTTTCTGTGATGTTTATGATTAATGACATGTATATATAGAGTGAGTTAAAGAGTAGAATTGAGACACCATTATATTTTGCAACACATTGCAAAAATACATCCATGTATCAGATATGTATGAAGTTGTAAGTTCTCAATAATGGAATATATAGATTGATAATGACTTTAAGTCTATAATTTAGACCATCAAGGTAAACTATGATGATTTCAAATATGCACGTTTGACCTTAAATATGACTATTATCTACAATGAAAAAACAAATGAATGGATTTTTCGCCAAGAAAATAACATTTCCTTTGAAATGAATATGTACTTGTCAACCTTTCCAATTATTATGGAAGTTTGGAGGGTAATAATCAAGATCCATAGAGTGATTATAAGCAGAGAAAACAATTTTTTTTGAAGGAAAAATCAACGAATCCTAACAAGAAGAAAACATTTCAGTCAAACACCAAAAGAGGATTGCTACCCAGCAAGTTTTTTGTCTAGAATGGCATACGAGTAATAGTTTGTTTGGATGTTTAAAATCAATTCTCTTACAATATACATTTTCTCATCTACAAATTTTGCATAAACTTTAATTGTTCAATCTACCTTTATCACTACTAAGAGAACCCTACCATGTATGTTCTGTATCTAGAATGACTTAGTAACACTCAAGCTAATCTAGCAAGGAGATGCTCATACAAAAACAATGGGTACAATAAATTATCTCATATTGATGCATATAATAATTAATCCCATCATATTGGTGGGGATATGGAAATGTGCCTATGTGAACCGAGGTATATCCAAATGAAGTCTACCACATATACATATTACCATAAGTATTCTTCTTATTCACCAATGGCAAATGTCTTAGTGTATTATCAATATAACTCTTTATAAAGGATATTTATCAATCATATAAGTTTGCAATGACAAGAAGCTCATTGAGAATCTAAGTAGACGTGACTATAATGGTGTGGTTTTTTGAGGTGGGGGACTTTTTTTTCTCCAGCAAGGTGGTGATAATCGTACATTAAATGGTGGCACTACATAAAAACTAGTAGATTTAGATGATCGGTCTTCAAACACATCTTCAATGCTCATTGAATTATAATCATTGGCCGATAAAGTTGGTATAGGCTAACTAGATTCAAGTTAACTAAGGTTGAGGGTTGTCTAGTTGGTCATGAACTAGAAAAGTTAGACAAAAATGTGAGGGTAGGATTTCATGGAAACAAAAGGATGAAGCTAGAAAGATTGACTTTTGTAGAACATTATGTCTATTTCTTGAATGTGTTTGGAGGGAAGTCGAAGGGTTGGAAGTCTACAAGAGAGGAGTTAGGTCCAAAGATTGAGCATTAAGGTAGTAGAACAATCTATCGGGGGGAGGACCTTCTTGTTGAAAGAGGTAGAGCCAAGGCTTAAGATAGGTAGTCCCATGAGTCCTTTACAAGAGGGAACACTTGCAATAGTCCTTACTTAGGGTGCATGACTTTATTCGAGATGAATGATTTTCCTCAAAGAGAACGATAGAGATTGGGGAAAGGTGATGAAGGAAAGGTGTAGTAAAGATCGAATAGGTAGAAGTCATAGGATGGAGCCTTTATTAAGGTTATTTGTCCATATAAGGCAATAGATTTGGTTGGACAGAGGGGTTTAAAACCTGTGACAGAGCAAGAGAGTACCAATAAACAATGTGGGACTAATTTAATTGATAAAAGTATGTAGCTTCATATGGTAATATATGTGTGATTGGGGTGTGAGGAGGTGATCACTACCCTACTTGAAAGAGCCATAGCGGAGAATGAGGTTACATGAATTTTCGATGAAGATTAAGATGAGGGATAGAATACATATGCAAGATTTATAATTGGTTTCAAAATATATTTGTATGATATAGACAAAGATGTCTTGGTATTATGGTATGGATAGATGTGGTCATTAGGATCCTTGGAGTGACACATCTATGGTATGAACAAGATGCTTGTGAGCCTTGGACTTTTATAATTATGCTTTAGGTTCAAGGTCCTTATTTCATACGGTTTTAGAGATTTGGATTGAATCTCTATTTTTGTACCGTTCCCTTATGTTTGGATAGATGTGGTCATTAGGATCCTTGGAGTGACACATCTATGGTATGAACAAGATGCTTGTTAGCCTTGGACTTTTATAATTATGCTTGAGGTTCAAGGTCCTTATTTCATACGGTTCAAACATAAGGGAACGGTACAAAAATAGAGATTCAATCCAAATGTTGCATGAATATGAAAGCACATATGTACATATTAAAACTCTCTAAGAATATGAAAAATAATTGTGCGAACACTTTCATCTTATTGCTGTGCATATTATCATAGAAGCTCTTGATTTTCAGCATCTTGAATGCTGATTCTTCCAAGTAAATTCTTAATCATAAAAAATTGTAAACTTTGTAAAGTAAAAAAATCATAAAAAACATTAAACCTTCTAAATGCATAAATTCATCCCTATTACATGTTGGGTAGCCACAATTTTTCGTGCCTTTCACAACCTCTTGAAAGTGCATTCTAATGTTCCTTTGAAATATCCATTTTTATGTTATTTACAAAAAGCCTTGATATAGAGTACAAAGTTAAAATTTTATGTGTTCATAATCTAGTCCTTTTACAAGGCCTATTGAAAAAAAAACACTTACCTTTGAGGTAAATCTAAATTCAAGAATGTTTTCATTCTCTAACTTCTCCATATTTATATTCAATTATAGTAATGTGTTATCCCTAGTTAGAAAGTTTGGACAACTAGAAATTTATGACTCTACTTTGAAAGTTTGGAATATCTAAATTTATGAGTGAATATATAATGGTTTTAAATAGATGTGGTATTCATGTATGATGTTGTGTATGTGATTAGAATTTATGTATGTGCATATATCTATTTGTATGAAAATCTACCTATATTTGACACAAGTGAAGGGCAAATATCAATGGCTAAAACATTGTTAACCAATAAGATATAATAATCCTACAATCAAACAATTTTCACAACCATAAGCATCTATTGGTAGTAGCCAAAGGCACAGACGCAGAGGTAGCATGGGAAGGCAGACTACAAAGAGTTGTGGGGAGCCATGTAGTCTATTTTTTCCAAAAAAATATGTTTTACATTACTTGTTCAAAACCTCAAACAGTGATTTTTATCACTTTTGTAACATATGTATCATAAAAACATCCACTTTTGTATTTATTAGCTACATTTTGTGCAAGACGAGGAGTCCTTGAGCTTGAGGAGCTTAGATAGAACAAGCATACCAATTTTGGCTATTTTTAGATCTCGTTTAGACCTCCAAATAGCACCGAGAACCTATTCTTTAATTATGCCAGACACTAGATGTGAAACTGGTCAAAACTAGTCTAGGATCTATAAAAAGAGCTATAGAGCTCATTTTTGAGGTTAGCTAGTGTTGGATTGTATGAGTTAGTGTGAGCTTGAGCTTGTAAGAGTGTTATTGAGCAATAGAGTCTACTTTCTACCTTCCATTATGTCTTGCTTGTCTTTTTCTTGTGTGTGTGTATGTGTGTATGTGCATCTTCATGCTTCTCACCTTCACTCTCACTACTTCTCGTGTTCATGATCTTCATATCACTCCTATCTCTTCCACGGATTGACATTAAGGAGGTGGAGCATCGTAACATGGTGCTTACCATTGTGCTAGAGCAACACTAAATTCGGTGTCATTGCCGGAGAATGAGTTTTAGGAGGAATGCGTGATGGTAAGAGTATAGCAAGAATTGGTGTTGGAAGGTAAAAATTTCAGTTTTTGTTGTTGTTTTTGAGTAGTTTTTGGTGTTTTTCATCTCCTCTACACTCCTCCTTCACCACCGCATCATCTTCTTCCAATCCAAAAAAATAAGAAATTTTACCATATCCACCCATCCTCCTCATTTCCCTCATTTGCGCATGCGTGTGAGAGAGAGAGAGAGAGAGAGAGAGAGAGAGAGAGAGAGAGAGAGAGAGAGAGAGAGAGAGAGAGAGAGAGAGAGAGAGAGAGAGAGAGAGAGAGAGAGAGAGAGAGAGAGAGAGAGAGAGAGAGAGAGAGAGAGCGAGAGCGAGAGGGGGAGGGAGGGAGGGAGGGGGGGAGGGAGGGAGAGGGAGAGAGAGAGGGGGAGAGAGAGAGGGAGAGAGAGAGGGGGAGAGAGAGAGGGAGAGAGAGAGAGAGAGAGAGAGAGAGAGAGAGAGAGAGAGAGAGAGAGAGAGAGAGAGAGAGAGAGAGAGAGAGAGAGAGAGAGAGAGAGAGAGAGAGAGAGAGAGAGAGAGAGAGAGAGAGAGAGAGAGAGAGAGCTTTTGAGCTTGTATGTGTGTGCATGTTTTTGAGTTTTCTTGCAGGTATAATACCCAGAACAGCTAGAGAGCTCTAAAAAGGTAAAAAATCAAAGTTTTTGCCATATCTGCCGTTGGACTTGGACCATCGCGATGGTCTAACAAGTTCGGATTTTTTGGTAAGCGTCTACACCATGGCATAGAGCACACTTGCGCACAGGAATCCACAATTGCAGCAAAAAAATTTTCATTTTGGTGGACCATCGCGACGGGCTCACACCATTGTGATTGTGTCACACCATCATGATTGTCTCATACCATCGCGACGGCTTGGCCGGACCATCGCAACGGTTCCAGACCATCATGATGGTTCAGTTGGACCATCACAACGGTCACTAACCATCGCGATGATCCCGTTCACCCCATGCCATTGTGATTGGCTCATGCCATCGTGATTGGCTCATGCCATCATGACGACCCACTTTCCAGGTATCAATTCTGACCATCACGATGATATAGGCATGCCATCATGATGCTTCGATTTTCAAACCATCACGATTGGCTCACGCCATAGCAACGCCTCGTAACCATCATGATGGGCTCATGCCACCGCGACGATTCTGTTGACCGTTGACCATCATGACGGGCTCATGCCATCATGACTACTCGTTAGCCAGACCATCGTGACGATGCATTTTTGGATCATCGCGATGCCTCGCACCCTCGGAGCATCGCGATGGTTCCAGACCATCACGACGGTTCAATTGGACCATTGCAACGGTCCCAGACCATCACAATTACCTCAGACCATCACGATTATCAGCCTAAAATGCCAAATTAGGGTTTTGATTTTTTGCAAATATAAGGCCTATTTTGAGTGAATTTGTGAGTGATTAGGCATATTTAAGACTCCTTTAGCTCATATTTGGAAGAATAACCGATCTACTATTTTTACCCCCGAAAGCCTGAATGTCTATCATTTTTACCCCCAACAAGGAAAGCAAAGGGGCATTTGAGAAATTTAGCCAAAGGAAAAGGGACCCTTAAAGGTGTATATATCAAAGTGTTTGATCATCAATTTAAGAATTGGTCTAAACTCTAGATTTGTACAGGTCTGGCAAGAGCTATCCAAGGGCAATCAAGGCAAGTCAGGTGGTATACGCAAGGCTTGGGAAGTGCGACTTCTTGGGCATCAAAGCAATCACCGAAGTTGACTCGAGGTTGGAAGAATACTCAACCCCCTCAATCAATTATTAGCTTATGCTAAATGTCTAGCATTGTGGATTAAAATAAGAATGCGATAGGAATGCATCAAGTCTAAGAGGCTTAATTTTTCAAGTCCAAGAATAACATAAAAGTGTGAGAAACGGAAAAACCTAAAGAAAAGAACTTAAATTTGATGGAACAAGAACGCAAGTACAAAACAAAAAGTCGATTCCTGATGTGTACATTGAAACAAGACAAGAATCTAAATGAATTAAAAATGAGATAAGTGACTAAGAACAAAGGAAAATTGACAATCAGAGTGTGTGTTGAGTGATTCAAGGACTAAATTCATGAACCTTAGATCAAGAAAGCACATAGGTAAGTCAGATCGACGAAGCCTTAAATCTTCAGAAGCAAGTGTAGGAACTATTGCACGTTCGTGGGCACAACAATTGAATAGTTACCCTTATGAGTTGGGCTCAGATACTACACCTCCCGTACATCCAGTTTCCCCAGTACACCCCACCTCATCTCGACCGTCCACATTCATAACAAGTACCGTTGCAGAAGCCATAGTTGCCTCAACACCCCAAACTCTTCCTAAAACCATTCCACCTAACCTTCCCCCTACAGCTACCACCATTCCAATCAACCCATTCCTCACTCCATCCTTTCCTTCATTCCCCATCCCTCCAAGGACTATGTTCCCATTTCCACCCCCCATGACCTTCTCACCCATGTCACCTCCCTGCCCAACTATATCCCCTTTATCCTCCCCTCTCCACCAAGCAATTTATGAGACAATCTGTAAACTATTTGTCCACTTTTGTAAATCCCGTGTTCACACCTACTCACGCACCCACCATTACACCACTATTCGCCATCATTGCACTCGACACCGTGTCCAGTGACATAGACATTTCACCACCCACCACACCACCACTCACCTCATCTATTCCACCACCACATCTAGGCATATTGCACTTCTCCACAATCACTAATGCATCCACCTTCCCATCCCCTTTTTCCCTTCCCACTGCATCAACACCCACACTTACATCATCTTCACTCACCGCACCATTGATATTGTCACCCACGATTGAGACTGCATTCCAACAAATGTTTTCTTGTATGGTCCAAGTTAGAAATGAATTTGCATCTCTCAGAAGCAGCTACCAAGCATTGCGGCACACCACTACACAGTTGTAGGTGCAGTTGTAGGTGCAGTTGAATTCTTTAACCATTGAGAACGCTTCCCTCAAAGCGTGACATCAAGAGTTACGAGAAGCATACCACTCCCTCGAGCTAGAAAGCGAACAAAAGACTAAAGCAACACTCGTGGATATCAAGAATTTGTTACATGCTCAGACCATAAGAAACACCATGCTCACTAGAAATATGGGACTCTTAAGACACCACTCGCAACTTCTAAGGAGGAGAATCAACAATTATAGGAGTAGAATCATGAGAATCTAGAAGTAGCTTTGGATAGATTGGATGAACCCCTCAATCCAAGCCAATTTAAAGCAGTACCCTCCGAATCCATGCAAATATTGTTAGAAGATCATGCACGACTACTAAAGGACTACAATAAGATCAATGAGGAATATCAAAAGCTTTAGAACGATCATAAACTTCCACTGCTACGGACACCTACTCAACAACCACAACCAGTTCTTGAAGTCACCCCCCTGGAGCTTGTCGAGGAACTCAATACTTTAGGAGCATAGGAGCTTGATCTTCAAACACAAATTGCAGCTCATTTTGAGCCTCCCATGCCAGATTCCCCACTCGAAATTCTGGGTGACGAAGAAACTGTTTCTATACCGATGGAGGAAACATAGGAAGAGGCCTATGAACCACAACCAATACTAGATGGACGTGTCACAACAGAAGGCCAAGACACTTTTGAACTTCCTACACGTGCATCACTTAAGTCTATGGATGAACTTGGTAAGACCCACTCCGCACGTGTCGAAGCACAACTACATGCCATGGCCATGATCGAAGAGCGAATATTACAATCACCCTATTTCGCTCAATTGGCCCCTCGAAGGTACATCTCCATCAACGAGCTTCAATATAAACCATACTTCATGTTGATGGCAGAATATCACTTGGCAATTAGAAAAGAGACATGGAAGAAACAGACACATGCAACTGAGTTCGAGTCCGATGACCTGCCATCGAAAGCTAAGATAGGTAAACTTTTTGAACCGAATTGGCACAAGGAGCTGCTACAAGAATATCCGGAGATGATGCACACATGGGTCAAGGCACAATTGCACTTAAGTACAATTTGTGTTGGGGACCTATGCCACGATGCCGCTCTTGGACTTTTGTTAGCTTTGACTTTTGTCCAAATTCAAAGAGAATTTTCCAGATAAGGAGCAATTTTTTTTTCAGTGAGAGGATGCCACAGGTCATGAACTTAAATGGCCATTTGATACAAGACTAATTCAGACACCATCTCTTGTTAATGGAGATATGCAAGTCAAGGTGCTTCTTGAAAGTCAGTTTCTTCTCCAATTTTTTACCGTTGATCCATCTTAACCCTTCAATTTGCAAGGGATCATGCTCGAGAAGGAGATGAATGTTTGAGTCCTCCCAAGAATTGATTCTGTGACTTAATAGGGACCAATCTTCATAGTCCACTCTGTTAGCCAAGTCTATGTCCTCAAATCTAATCTAGTGTCTTCTCTCTTGATTCCAAAGATGTTTCCACATATGAAACCCTTTGTTCCATAGTTTCTCTTGCCTTTGGAGGTTCTCCAAGTCAATTTCTTTGATTCCCCCAATACAAAACCGAATAGCATCATTTTTTCCAATCCTGACTGCCCACTTCCAATCTTCATTGACCTTGATGTACATTTTCATCTTGTTCCAACTCTTCCACAAGGAGCATACTGATTCTAAACCTCCGATTCACAGGAAAATGAGAAAACATCAAAGTGAGAAGATCATGCCTCTTTTGCCTAGGAAGTCCCATGACCGTAAGAGAAGATTTGTTTATGAAAATCAATTTATCCCAAGAAGCTTTCGTGTTGCACCACACTTTAATCATCCACTTGGAAGCCAACTTATCTACCATTTCCCCAATGTCCAAGATGCCCAAACCATGAGGATCTTTCTAGTTGGCACAAATGGCCCATCTGATTTTATGCACACCCCTCTTGTTGGGATCTTGTCTAGAGGAAATTTATGCAAGTTCATTCCAACTTCACTAAGTATTTATCTTTGAGTCTCCAACATGTCAAAAAATAGATAGTTGATGAAAGAAGGAAGGTGTTGATCACCATGGCATGCCTTGCTGGATTGAGTTGCATGCCCTTCCAATAAGCTAGATTATTATCAAGATTGATGAGGACCCAATTGCATCATTGAACCATGAAAACCTCAAAACCCAACAAAATTCCAAGCAAATAGAATATTTGTCCACTAGGGAGCTCTTGACATCCCTAGTTAACCAAAAATTGTGGAGTGGGCCCAAAAAATAGCCTTGAAATTTTTTTTTGGTGATTTATTCTAGATCCAAAAGCAATGCAAAATGTGTTTAGACATTGAAAAAGGTGTCGATAGTATTAAGATCATTATGCATAAAAGCATTCATTTTGTCTGTGAAGAGTCTCATTATCATCTGGTTCTGGCTATGGCCTAAGCAACAGATCATGAATCTACCCAAGATGGGTATGATGGTTAACCAAGAAACTACGGCCATTGATGGCAATACCAAAGAGAAATGGAGCTAGAGGACAATGTCATCTAATAGAGCGATTTAATTTGATCACTTGAGAGAGTTTACTATTGATATTAATCCAAACTTACGTGTTTTCCATTGCTTTAGGCCATACAAAAATAACACATATCAAATGACACATGGCATATGTAAAATACAATGGAATGAATATTAACAAAGATAAAATACAATAGATTCAATATGTATCAAATTGACCTCACCATCTTTGATCATGTGTCTTTATGTGTTTCCTTCCACAAAGGCTTCCCCTTGGCTAGGACTGGATGGACTTACCTTGATATATAACTCCTTAACCTTAAGTGTATCCAACATGGAACCAAAAGAATTATCACAACTTCTTCTTTGATTTATCCCTTTTCATTTCTTGGGAAAAGTTGATACAATCTATTCAAAAGCTTTTTACTCATTTCAAGCACTCAACTAGGAAGATTAGAGCCAATAGAAGAATGATGGTACATAGAGAAATTGAGATCCTAGCAAAAGCTCAAGATGTTGGCTTCATTTCTTATCAAAGGACTCTGTAACTTCAAGATAGATTGAAACATGAGGAGTACTGTGCTGCTAGTGGTGTTGTTGCATTATCAAGAGAGTTTTTGGTAGGGAGGATTGACAAACCAAATAAAAATATGCTTGAAGTGCTAAAGAACAAAAAGGTTAAAGATTCCATTCCTGTGTTAAAATGGAAATATGGTGCATCTTTTATCAATGTTTTGAGGATAGCTTTCTAGTTGTTGAACATTTCTTCATTGACGTTTTCTCTAGCATGCTCATGAGGAGGGATACCAGAGGGATAGGGCTAAAATTGCATTGAAAAGATTTAAAATTCTAGATACTATCTTGGATCTACTCATCTCTGTTGGCGAGGTTAAATAAACCGTAGGTAGAATGAGGCCTAACAAGTCTCTCAGCATTTATGGTTTACCCAATGAGTTTTTTATGATGCTGAAAGACTTCCTCACTCCATTCTCTTGATATGGAAAGAAGCCATTAGTCAAGGCACCATTCTTGCTTTTATCAACATTGGGGTTATTAAGCTTATTCATAAAAAAAGATCAAAGGATAACCTTAACAATTGGAGACATATCTCTTGAATGAATTCTATCTATAGAACCTTCTCCTCTATTCTTGCCAAAAGATTGAGCCCCATTATGAACAATTTATTCTTCCTCAGTAAAAAGGGTTTATCAAGGGTATATTTGTTCATTATGCCATCAATGTATTTGTGGGAGGGGATGGATTATGCTAATAAGCATGGTGAAGGCTTTTATTTCTTCAAAATTGACTTTGATAAAGCCCATGATAGGATTTATTGGGATTTTGTCTTTCAATAATTGCATGATTCTAGTTTTGGAAAATCCTTCATAAAATATGTTCACATATTGTTTGGAAATGCCTTCTCTAGGATCTCTATCAATCGGATGGTTTCTAGACCTTTTAGACTGGTTAGGTCCATTAGGCAGGGATACCCTCTTGCTCTCCTTCTCTTTGCCATTGCTATTGATACTCTAGGCTGGCTATTTAAAGACACCATTAACATGAATAGAATATAAGGTTTTAACACTTATGGAGTTTCCAAACCTCTTTCTTTACTAATGTTTACTAATGACATGTCTTATCAATGCTTACAAGATTCTACCAAGAACTTTCTTCAGTGTTTGACCATCTTTTGTCTTGCTAATGGTTCCATTGTTAACCATACAAAGACTTCTTTCAAGGTCTCCAATAATTGTGTGTCCTCTTGCATTACTAACCTTGACTATGCTATCATTCAAGAGGGTTATGTCTAGAGACTTCTTGGAATCCCTATGGGTTTGAACATCACGTTTTCTCAAAGATGGGATTGGGTCTTAGATAAATTGAAGATAATATATCTTTATTAGTTGGTCATCAAAATTCTTTATCTAGCAATTTTTTTTGTGTTAAATCATTATTTGTTGCCTTGTATTACATACTTCCTTTCCTATTGGAAAACTCCCAAAAATTACATTAATCAGATCATTATCTTGGCTAGAAGATTTTTTGTGGGGATTTAATACCCTAAGGTCTTTAGAATAGTTGTTGCTTTCCCAAAAGAGAAGGATGGATTGGTATACTATTTCCTCTAAAAATGGCATAAAATATCTCCCCATAACGGATTGCTAGATTTTAATCATTATTGGGATTTTTTTCTTAAAAGGAAAACTTTTTTATCTTGCATATTCCAAGGCTTGGACCAACCATAATGTTGGGTTGTAAGGGTCATGTAAACCTATCTCTATCTTCATATACATATATATTTTATAGAGCATTGCTTTAGAGGATCATTATGTGGGTCTCATGCAAGTGTGCTTGTCTCTTCTTCTGCTCTCTCTTCCTCTCATCTTCTCATTGCATCTTTTTGTTCAGCCCACCCAAGACATTCATTGGTATCAAAGCATGTTGAAGGATGATATGCAAGGAGCTTCAATGGAACATTAGGATACAAGAGGTAAATTGGAAGGTCGGTAAGTTTTTTATAGTAGGTTGGTTTTTATGCCATAACTCAAGCTAGCATGCTGAGTTTGAGTTTTTTTTTTTTTTTTTTTTTTTTTTTTTTTTTGCACATCTTATGAAGAGAGCTACAATTTTACAAAAATTCAAGTAATGAAGGGTGATTTACAAGTTGAGTTTGTAAACACTTTGACAATAGGTATGAATTTTGGCAATAACTTGAGCTCTATAGTCTGATTGAAATGATTCAGATCCTTGTGCATGACTCAAAAAAGAATCTACAACTTTTAAATGAAGATAAGTTCAGATTCGGAGATCTAGATTACAAAAAATGCAAAATAGAGGGAGACAATTTTATAAGTCAACATGAAAATGAGAGTAGATGCATGTTTTACTTGTATCTTAAGCTACAAACCTGACGTATTTCAAGTGTCCTTGCATAGTAATTTTTTTTTTTCAAAATTGATCAAGATAAAAATTTGAGATTTAGAGCTTATCAGCTGAAATAGAAAAATAAAAAGCAATAAATTTTCACCATAGAAACCCTCATTGTGTTTGGAGGTCCATTTTGATTTAGAACTTCATGAGAGAGACTTCTTGATGTGTGAGCTCCTAGTTTATAGCTTGAAGGAATTAAATATGTATGGTTTATGTGGATTCTTCCCCATATGAGAGTAGAGCCAGTTATTTCAGACTTTGACATGTAAGACAACGTTTTGATATTGATTTCAGTTCATGCCCTTATATCTTTTATTTGCAATCGTAGTTTTGTCAATGCATGTACAATGGCATCGTGGTTGTCTATTGTATTATCCCACTTGGGTATGGGTTTGTTTATTTATTGCACATAGTTATGTGAGAGATTGATTGGATCTTTGTTTGGTACTTGCATTTTCTTTTTTTCTTTGTAGGCACATGATCTAGGTTAGAGCCTCAGTTGCACACTCGTTTGTCACCTTGATTGACTATTATATTACCATATGATCACTGATTGAATTATTTCTTTTCCAATTTTATTCTTAGCATTCATGGATGGTGATTCCCACATGGTTATTTGATTCTAGAGCTCATTATTTAGGGGAGATGCTGCAAAAATTCCATCAGCCCTTATGCTAGATAGATGATCTAATAGATCCTTGATGCTTGTGTAGTAACTTTGGATCATCGCTTATCACCATTCACTTGGACTTGATCATAGGTTATTTGTCATGGTTTGGACCATTTTGTGAGATTCATTCTTGAGTGGGAGGTCTATTGCCATTGATTTGGCATGTATTGCCATCATTTTTCACCATGTGGATTTGCCATTGTCCATGGTTGGATAAGTGATAGGTAGTGAAAGGCTACTCATTCTTCTTTTGCCCCTGGTTATCTTGTCTTGATCACTTAGTTTATAAGGGATACTCTATCATATTTCTCCTAAGGTTCTTCACATCTTCTTACATTAATTTCGAAGACTTGGTGAGCAACTTTATGTTCATGGTTTTATGTGCATGCTAGGTATATGATTATGTGGCACATAATTGTTGGAGATCAAGTTTTATGATAGCACACAAACAACACGAGGAAGAACAAGAAGCTTGGACCACAAAACAACATAGAATGTATTACCAAGTGGATGTAGAAAGATAAGTGATCCCTTATAATTATATGTGTATACACAAACTGCAGGAAAACTTGTAGATGGTTCTTTCAACTTGCACACTTTGTTTTCATGCCCTTTCTACATGAAACCATGGTTTGAAAGCATACAATTCTTCATGTAAATCACCATTTGGAAATTTAGTTTTAGTGTCCAACTAATGTACATTGTGATGAGTTGTAAGTGCACAAATGATATGAACGATGGTCATTTGGCATGTTGGAGCCAAGTCTCATAAAAAAACAATGCCTCTCTCTTGGCATAACCTTTTGCAACAAGCCTAGCCTTATACCTATTAAATGCTCCATCAGGCTTACATTTCATCTTGTATACTCGTTTAGTGCCAATGGCCTTTTTTCATGGAGGCGAATCACATAGAGACCAATTACCATTCTTCATAATAGTATCATATTTTGATTGCATATCAACCATCCAATTTTTTAATATTTATGCTTCAACAAACGAGACATGCTCATTCTCTTCATAAATACTAGAGACAACCATTGCACAACAATTTGATGCAAAGGAAGCACTATGAGAGCCTCCAAAAGTATAATATGATAGAGACATCTAATTTACAATCTCTCAAAGTATACACTAGCCATTTAGGCATAGTTTTAGCCTCTTTTATGTGAAACATCTCATCAACAAGTGCATCACATAAATCTGCATAAAAAATGGAACGATTTGCATCATGATTCAGAACATGTAAAGGTTGAGAAATCACCGCATTAGGTCCAACACTTGCCCGTTCACCTGTAATTAGCTAACCAATGTCTCATTTCTATTCGAAAGTAAGGGATCAATTGCATCTTCTACAAAAACATTATCATAGCTAAGTAGAGTGCATTCATTCTATGGATGATACAAACAATAGCCTTTGCGACTATACCCAACAAAAATACATTTCAATGCTTTATCATCCAGTTTTTTGTGTTCTTGTTCATGCACTACCATATGACAGACAACCCAAGAAATACTTGTGGGACGCCTGTTAAGTACATACATTGTACACATAACAACTGCAATCCAGAAGCTATGTGATAAAGCTTGACTTTTGGCCATACACATCATCGTTTCCATGATATATATTTTTTTTCTTTCAGCAAATCCATTTTTTAAAGGTGTATATGGTGTTGGTGCAAATATCCAAGCCATCACACTTGGCTAGGCATAGAAGAACCTATGTGTAACTTCTTAAAGAAGCATGAGAACCTCATCTTGTAATTACTTGATCATTAACCATTGTAAAAGTTGATTTACTTGAGGAATCTTGTAAGCCCAAATATCTCGCGATGTTATGAGAGATAAAAGCTACGAATATTATTTGCTAGAACCACTCCTAACTTAGAGGAGTACTTTTAGGTGGAGCCTCATTTGAATTTCAAATTCAAAATTGAAGAAACTTCTAATAAAAGGACTCGAAAATCTCGCGGCTATAGGCCTCTTCTAGGAGCTCATATTCTGATCATTTGTAGAGGTTGAGGAGCATGCACCATAATCTCACTCATTCCACTATCATTGGACATTATTTCTATGCCAATGACTATGTAAAAAAATGTTCTATAATACATTACATCATTCATCATATCTGTCTATCTCTCTGCTATGTCTACTCAGAACAGTGTAATTGGAATGACCATATCTCGGTTATTTCTTTATCATTTTTCCTTTTTTGTAGCTTATTGGAAACATCTCAAAGACTACTTCATGCTATCAAATTTTCAAGCCAATTGTTTCAGCCAATTGGGAGAAATTTGTGTCAAAGTGCTCTCTGGTCATTCTCTGTATAGTCCCTAAAAAGTCGAGGGTAAGCATCCAAATGGTAAATTGATTTATCAGTGTGTGGTTCATTATTTTAAGTGATTCTAATTGGAGTCATTAGCTATCTAAGCTAATTAGATACCGTCAAAAGTATTTTGATCAATTGCTACTGTACTGTGAGCACTGAACAAAAGATCCAACATGTGTCAAGACCAAAATAGCAAGTTTTTGGTCACTAGCTATTTGCAAAGTTATCTGTTTTGATCTTATTGTTTGAAGCATCAGCTACAAGGTACATAGGTGCTTATTTGGTATCATTTGCAAGCTAAGAGGGCCTACTACATAACCCTAAAGGGAAATAGGATAGGTACAAAGCAGGTTTTGGCAGTACCACCTCAGTTCCTAGAGGTATCCATCCATCTCTTCCAATAGTGGTATCAAAGCAAGTTGAGGTAAAATGGGAGATGGTTTTCCTTCTTTTATTGGTCATTGATGATGAAGACATACTTAAAACGAAGGAGTCTCTATGGATACATATCAAGAGATGAGGAGAGTCCCATTTTCATAAGCAAAGGACAACCTACAAGAGAGGAACTTGAAAGACTCAACTCATGGTGTGCCAAAGATGCTTTAGCAAGGTCATACTTACTTAAATCTATCACTGACTTTCTTCTTCCACACATTAGGAATTGTAAAACCTCCCAAGATACTTGGGAAACATTGTTTACATACTTTTCTTCCAATACAAGAGCTAGAAAAACTCAATTGTGGATTGAGTTTACTACTCAAAGGAAGCAACCCAAGGAGAATGTTTGAGAGTTTGTGACCAAAGTCAAAGATGTGGCTGATCAATTCGCAAGCATAGGATAGGATATTGAAGAGGAGCAAATAGTGAGACAAATAATTCAATGGCATCAAGGCAGATGATAAGTGGAAAGCCTTCACAACTGCTATGGACCTTTACATGGACATGCAGATTCTAGACCTTACCACACTCATGGGACAACTCTTTACCCGTGAAGCCAAGCTCAACAAAAATGGAGAACCATCAAGAGGTAACAACTCTTCTGCCCTATACATAGATAAAGGAAAATCTAAAGATAAGGGGAAAAGCAAGAAAGTAGAGGACGAAGGTACTACTTCTCAAGCTAACTATGCACGGAGAGGTAGGAACTCAAGAGGAAGGGGCAGAGGAGGTAAGCAAGGAAGGGGGAGAACGTTCAACTCTTTCCCATGCAACACATGTGGACTATCTAATAACACTGCAGATGAGTGCTATAGGAACTTCAAGAATCAGAGAGGAAGAAGACTTCAAAGAGGTGGCTATTCACAATCAAGAGGAAGGTTCAACCATAATCAAGGCTACAACCATAGCTACAACAACAATTACAACAAAAATGATCAAGGAAGATAAAAATCAAGAAAGGACTTCAACAATTATATAGAGGATCAAGAGGATTCCCTTCTCATTATGAATATGACTTCAAAACAAGGTATGAATGATGAGCACATCTTCTATATTGACTCAGGTTGTTCAAACCATGTAGCAGGCAATGTACCTCTTCTTTCTTATCTTGAGGAGCCCAAGGGTAAGCACCAAGTGCATACATGTTATGACACCAAGCATTCAGTGGTCAAGGTAAGAAATGTCAAAACTTTTGATGGAAATAGAAATCTGTTGAGCATGGTTCTTTACGTACCTACAACACCAAGAATCTAATGAATGTTGGATAGATAGTGGAAAAAGGTTTGCAAGTTAGGTTCAACAAATATAGAGCTTTTGTGGAGGACCCCCAACATGGATTCAAGAGAATTGCCAAGGGAGAGGTAGATTATTTACATTTTTCTTGAGGACACTAGAAATATTGCACTTTATAATTACAAGGATCAAACATTGTCTGAGCTTGAGATTTGGCATAAAAGATTAGGGCATATTGGTGACATAACCTTAAAGCAAATATGTAAAGATCAATGTGTGCTTGGGATACCTAATGTATCCAAGCAACACATGATCTATGAATGTGGTGCTTGTTAGTTTGGTAAATCACACAGGTTACCTTTTACAAACAAAGGCTACATGCATGAGGACTATTTGGAACTTGTCCACTCAGATGTGTGGAGACCAAGCAAGGACCCTTCAATTTCACGCTCAAGGTATTATGTGTCATTCATTGATGATTTCAGTAGGTGGACAATCTTGGATTTCATGAAGCACAAAGGTGAAGTGTTCAATTGTTTCAAAAAATATCTTGCACTTTTGGAAAATCAAACATGAAGAATTCTAAAGAGGATAAGATCAAATGGAGGAGGTGAGTACTTATCCAATGATTTTGATGCATTTTTGTAGGAAAAAGGTATCAAAAGGGAGACTACTACAAGGTACACCCCTGAGCAAAATGGGGTAGCAGAGAGGAGAAACAGGTTGATTGTGGAAACAACTAGATCAATGCTGTTGGCAGTAGTCAAAGAAGATCTGGCAAGTAGGCCATTTAAAATTTTCAGGCATCAAAGAGTTGGGCACACAAGAAGAAGGAGCAAGTAGGGAGCTCGAGGAAATGTATGTCAAAATGTTAGAAGAAATCCCTACAAAAATAGTGATTTTCATCACTAAAAACCATTGTAAATACCATTGTAGTCAAGGAACTGAAGGATTCACAAGACAAGGAAGCCTACGAAGGGGGTCGGAGCACAGAGAAAGCACAAGCAGACACAGTAGTCAAAGAAGATCTGGCAAGTAGGCCATTTAAATTTTTCAGGCATCAAAGAGTTGGGCACACATGAAGAAGGAGCAAGTAGGGAGCTCCAGGAAATGTATGTCAAAATGTTAGAAGAAATCCCTACAAAAATAGTGATTTTCATCACTAAAAACCATTGTAAATACCATTTCATATTTTTGTAGCTCCATTTTGTGCAAGCCAAGGATTCCTTGAGCTTGAGGAGCTTTAGAAGTACCTACCTATCAGTTTTCACATTTTTTAGACTCCGTTTGAACCTCCAAATAGGGCAGAGAACCTATTTTTTAACTAGGCTGGACACTAGGTCTGGACAAGGCCAAAACCTAGTAAAAAACTATAAATAGAGCTAGAGAGCTCATTTTTGAGGTTAGCTTGTAATTGATTTGAACTTGTATGAGCTTTTTGAAAGTAATCTAAAGAACTCCATTGCTTCTCACTCTTTGTCTTGCTTTGTGTGCGCGTGTGTGTGTATGTGTGTGCACTCACGCACTTGTGCCTTCACTTGCTCGAGGTCATCATACCATCCTCACGTCTTCCCAGATTGACATTAAAGGAGGTGCTACTCATCACTGAGCTACACCAAATTTTGGCGCCGTTGTCGAGGATCGAGCTTTGAGGACGAGCGTGCGATGGTAAGACGTAGAGTTGAGGCGTTGGAGTCATAGGTATTTTCTTCACTTTTATCTATTTTCTTTTGTTTTTATCATCTCCATCATCATCCTCACCATCTCCCACATCCATCTCCATCATCACGAAAAATTTCAGTTTTTGGTCATATCACCCCACCCATACCATTTCCCTCATTTCACTTGTGAGAGAGAGCAAGAGAGCGTTTGTGTGCTTGTGATTTTCTGTGTTTTTTGAGATTTTCTGCAGGAATCAGCATCCCTAGCAGCTGCACCAGCTCCAGCAGGTAAAAAATTGACTGTGCAGGTCCCGAGGCGTTGACCTCTGTCAATCGCGACCGACAAAAAAATTGACCTTCTTGCAAAACAAAGTGTATAACTGTGATGTATAGGCCTAGAGCCTCATGAATATGTGTTTAAAATTTTGAAATTCCTCAGTTTTTCGTCAATCACGATCGACAAACCACGACGGACACCTGTCGACCGACCTGTCAATAGCGATCGACCCATCAATCGCGATCGACAGAGTCAACGACCGACTGACCACGATCGACTGAACTTACGCGTGACATGTGTCAATCGTGACGACCCATCAATCGCGATCGACCAGTCAATCACGATTGACAGCCCCGACGGACCTGTCAATCGCGATCGACCCAGTCAACGATTGCTTGACCACGACCAACAGACCCTCGCGACGGACCTGTCAATCGCGATCGACCCATCAATCGCGACCGGCAGAGTCAACGATTCTTTGACCACGATCGACTGAAAATCCAGGCCACGTGTCAATCGCGATTGACCCATCAATCGTGACTGACAACCACGACGGACCTGTCAATCGCGACCAACACGTCGATCACGATTGACCTATCAATCGCGATTGACAGAGCTTGTGAACGCGATTGACGGGCAAATTTGGCCAATTTTTTAGGGCAAAAAATAGTGGTCTAATTTTTTTTGGCAAATTGTGGGGAACTTTTAAGGGTTAGTAGAGCATTGTGAGGCCTATACCCAAAGCATTTCGAGAAGTCCTGTCTACCGGTTAACCTGTTTTAGCCCCAAAACCCTGAACGGACATAACCTCCTCATACGAAATCCGATTGCGGTGATTTTTGTTTTGTTGGAAAGCTCGTGGGGAGTACAACCAAAACTTCCACTAGTTATGGTAGAATTAATGTCAGGATTATTAGATAGGGTAATTTGAAGTGACCATACCCCGGGGTAGGAAAACTAAGTTTCCCTTGGGATTGTTTTCCATAGAGGCAAAAGGCAATTGGGTCTGTGAATTACATGCATGAAAGTGATCTTTCTGTCAACTGAATTCAATTCTTGAGCTAATTGTGGACTTTTTCAGGTTCGTTGAGAGCATCAAAGGGTACTTGAAGCAAGAGTAAGTGCGAGCTTGGGAACACGCTTCCTGGGCATACAAGGGCAACCAAGGGAAGAAACTTAAGGTTGGAAATTCTCAACACCCTCTGTCAATCCCTAGCATAGGCTAAGTACGGATAGAGGTCTTGATTAATTAAGGAAACGTTAAGAACGACCAAGTCCAAGAACTCTAATCACTCAAGTTCAAGTGTTAGGAGGTTACAATTGCGAAACAACCTAAGGGAAAAGAACTTAAATTGAGCGACCACACTCAAAGTACGATAAAATTTAAGTGTTCCTTGCGACGAAGATTAAATGGACAAGAAGTGACACCCTAAGGGCAATTAAAAAAGAACAAGTGACTAATACAAAAGAACTCAGCAACGCAAAGTGTACTTGGGAAAATTTGAGATCATTCAATTGGGCATATGAACCTTAGATCAGGACGACACCTAGGGAGAGATAGACAAAGTCTTAGATCTTCAGAGGCTAGTGTCAATCATACTGCTAGGTCTTGGGCCTAGTAGTTGAGCCATCATTCGTATTACCCTAGCTCTGAGACTAGCGAGTCTGAGATGTCCCACGGTATGGAGAGACCTACAGGAAGTTCATGAGTGCCATATTTACATAGGGTAGAAGGCCCTTACAAAACGCAACTCGAATACCTTAGGACCAACCGATTAGGTGCTAGCATCTATAAGGACGGCCTAGGAAGATCTGTGGTCCAGATCAAAAACCCTGACTAATCCATTAGACTAGAACATCCAGCGGTCACGTTTGAAAATGGAGCATACTTGGACAAAGAAGGGACAATATATGTAGTCACCAGTCACCCAGATAGGACAAATGAATTTGGGAATGTGATCTCAGAAGCGGATTTAGATGACCTGGAGCAAGGAAACATGGGTGTAGAATCTAGAACCCCCCTGAGGCAAATCTGCTCTCACTAGGATTATCACACCAGAGTGGATTCCCCAAGACAATAAGAGCATAGATCTACTCCTGAACCGAGAAACTGATGAAGCCTTTTGGAGGTATAGATCTGATCAGCCGAACGAGGTAGGAACAATCATGATATATGAGTTCAAAGATCCTGATAGTCCAGGCAGAGTGACCTACTTGGATCATGCTTCAGAGAGGGTCTTTGTGGTTTCAGAAAATGATAGGCATGCTTACACTTGGAAAGGTGAATTTATTTTCCCCCAACCAAGATCGAATGTGTCCTTTGGTCACCCAGGAGCTGGAACATCCCAAGCTCATGGAACTCAAAGAGACAAACATAGAGATAGACCGGAGGTAAGCTTTGCCAACCCAGTGGGAAGAGACAGAACGAGAACGGAAACAAATAGAGTGGAACCTGAGGGACTTAGAGCCCCAAGGAACCAAAGGAATGCTGACAATTTCCCTCTGCCAAGGCCTAGGGAACACACCAGGATTTTGAGACCGACTCAGTTAGTTAAGTCCATGAAGAATTACTTCGATGGCACAGGAGACCCATATGATCATGTGGCCGAGTTTAGGCAAGTCTTGAGAGCTGAACAAGTTGAGGACCTGTTCACGCAATATAATGCCTTTGGTCTAACACTTAGGAACACAGCCCTTACGTGGTTTCAACCATTGAATGAGAGACAGTTCAGGAGCATAGACCAACTTTTAGAGGCTTTCATCACCGAATTCTCTAAAAGTGGCATAAGGCATAATACTTCCTCATTGATACACAACTTCAAGCAGACCCCTCAAGAGACGGTGAGACTTGCAGAAGATTTAGGCAGTATGTTGAGAGATGCCCTGTTCCTGAGTTACCCACACCTGCCAAACAAGTGGCCTTATTCTTGGATGGATTGCTAAGTACAAAGTTGCGATCCTATGTGTACTTGAAGGACCCTAGGACCATAGAAGAGTGTGTACGCATGTGCATCGACATTGAGGATAACCTAGGGGAGGAGTTAGAGCTTTCCAAAATCTACAAAGATTCAGATAGTGCCTCTAGTCTCTCTTCCTCGCAATCCACATCTATTGAAGAACTTGCGGAGAAAGTAGCTCAAAAACTAGGTGTCTCTAGTAAACAAATTCCTAGATTTGCCCCAGTAAAGAGGTGTTATACTTGCGGTGGTGATCATATGGCGAACGTATGTCCCATCATGGCTCAACCCCAAGTGAACCCTAGCAGCCAATATTGCACCATAGAATGGAGATACACAAATCACACCGCACAAGACTGCCCATACAATAAGCAAGCAGTTAGGCAAACCTACCCTCAGCCCTATCCACAACAGGGAAGATACCCGAACCAGTACCCTCCACAATAATATGGTAGACCGCAGCAATCCTATCAACAACCCTACCAAAACCAACAAAGGCCACAACCTGTGTTAGCTCAACAACCTCCAACCCCCGCTAATGTGATTCCTGTAAAGTATGCAGCTGCAGAAGAGAATTTGAATAGGGATATAGTGCCAGTAACACCATTGCTTTCAGAAAGTGATCCCAGTGACCATAGCTTTGATTCTACACATATTGATAGTCCCCAGGCTTACTACATGCAATCTCCTGAACATGGCGAGTCCTACTACAGTGAAGAACCAAGTGAACCTAGTTGGGAGCCAGAGTACACAAATGTCATGTACGCAAACCCCAACTCTAGACCCCAACCTAGGCAGGTAAGACCCCCATTCCCTAGAGGACCATGCTACAGATGTCAAGGAGATCATCTCATTCGTGATTGCCCCTTACCTCCACCTACACAACCCCAATCAGTAACAATTCAGGGCTTTTGTCAAGATTGTGGGAGGGAGCATCTCTTAAGAGATTGTCCAAAGAACCCCAATAATATGCCAAAAATAACTCCAATTAACGTTATTGGGTTAGTTGTAGACTCAACAGGAAGTGTCACTTCCACTGCACCAGCGCAAGTGGTCACTAGGGCCCAGGCTTTGCAACAAAACTCAGGAATAGGTCAAGAGAAGAGTACAGAGGTTAGTGAAACCGAGAGCATAGCCAAGAAACGGTCAAGAGCCTGGAGGGATAGTCGAGAAAGAATGAAAAGACAATGGTCTAAAAAAATGAGCGACTTAGAAGAAAGCATAAGAGAAACAAAAGCCAAAATTGTTGAACTCACCTCTCAAGCAAACTCTCACATACCACCACCACCACCCTCATTTCCATCACCATCTTTTAACCTACCTCAGACCATCCCACCACCCCCTAGAGTAGGATCAGTATTAGCTGACCCCACTCCTGAAGACATAGACATGATGCTTAAAGCATATCAGGCTAGAATCCAAGAAGGGCCAAATGTGATGGAGCATGACAAGTGCTACCCCAGAGCTAACCTAGAGATAGAAAGAACCAAGCTTTGCGCGAAAATGGTCGCGTTGGCTCAGACTATGTTTGAAGCCAGTCGCCTCATCAACTACTCTGGCTCATCTAAGACACAATTGCACTTGGATGGACTCCTAGAGAAGTTAGAGAGCATAATTGCAAGATCTGCCAAGGAAGAAAAAAATCAAGGAAGAGATGAGGCAAGCAAAAGAATAAGCCTTCCCCCACAGGAAGCTTTTGTGCCCAATTCCCCTGAACCAGACACCTCCTCTTCTATGAATAGGTACACACCAGAATTCCTACGAGAGATTCAAGAAGACAAATGGGCTAAAGAAAGTGAAGTCCCTCCTCCCATTGAACTTGTGGATGACACGCATGATCAATTCCCACAAGATATTTCCTCTATTTATGGAGAGCGGGAGAGTGCACAAAGTCAAGAGAGGTTAGACTTCGAGTCTAACTCCCTACAGGAGTTACCCCATTTCACAGGCCCATGGGAATCCAAGTCGACTTGTATGAGAGCACCCACAGTCATGGTAAGAAACGAAGACTCAGTCATACCGAGGAATACGGAGGTAGTGAAAAACACTAAAGTGCAGTGCAACCTCACTTTAGAAGAGTTACTCAAAGTTAGGCCAGAGTTATGGAAACATGTAGCCAAACAAGTACCAGAGATAGCAAAACCTCGTTCCCAGGTAGGTTCTCATAGGACAGTGCCAGAAATTCCTCTAGACAAGATAGGAGACATGCGTGAAGGTGAAGAGGGAAACACCTATCTTCCCATTACCCATCAGGGATACACAACCAAGGCAATTCTAGACTCAGGTGCAGGAGTTGCAATTGCTACCACTTCCCTATGGAAGCGATGGGGCAAGCCAGCACTCAGGCCCACGCGGATGAAATTGCAGATGGCTGATGGTCACATAGAAAGACCCTTAGGTTTGCTAGAAGGAATAACTCTCACTACATGTGGTGTAGAGTTTGAGCACACGTTTGCTATCTGTGATTTTAGCAAGAACCATGCCTATGAGATGATTTTGGGAAGACCATTTATGCGACAGTTGCAAGTGGTACAAGATTGGGGAACCAATTCCTTGTATTTGCAACACCTAGGTGTCACGACCAAGGTTAATCTCAAAGATTACTCTCATAGAGATGTCCCTCCTATCCAATGGAATCCTATTCATAAGGCCAAAGATGATACAGAGTCTGTGCACTCCATAGGATCAGGATCCTCATGGATGCATGAAGACACTCACTTATGGATGTGTAAAGTGGCAGTAGAAGAGGAGAAGAGAGAAAAAGCCAGAGATGTAGGTGCGAAAGAGACACACAGATCAATTCAAGACCCAGCCTATGCACCTGTAGTGTTCCCTGACGAAGAACTTGAACCCCACGGCTGGGCAGAAATTTTAGCAACCATGGATGTAGCCATCAATGAAGAACAATGGACACCCCACTGTGATGAGGATGGCTATGACATTTCACTTTTCTCCATAGAGCCAATCATGGGAGATGCAGTCTTAGAAGAGTGTGAACCTAGTCCTGATGCATTTGAGGATGCAAGCGGCTCCGATCTAGAGTCAATCATTATGGACCCACCTTTTGCATCAGATAAAGAATACTTCTATGAAGTAGAATTTCAAACCCAGAGACACGGAGAGATAACAAATGATGTAAGGTTAGCCACACAAGTGACCCCTAAGGATGAAGGAAAGAAAAGAAAGAAGAGAGAAGTCACACCAGAAGAAGAAGAATCTTTGTTTGAGGTCCCGAAAAACTTTAAAAAGTATGAGATAGACAATAGGAGAGTCATGATAAGAATGCCTAAACGCGAGGCACAATCAGGAGAGGCCTATGATAACAAAGAAACCACCAAGAAAATAGTGGTAGCCCTAGAAGAAGGAGAGGAGAGATGCACGTACATAGGCCATGACCTAACAGAGGAAGAAGAGCATGCATTAATAGCCTTGCTAAGAGAATACAGAGATGTATTTGCTTGGAGCTACAAGGATTTGAAGGGTGTTGACCCAGACATATGCTCACACACAATTCCCATGACCTCAGACGCAAAACCCTCTAAGCAAAAGCCATACACATATAATGATAACTATGCTGCTAAGATCAAAGAGGAGATAGATAGACTGGTAGAAGCTGGATTCATCTATGAAATTGAGCACACTGAGTGGGTATCCCCCATTGTAGTGGTGCCCAAGAAGAATGGAAAGCTACGTGTGTGCATTAACTTGAAAAAGGTCAATGCAGCCACAATTCGAGATAACTATCCGCTTCCTATCACAGAACATCTCTTAGAAAGAGTAGCAGGCAAGGAAGTGTACAGCTTCCTTGATGGATTTTCGGGCTACAATTAAGTAGCCATAGCTCCAGAAGATCAGCATAAAACAGCTTTTGCCACAGAATGGGGCATATTTGCCTTTAGGGTAATGCCATTTGGGCTTACCAATGCTCCTGCAACCTTTCAGAGACTATTACCGACACTTTATACACATGTATGCCATCATAGCAAAGCCTCTGTATGGACTTTTGACTAACTTCAAGTGGACTAATGAGTGTGAGGACTCCTTCAATGAGCTCAAAAGAAGATTGTGTTCAGCACCAATCTTGACCACACCAGATTGGAATAAGCCGTTTCATGTTCACGTGGATGCATCCAATCATGCTATTGGATGTGTACTCGCACAACCTACGGGCGAAGGTAATATGGATCTTCCAATTGCCTATGCTAGTAGACAGTTGAATGCAGCTGAACGGAACTATACCACCACCGAACGAGAAGGATTAGGCATGGTATATGTAGTTAAAAAGTTTAGACACTATTTGCTTGCAAATAAGTTTAAATTTTTTACCGATCATCAGGCATTATTGTACTTGGTAAACAAACCATGCAATACAGGCCGATTAGTAAGATGGTTTCTCTTACTAATGGAATATGACTTTGAGGTTGTGGTGAGGAAAGGGAAGACTCACTTGAGAGCAGACCATCTATCTAGGCTCACATCTGGAGAAGCCGCACAAAGAGTATCAGATGACCTTCCTGCTGCTTACTTGTTTAATTTGGAAGTTATACCTCAGTGGGCTAAGCCATTAGTGCCAGTATTGACATACGGGCCTAACCACCCAGTCATAAACACTCAAGGTAGAGAGGTAGTAAAAGCCCAGAAGTACCACATCGTGGCAGGAAGCATGTACAAACAAACAGATCAAGGGATCCTAGATTGTTGTGTGGAAGAGGATGAGTACGCTAAATGGTTGCAATTGGCACATGTAGGTGCATTAGAGCAACACTACTCAAAACAACGAACCCTACAGACACTAAGGAGACTCGGAGTGCATTGGCCTACTATGGAAGCTGATGTACATAAGATGTGTAAAGAATGCCTAATCTGTTGCACTAAACCACCTGTGGAACATGCCACTCTGTATCAAGTGTCCATAGTGCCAGATTGGAGTGAACCGTTAGTAGCCTTCTTGAGGACGAAAACATTCCCTCAAGGTATGACACTGGCCAGACAAAGAAGTCTAGAACAAGAAGCCCTAGATTACTCACTCATTGGTGATAATCTATACAAGCGTGGTAAAGATGGTTACCTGTGACTATGTGTCCATGAGAGCGAATATCTCAAGATCTTGGAAGCAGCTCACCAAGGTGTAGCAGGAGGACACTTTGGACCAGATCGGGTGATCAAGGCAATACTATTTGCGGGCTGCTAGTGGCTGACCCTTCACATGGATGCACATACCTATGTGAAACGGTGTGATGTTTGTCAGAGAACTCACTACCCTATACGCAAGGATGAGATGCCACTGAAACCTATGATGGGTGGACGTGCATTCTATAAGTGGGGAATAAACTTCGTAGGTCCTATTAATCCCCGAGCTAAGGGTTCACATGCTGAATACATCATTGTTGCCACCGAGTATCTAACAAAGTGGGTAGAGGTAAAAGCTACGACAAAGAATGATGCTCAGACAACTGCTAAGTTCCTATTTGAGAATGTGTTCACAAGATAGAGGCTACCTATAGAGCTGGTAAGTGATAGAGGCACTCACTTCTTGAATGAAGTTATTGAAAATCTCTTCCAAGAATTCTTGGTAGTACACAAGAAGTCTGCTCCCTATCACCCACAGGCTAATGGGCAAGCCGAAAGCACAAACAAGATTCTATGCAATGTGCTTACCAAATTGGTGAATAATAAACGCTCTGATTGGGACAAACAGCTACACCATGCTGTTTGGGCATACCGAGTGGCCTATAAAATGGTCCTCCAAGCCACACCCTTTCAGATGGTATTTGGCCAAAATGCGGTGCTACCTTTGGACTTCTTGATTCCCACATTGATAGTAGCACAAGAGCATGAGTGGACGGGTCATGAACTCTCTTCGAGAATTTCTGACCTTGAAAGATTAGGTGAAACCAGACTAAGAGCTGTAGCAGGAATATATGCAGCTAAGAAACGACAGAAGGCCTACTTTGATGCCCATGTTAAGGATAAAGGATTAAAGGCCGGAGACTTAGTTTTGGTATACACTCTGAAACAACATGCGAGAAAGCTAGAAAAACGTGGTTACGGACCTATGATCATCAACAAGATTTCAACTAGTGGAGCAGTACAACTAGCCACTTTAGAAGGCAATATTCTCCCTAGCTACATAAGCGGATGCAGAGTCAAGTTATATCAGGAACCTCTCACGGAGGAAATGCTCAATCGACTCAACACTGCCAAGAAACGTAAAGAAGAGGAAAAACGAGTTCGAGAAGAAGCTCAGGCAGAAGCCTTGGAACGCATCCGAAAAATGAAGATGAGAAGACAAGGACGAGATCAGCCAAGGATAGATGACTATGCGAACCCCGGATATCATATGGCTATGTGTAAAGGCTCAAGTGTAAGCCCCCATAGAATAGTTGACCGACGTCCTTTTGTAACCTTGGAGATAGGACAAGGAAAGGGTGCAAAGACTGCACGGGCCTTGATTGGCTCAGGTGCAGCCACTAGTGCCGTTAAACTCTCTTACTGTCAAGAATTGAAGTTAAAATTCAATCCTATAGAAGCATATCTCATAGGATTGGGAGGTGTGGAAACCCCTTGCATGGGTGAGGTGGAGCTTCCCCTCTCCATTCAAGATGTTCTAATGACAGTTAAAGTACTAGTGTGTCAAGATGAGGATCTCACGGAGCCTCTGGTCTTGGGTCAAGACTGGATCTATGACCATGCAGTCAACTTAAACCTAAGAAGTGGACTTCTTCAAGTATGGGTAAATCAGAGTCGAATTATAATTGAGTTAGATAATGGAACACTCAAGGAACTAGGAAAGGCACAGACTCCTGCTCCTTCTAGGGGTACACATGAAGTTGACCATGCTGTTCTTGTCCAAAGCTATGTGATGCAGAGGAATGGTGATCTCAATAAAGAAGTCAAGGACTCAACGGAACTCCCTTCTACTCCCTTCTTTTCCAAAGGCCAGAGGGAGGCAACAACCAAAGGCAGATCAATTACTGAAGACTACCCATGCTGAAGGCCAAAAGAACTTGCGAAGCATAATAACTCAGCCATTGAAACAATTGTGGGTGCGAAAAGGCAAGCGGCCTATTACAGTCAAGCGACAACAACCATCTCAACTTCCTATTAGTAATCAACGACATGATACTAATAAGGAGACTTCCAAAACTTCTTTTAAGAAAGTGAAATCTATCTGGGTACCCAAGAAGTCGTTGAAGGCTGGCCCACAATCAAGACAAATTTGGGTGCCTAAGGCTTGCTTGCGGGCTCAACTAGTCACGCACGAATCATATCATACACGACAGGGTTCACTCACTCAAAGAGCCGTTACCCACTCTTGTTTAATACTCACGAACACACAGTCGCCCATAAGCACGCACAGACTCACTTGTAAATGGGTCCCAAAAACGCCTCATTCCCAAGCAGACATACTCATAAAGCCCTCCAGAGTCTCCACTAAACCAAAACCGAAAGCCATCCATTGTGTTTGGCAGCCTAAAACTTGTAATAAAACCCCCGAACCCCATGTGTAAATTCATCCTCACTTGCTAACTACATCACTCATACACTGCATCTTTCCATCTAGCTCGTAGAACTATCCATTCATTACCTACACACACAATCATCGAGCACTCACTAACCCACTAACCCATTACTCACCTCATGATAATGTTGTAACGGGGACAAAAAGTGTTCTATCTTGTCCATTACAATATTAATGCATGATTCTATATTCTCACAGAACCAGCAAGCAAGCAATAACAATGGCAGAAGCAGGAGGTACCAGTTCCCAGGCAGGGTCTAGCACACAGATTGTGGACATCACTGAGAGGCCTCAAGAACTTCAAGCGGTGCATGTGCTCCCTATTTAGGACCCTCCTCAGGGACACACTTCTCAAGTGGGGAAACACGCTCATTGGTTTAGTGACGTCGCAGGGCCATTGGGTGATGGCACTTACTTCTGGGAAGTAGAAATTGAGCTCAATGGCAAATGGGGATGCTACCATTTCTTCACTCGCGAATTTGAGAACTATCAGAATGCAGAAGTGATGCGATCGGTATGGACCAAAGCGGGCTTGGATAGCTATTTCAGGGCACATTTGCCTAAGCGAGATTTCCTATGCTGCTTCTATTTTATCGGTACCATCACCCCTAGCAGGGCCAAGGGAGGCGATAGTACTTTTGTGCTACCCTCACTATTGCCAGGCCACGAACTCAAGAGATTCAAACTGACCCTCAATTCGGTACGGGCAGCATTGAACATGCAAGGTATGCATATTCCCACTGAGAAAGAAACGTTGGTTCCAGGCAGGATGAAGCATAAGGATCTCAATAAATTGAAAGACATGGTAGCAATGACACCTACCATTGCTCTCCACCTACGAACGATCATGCAGCAATTTGCTTTTCCCGCCCAAGAACGCTTCACTATGCCACCAAAAAAGATATGGTTTAGCTTGTACCTAGCGGAGACAAAGAATCTCACCATCAATTACCACACTGGATCATCGATCAAATACACCTAGCCCATCAACGGTGGAATAAGAAACAGAAAATTGTACTTCATGGATGCTGTGCTCTCACAAGAATAATTTACAGGTGCTTAGCGTACGGCGTGCCCATTCAAAGAGCACTAGTATGGTCCAGGACTCAAGAATTCCAAAGACGACTGTCAATGACGGGTCCTCCATCGAAGAAGATGAGAGGGGGAGTTCAATTACCATGCGCTCAACCAAGGGGATCCACCACCACACCAGAGGTGACCCCTCCACAAACACGACGTGTCCGACCATTCACCATTCGCCTACCCAGACCAAGCGCCGAAGGACCCAATCTGGTGTTCCCTCCGATTCCATCGGACTTGGAGTTCCCACAAGGTTACACCCTTGCTGATTTGACAGATGAAGAAATTGCCCGTTTGATCAATGAGTCTAACCTGGAGACAGAAGCAGAGCAGACCCAAGGACAACAACCCACGACTACAACTTCAGCCCCGACCCAACCGGGAGTAGTAGAAGTAGAAGAGGATGAAGAAGGGACAGAAGAACAAGAAGCAAACGAGGAGTATGATCAAGAATATGAAGTTTCAGAACTAGCGAGTGCCCCGACATACTCGGCCCAAATAAAAAGATTATACAAAACCATGAAGCGAGTACAAGAACAACACAAACTATCGCTCGAGACAGGAAAGATGATCATGAGCCAATTGTTAGCCGAGGAAGGTGTGGATGACATGTTTATCGAATCAATGAACTTGCACGCTGACGCAATAGGCTTAGATGAAGCTGTTCATGCAGCCATGACTTATATTCATCGATTTGAGAAACGAGTGCCTACTCACCCCATGCGATCCGGCAAACAAATCCACATCAATGTATCAGAACCAAGAGGTAACACACAAACCGAAGCACATCAGGCGGAACCACTCTCACCCCCCACCTCACCTCTCACTACACAAGTCACCTCACCACCTGGCACTACCACGCCTACTTCTACCATCACCACAGTCGTCATGGGAATTCCTCTCTCTCCTGGTATCCAATTCGAAGGAGTTACAATGCCCACTTTCACAACACTCTGCACAAATATCACATCCACCCCACCCACTGTTCCCATCAACATAGTCACACACACGTTCGACACAATGGAAACATCACCAGCCACATCACCACTCCCACCCCCCACGCAGCCTCAATCCCCCATACCCCCTCCACCTACCTCACCACACCACTTGAGTCCACAGCATTCACAACTCCCTTCCCCTTCCCCATTCCCCCTGCATCTTCATCTTTTCCCTGCATCGTTTAATGTAAATAGTATATTCATGGCATTACATCAATGCGTGTATCAACTTCAGAGTGAGTATCAGGCTCTCGAAGACCGTCATCATCAACTGACTACGAATCATCAACAACTACAGAGACGGCTTACAATTATAGAAGAAGAAAATGCAGACCTCAATCAACGTTACACCACACTCGAGCAAGCTCATCAAACCCTCTTGGAGACACCCCAACCATCACAAGCGCCAGGTGTCAAACAACTCGTAGCCTTATCGGAGGTCTACCAAGCAGATAACCTAAGAGTCCGGCATAATTTGACTCTACTCAAAAAACACATGGCTACCGCACTTGAAGAAAACAAGCGTCTGCAGAAGCAAAATGAAGAAAACCTGGAAGCTGCCATGGAAGGCTCTCCCCATGAAATTGACCCAGAACAATTCAAAGTAGTCCCCTCAGAAACAATGAAAACAATCTTGGAAAGCTATGCCGATCTATTAGAAGCACATGACGATTTGGAAAAGGAACGGGATGAGCTACCTCGCCAGCTCAAGGAACAGGAGGCACAACCCAAAGTCATAGAAACAACCTCGACTTGAGCGGAAGTAAAGGCATTAACAGAGCAGGTGGCGGAACTGCAGAAGAAGTTAGTGGAATATGAAAGACAGCCCTCTCCAGTTGTAGAACCAGAGCCAAATGAATTGGTACCCATTGAGGTGGACGAAACGTATGAGGAACCATATGTTCCTATGCCGATGCTGTTACCGTTAGTGTCCATGTGAAAGGCCAAATGGCCACCGGACACTTCTTTGTATATGTTCTTTAATAAAACATATAGTGGCCTGGTCAGTCACAGTCTGTAAGTTCGACCGCATTTGTAAGACCTAAGAAGTTTGTCTTCGTGCTTCCTGTGTATTGTGTTTTCTGCGTATCTACAGCCTCTCTTGCGGAGTGTTGTGTGCGGCCTCAGGAGCTTGTTTTTCTACTCCGATCATAGCGTCGTGGAGCTCTCGAGAAGGAGAGCGCACTGTGGTGCATCGCCATCGAAATACTTCACTGGTATCAGAACAGTTCGAGGCAAAAGCTTTGTTCTTTTTGTGCGAGCGAAGCGAGCACCCCCCCCCCCCCCCAGGCTTCCTCCAAGGCTTACGACTGTGTTTTCTGCGGCCTCAAGAGCTTGGTTTTCTACTCCGATCATAGCGTTGTGGAGCTCTCGAGAAGGAGAGCGCACTGTGGTGCATCGCCATCGAAATACTTCACTGGTATCAGAGCACTTCGAGGCAAAAGATTTGTTCTTTTTGTGCGAGCAAAGCGAGCACCCCCCCCCCCCCCCAGGCTTCCTCCAAGGCTTACCACTAAGGTGGCGACCAAGGCATAGACCTTGGCATACCTTGTCATCCGAGTCACCATTGGCGCCGTTGGCTGCGCGTGAGGGAGGACCTCAACGATCAAGGAATATAGAGGTTCCTGGTACTTCCCGGGAGGTCACCCATCCCAGTACTGTTCCCCCCAGAGCTCGCTTAACCGTGGCAATCTCTTGCCACTAAGCTACACTCTTGTGGTGTTTGAATAAGGGGAAAGACTAAGGTTGACATTACCTTGAACAAGTTTTGGTGCCTCAAAGCTTCATTTTTGCTTTCAAAGCCTATTTCTGAAGCAATTTTGGGGTGTCTTTTGGAGCCATTTTGGAGTACTTTCGCACATAGTTCTCTTCACACAGGTCCAAGAACATCAAGAAGAGTGTTCTTTGTTCTTCTTAGAAAATAAATATCAACCTTTGGGGTTGTATTTTCAGCCACACTCGTAAAACTACAGGTTTCTCGAGACGTTTTCAGTTTTGGTGGGAGCAGCGGCTGCAAATTTATGCAGGTTTTTAAAGCCTAAAACATCAGAGTTGACAGACACTTGCAGGTGCTATTGGCTAGTTTCTGGGCTGTGTATTCAGCCTTTTAGTGTCATTTTACTGCATATATTGAGCACATACACACCATGTATGCTTCTGTGGATACCGCTTATGTACGTCCATGTGGTCATTGATATAGCGGTTACGTTCTTTGCATAAAGCCTTTTCGTTTGATAAAGAGGGTCGTGGTGAGGTTTTCTTAACTGGGAGACACCCAGATGTCGGGGTCTCTTTGGTGATGCAGGTGGAAGACTTACCCAGCCTCGCCATAGGAGATGTATGATAGTTGTTCATAGGTGCTCGATAAGCCTAGTTGGCTTCTATTGGGTAACTGATTATATGCAGTGGAGTCAGTGATTCACTATGCAGGTAGACATGTCAGTACTTGCAGTTTTATGATACTTTGACACTGGTCATATGCTAATTTTGCAGAGGATACTCTGGCAAAATTTTTCCAGATTTCTGGTTTAGTCAACTATACAGTGGTCGATTTACTCCTTGATACAATTATTTGTTGGTGTTTGGACTCTTCTAGCTTCATTATCATTCTATTCAGTTCTCTACGATCATGGCATCAGAGGTCTCAAGCACATCCGGTGGATCAGGGTCTAGTGCTAATGTTCCGAGGAGGAGCTATAACTTGTAGGGCAAAGACCATCTTGAGATCCGAAAATTTGAGGGCACAAACT
Source organism: Ceratopteris richardii (assembly GCA_020310875.1). Taxonomy (NCBI): domain Eukaryota; kingdom Viridiplantae; phylum Streptophyta; class Polypodiopsida; order Polypodiales; family Pteridaceae; genus Ceratopteris; species Ceratopteris richardii. Next base: position 75,890,570 of record CM035437.1, on the reverse strand, counting down.
TTGCTCTATGGAAGAATCAGATTAAAGATGTGCTGATTCAAAGGAGGCAATGGAAGCCAGTATATGGGATTTCAAAGAAGCCTGCTGACATGGATGAAGATGATTGGGATGAGTTAGATGAAATGGCCAGGTCTACCATTCGCTTGCACCTGGCAGATAATGTTTACTTTACAGTACTAGAACTTCGTATGAAGGACACATTCGTATGAGAAAATTATATGACCTTCGTATGAAGGACACAGATAGTGTTGCTGCTCATCTAAATGAGTTTGATGCTATATTCTCCCAGTTACAGGTTCAGAAAATGGATATGGATAATGAAATGAAAGCAGTATTGCTGTTATGCACCCTGCCATCATCATGGGATACGTTTTGCATAGCTATTAGCAACAGTGCACCTGGTGGTAAACTCTTCTATGATGACATATGTGGAGCACTCTTGAGTGAGGAGATTCGTAGAAAATCTATGGTTGGCACTCAGAGTGGAGATGCATATAATGTTCGTGATTCTTACCAAGGAAAGAATCAACAACGTGGCAGGAGCAAGAACAAGGAAAAGAATGGTCAACGGAATAAGAGTAGAAGTAAATCAAGGAAGAGGGATATCAAATGCCATTATTGTCATAAGAAAGGACACATGAAGAAAGACTGTTATGCATTAAAGAATGCTAAATGTAAAGGACAGAATGTTGATGGGCATGTTAAACAGTTACCTGCACCATCTACTTCGACTGTGAAGATTGAAGAAATTAATGCTATTTCTGATGATGCTGATGTGTTGACACTTGATAGTACTGTGCCATCTGAGGCACTTATGGCTGATTCTCTTTCCCACACCTGGCTACTAGATTCTGGTGCTTCTTTCCATGTGACACCACATAGAGAATGGTTCTCTAATTATGCAGCAAAGTCTCTTGGTACCGTGAGACTTGGTGACTCTTACCAGTGTGATGTTGTGGGGATTGGAGATGTGGTTGTGCAGTTCATTGATGGTTCAAAATTTACTATGCATAATGTATGCCATGTACCTCAGTTATCAAGCAGTTTGATGTCAGTTGGTCAACTTGATGACCTTGGTTACAAGGTGGTCTTCTATGCTCAGTCCTTTTGTATATCAAAGGGCAATATGGTTATTGCAAAAGGAAGCAAAGTTGGCTCACTTTATCCTTTATTTGTATCACAGAAAGAACACTTGTTAGATGTTACTGAACAGCCTATGGCTTGTATTTGGCATGGTCGTTTGGGCCATATATCTCGTAGTGGAATGGAAAATCTTTCTCGTTCTCGCTACTTACCTGTGTTATCTTTCTCTGATTTTTCATTTTGTGAGCATTGTCAATATGGAAAGCAAACTAGAAATGTGCATAGAATGCACATTGACTCTTCAATTCAGCCTTTAGATCTCGTTCATACAGATGTGTGTGGTCCTATGCCCACTAGGTCCTTAGGTGGTTCTCTTTACTTTGTCACTTTCATAGATGATGCTACTAGAAAAGTCTGGGTATATCCTATCAAATCAAAGGATGATGTATTCCCTACTTTCAAAAAATGGCTTGCTTCAGTTGATACTGAAAAAGGAACTAAGCTTAAGGCTTTACGTTCAGATAATGGGGGTGAGTATACCTCACATGAATTCAGCCTTTTCTGTCAGTCTAGAGGGATTTGTAGTTTACAGCTCCTTATACCCCAATACAGAATGGTGTAGCTGAGAGGATGAATAGAACTATTCAAGATAGAGTAGTCTCTATGTTGCATCATGCAAACCTCTCACAAGGTTTTTGGGCAGAAGCAGTATTGACTGCAGTTCATGTGATTAACCTTTCACCTAGTACTGCCAAAGGTATGAAAGTGGCACAAGAGTTATGGACAGGGAAACCACCATATTATGATCATCTTCGAGTTTTTGGGTGTGAAGCATATGTTCATATACCCAAGAATCTTAGACAAAAGTTGGACCATAAGTCAAAGAAATGCATTTTTCTTGGATATGGTCGAGAAGGACAATTTGGATATCGCTTATGGGATCCTGAAACACGGTCACTGATCAGAAGTAGTGATGTCATTTTTAATGAGTCTAAGATGCATAAACAGCCCATTAAGGAGGTTGAAGTGAGAAGAGTGGTGTTTGAGGATACTAGTTCTCCGGTTAGCATGCATGAAAATGCTGCACATAGGGATGTTCAAGAGAATGTCCATTCAGATGAGTCTGCACATGTTCCTGTTCAGCAACCATTGAAACGTTGTGCACGTGTCTCATATCCACCTGATGGATATGTTCCAGGTTTAGATTTTGTTATGCTAACAGATGCCGGTGAGCCTTCTTGCTACAAAGAGGCTATGCAGACAGAAGATCACGTCAAGTGGGAGCGTGCCATGAAGAGTGAGCTGGATTCTATTCACAAGAATGGTACTTGGGACTTAGTACCTTTGCCAAAGGGCAAAAAAGCTTTACCATGTAAATGGGTATATAAGCTGAAATTCACATCAGATAGTGCTTCTCTAAAATATAAAGCACGACTTGTTGCAAAGGGTTTTAAGCAACAACATGGTGTTGATTTTGAGGAAATCTTCTCTCCAGTGGTCAAGATGACTACTTTGCGCATGTTGCTTGGATTCGTTGCAATGGAGGACTTAGAGCTAGTCCAAATGGATGTGAAAACAGCTTTCTTGCATGGAGATCTTACAGATGAGATCTATATGGAACAACCAGAGGGTTATGTAGTTCCTGGCAAGGAAAGTCTAGTTTGTAAGCTCAAGAAGAGCTTGTATGGACTTAAACAGTCTCCTAGACAATGGTACCAAAAGTTTGATGCTTTTATGAAGTCCCAAGGCTATTCTCGGAGCAATGAGGATCATTGTCTCTACACAAAGAGATGCTCTGATGGCAGCTTGATATGCTTGATACTTTACGTCGATGATATGTTGATTGCTGGGAAGTCCTCTTATGATTTGTCAATTCTCAAAAAGAAGTTGAGTCAGACATTTGATATGAGGGATTTGGGGGATGCCAAACATATTCTTGGCATGCACATTACTCATGATAGGAGTAAAAGATGCATATACTTGTCTCAAAGTGAGTACATATCCAAAGTACTTCACCGGTTCAATATGCAGGGTGGTAAGGCATTGAGTACACCTTTACCTACATATGTGAAATTGAGCAAGGATGACTGCCCCAAATCAGATGAGGAAAAGGAATTCATGACCAAAATTCCTTATCAGTCTACTGTTGGTAGTCTCATGTACGCTATGGTAGCTAGGAGACCAGACATTGCATTTGCAGTGGGAGTTGTGAGCAGATATATGTCTAATCCTGGCAAGAAACATTGGGAAGCGGTCAAGATGATTTTGAGATATCTGAGTGGCACTAAGGACAAGTGTCTATGCTTAGGTAGAGGGAAAGCATCCATTATTGGTTACACAGATTCTAACTATGCTGGTTGTGTAGACAATTGTAAGTCTACATCAGGGTACATTTTTCATTTTGCTGGAGGTGCTATCTCTTGGAGATCTCGTCTTCAAGAATGTACAACTGTTTCCACCACAGAAGCAGAGTATGTTGCAGCAAGTGAGGCTTGTAAGGAAGCATTGTGGCTTTCTCGTCTTGCTTGTGATATGGGTTTACCTCAGCATGTACCTCACTTGCTCAGTGATAGTCAGAGTGCCATTGCTTTGGCTAAGAATCCGGTCTATCATGCAAAGAACAAGCACATTGAGGTGAGGTATCACTTCATTAGAGATTGCTTAGCCACTGAACGCATTATTCTTGAGAAGGTTCACACTCTCGATAATGCTGCAGATGCTTTGACTAAAGCTCTACCACATGATAGCTTTCGACACTGTTGTCACTTGATGGGGGTTACTTGATTCTTCATCTTACACCGTCACTTGTATACTGTGTAACATGCCCATCAGGTGGGAGGTATAGTTTGTATACTTACACTCAGGTATTCTTTATCATTCATTATTTTTCTCCCATAGTTACTCTGGCCGTATTGGCCTTTAGTGGGAGATTGTTACCATTAGTGTCCATGTGAAAGGCCAAATGGCCACCGGACACTTCTTTGTATATGTTCTTTAATAAAACATATAGTGGCCTGGTCAATCACAGTCTGTAAGTTCGACCGCATTTGTAAGATCTAAGAAGTCTGTCTTCGTGCTTCTTGTGTACTGTGTTTTCTGCGTATCTACAGCCTCTCTTGCGGAGTGTTGTGTGCGGCCTCAGGAGCTCGGTTTTCTACTCCGATCATATCGTTGTGGAGCTCTCGAGAAGGAGAGCGCACTGTGGTGCATCGCCATCGAAATACTTCAGATGCCAGGTGGTCAACAAACCTCAGAAGGAATGGACACCTTGGAAGTCAAAGTACCCGAATGGCTCCAGACACTAGAAAAAACAGCTACAACCCATGAAGATCGAGTGGCAATCCAAATCCAATCAATGGCCAAATTAGAAGACACCATCATAAAGTCAGAGTATTTCCGAAGTATGTCTCATCATAGATGGATCGGCACCAACGACGATCAGTATGTGCCATACTGTGTACTCCTGGCAGATTACAACGTAGAGATCCAACGACGATGTGGCAAGCCTCCAACTTTCGCCACACAATTTGGGCCCGATGATATCCCATTACTTGGACTAACATGCCACTCTTTATTAAATACAATCCATGTTATGTTCCAGTCTTCCGCAGATGCACCTAGCCCGAGTTTACCATTGCTGTCAAGAACATCAAAGGCTGTGCAAAGTGGTTAAGTTATGTTTATCTAGCACCTCCACAAGGACCTCCCACTGTGAATTATATGATTTCTACCATCCGTCACTGGAGCATTCGACTACGGAATACCCCCGATGTGATGGCCCAAATGTGCATGAAAATCTTTGAATTAATGCTGATCACATTCAGGACATTCAAGAATATTAAAGACCCCCACTTCTCAGGAGTTGGCTTCCTTACAGGCAACCAAGATCTGATATACGACATGAGCATCACCCCATCAATAGAGGTAATATATGCTTGGCACGCCAGAATCAAGTACCTCCCAGCTTGCTTTAAACAGACATTCGAGGAGATGTTCGTAACAGGATTCTAGGAATATCACTCAGAAATATTTGTACCCAGGCCCTCACATCTCCTCCACTTATTTGCTTGGGAAAGAACCATCCATTCAGAACAATTGCGGGTGCCACATCCAGACGTCCCAGGACCAGTGAATTGGGATGCATTGTTAACAGACCTAGCACGGGGGCTACGATTAGAAGAACACCACCTCGCTTCCGATGTTGTCCAATATTATGTCCAACGCACAGCTAGACAAGGGTCTGTCAGAGACGACAGACGCGAGAGAGGGGGGGGGTGTTGGCAATAGTCAAAGAAGATCTGGCAAGTAGGCCATTTAAATAATTTAGGCATCAAAGAGTTGGGCACACAAGAAGAAGGAGCAAGTAGGGAGCTCCAGGAAATGTATGTCAAAATGTTAGAAGAAATCCCTACAAAAATAGTGATTTTCATCACTAAAAACCATTGTAAATACCATTTCATATTTTTGTAGCTCCATTTTGTGCAAGCCAAGGAGTCCTGGAGCTTGAGGAGCTTTAGAAGTACCTACCTATCAGTTTTCACATTTTTTAGACTCCGTTTGAACCTCCAAATAGGGCAGAGAACCTAATTTTTAACTAGGCCGGACACTAGGTCTGGACAAGGCCAAAACCTAGTCAAAAACTATAAATAGAGCTAGAGAGCTCATTTTTGAGGTTAGCTTGTAATTGATTTGAACTTGTATGAGCTTTTTGAAAGTAATATAAAGAACTCCATTGCTTCTCACTCTTTGTCTTGCTTTGTGTGTGTGTGTGTGTGTATGTGTGTGCATGTTAGTGTGCTTCGCACTCACGCACTTGTGCCTTCACTTGCTCGAGGTCATCATACCATCCTCACGTCTTCCCGGATTGACATTAAAGGAGGTGCTACTCATCACTGAGCTACAAATGCTTAATGAAAAGAAATTGCCTAATTATTTGTGGGCAGAGAGTGTATCTACTACCACTTATCTTATTAACAGGTTGCCATCCAAATCACTTGATGGGATGACCCCATATGAAACATGGCATGGTAGAAGGCCATCACTTGATCATTGCTGAATATTTGGATGTGTTGCTTATGTGCTAGCACACATCCTATTGCATGATTGGATGCATCCACATGGACATGGAATGGCTTATTCCAATCAGAGTGGTCAGTATCGGTGCTATGCACAAATGTCTCTTCAGCTCATTGAAGGAATTCTTGCATTCATCGTTCCACTCAAAATTTGTCAACAAGGCATAAAGAGGTTTAGCTATGATAGCATACATGTGAATAAACCTACGGTAATATCCACAATGGCCCATAAAGGCTTGTACCTCTTTAACATTCCTTGGTCTTGGCAACTCCGCTATGGCTCTTACTTTGTCCTCATCTGTAGATATTCCATTCTCAGAAACAATATGACCTAAGATTTTACCTTGTCGTACCATGAACACACACTTTTCTGGGTTCAAACACACTCGATATTCTCTGCACTTGTTGAAGATCTGTCTGAGCTCAAGGATGTGGTATCTTCTTTCTTGGGAATGAGCACATAAATCATCCACATATACTTCTAAGCTCTTTCGCAAGAACTCTTTGAAGACATGACACATGAGCCTTTGGAAAGTTGCAAGTGCATTTGTGAGCCCAAATGGCATGACACGAAATGCAAAGATTCCCCATTCTGTGGCAAATGCCGTTTTGTGTTGATCTTCAGGGGCAATGGCTACTTGGTTGTAACCTGAAAATCCATCAAGGAAGCTATAAACTTCCTTGCCTGCAACACGCTCCAATGAGTGTTCCGTGATTGGAAGCAGATAGCTATCTCTGATTGTAGCGGCATCAACTTTTTTAAGGTTAATACACACTCACAACTTCCCATTCTTCTTTGGCACTACTACAATGAGGGAGACCCATTCAGTATGCTCAATCTCATAGATGGATCCAACTTCAATCAGCCTATCAATTTCTTCTTTTGTCTTTGCTGCATATGTATCGTTATATGTGTAGGGCTTTTGTTTGGTGGGCTTGGCATCAGCAGTCATGGGGTGATATGAGAGCATATTCTTGGATCTACCCCCTTCAAGTCTCTATAGTGCCATGCAAACACGTCCATATATTCCCTTAATAGAGCTACAAGCTCCACTTCTTCTCTTGCACTTAGGTCATCTCCTATATATGTGCATCTCTCTTCGTTCTCTTCAATCATCACTACAATCTTCTTGGTTTTTTCTTTGTTATCATATGCTTCTCCTATGATGGCCTCTCTTTTAGGCATTTGTACCAAAATTTTCCGATCCTCAACTTCATATTTCTTGAAATTTTCTGGTACCTCAAAGAATGATTCCTCCTCTTCTTGTTTCACGACTTTTCTCTTCTTTTTCTTTTGACTACTCTAACTTCCATCCTTTGAATTTACCGGTTTAATACTTGTGAGAGGTTCTTCTTCTTTTTGGGTAAGCACTCCTACATCTTGTAGATAATGATGCTATGAATTAGAGCAACTATCCATCACAATGGACTCTAGATCATCGTCATGCTCTTCTTCTTCTTCTATGACATCACTAGGGTCACATTCTTCCAGTAGGGGCTGACATATGAACACTAAAATATCATAACCCTCCTCATCACAATGAGGTGTCCACTGTTCCTCATTGACAGCAATGTGCATGGTAGCTAAGATTTCTGCCCAGCCATGGGGCTCAAATTCCTCATCTGGAAAGATCATTGGTGTGTAGGCTGGGTCCCTAACTGGTCTATCTCCTGGCGAAGTTCCTTCTTCTCTCGCCCTTAAGAAATTTTCCTCTTCCTCTAGGACCTTGCACATCCACAAATGAGTATCTTTATGCAGCCATGATGGATCAGGTGAACTTCCAGAATGCACAGAGATGGAATCTTCTTTCGCTTTGTGGAGAGGATTCCACTATAGGGGTGGTACATCTCTGAAGGTGTAATCCTTCAAATTGACCTTGGTTGTAACCCCTAAGTGCTGTAAGTACAAGGAGTTGGTTCCCCAATCCTGTACTATTTGCAGTTGTCGTAGGAAGGGTCTTCCTAGGATAATCTCATAGACATTATTTTTCTCAAAGTCACATATAGCAAATGTATATTCAAACTCTACACCACAAGTGGTTAGAGTTATCCCTTCTAGCAACCCCAGAGGTCTTTCAAAATGACCATCGGCCATTTGAAGCTTCATTCTAGTTGGTCTTAATGTGGGTTTGCCCTATCGCTGCCACAAGGAGGTGGTCGCAATGTAACACCAACACCTGAATCTATGATTGCTTTGGTTGTGTAACCTTGGTAGGAGATTGGAAGATAAGTATTATCTTCTTCACCCTCACACATGTCCCCTATTTTGTCTAGAGGTATCTCTAGTACTTTCTGCTTATAGCCTCATTTTGGCATATTGGAATCAAGTTCTCGAACCTGATCCTTCACATGATTCCATAGCTCAGGTTTTGCTTTGAGCAGCTCTTCTATAGTGAGATGACATTGAACCTTAGTGTTCTTCACAACATGAGTGTTCCTTGGGACCACTGAGTCTTCATTTCTTACCAATATTGTGGGCTCTGATATGAAGAGATTCAGATTCCCATGGGCTAGTGAATTGTGGCAGCTCTTGTAAAGAATTAGATTCAAAATCTAATCTTTCATCTTCTTGTTGCTCTGCTTGGTCTCCATAGATAGACGAAATGTCTTGGGGAAATTGATAATGAAGATCATCAATCTCAAGAATAGGAGGGGGATTACCCTTCTCCTTGGCCCATTTCTCTTGTATTTCCTGCAAGAACTCTTGAGAGTACTATTGAATTGAAAGAGGTGCTCCCTCATCCACGGAATCAGGAACATAAGCTTTTGTTGGTGGTGAGCTTTCTCTTTCAAGAACTGGTTGAGCCTGTGAAGGTAAAGAAACATGCAGCTTGTTTACCAACTACTCTAATCTTTCTAGTAAACCCTGGAAATGCAAATCCGGTTTGACATAGTTTGTCTGATTGAATGATTGACTGGTCTTGAGCATAACCTGAGCTAGCTCTACCATTTTCGTACACATTTTTGTCCGTTCAATCTCTAAATCTACTCTAGGGTAACTCTTGTCTAGGTTTGCAGCTGTAGGCCCTTCTTGAAGTCGAGCCTGATAGGCTTTGAACATCATGTCCAAGGCTTCTAGGGTTGGATCTACAAGAACAGACCCTGTTTGTGATCTATTTACAATGGGTGGTGGGGTGGAATGAGGTGGTGTGGATGGAGTTTCGGCGTGCGAGGGACTTTGAGATGCAATGTCTTCTATTTTGGTTTTCGCTTCTTTCAAGCTTTCTTCTAGTTCCGATAACTTTTTATTCCACTTGCGATTGGCCTTATCCCTGCTATCCTTCCATGTTCTTGTTTTCCTTTTACTAGGCTCTCTTGATTCACTTGACTCCGATTGTTCAGTGGATTTATCTTGTTTTAATGCTTGGGCCATAGTAATTGCCTGTACAGGAGCCACATTACTACTACTTGAACTTAAATCCACCACTAAGCCTACCACATTAATGGGTGTAACCTTGGGTGCACTAGTGGGGTTTCTTGGACAATCTCTCGGGAGATGTTCTTTGTCGCACACAAGACAAAAGGCTTGTATTGTGATAGCCTGTCCTTGACTCGGAGAGTATGGGTGGGGAAATTCATGAATGAAATGATCACCCTGGCATCTAAAACATGGTCCTCTAGGGGCTTGAGGTCTTACTTGTCTCAATTGGGGCCTAGGGTTAGGATTTGTGTACATGACATTGGAGTATTCTGGCTCCCAATTTTGTTCCATAGGTGGTGCCTCATATTGATATGGATAAGTCTCACTATGCTTCAGTGACTCTGTGTAATAAGCATGTGGACTACCTTCATGGGAGTAGTCTGAACTATGAGCATGAGAGTCATTTTCTGGGACCAATGGGGTTAGTGGCACCAATGCTCTATTAAGGTTCTCTTCTGCCATTGCATACTTAACTGGAATCACATTGGCAGGAGCTAGTGGTTGGTTTCCCAGGACTGGTTATGGCCTATATTGTGCCTGATATTGCTATTGTGGTCTATGATATGGCTATTGGTATTGGTTTTGAAACCTACCTTATTGGTAAGGTTGTTGATAAGTTTTTCTAAGAGCCTGCCTATTGTAGGGACAATCTTGAGCCGTATGGTTTGTGTATTTCCTCTCGATAGTGCAATATGGGGCATTCCTTTCTCTCACATTCTGGTTTTGCAATGGGCAAACATTAGCCATGTGGTCCCCTCCGCAAGTATAAAACCGGTTCAATGAGGTGACTCTTGATGTTTGTCTATTTTGAACTCCTAGCTTCTTGGCAACTTGCTCAACTATCTCATCTATTTCCGTGGAGATTCTCAAAGTACGACTAGTAGAACTATTCGAATCCTTATAGAGTTTGGACAATCCTAACTCCTTGCCCAAGTTATCTTCTATGTCAATGCACATCCGCACACACTCTTCTATGGATCTAGGCTCTTTCAAATACACATATGATCTTAACTTGGTGCTCAGTAAGCCATCTAAGAACAAGGCCACTTGTTTGGCTGGTGTGGCTAACTCTGGAGCAGGGTATCTTTCTAGGTACTGTCTGAACCTTCTTCCTGCTAGTCGCATTGTTTCTTGGGGTGTTTGCTTGAAGCTGTGGATCAAGGATGATGTGTTATGCCTGATACCACTCTTGGAAAATTCTACAATGAATTCATCTAGCAGTTGACCTATATCCCGAAAGTTGTGACTGTTTAGTGGTTGAAACCAAGCTAAGGTAGTGCCCTTAAGAGTCAAACCAAATGCCTCGTACTAGGTGAACAAATCCTCAACCTGTTTAGCTCTTAGCACTTGTTTGAACTCAGCCACATGATCATAAGGATCTCCTATCCCGTCAAAATAATTCTTCATTGCCTTGATCACTTGAGTGGGTCTAAGGGTTCTTTGGTATTCTGGAGGTCTAGGCAATGGAAAATCATGTTCATCGCTTTGTTGCCTACGTGCTCGATGTATCTCTCTTTCCGGTCTTTCATTTTCAAATGCTGATCTATTTCTGCCCATAGTGTGTGCAAAACTTACCTCAGGTCTCTCTCTAGTTCTTTCTCTCTGGGCTTCATGAGTGTGGGATGATCCTACTCCTTGGAGGCCGTGGGAAACATTGGATCTTGGTGGAGGGAAAATCAATTCACTCTTCCAAGTGTATGCATGTATGTCATGCTCTGTTACCAAGAACATTTTCTCTGACGTGTTATCCAGGTAGACAACTTGCCTGGTGTCTCCAGATCCTTGAACTCATAGATGATGATTATGCCCAATTGGCTAGGTTGATCTGGCTTGAATCTCCAAAAGGCTTCCTCTGTTTCTCTATTTAAGAATAGTTCTATGCTTTTGTTGTCTTGAGGTATCCAATTTGGAGTGATCACTTTGGTCAAAACTGACTTACCTCTAAGAGTCTTGGGTTCTCATCCCACATCTCCTTGCTCTAAGTCTCCTATCTCACTCTCAGGAATGATGTTTTCAAACTCATCTGTCCTATCTGGTAAGTTGGTGACCACATATGTGGTTCCTTCCTTATCTATGTATGAACCCTCTTTGAATTTGACTACTGGGTATTCAATTCCAAAGGGTTGATATGGATTTTTAAGTTGGACCACTGATCGCCTCAGGCCATCCTCATAGATGCATGAACCTAATCGGTTGGTCCAAATATATTCCAAGTGTGTCTTATATGGACCTTCTCGTGTTTGTAGATAGGCAGTTCCTGAGCCCCCTCTAGGTTTCCCCATGCTAAAAGACATTCCTGAGTCACTTGTGTCAGAGCTTAGTACGTAAGGATAACCACTTAGTTGTTGTGCCCAAGACTTAGCTGTAAGATTGACACTAGCCTCAGAAGATCTATTGCTTTGTCTATCCTTGGCTAGGTGTCTACCAGATCTCAGGTTCATATGCTTTGGTTAAGAGTCCAAAATTTCCCCTTGGTGTGGTTCAAAATCCTTTGGAGTCCCCTTGGTTTCCTAGTCCCACCTGAGGGTCAACTTCAACTTCAACTTAGTCTAACGAGCTATAGAGCTCAAAAAATGGACGTTTGATGAAAAAGTTATGTCAAATCAGGCTCCTGGGGGTCAAAACATGCAAACAGGACCTTTTGGAAAAATCACGATTTTGTGTGAAAATCGCGATTTTGGAGATCTGAAAATCACGATGCTGAGCTCTAATGAAAATCGAGATTTTGAAGGATCATGAAAATCGCAATGCTGAGCAACCACAAAAATCACGATTTTGTGAAATCATGAAAATTGGGATGCTGAGCACTGATGAAAATCACGATTTTGAGTAATCCCGAAAAATGCGATTTTGAATGAAAATCGTGAAAAACATGATTTTGGATGAAAGTCATGAAAAATGCGATTTTGAGTGAGAATCGTGAACAACGGGATTTTGAGAATGACACAAAATCGCGATTTTGAATGAAAATCGTGTTTTTGGCCTGAAAATCGCAATTTTGAGAATGACCATAAAATCGTGATTTTGATTGAAAATCGTGTTCTGAAAGTTGCGATTTTGTACCTTAGTGAAAATCGTGAAAATCGCGATTTTGGATGAAAATCGTGTTTTTTGAAAATCGTGATTTTGAAGCCAATCAGAGAATCGTGTTTTTACCGAAATCGTGTTTTTGGCTGAAAATCGTGATTTGTGCAAATCGCGATTTTGAGCCCACTGAAAATCGTGTCTTCTCAGAATCGTGTTTTTGAGAAATTTAGAGAATCGCGATTTTGAGCACAACTAAAGAACCGTGATTTTGAGCACAAGTAGAGAATCGCAATTTTGAGCACAACTAGAGAATCGCGATTCTGAAAATGACCCCAGAATCGTGTTCTTTTCCACAAGCTTTTAGGTGTGAAATAGAAAATCGTATTTTTTTGAAAAATTTTGAATTTTATGAAAATCACGATTTTCTCTCAGAATCGTGTTTTTTGGCGGGAAATTCAAATTTTTGAGCGTCGAGCAATGACAAGCTCTGTATGTGCAAAAAATCATGAAAAAACACAGGCGCTTGCTCTCCCTTGCACTTCCTAACTCCTTCTCACACAATAATGCATGAAAAATGGTATGAAAATGGTGAAAATGCACTAAAAAACAAAAAATTTCTATGAAGATGAAGATGGAAGAAGATGAAGATGGTGATGATGATGAAGATGAAGAAGAAAAATCAGAAAATGAACAGAAATGATAGTTTTTTTACATTCCAATGTTGCAAATCTAGGATCTTACCATCACAACGCTCGTCCTCGAAGTTCTCTCCCCCGCAATAGCGCCAAAATTTGGTGTAGCTCAAGCGTAAGCACCACCTCCTTTACTTGTCAATCCGCGGAGACGTGAGGACCGGTATGAAGACCGTGAGCAAGTGAAGGCACAAGTGTGTGAGTGAAAGCACACAAACATGCACACACATACACATACGCGCACAAGGTAAGATCAAAGAGAGGAACAATGGAAAGTTTCGATTACAAAAGAGTTCTCTTACAAAAGCTCTATTCTCTAACAAGCTAACCCCAAAAATGAGCTCTCTAGCTCCTTTTATAGTTTTTTGACTAGCTTTGGCCCTGTCCAGACCTACTGTCCGGCCTAGTTAAAAATTAGGTTCCAGGGCTTATTTGAGGGCCCAAACAGAGTCTAAAAATTATGAAAATTGGTAGGATGATACTTCTAATACTCCTCAAGCTCAAGGACTCCTCGGCTTGAACAAAATGGAGTTAAAAAAATAGAGAATGGTATTTACAATGGTGTTTAGTGATGGAAATCACTATTTTTGTAGGGATTTCTTCTAAAAAATTGACATACACTTCTTGGAGCTCCCTATGTATTCCTTCTTCATGTGTGTCTACTTCTCTGATGCACTTATTATGCTTGTCCTTGACCTTCAGCTTCAACATCTGTCCATTCCAATCAACAGAGAAATCATGACTGACACCCCAATTTGATGAGAGATCTATCCATCGCAACGCACATGCCACGATTAACACAAAATCACACCAAAAACCCGAGAAAATATGTCCATCGTGATTGACACCATAAATCACGATCGATACCATCAATCATGATCGACGCCATCAATCATGATCGACTCGTCCATCACTATTGATACCATCAATCGTGATTGACATTCTCCATCGCGATTGATAGGCCATGATGGACAGCTCAATCCATCACGATTGATAGCCTTGTCAATCACGATTGACATACAAATTCAGCCAATTTTTTAGGGTTTTTTAATATTCAAATTTTGGCTAATTTTGAGCATAAATTGCAAGTGATAGGAGCATAGTGAGGCCCCCAATCAAATCATTGGAGCAATCCTCTTTGCCTATTTGCCTGTTTTGACCCACAAAACCCTCAATAGTCATAATGTTTTCATATGACCCTCCACAGGGCTGAGGCAATTGAAGGATCTCTAGAATAGTCTTTCATAAAGAGAAGTGACAATTGGGTCTTTGAATTACATGAATGAAAATGGTCTATTTATTCAATTGAGTTCAAATCTTAATCTAACTGTGGGACTTTTACAGGTCCATTGAGAGCATTGAAGGGTGTCCAGAGCAAGAGCATGTTTCAAGCTTGAGAATGAGTTTCTTGAGCACTCAAGGGTGGTCCAAGGGATAAGTGGATTGAGGTTGGGGCATTCTCAACCCCCTCAATCAATTTCTAGCTTAGGTTATGTACGTCTAGTGGTATTGATTAATTAGAGCTACGTTAGGCACAATACAAGTTAAGAACCCTAATTACTCAAGTGCAAGCATAATTAGGCTAGTTTTCCAACTAACTCTAAAGTAAAAGTTCATAAACCCAACAATCAAACTTCAAGTGCATGAAAACTCAAGTATTCATTAAAATTTTTTGGGAAACTTATTGGACGAGAAGTGAGAGCCTAAGGAAAGTAGAAAGAACAAGTGACTAATGTGATAGAACTCTGCAACGAGGTTGTATTGGGAAAAATTGGGATGACCACCAAGGATTATGAACCTTAGGTCAAGAAGATATCTAGGACAAGATAGGCAAAGCCTCAGATCTTCTGAAGCTAGTGTCAATCATATTTCTAGGTCATGGGCCCAATAATTGAGTGATTACCTGTTACCGTTGGTGTCCATGTGAAAGGCCAAATGGCCACTAGACACTTCTTTGTATATGTTCCTTAATAAAACATATAGTGGCCTGGTCAGTCACAAATTGTAAGTTCGACTCCATTTGTAAGACCTAAGAAGTCTGTCTTCGTGCTCCCTGTGTACTATGTTTTTCTGCATATTCTACAGTCTCTGTGCGGAGTGCCGTCTGCGCCTTTAGGAGCTCAGTTTTCTACTCGGAGGATATCATCGTGGAGAGTGCGAAAAAGGAGAGTGCATTGTGGTGCATCACCATCGAAACACTTCATTGGTATCAGAGCAGTTCGATGCAAAAGCTTTGTTCCTTTTGTGCAAGCAAAGCGAGCACCCCCCCCCCCCCCCCCCCCCCCCAAGGCTTACGACTAAGGCGGCGACCAAAGCATAGACCTTGGCATACCTTGTCATCCGAGTCACCAAAGTCACCGTTGGCTGCATGCGAGGGAGGACCTCAATGATCAAGGAATATAGAGGTTCCCGGTACTTCGTGGGAGGTCACCCATCCTAGTACTGTTCCCCCCGGAGCTCGCTTAACCGTGGCAATCTCTTCCCACTATGCTACAATCTTGTGGTGTCTGAAGAAGGGGAAAGACTAAGGTTGACATTACCTTGAACATGTTTTGGTCCCTCAAAGCTTCATTCTTTGCTTTCAAAGCCTATTTCTGAAGCATTTTTGGGGTGTCTTTTGGAGCCGTTTTGGAGTACTTCCACACATAGTTCTCTTCACACAGGTCCAAGAACATCAAGAAGAGTGTTCTTTGTACTCCTCGGACTTTAAATATCAACCTTTGGGGCTGTGTTTTCAGCCACACTCACAAAACTACAGGTCTCTTGAAAGATTTCAGTTTTGGTGGGAGCATCCCCTAAAAATTTATGCAGGTTTTTTGAGCCAAAAATATGAGAGTTGGAAGACACTTGCAGGTGCTATGCAAGTTTTTTGAGCCAAAAACATCAGAGTTGACAAACACTTGCAGGTGTTATTGGTTATTTTTTGGGTTGTGCATTGAGCCTTTTAGTGTCTTTTTACTGCATATATTGAGCACATACACATTATGTACGCTTCTGTGGATACCGCTTATGTATGTCCATGTGGTCATTGATATAGCGGTTACGTTCTTTGCATAAAGCCTTTTACGTTTGATAAAGAGGGTTGTGGTGAGGTTTTCTTAACTAGGAGACACCCAGATGTCGGGGTGGAAGAGTTACCCAGCCTCTTCATAGGAGATGTATGATAGCTATTCATAGGTGCTCAGTACGCCTAGTTGGCTTTTATTGGGTAACTGATTATATGCAGTGGAGTCAGTGATTCACTATGCAAGCAAACATGTCAGTACTTGCAGTTTTATGATATTTTGGCATTGGTCATACGCTCATTTTGCAGAGGATACTCTGGCAAAATTTTTCCAGATTTTTGGTTTTGTCAACTATATAGTGGTTGATTTACTCCTTGATACACTTATTCGTTGGTTTTCGGACTCTTCTAGCTCCATTATCATTCCATTTAGGTCGCTACTATCATGGCATCAGAGGTCTCAGGCACATCCGGTGGATGAGGGTCTAGTGCTAGTGTTCTAAGGAGGAGCTATAACTTGCAGGGGCAAAGACCATTTTGAGATCCGAAGATTCGATGGCACAAACTTTGCTCTATGGAAGAATCAGATTAAAGATGTGCTGATTCAAAGGAGGCAATGGAAGCTAGTAAATGGAATTCCAAAGAAGCCTATTGACATGGATAGAAGATGATTGGGATGAGTTAGATGAAATGGCCAGGTCTACCATTTGCTTGCACCTGGTAAATAATGTTTACTTTACAGTATTAGACTGTGAAAGTGTAGAGGAGATTTGGAAGAAGTTATGCAATACATATGAAAAAGAGATAGCATCAAATAAAGTCTATCTGATGAGAAAATTATATGACCTTTGTATGAAGGACACAGATAGTGTTGCTTCTCATCTAAATGATTTTGATGCTATATTCTCTCAGTTACAAGCTCAGAAAATGGATATGGAGAATGAAATGAAAGTAGTATTGCTGTTATGCACCTTGCCTTCATCATGGGATACATTTTGCATAGCTATTAGCAATACTGCACCTGGTGGTAAACTCATCTATGATGACATATGTGGAGCACTCTTGAGTGAGGAGATTTGTAGAAAATACATGGTTGGTAATCAGAGTGGAGATGCATATAATGTTTGTGATTCTTACCAAGGAAAGAATCAACAACGTGGCAGGAGCAAGAACAAGGAGAAGAATGGTCAATGGAATAACAATAGAAGTAAATCAAGGAAGAGGTATATTGAATGCCATTATTGTCATAAGAAAGGACACATGAAGAAATATTCTTATGCATTAAAGAATGCTAAAGATAAAGGACAGAATGTTGATGGGCATGTTAAACAGTTACTTGCACCATCTACTTCGACTCTGAAGATTGAAGAAATTAATGCTATTTCTAATGATGCTGATGTGTTGACCCTTGATAGTACTGTCCCAACTGAGGCTCTTATAGCTGATTCTCCTTCCCACACCTTGCTGCTAGATTCTGATGCTTCTTTCCATGTGACACCACATAGAGAATGGTTCTCTAATTATGCAGCAAAGTCTCTTGGTACCGTGAGACTTGGTGATTCTTATGAGTGTGATGTTGTAGGGATTGGAGATGTGGTTGTATAGTTCATTGATGGTTCAAAATTTACTATGCATAATGTACGCCATGTACCTCAGTTATCACACAGCTTGATGTGAGTTGGTCAACTTGATGACCTTGGTTACAAGGTGGTCTTCTATGCTCATTCCTTCCGCATATCAAAGGGCAATATGGTTATTGCAAAAGGAACCAAAGTTGGCTCACTTTATCGTTTATTTGTATCACAGAAAGAACACTTGTTAGCTGTTACTGAACAACCTATGGCTTGTATTTGGCATGGTCATTTGGGCCATATATCTCGTAGTGGAATGGAAAATCTTTCTCGTTCTGGCTACTTATGTTGGTGTAATTCAAGCCATCACACTTGGCTTGGAACCTTGGAAACTTGGTTTTGAAACCTTGGAAGCTTAATTCACTTGAAGAAAGGACCATGTGAACTTATGCTTATAAGTTCCTACTTCTTTACCCCTTGTAAAAGTCTAAATGACTTGGCATGTAAATAATCACACCTACTTGATTGGATTCGTGGAAAATTAGAATGTATAAGTGGAGAGAATATCTCCCCACTTTTAGATGAGTGATTATAGGGAGCCTTAGATTTGAATTTGAAATTCAAACTTACTTCCTACACATATAAAACTCAAGACAAAACTCGCGGGTTGTGAGTCATCTCCCGAGTTCATTTCTTTTGTATCTGAGTGTGTGAGTGTACTACATCTTAGACCTCACCTCTCCAACTCATTAGGCTATGCTTATAATGCCAATGAGATTGTACATTCATGTGAATTAATAGAAAGAGTTACATTCATTACTTCTATGTTCTCTGAGTTGTCTACCTCCAAGTCTGCCAACTTCAACAGGCCATATCTTGGTGATTTCTCAACCAAATCAAGTGATTCAAAGCTTGTTGGAACCAGCTCAAAGAATTCTACAAGAATAAAAAGTTTTAAGAAGTTTGGTTCAGCCATTTTCGAGAATTCGTCTTCGAAGCAGTCTCTGGTATTTGTCTGCACATTTCCTAAAAAGTCAGGAGTGACCATAAACTTGCTAAAGTTATTTCTCTGTGCATAGTTTATCAATTTGAATGATTCCATTTGAAAATGGTAGCTTGTTAAGCTAATTTAATATGTCCAGAAGGAATTTGATCAATTGCAAGTGTGCTGGTCATACTGAGTGAAAGACTGAGCAGGTGTCAATACAAAAATAGCAAGTTTTCTTGGATCTGTGAAGTACAAAGTTATCTGTTTTGATTTGATCATTACACATATCATTTGCAAAGTACATATATGCTTTCTTGGTATCATTTGGAAGCTATCAAGTGTACTAAGCATTCCTGGAGTCAAAGAGGGCTGGTGTGAAGCACGTTTAGCAGCACCTACTCAATCTCTGAGTGCATCCAACCATCCTCTCCCAACAGTGGTATCAGAGCAAACAAGGTAACATGGGAGATGGTTTTCCTTCATTCATTGACAAATTGAACAGGAACAATTACCAAGCTTGGTCTCTAAGGATGAAGACCTATCTACAAGGAAGAAGCTTATTTGGATTCATCTCAGGAGATGAGGAATTGCCCTCATTCAAAGCAAGAGGACTACCCACCAAGGATGAACAAGAAAGGCTCAACACATGGTGTGCAAAAGATGCATTGGCAAGGTCATATCTTCTTAACTCTATATCTGATTTCCTTTTACCTCACATAAGGAATTGCAAGACTTCCCAAGAGACTTGGGAAACCTTGTCAACATATTTTTCATCAAGTACAAGGGCCAGAAAGAATCAACTATGGATTGAGTTTACTACTCTTAGGAAGCAATCAAAGCAATCAGTTTCAGACTTTGTCACTAGGGTCAAAGACATTGCAAACCAGCTTGCAAGTATTGGAGAAGAGATTGAAGAGGAACAAATAGTAAGGCAGGTAATCAATGGACTAAAAGCTGATGACAAATGGGAGAGCTTTACCACAGCAATGGACCTATACATGGACATACATGCTCCTGATCTAACAACTCTGATTGGTCAACTCTTCACACATGAAGCAAAGCTTACAAGGAATGGAGAGCAATCAAAAGGTAACAACCCCTCTGCTTTATACACTGATAAGAAGGTTAAAGATAAAGGTAAAAGTAAGAAGGTTGATGAAGAAGGCTCTACCTCCCAAGCAAACTATGCAGGGAGAGGTAGATCTTCAAGAGGAAGAGGCAGATGAGGTAAGCCAGGTAGGGGGAGATCCTACAATTCATCACCATGCAATATATGTGGTCTATCTAATCATACTACAGATGAGTGCTACAGAAACTATAAAAATCAGAGAGGAAGAGGCCATCAAAGAGGTGGATACTCTCAAGGTAGAGGCAGATTCAACCAACACCAAGGCTACAATGGATACAACAATCAGTATAGCAACAATTACAACCACAACCACAATAGTAACTACCAAGGTGGATTCAGAAATAGAAGGGATTACAACAACTACACAGAGGAGCAAGATGACTCCCTATTGATCATGAATATGACTTCAAAATCAGGTATCAATGATGATCACTTATTCTATATTGATTCAGGGTGTTCTAACCATGTAGCTGGTAATGTGGCACTACTCTCTGATTTGGAAGAACCCAAAGGCAAACATCAGGTACAGACAGGTGATGATACTAAACATTCTGTTGTAAAGATTGGTAATGTAAAGACTAGTGATGGTAATCAGAACTTATTGAGCAGAGTACTTTATGTCCCAACTATCACCAAGAACTTAATGAGTGTAGGTCAGATTGTGGAAAAAGGTTTATAGGTCAAGTTCACTCAACATGGAGCATATGTGGAGGACCCAAGACATGGATTCAGAAGGATAGCCAAGAGAGAAAAATCAGGTAGATTGTTTACTTTTGAGCTAGAGGACACAAAGAACATTGCTTTATACAATTACAAGGATCAAACACTTTCAGAATTAGAAATATGGCACAAGAGGTTAGGTCATATAGGTGAAAGGACCTTAAAACAAATGTGCAGGGATCAATGTGTGCTTGGGATACCTAATGTACCCAAGCAACACATGATATACAAGTGTGGAGCTTGTCAATTTGGTAAGTCACACAGATTACCCAATTCAAAGAAAGGTTTTATGCATGAAGACTATCTGGAATTGGTGCATACAGATGTTTGGGGACCTAGCAAGGAACCATCCATTTCAGGATCAAGGTACTATGTGTCCTTCATTGATGATTATAGCAGATGGACCGTGTTATACTTTATGAAGCATAAAGATGAAGTGTTTAATTGTTTCAAAAGATATATTGCACTAGTTGAAAATCAAACAGGTAGAAACTTGAAAAAACTAAGGTCAGATGGGGGAGGTGAATACTTCTCCAATGAATTTGAAGACTTCTTGCAGGAAAGAGGCATCAAGAGGGAGATAACTACAAGGTACTCACCTGAACAAAATGGGGTAGCTGAAAGAAGGAATAGACTCATTGTAGAAACAGCTAGGTCTATGCTTAATGAAAAGAAGTTGCCAAATTATCTTTGGGTAGAGAGTGTATCTACTGCCACCTATCTCATTAACAGGTTGCCATCAAAGACACTTGATGGAATGACACCATATGAAGCTTGGCATGGTAAGAGACCATCATTGGATCATTGCAAAATCTTTGGTTGTATTGCATATGTGCATATTCCCTCACAGGTAAGGGGAAAGCTAGACCCTAAAGCTGAAAAATGTATCTTCATTGGTTATGACTTGAACCAGAAAGGGTACAGATTCTACAACCCCTCAAACAAAGGTTTCAAGGTAAGCAGAGATGTCATCTTTGATGAGAATGACTCATGGTATGAAAATGAATGTAGGAAGGTTAGTCTACCTTATGACATGGAAGAAGACTTCCCAAAGCTCACCAAGGAGGAACCAATCCAGAAAGAAGACTCAAGTTCAGATGATGATGACACAATTAACCTTGAGGAATTCAAGGCATGGAAGTCCAAAGGAAAGATGAAAATGAAGAAGCTAGAGGATATACCAGAATCCTCAACTCAAGCAATGAGGAGATCTCAGAGAGAAAGTAAGAAGCCTATTAGATATGGGTATGACACTTCTCTTGTAACTAAGCATTCTGTATATCTTGCAAATGATTTGTTGAATGAAGAACCAGGTACATATGAAGAAGCAATTACCAAACCAGAATGGAAAGGAGCTATGGATGAAGAAATAGAGGCTCTCAAAGAGAGTGACACATGGGACTTAGTACCCAAGAAGGACTCTATGAAGGTGATAGGATCCAGATGGATCTACAAGCTAAAGAGGTTCTCTGATGGAACAATTAACAGGTACAAAGCTAGGTTGGTAGCCAAGGGTTTTGCACAAACCCAAGGCATTGATTATGAGGAGACATTCTCTCCTGTGGCTAAGATGCCAACAATCAGAATTTTGGTGAGTGTAGCTGCATCCAAGAATTGGAACATGTACCAATTAGATGTCAAGAATGCATTCTTGAATGGATGGATATCTGAAGAAGTCTACATGTCACAACCACCTGGCTATGAAGATCCCAAGAAGGTAAATTATGTTTGTAAATTGAAGAAGGCTCTATATGGATTGAAGCAGGCACCTAGAGCATGGAATTACAGGTTGACAACATATCTCCAAGACCAAGGATTTGTGATGAGTAAAGCAGACACTTCTCTCTTCATAAAAAGGAATAGTACAGAGGTAATATACTTGTGTGTTTATGTTGATGACATCATCATTACAGGTAATGATGTCAGTGGGATTAGACACATCAAAGGACAGATGATGAAGGAATTCAAGGTCAATGATCTTGGATTATTAAAATACTTCTTAGGTCTTGAATTGATTTATACAAATTCAGGTATCTTCATCACTCAGAAGAAGTATATTCAAGACATGTTGAAGAAGTTTAATTTGCAGGAAGCTAAAGTCTCAAGTACTCCTATGGAAGTTAACCTAAAGCTTAGTGCTCATGAAGGTGATAAAGTCCAAGACATTACAGGATACCAAAGTATGGTAGGTAGTTTGAATTATGCTACCTTGACTAGAATTGACATAGCATATGGAGTTAGTGTGCTAAGCCAATTCATGCACAAACCAAGGGTACCTCACCTAGAGGCAGCAAAGAAGATCTTGAAGTATCTAAAGGGAACTCAGAACCATGGTTTGTACTTTCCTTATACATCAGATATTGATATTAAAATATATTCAGATGCAGATTGGGCAGGATGCAAGGATGATAGGAGAAGCACATCAGGATACATATGTTTTGCAGGTGATAAACCTATTTCTTGGTCAGCCAAGAAACAACCTACAGTAGCTTTGTCATCTACTGAAGCAGAGTATAGAGGGCTAGCCAATGCCACTCAAGAAGCTATCTGGTTGAAACTTTTGTATACAGAGTTAGGTCTATACACAAGGCCACCAATTATCTTTGGTGACAACGCAAGTTCTCTTCACCTTGCAGCTAATCCAATATATCATGCTAGGACAAAACACATAGAGGTTCATTACCACTATGTGAGAGAAAAGTTACTTAGCAAAGACATTCAATTGACTTATGTGTCTACTAACATGCAATGTGCAGATTTAGTCACTAAAGCTTTGGATGGAAACAAGTTATGCAGATTAAAATCCATGATTGGATTGCAGGATGTAGTTGAAAATTGAAGATGAAGACTTAAACCAAAGTGTTTGGCTTGAGGGGGAGCTGTTGGTGTAATTCAAGCCATCACACTTGGCTTGGAACCTTGGAAACTTGGTTTTGAAACCTTGGAAGCTTAATTCACTTGAAGAAAGGACCATGTGAACTTATGCTTATAAGTTCCTACTTCTTTACCCCTTGTAAAAGTCTAAATGACTTGGCATGTAAATAATCACACCTACTTGATTGGATTCGTGGAAATTAGAATGTATAAGTGGAGAGAATATCTCCCCACTTTTAGATGAGTGATTATAGGGAGCCTTAGATTTGAATTTGAAATTCAAACTTACTTCCTACACATATAAAACTCAAGACAAAACTCGCGGGTTGTGAGTCATCTCCCAAGTTCATTTCTTTTGTATCTGAGTGTGTGAGTGTACTACATCTTAGACCTCACCTCTCCAACTGATTAGGCTATGCTTATAATGCCAATGAGATTGTACATTCATGTGAATTAATAGAAAGAGTTACATTCATTACTTCTGTGTTCTCTGAGTTGTCTACCTCCAAGTCTGTCAACTTCAACAGGCCATATCTTGGTGATTTCTCAACCAAATCAAGTGATTCAAAGCTTGTTGGAACCAGCGCAAAGCATTCTACAAGACTACAAAGTTTGAAGAAGTTTGGTTCAGCCATTTTCGAGAATTTGTCTTCGAAGTAGTCTCTGGTATTTGTCTGCACATTTCCTAAAAAGTCGGGAGTGACCATAAACTTGCTAAAGTTATTTCTCTGTGCATAGTTTATCAATTTGAATGATTCCACTTGCAAATGGTAGCTTGTTAAGCTAATTTAATATGTCCAGATGGAATTTGATCAATTGTAAGTGTGCTGGTCATACTGAG
Source organism: Ceratopteris richardii (assembly GCA_020310875.1). NCBI lineage: Eukaryota > Viridiplantae > Streptophyta > Polypodiopsida > Polypodiales > Pteridaceae > Ceratopteris > Ceratopteris richardii. Next base: position 75,866,145 of record CM035437.1, on the reverse strand, counting down.
TGAAAGACTGAGCAGGTGTCAATACAAAAATAGCAAGTTTTCTTGGATCTGTGAAGTACAAAGTTATCTGTTTTGATTTGATCATTACACATATCATTTGCAAAGTACATATATGCTTTCTTGGTATCATTTGGAAGCTAATCAAGTGTACTAAGCATTCCTGGAGTCAAAGAGGGCTGGTGTGAAGCAGGTTTAGCAGCACCTACTCAATCTCTGAGTGCATCCAACCATCCTCTCCCAACAACTTACCTGTGTTATCTTTCTCTGATTTTTCATTTTGTGAGCATTGTCAATATGGAAAGAAAACTAGAAATGTGCATATAACACACATTGACTCTTCAATTCAGCCTTTAGATCTCGTTCATACAGATGTGTGTGGTCGTATGTCAACTAGGTCCTTAGGTGGTTCTCTTTACTTTGTCATTTTCATAGATGATGCTACTAGAAAATTTTGGGTATATCTTATCAAATCGAAGGATGAGGTATTCCCTACTTTCAAAAAATGGCTTGCTTCAGTTGAGACTGAAAAAGGAACTAAGCTTAAGGCTTTATGTTCAGATAATGGGGGTGAGTAATCCTCACATGAATTCAACCTTTTTTGTCAGTCTAGAGGGATTTGAAGAGAGCTTATGGCTCCTTATACCCCAATACAGAATGGTGTAGCTGAGAGGATGAATAGAACTATTCAAGATAGAGTAGTCTCTATGTTGCATCATGCAAACCTCTCACAAGGTTTTTGGGCAAAAGCAGTATTGACTGTAGTTCATGTGATTAACCTTTCACCCAGTACTGCCAAAGGTTTGAAAGTGGCACAAGAGTTATGGACAGGGAATCCACCATATTATTATCATCTTCGAGTTTTTGGTGTGAAGCATATGTTCATATACCAAAGAATCTTAGACAAAAGTTGGATCATAAGTCAAAGAAATACATTTTTCTTGGATATGGTTGAGAAGGACAATTTGGATATCGCTTATGGGATCCTGAAACATGATTAATGATAAGAAGTAATGATGTCATTTTCAATGAGTCTAAGATGCATAAACATCCCATTAAGGAGGTTGAAGTGAGAAGAGTGGTGTTTGAGGATACTAGTCCTCCGATTAGCATGCATAAAAATGTTGCACATAGGGATGTTCAAGAGAATGTCCATTCAGAGCAGTTTGCACATATTCTTGTTCAACAACCATTGAGACATTATGCACGTGTCTCACATCCACCTGATAGATATGTTTCATGTTTAGATTTTGTTATGCTAATAGATGACGGTGAGCCCTCTTGCTACAAAGAGGTTATGCAGATAGAGGATCATGTCAAGTGGGAGCGTGCCATGAAGAGTGAGTTGGATTCTATTCACAAGAATGGTACTTGGGATTTGGTACCTTTGCCAAAGCGCAGGAAAGCTTTACCATGTAAATGGGTATATAAGCTGAAATTCACATCAGATAGTGCTTCTCCAAAGTATAAAGCACGACTTGTTGCAAAGGGTTTTAAGCAACAACATGGTGTTGATTTTGAGGAAATCTTCTCTCCAGTGGTCAAGATGAGTACCCTGCGCATGTTGCTTGGATTCATTGCAATGGAGGACTTAGAGCTAGTTCAAATGGATGTGAAAACTGCTTTCTTGCATGGAGATCTTACAAATGAGATCTATATGGAACAACTAGAGGGTTATGTAGTTCTTGGCAAGGAAAGTCTAGTTTGTAAGCTCAAGAAGAGCTTGTATGGACTTAAACAACCCCTAGACAATGGTACCAAAATTTTGATGCTTTTATGAAGTCTCAAGGCTATTCTCAAAGCAATGAGGATCATTGTCTCTACACAAAGAGATGCTTACATGAGAGCTTGATATGCTTGATACTTTATGTCGATTATATGTGGATTGCTGGGAAGTCCTCTTATGATTTGTCAATTCTCAAAAAGAAGTTGAGTCAGACATTTGATATGAAGGATTTGGGGGATGTCAAACATATTCTTGGCATGCGCATTACTCGTGATAGGAGCAAAAGATTCATATACGTGTCTCAAAGTGAGTACATATCCAAAGTACTTCACTGGTTCAATATGCAGGGTGGAAAGGCGTTGAGTAAAGCTTTACCCACATATGTGAAATTGAGCAAGGATGATTACCCCAAATCAGATGAGGAAAAGGAATTCATGACCAAAATTCCCTATCAGTCTGTTGTTAGTCTCATGTATGCTATGGTAGCTACGAGACCAGACATTGCATTTGCAGTGGGAGTTGTGAGCAGATATATGTCTAATCCTAGCAAGAAACATTGGGAAGCGATCAAGATGATTTTAAGATATCTGAGTGGCACTAAGGACAAGTGTCTATGCTTAGGTAGAGGGAAAGCATCCATTATTGGTTACATAGATTTTGACTATGCTGGTTGTGTAGACAATCGTAAGTCTACATCAGGGTACCTTTTTCATTTTGCTGGAGGTGCTATCTCTTGGAGATCTCGTCTTCAAGAATGTACAACTGCTTCCACCACAGAAGCAAAGTATGTTGTAGCAAGTGAGGCATGTAAGGAAGCGATGTGGCTTTCTCATCTTGCTTGTGATATGGGTTTATCTCATCATGTACCTTGTTTGCTCAGTGATAGTCAGAGTGCCATTGCTTTGGCTAAAAATCCGGTCTATCATGCAAAGACCAAGCACATTGAGGTGAGGTATCACTTCATTCAAGATTTCTTAGCCACTGAGTGCTTTATTCTTGAGAAGGTTCACACTCGAGATAATGGTGCAGATGCTTTGACTAAAGCTCTACCACAGGATAACTTTTGACACTGTTGTCACTTGATGGGGGTTACTTGATTCATGATCTTACACAGTCACTTGTATACTGTGTAACATGCCCATTAGGTGGGAGGTATAGTTTGTATACTTACACTTAGGTATTCTTTATCATTCTTTATTTTTCTCCCATAGTTACTTTGGCCATATTGGCCTTTAGTGGGAGATTGTTACCGTTAGTGTCCATGTGAAAGGCCAAATGGCCATTGGACACTTCTTTGTATATGTTCCTTAATAAAAAATATAGTGGCCTGGTCAATCACAGACTGTAAGTTTGATCGCATTTGTAAGACCCAAGAAGTCTGTCTTCGTGCTCCCTGTGTACTATGTTTTTTTGCGTATTCTACAGCCTCTGTGCGGAGTACCGTGTGCACACTTAGGAGCTCAGTTTTCTATCGAGGATATCATCGTGGAGAGTGCAAAAAACGAGAGTGCACTGTGGTGCATCGCCATCGAAATAATTCATTACCCATATGTTCTAAGCTCAGAAATGAGTGACTCTGAGATGTCTTATAGCATGGAGAGATCCGTAGGTAGCTCAGGAATGGTGTACTTAGAAAAACTAGAAGGACCTTACAAGACTCAACTGGAACATATCAAGACCAACTGATTAGGTGCTTGCATCTATGAGGACGGTCTGAGAAGGTCCATTGTCCAAATTAAAATTCTAGATCAACCTATTAGACTGGAACACTCAGTAGTCAAATTAAAAAATGGATCATACATTGATAAAGAAGGGACTATGTATGTCATCACCAACTAGGGAGATAGGATAGAAAAATTTGGCAATGTAATCCTAGAGAGTGAAATGGGTGACATAGAGCAAGGGAATTTAGGAAGAGATCCAAGAACCCCAAGAGGTAAGTCGGTCTTAACCAGGATACTCACACCCGAATGGGTTCCCTAAGATAACAAAGGTGTAGAGTTATTTTGGAATAGAGAGATTGATGAAGCCTTTTATAGGTTTAATATTGATCGACCTAGTGAAGTAGGAAGCGTTATGATATATGAATTCAAAGATCCTGACACCCCAGACAAAGTGGTCTATTTAGACAACACATCAGAGAGAGTGTTCGTGGTAACAGAACCTAGTAGGCATGCCTACAATTGGAAGGGCGAATTTGTTTTTCCCCAACCAAGATCCAATGTCTCTTATGGTCACCAAAGAGTTGGAACATCCCAAGCTCATGGAACTCAGAGGCATCCGAGTAGAGATAGACCTGAGGTAAGCTTTGCTAACCTAGTAGGAAGAGAAAGAATGGGATGCGACACGGACATAATGGAAAATGAGAGGTATAGAGGCCCAATGAATCAAAGAAATGCAGATAAATTCCCTCTAGCAAGGCCTAGAGAACACACTACAATCTTGAGGCCTACACAACTGGTTAAGTCCATGAAGAACTATTTCAATGGTACAAGAGACCCATATGATAATGTGGTAGAATTTAGACAATTGTTGAGAGCTAAACGAGTTGAGGACTTGTTCACTTAGTACAATGCCTTTAGTCTAACTCTCAAAAACATTGCCTTAACATGGTTTCCACTACTACATGAGAGGAATTTCAAGAATATAGATCAATTAAGAGAAGCCTCCATCAACATAAGGCACAACACTTCCTCATTGATCCATAGCTTTAAACAAACACCTCAAGAGACAGTGAGACTTGCAAGAAGAAGATTTAGGCAATACCTAGAGAGATGCCTAGGGAGATGCCCTATGCCAAAGTTACCCACACAAGAAAAATAAATGGCCTTATTTCTAGATGGATTTTTAAGTACCGAATTGAGATCTTATGTATACTTAAAAGATGCTAGATCCATAGAAGAGTGTGTGCGAATGTGTATAGACATTGATGATAATCTAGGGGAGGAATTAGAGCTTTCAAAAATCTATAAAGATTAAGATAGCTCAACTAGCTTCAACTCCAAACAATGCACATCTATTGAGGAACTTGTAGAGAAGTTAGCTAAGAAATTAGGAGTCTCTAGCAAATAGATACCCATATTTTCCCCAGTAAAAGGATGTTATACTTGTGGAGGTGACCATATGGCTAATGTGTGTCAAATCATGGCTCAACCCCAAGTGAACCCTAATATCCAATACTGCAATAAGCAAGTGGTTAGGCAAAATTATCCACAATAGGGGAGATACCAGAACCAATATCCACTGCAACAGTATATTAGGCCACAACAACCCTACCAACAACCCTATGAAGCTCAACCAAGGCCTTAGTGAGTGCTAGATCAGCAACCTCCAACTCCAGTTAATGTGATTCCAGTGAAGTATGTAGCCATTGAAGAAAGCTTAAATAGAGCCTTAGTGCCAACATCACCATTGATTATAGAAAGTGACCTGAGTGATCACAGTTTTGAGTCGACTCATATCGATAGTTGAGAGGTTTACTAGATGCAATAAGTTGAGCATAACGAGACATACTATTACGAAGACCCGAGCGAACCTAGTTGGGATCCAGAATATGCTAATGTCATGTATGCAAACCTTAACTCTAGGCCCCAACCTAGACAGATGAGACCCCAAGCACCTAGAGGACCATTGTTGGAAGCAGTCAGAGGCACAGTCAGAGGCACAGACGACATGGAAGCATGTAAAGATGGAGCAGGGAGCCAGTCGGATCATTTTTTTCAAACAATTATGTTTTTATTACCTCTTCAAACATCCAACAGTGATTTTCATCACTCTTGTAACATATGTAATATAGACAAAACCCATTTTGTAATTCATAGCTCCATTTTGTGCAAGCCGAGGAGTCCTCGAGCTTGAGGAGCTTAGGTAGAATATGCGTACCAATTTTCGTTATTTTTAGACACCGTTTACCCTTCCAAATAGCCTCTAGGACCTATTTTTTAACTAGGCCGGTCACTAGATGTGAAACCGGTCAAAACTAGTCTAGAAACTATAAAAAGAGCTAGAGAGCTCATTTTTGAGGTTGGTTCATGTTGGCTAGTGTGAGCTTAGAGCTAGTTTGAGCTTGTAATAGTGTTCTTGAGTAAGAGAGCTAATTTCTCACCTTCCATTGTGTCTTGCTTGTCTCTTCATTGTGTGTGTGTATGTGTGTGTGCATCTTGATGCTTCTCACCTTCACTCTCACATCATCTCAATCATATCACTCCTACCTCTTCCGCGGATTGACATTAAGGAGGTGAAGCTTCTTAACGTGGTTCTCACCATTGTGCTAGAGCAACACCAAATTTGGCGCCGTTGCCGGGGATCGAGTCTAGGACGAATGTGTGATGGTAAGAGTATAGCAAGAAGTGGCGTTGGAAGGTAAAAATTTCAGTTTTTGTTGTTGTTTTTACTTAGTTTTTAGTGTTTTTCACCTTCCCCATACTCCATCTTCATCATCGCATCATCATCTTCATCTCCAAAAAAATCAGAAAATTCACCATATCCACCATTCTCCTCATTTCCCCTCATTTGTGCATGCGAGAGAGCGAGAGAGAACTTTTGTGCTTGTGTGTGCTTGTGTTTTCTTGAGTTTTCTTGCAGGTACAGAGCTCCAGTGCATTAGGAAAGCTTGGAAAAGGTAAAATTTTACTCTCTGTCAAAGATCTGCCGAGTGTGGCGGACCATCGCGATGGTCTGCAACTTTCGGAATTCTTGGTAGGCGACCACACCACGAGGTAGGCGACCCTTGCGCATCTACGAATCCACAGGCGCATCTCGAAAATTCATACTTTGGTGGACCATCGCGATTGGCTCGGACCATCGCGATTGTGTCGCACCATCGCGATTGGCTCACGCCATCGTGACGGCTCGACCGGACCATCGCGACGGTTCATTTTTCGGACCATTGCGACGGTTCACTTGAGCCATCGCGACGGTCCACTTGGACCATCGCGATTGTTCAGCTGACCCCGAACCATCGCGATTGGCTCACGCCATCGCCACGACAGTGCCACGTGTCAAGATAGACCATCGCGACGGTTCGTTTTTCGGACCATCGCGACAGCCCAAAATCGGACCATCGCGATTGGCTCACGCCATCGCACTTGTGACCATCGCGACGGTTCACTTCAGACCATCGCGATTGTCCACCTTTGACCGTTGACCGCGCCATCGCGATTGTCCGCCTGATCACTCCATCGCGACGGTTCATTTTTCGGACCATCGCGACGGTCCATTTTTCGCCATCGCGACGGTTCATTTTTCGGGCCATCGCGACGGTTCGACCTCACGCCATCGCGATCGTTCACTTCGGGCCATCGCGACGGTTCATTTTTCGCGCCATCGCGAGTGTCCAAATTCCACGCCATCGCGACGGTTCGCTCGGACCATCGCGACGGTCCCAGACCATCGCGATTGTGCACCCCCATCGCAAATTTAGGATTCCATTTTTTGACCAATTTTGAGGGTATTTTTGAGAAATTTTTGGACCATTAGACTCATAGGAGACCCCTTAGCTCATATTTGAAGGAAAACCTGATTGTCAGTTTTTACCCCCCAGGGCCTGAACGCTCATAACTTTTTCATCCGAAGTCCGTTTTTTGAGCTTAATAGCTCATTAGAAAGCTCGTGACGAGTACTACGTGACCTCAACTGTTTTTTTCATAAAGAATACATCTATTTTTTGGATAAGCTATATTGAGGTTCACCTAGTTTGGGACTAGGAAGCCAGGGGGCAAGTATTGAAATTTTGGGCAAAAGGGAAGGGACTAAAAAGGTGTGTATGCTCAAGTGCTTGATCATCCAACTGTGAATTGGTCTAAAATTGGATTTTTCCAGGTCTAGCAAGGGCAATCCAAGGCAAGCCAGCAAGGCAGTGAAGAAGCAAAGCTTGGGAAGCGCGGCTTCTTGAGCATCAGAGCAACCAGAAAAGCCGACTCGAGGTTGGAAGATTACTCAACCCCCTCAGTCAATTCTTAGCTTAGGCTAAACGGTAGTGTTGTGGATTAAAGACGATAGGTACGCCTCAAGTTCAAGATACTTAATTCTTTCAAGTTCAAGACTAAAGATAAAGGTGTGTGACGAAAACCTAAAGGAAAGAACATAAGTCTGACGGAACGAGAACTCAAAATCATAACGGAAAGTCGAATTCCTGACGCATATATTAAGACAAGAATCCAAAGAAAATAAAAAACAATCAAGAAAGTAATAACAAAGAACCATTGACGATCTAAGCGTGTACTGAGTGAGCAAGGAAGAAAATTAATGAACCTTAGATCAGGGAGACACATAGGTAAGTCGGACCGACGAAGCCTTAGATCATCAGAGGCAAGTGTAAGGACTACTGCACGGTCTTGGGCTCAACAATTGAATAGTAGTTATCCCTACGAGTTGAGCTCAGAATCAAGTGATTCAGAAATGGCATTTAGCACAGACAGACCAGAAGGAGGGTCTAATGTAGCATATTTAGAAAAACCTGAAGGACCCTATAGAACACAATTAGAGTTTCTCCGAACCAACCGATTAGGTGCTCGCATCTATGAGGATGGTTTGCGAAGGCAAGTGGTGCAACTGCACAACCCTGATCAACCCATTGGATTGGAAAGACCAGTGGTGAAATTTGAGAGAGACGCTTACATAGACAAAGAAGGAACCATGTACGTTCTAAGTACGCAGCCAAACGATACTAATGAGTTTGGCACAATTCAATTAGAGACAGAAGCGAAATTTCAAGGAAAAGAACTGTTAGAAGAACCTAGAACACCTAGAGGGAAATCCGTATTAACAAGAGTACTCATCCCAGAGTGGATCCCTCAAGATAACAGGAGCACCGAGTTGTTTATAAATAAAGAGACAGATGAAGCCTTTTGGAGGTACAGAAAGGAACACCCTGGTGAGATAGGCTTCATTACAATTTATGAATTCAAGGACCCGGATACACCTGGAAAGGTTGTATACCTGGATGAGACTTCAGAAAGAGTCTTTGTGGTGCCTGAACGCGCTAAACACACATACACTTGGAGAGGTGAATTGGTATTCCCTCCACCTAGAACAAACATGAATACAAGTCAACAAGGGGCAGGAACATCCTCAGCCCATGGACATCAAAGAGAAGGAAATAAAGAGAGACCGGAAGTGAGCTTCACTCACCCCATAGGGAGAGATAGAACAACCTCGAACACTAATAGAATGGATAGACAAAGAGATCATGGAATACCAGGTGGTAGAGATGATTTTCCTCTACCTAGACCACGCGAACACGCAAGAGTATTGAGACCCACACAGTTAGTAAAATCAATGAAGAATTACTTTGATGGGACAGGAGATCCCTATGACCATGTCGCAGAATTCAAGCAAGTACTAAGAGCAGAACAAGTCGAGGACATGTTCACGCAATACAATGCATTTGGACTAACGTTAAAGAATACCGCTTTAACTTGGTTTCAACCATTGCAACAAAGGCAATTTAGAGACATCCATCACTTTTTAGAGTCATTCATCACTGAATTCTCTAAAAGTGGGATTAGACATGACACGTCTTCGTTGATTCATAGCTTTAAACAAACCCCTCAGGAAACAGTAAGACTGGCAGGACGTAGGTTCAGACAATATGTCGAACGATGTCCAATGCAAGAGCTACCCTCACAAGCCAAACAAGTATCACTGTTCCTAGATGGCTTGTTGAGCGCTAAACTACGTTCCTATGTGTACCTAAAGGAACCCAGAACGCTAGAGGAGTGTGTAAGAATATGTATAGACATCGAGGACAACCTAGGAGATGAGTTGGAACTCTCAAAGGTCTATAAGGACTCAGATTGTTCTTCTCTAGCATCCACAAAATTGTCTAATTCGATAGAGGACCTAGCAGAAAAAGTGGCCCAAAAACTAGGAGTGTCTAGTAAACAGGTGCCCAAGCTACCAACGAATGTACGTTGTTACACTTGTGGTGGAAATCATTTGGCAAACGTGTGTCCCAATGCACCACAACCTCAAGCCAACCCTAGTGGCCAATATTGCACAATTGAGAGAAGATACACGAATCATACGGCTCAGGACTGCCCATACAACAAACAAACCGTGAGACAGAACTACCCACAAACATACCAGCAGCCAGGTAGGTATCAAGGCCAATACAATGCTCAGCCTTATTACTATAGGCCTCCCCAGAACTACCCATACCAGGCTCAACAGAGACCTCAACCTGTCTTAGCTCAGCAGCCACCCCCACCGGCGAATGTCATCTCAGTCAAATACGCTGCTGCAGAAGAGAACCTAAGTAGGGCCTTAGTGCCTTCTTCACCCTTGATCGCAGAAAGTGACCCGAACTCAAACAGTTTTGACTCTACTCATGTAACTAGTCCACCCGCTTATTACACAGAGTCACCAGAACATGTGGAGACATATCATTATGATAGTCCACCAATGGAACCTAGTTGGGAGCCAGATTATACTAATGTGATGTACGCAAACCCAAACCCACGGCCCCAATTGAGACAACAGAGACTACAGGGCCCTAGAGGACCATGCTTTAGGTGCCAAGGAGATCACTTCATAAAGGATTGTCCACATCCCCCAATAGCAAGGCAATCACAGTACTATAACATACAAGGCTTTTGTGCCGATTGTGGCAAAGAGCACATAATCAAAGATTGCCCTAAGAACCCAGTTAACACTTCGAATGTGACACCGATCAACGTGATAGGTATTGTAAATAACGCAGGTGGATCCAACCCTACATACGTGCCTATCCAAGCTATAACAAGAGCCCATGCGCTCCTACAAAACCAACAGCTTAATCAAGAGAAAGCAGCCGGAACTAGTGAAGTTGCAGAATCTAGCAGTAAAAAGACAAAATCTTGGAAAGATTCTAGAGAAAGAATCAAGAGAAAATGGAGTAAAAAGATAAGTGAGTTGGAAGGAAGTTTGAAGGAATCTAGAGCCAAAATACAAGAATTGACTTCACAAGAATTAAACCAAGAAATCCCAGCTCAGAAATCAGGATCGGTTCTAGCGGAACCCATACCAGAAGATCTAGACATGATGTTTCGTGCATATCAGGCAAGATTAAAAGAGGGACCTCAAGTAACGGAAATGAGTAAAAACTACCCTCGAGCTGATCTAGAAATTGAGAGAACTAAACTTTGCATGAAGATGGTAGAGTTAGCACAAGCTTTGTTCGAAGCCTCTAGATATCTTAATTGGAATAACATGGCAAAACCGGAATTACACTTTCAAGGACTAATGGAGAGGCTAGAACACTTGATAGAAAGCAAAGAGAAAAAGGATCAGTCTAGGAACCCTATTGTCACAGAGACACAGGAAAGGAATGCACCATCCCTGTCTCAAGTACCCAATACAGAAAGCCAAGACAATTTGTCTTCCATACATAGGTACTCACATGAATTTTTGAGAGAAATACAAGAAGAGAAATGGAGAAAAGAACAAGGAACTCATCCTCCTATTCAAGAAATAGACGACTTGCAGGAACAATTTCCCCAAGACATTCCCTCCATTTACGATGATGTAGAGGTGAAACAACTGAGCGAACCCACAGGATTTGAATCTAATCCGTTACAAGAATTACCTCAGTTCACAGGACCTTGGGAAGCTAAGTCTATTAGTATGAGAGCACCCACGATAATAGTGAGGAATGAAGAATCAGTGATCCCTAGGAACACGGAAGTGATCAAGAACACTAAAGTACAGTGTAATCTCACTCTGGAGGAATTGTTAAAGGTAAAACCAGAATTGTGGAAGCACGTAGCAAATCAATTCCCTGAGCTAGCTACCACACCCTCTCAAATAGGATCACATAAGAAGGTACCAGAGATACCCGTGGAAAAGATTGGAGACGTAAGCGAAGGAGAGGAAGGTAACGCATATCTTCCAATAACCCATCAGGGCTACACCACGAAAGCCATCTTAGATTCAGGAGCCGGAGTAGCCATCGCTACTACCGCTTTGTGGAAACGTTGGGGTAAGCCAGCGCTCAGACCCACCAGGATGAAACTGCAAATGGCCGATGGACACATAGAAAAACCATTAGGCTTACTAGAAGGCATATCTCTCACCACTTGTGGTGTAGAATTTGAGCATACTTTCGCCATTTGTGACTTCGCGAAAAATCGTGCGTATGAGATGATATTGGGACGACCATTCATGCGTCAGTTGCAAATTGTGCAAGATTGGGGAACTAATTCTTTGTATTTGCAACATTTAGGAGTGACTACCAAAGTCAATCTTAAAGACTATTCACATCGAGATGTGCCCCCAATACAATGGAATACCATCCATAAGACACCAGCAGAGACGGAATCCGTGCACTCATTAGAATCAGATCCTTCTTGGTTGCATGAGGATACCCATTTATGGATGTGTAAAGTAGCCAAACAAGAGGAAGAACGATTAGAAACAAGGACCTTAGGTGCAAAACAACATCCACGAACCCTTCAAGATCCAGCATATGCACCTGTAGTATTTCCAGACGAAGAGTTTGAACCCCATGGTTGGGCAGAAATTCTAGCAACCATGGATGTAGCCATCAATGAAGAACAATGGACACCCCACTATGACGAGGATGGCTATGACATTTCAGTTTTTATGATAGAGCCAATCATGTGCGATGCAATTTTAGAAGAGTGTGAACCAGACACTGATGCATTTGAGGATGCAAGCGATTTTGATTTAGAATCAATTATCATGGACCCACCCTTTGCATCAGAGGAGGAATATTTCTACGAAGTAGAGACTCACACTCAGAGACATGAGGAAATTACGAATGAAGTGAGGTTAGCCACGGAAGTGACTAACAAGAGTGAAGGCAAGAAACGAAAGAAGAAAGACACCAGGACAGAAAAAGAAGAATCTTTATTTGAAGTACCCGAGAATTTCAAGAAATATGAAATCGAAGATAGAAGAATCATGGTACAAATGCCTAATAGAAAAGCGAATGATGGACAAGTATATGATAACCGAGAGAAAACCAAGAAAGTAATAGTTGCCATAGAAGGAGAAGAAGAAAAATGCACATACATAGGGCATTATTGACGACTGAAGAAGAAGAAGAGTTAGTTGCCCTATTGCGCGAATATAGAGATGTTTTTGCTTGGAGTTACAAAGATTTGAAAGGAGTAGATCCAGATATATGTTCTCATAGAATCCCTATGACTCCAGATGCAAAACCAACAAAACAGAAACCTTACACGTACAATGATAATTACGCTGCGAAGATTAAAGAGGAGATAGATCGCTTGATAGAAGCAGGATTCATTTACGAAATTGAGCATACCGAATGGGTATCCCCCATTGTGGTTGTGCCCAAGAAGAATGGAAAATTGCGAGTGTGTATTAACCTTAAAAAAGTTAATGCTGCCACGATTAGAGACAGTTATCCTCTTCCTATCACGGAACATCTATTGGAAAGAGTTGCGGGCAAGGAAGTTTACAGCTTTCTTGATGGATTTTCAGGCTATAATCAAGTAGCCATTGCTCCAGAAGACCAACACAAGACGGCTTTTGCCACTGAATGGGGCATATTTGCATTTCGTGTGATGCCATTTGGCTTAACAAATGCACCCGCTACTTTCCAGCGACTCATGTGTCATGTTTTCAAGGAATTCTTACGCAAGAGCTTGGAAGTTTATGTCGATGACATATGTGCTCATTCAAATGTAAGACAGACACATATCCCAGAGTTAAGACAAATATTTGACAAATGTCGAGAATATCAGGTTTGTTTGAACCCAGAAAAATGCGTTTTCATGGTCAGACAAGGCAAAATTCTAGGACACATTGTGTCAAAAAATGGAATCTCCACGGATGAGGAAAAGGTGAAGGTAATTGCGGATCTACCCAGACCAACTAATGTGAAAGAGGTACAGGCATTTATGGGCCATTGCGGTTATTATAGGAGATTCATACACATGTATGCAATCATAGCCAAGCCTTTGTACTCTCTTTTAACCAATTTTGAGTGGACAGATGAATGTGAAAATTCATTCAATGAACTTAAACGACGCTTGTGCTCAGCACCTATATTGACTACCCCAGATTGGAGTAAGCCATTTCATGTACATGTGGATGCATCCAATTACGCCATAGGATGTGTGTTAGCACAACCCACGAAGGAAGGTAACATAGATCTCCCCATAGCTTACGCTAGCAGACAATTGAACGCAGCAGAAAGAAATTACACCACGACGGAACGAGAAGGATTAGGGATGATCTACGCAGTAAAGAAGTTTAGGCACTACTTGTTGGCCAACAAGTTCAAGTTCTTTACAGATCATCAAGCCCTATTATACTTAGTCAACAAACCATGTAACACAGGACGATTGATACGTTGGTTTCTATTACTCATGGAGTATGATTTTGAAGTAGTAGTCAGGAAAGGAAAGACACATCTTAGAGCTGACCACCTTTCAAGATTAACCTCAGGAGAAGCTCCTCAAGGAGTAGCGGATGATCTCCCAGATGCATACTTGTTTAACCTTGAGATAGCACCAGAATGGGCTAAGCCTATAGTCCCTATTCTGACATACGGACCCAAGAATCCTAGGATTAAGATCAAAGAAGGAGAGATTACCCAGTCTCAGAGGTACCAAATCATGGCAGGAAGCATATATAAACAGGATAATCAAAAGATTCTTGCTTGTTGTGTAGATGAATCAGAACATGCGAATTGGTTGCAATTAGCACACATAGGTGCACTAAAGCAACATCATTCAAAACATCGAACATTACAGACTCTGCAGAGATCGGGAGTATATTGGCGTTCTATGGAAGCAGATGTCTACAAGTTGTGTAAAGAGTGCCAGGTGTGTTGTGAAGGACCACCATTAGAGCATGCTACATTATATCACGTGTCTCTCACACCAGACTGGAGTGAACCTTTAGTGACATACTTGAGGACGAACACATTCCCTCAAGGCATGACCTTAGCTCGACAACGCAGTCTAGAGCAGGAAGCTCAAGACTATTCACTTATTGGCGATAACTTATACAAAAGAGGACGAGATGGATATTTAAGACAATGTGTTCATGAAAGCGATTATCTGAGCATACTAGAGACTGCACACCAAGGTGTTGCAGGAGGTCACTTTGGACTCGATAGGATAGTCAAAGCCATTCTCTTTGCAGGATTATGGTGGCCCACTCTTCACATGGATGCACATACCTATGTAAAGAGATGTGATGTGTGCCAAAGAACTCAGTTTCCTACTCGCATAGATGAAATGCCATTGAAACCCATGATGGGCGGACATGCATTTTCTAAGTGGGGTATAGACTTTGTAGGACCCATTAACCCCCCTGCAAAAGGTACACATGCAGAATACATTATTGTTGCCACAGATTATCTAACCAAATGGGTAGAGGCAAAAGCCACAAAAAAGAATGATGCTCACACGACTGCAAAATTCTTATTTGAAAATGTCTTTACGAGATATGGATTGCCTATAGAGTTAGTGAGCGATCGAGGCACTCACTTTCTAAACCAAGTCATTGAACATTTGTTACAGGATTTTATGGTGATTCACAAGAAATCTGCACCATATCATCCTCAGGCCAATGGTCAGGCTGAAAGCACCAACAAGATACTTTGTAACGTACTGACGAAACTCGTGAACAACAAACGCTCAGATTGGGACAAACAGTTACACCACGCTGTTTGGGCATATCGAGTGGCCTACAAGACCGTACTCAATGCAACTCCCTTTCAGATGGTTTTTGGTCAGAATGCAGTGCTTCCTTTGGACTTCTTGATACCGACCCTTAAGGTTGCACAAGAACATCAATGGACCGGCCATGAATTATCAGCGAGAATAATGGACTTGGAACGATTAGGAGAAACCAGGCTGAAAGCAGCAGCAGGAATATACGCAGCGAAGAAGCGACAGAAAGCATATTTTGATGCACATATTAAAGATAAAGGCCTAAAAGAAGGAGATTTAGTTCTAGTATATACGCTGAAATAGCACGCACGAAAGTTAGAAAAGCGAGGTTATGGACCTATGATCATTAACAGACTTTCGACTAGTGGAGCAGTACAGTTAGCCACCTTAGAAGGAGATATAATGCCTAATTACATTAGTGGCTGTAGAGTCAAGCTATATGAGGAACCTCTTACTGAGGATATGCTTAGACGACTCACATTGGCAAAGAAGCGTAAGGAGGAAGAAAATAGAATACGAGCGGAAGCTCAGGCAGAAGCAATAGAACGCATTAAGCGCATGAAGCTAAGAAGACAAGGACTAGGGAGAGAACATTATAACCATCTGGAAACATCACCCAGATATCCCATGGCCATGTGTCAAGTAAAGTCAACCACTCATCCTAGCATAGTGGACAGGAGACCATTCATTACCGTTAGGCTAGAGCACGACCACCCTTGCCAAGAACTCAGGGCTTTAATCGACTCAGGTGCTGCGACTAGTGCGATTAGATGGTCCCACTATAAGGATTTAGGAATAGAAATGCGGCCAATTGAGGCATACCTCATAGGGCTAGGAGGCATGGAAACCCCTTGCATGGGTGAGGTGGACCTTCCTATCCTCATTAAGGATTTGACCATGACAGCGAAGCTACTAGTGTGCCATGATGACGACCTGATAGAACCCCTAATCCTTGGCCAAGATTGGCTATACGATCACTCAGTGGACCTAAATCTTAGACAAGGCTCCTTACAGATTGGAACCTTAGAGCAGAAGCGAGTGATACCGCTTGACTTCCCTAACGGCATTCCGCCTGACGGTTGTAACCCTAGACCCTATGAAACACATGCGACGGGAGACCGGAGGATCTTTGATCAGCTCAATCACGCTACGTCTACACCAACCCACTCTAGCTTGGCTATAGACAGTTGCCAATCAGAAGGACGACAGGAGATCTTCCCTGGGACTTCCTGCAAACTAGAAGAGACAGTTACCCAACCGCAAGGGCAGATGGACACAATCAGCGGTCAGGTGGGTTGCATCAGCGGCCAAATGAGCACGACACCCTGCGGTGCTCATCCTTCCAAACTTGTTGCGGACTGGCCTAGATTAAAGTTAAAGAACGCATCACTTCCTAATGGGCAGGTCACGCAAGTGTTGGATCTCCCTTCTTTTCCAAAGCAGAGTGTCCATCCGACCTCACAACCTCAACGCATCACTTCCTAATGGGCAGGTCACGCAAGTGTTGGATCTCCCTTCTTTTCCAAAGCAGAGTGTCCATCCGACCTCACAACCTCAACAACAACAGAGTCAACCACGACGAAGGAACCCAGACCGACGACAGTATCAGAAGACACCACAAGGAAAGCAGTCTAGGCCACCCAAAGGAAGCGGCACCAGACAAATATGGGTGCCAAAAGGACAAAAAGCACCGGAGAACTCCAACCAAGCAGAGATCGACAAGAAAAAGGCAGGGCAGAAACAGAATCGATATCCACCATCCCCTCGACCTCCTTCTACAGGTCCGAGCATTCGACAAATTTGGATCGCCAAGAAATACCTTACCCATAGACCCACACCCACGCAGATTTGGGTACCCAAACCATGTATCATAGCTCAACCCTTAAGCCATGTAATATATACCCCTCACAAATCTGTCCACCCCTCAATACCACCACACCCGATACTACCTTTTGCCCCTCAGCAGAAACCCACTACCCACTCAAAGACTCTTAGGAAATGGATACCGAAGAGTGTCCAACCGTCTCCCCCTAACCCCAAGTCTGACAAAACTACCCCCCGACTAACATACAACCTTGTAATAAATCACTAACCTTTAAACCTTGTATAAATTCACCCACCATCATAACACATCACTCATAATCTCATCTCATCAAGAAATGTATGCATCATCTGAAACGTGTAGGTGTCTAGAGACCTGCACTAGTGCTGCAAGAAGCATTGCATCCATCACATCACAGCACTTGGCTACACGGGTTACGCATCAGTTATGGAAAGGGATTGCGGTCTCACTTTAATGGGATCATAATTAATTTCCATGCTAATGTGTTAATCTTTTGTAGCAGATCTTTCTCATTAACACACCAGTCATCATGCAAACCGACGAAGGACCATCAGGAGCAGGCCCCAGTGTAGCTGCAGTGCCCCTCAATGTGTTACGAGCAGAATCCCACCCTACTGCTCCACCGCCCGAATTCCAAGGATTTCCAGGGCCCATGCCGATCGATAACTCACCTATGGGCTACACAGAAAAGATACACCGTAACTCTCACTGGTTTCAGGGACTTGCAGGACCCTTAGCGGACGCGGATTTTATATTTGAATCCAATTTGACGTTTGATGACCGCACGTGGGGAAAATACCAATTCTTCTCCAGAGAGTTCGAAAGCCTACAGAACACCCAGGACTTAACTCACGTTTGGGCCAGAGCAGGCTTCACGGAGTATTTCAGTGATCCCCTGCCCAAACCCGACTTTTATAGGTGTTATTATTTAATCACTACGTTGCGGGCCTCAGAGAATAAGGATATCCCAGGAACTTTCATTTTGCCCTCTTTAGTGGATGATCCACCTTACAAAAGGTTTTACCTCTCAAAGGATTTAATCAGAGCTGCCATCAAAATTCATGGCACCCACACGCCCACAGATCGAGAAAGATTAATTCCAGACCCTATGAAACGTGGGGATGTCACTAAGTGGGAGGAGATCTCAGCAATTACACCTGAGCTGTCAAAGCCGCTACGGATATGCATGCAACATTTTGCATTCCCCGCTCAGGACAGATTTACCATGCCACACAAAAGAATATGGTTTGGATTGTACTTGGCATGTACGGGACCTCAGACGGTTGATCTGGCGAGCTGGATCATTGATCAAATGTATTTGGCACAACACAGATGGGAACGCAAGAAAGTGCTTAATGGATGTTGTGCGCTCACAAGAATTGTTTATATGTGCTTGGCCTATGATTTGCCAATTGAACGTGCATTAACAGGAGAAGAGCTGAAAGCATTCAAAGGAACGACGAAGAAAGCCAGGAAGCCCAGTAGAACACGGGCAGGTAAGCGCATGAGAGGCACCATTCCTTGCCTTCAAGTGCCAGAGTCACCATCACCACAACCCTCTCCAACACAATCACCGACAGAAGCCGCTCCCACAATACAACCTATTCGCATAAGGTTATCTAGACCAGTGGTAACGGAGGGCACTACTAGTGCCGCTGCACCTCAGGCAGCTGCAACCACAGAACCCACCACCACGACAGCAGAAGCTCCCACTACTATTGGTGCGGAAGCCTTTTCTTTCCCATTACCACACATGGAGGCAGAAGCAATAAACACAACATTCGATTTTGAGATGCCGGATGCATTCTCAAATGAGTTCCAGTTTTCAGAGGCACAAATGTTCTCTCAAGAATATGAACGCCCCAGCTACCCTACCACACCGCGGGATCTGCCACAGGGACAAGTTGTGTCTAGCTCTGATGATGAACGAACAGCCACAGATGACGATGAAGGTGACGATGAAGCCAGCCAGGGCACGCATGATTCCCAAGAACAAGAACAGACAGATGGCCAAGGCCAACAAACCGATGCACACGGTGACACCAGCACGCATGAAGAGGAGACTTTCGAAGCAGCAGCTTACACGCTGGCAATCAAGAAATTATATCGTACGATGGAGAAAGTCTGGGCACGGAAGAAATTGACTGAAGAAGAGAGCCAAACCCTAATCGAACAAGAACTAGTCTCCGGAGGGTTTGAAGAAGTCTACATCAGAGGGTTTAGAGAACTGGTCCAATCCATCGGCCCGGTCGAAGCATTGCGATATTTACAAAGGAAGCCACTTCCTCAATATGACCCTCGCAGAATTCGCCTGTTATGGAAGCCCGGTGAATATATTCGAGTTCCGGTAGGTGCTCAATCATCCCACCAGGCGCAAGATGCACGCTTACGTCCGGAAAGACCCATCACCGAAGAAGCCATCCTAGTTGACTCCCCACCACGTACTACCGTTGTACATACTACCACTATCCTTGAAATAACATCCACACCATCTACTCCTCTCTCACCTCATGTTTCACCAATCCATCCTGTATCCCCAGCACACCCACCTGCTCCTCCCACCTCCACACCAGTCCACGGCAACATAGCCACACCCTTTGCCCTGCCCATTCATGCCACCATGCCCGTACCCACCCCACCTCATCTACATGTTAACCCCTTCACCCCTTCATCCTTCCCATCTTTTCCCCCACCTTTAAGACACCCTTTCACCTTTCTAACCCCACTAACCTTCTCACCCGTTTCACCTCCCCAACCCACTATAAACCCTATTTCCCCTTTTCACCAAGCGGCTCCAGCCATCCCCCCTGTAAATTACTCTACATTTGTAAATCCCGTCTTCACACCTACACAACCACCCACATACACACCGCTTTTCACAGTCACCGCACTTGACACGTCCAATGACATGGACATATCACCACCCACCGCACCAGCACCCACTCCACTCACAACACCATCACATATAGGGGCGTCACAATTTTCCACGATCACCACTGCATCCACCTTCCCAACCCCATTTCCCATTCCCGCTGCATCTACTTCCACTGCATCCTCACTTAGCACTCCATTACTACTATCGCCAACCATAGACACTGCACTTCAACAAATGTTCACATGCATGTCACAAGTACGAGATGAGTTCGCATCTCTGGGCAACAATTATCAACAGCTGCAGAGGACGACCAACGAATTACAGTCGCAGCTTAATTCATTATCAATCGAGAATGCCTCTTTAAATACACGATACCAAGAACTAAGAGAGGCATATCATAAGCTAGAGCTAGAAAGTGAAGAGAAAACAAAAGAAGCCACTGCTGATCTGGACAACCTGCTTCGAGCCCAAACAATTAGAAACGCGACCCTGACAAGGAATATGGGTTTACTCAGGAGGCACCTAGCCGCAGCCCAGGAGGAGAACCAGAGACTCCAAGAGCAGAATAGAGAAAATTTGGAAGCGGCATTGGACCATCCAGAACAACCATTAAGTCCTAGCAGATTCAAGGCAATCCCATCCGAATCGATGCGGATGTTGCTAGATGACCATGTTCGACTGCTAGAGGACTATGATCGAATGAACGAAGAGCATCAGAAGCTAAAAGAAGATCACAAGTTACTACAGCTCAGAGAACCGGCACCACAACAAGTACCAGTGGCAGCAGAAGCACCAGAACCTGTGGACCCTGCTCTTGACATCTTAGAAGAACTCAACGCATTACGGGCCCAGGTAACCACTCTCCAATCACGCATAGATGTATACGAAGCACCACCATGGCCTGATTCCCCACCGAAGATCCCAGCTGACGATGAGAACATAACCATTCCGGTGGAGGAAACGTTTGAAGAAGCATACGAGCCAATACCCATCCCAGGCGGACAAGTCACGGCCGAAGGCCAGATGACCTATGAACTTCCTACCCCCGCGTGGATGAAAACGATCGAAGAACTTGGAACGACACATTCGGCCAGAGTAGAGGCACAGTTACATGCCATGGCCATGATTGAAGAGAGAATCTTACAATCCCCCTTCTTTGCTCATTTGGCCCCCCGACGCTATATATCTGGGCATGAACTGCAGTATAAACCGTACTTCATGTTAATGGCTGAATATCAGCTAGCTATAGAGAAAGAAACCGGCATGAAACCCACGCATGCTACACAATTCGAGCCGGCGGACTTGCCACCAAATGCGCAAAGAGGAGAGATCCATCAACCTGATTGGCGCAAAGACCTCCTCCAGAAGTACCCAGAAATGATGAGCACATGGGTGAAAGCGCCCTTACATTTAAAGTATAATCCTTGCTGGGGACCAGTACCACGACGCCGCTCCTGGACTGCATTCGCTATCAAAGTACAAAACAATAGGCAGTGTCAGGATTGGCTGAATTACCCCTACTTCAAGCCGCCCACCGAGTTGCCCACTGTTGGTTATATGATGGCTACAATCCGTCACTGGCTCCCTCGCCTGAAGCATATGGATGATATCGCAGCGCATATGACTGTCAAAATTTTTGACATGATGCAAATGATATTTAAAGTCTTCCGACGCGTCAAGGCACCGCATGTAAACACCCCGGGATTTGAGCATGGTAACTTTGATCTAGTATATGACATGAGCACAACGCCATCGCTCCGGGTGTGTTATGCCTGGCACTGTAGAATAAAATACCTCCCGGCTACAAACAAACCTTTGAAGAGATGTTCACCACCGGGTTTTGGGAATACCATTCCGAGGTATTCATCAGCAGGCCCACACATTTATTGCAACTTTTTGCCTGTGAGCGAATGGTCTATTCAACGCATTATCAACTCCCGCCACCCGACGAACCGCAACCGATCGACTGGGAGAAGCTCGAGGCTGATCTGGCCCGAGGCATTCGAGTATCTGAGCACACCCTCGCTCATGACCTCCTACAAAACTACATCCGGCAGACCGCACAACAAGGTTCTGTCGAGGACGACAGAAGCGAGAGGGAGGGGGGTGTTGGAAGCAGTCAGAGGCACAGTCAGAGGCACAGACGACATGGAAGCATGTAAAGACGGAGCAGGGAGCCAGTCGGATCATTTTTTCAAACAATTATGTTTTTATTACCTCTTCAAACATCCAACAGTGATTTTCATCACTCTTGTAACATATGTAATATAGACAAAACCCATTTTGTAATTCATAGCTCCATTTTGTGCAAGCCGAGGAGTCCTCGAGCTTGAGGAGCTTAGGTAGAATATGCATACCAATTTTCGTTATTTTTAGACACCGTTTACCCTTCCAAATAGCCTCTAGGACCTATTTTTTAACTAGGCCGGTCACTAGATGTGAAACCGGTCAAAACTAGTCTAGAAACTAGAAACTAGCTCATTTTTGAGGTTGGTTCATGTTGGCTAGTGTGAGCTTAGAGCTAGTTTGAGCTTGTAATAGTGTTCTTGAGTAAGAGAGCTAATTTCTCACCTTCCATTGTGTCTTGCTTGTCTCTTCATTGTGTGTGTGTATGTGTGTGTGCATCTTGATGCTTCTCACCTTCACTCTCACATCATCTCACGTTCACGATCTTCATATCACTCCTACCTCTTCCGCGGATTGACATTAAGGAGGTGAAGCTTCTTAACGTGGTTCTCACCATTGTGCTAGAGCAACAACCATGCTATAGATGCCAAGCTGATCACTTCATTTGTGATTGCCCTATACATGCACCCATGCAAACCCAATCACTCATAATTCAAGGTTTTTTTCAAGATTGTGGGAAACAACACTTTCTACAAGATTGTCCAAAGAACCCAAACAATGTGTTGGAGCAAGTCTATGACAAGCCTAAGTATTGGCTTGAGTCTCACAAAGTCTTAGAAAAAGCTTTAAAAAGAAGACTATGTAAAGTTCACTTGTGAACTACCTCTTGTAACTTTTGAAGAGTTTACTTAATGTAAAAGTAAGAGAATCTTAAGTGGTTGAGTCCACTTGATCAAGAATGGAAAGAGGAGCCACGAATTCGTGATTTGTGGTAGGTAGAGAATCAAATCAATCATTGATTGATTGGAGAGTGATTGAGGGAAGTTAGCCTCCCAAACTCAACTATAAATAGATGGCAGTTTTAGTCGTGGTTAGAGAGACCTATGTGAAGACCTCCAAGAGCTGAGTTTTATGCCATATCAAGGTGTGATTACAAGGCACACATATGTATCAGTAAGTCATTGTATTGTACAAGAAATATACTTTCATTTTCATGATTATTTGGTTTCATCTTTCCATGTTCTTGTGAAGTGTACTACTCACTACCATTACTCTCAGTTTTCTCAGTCAGCTTGCAGAGATGTTTTCTCTGAGCTTGGTGCATCATTTTTAGTGCTTTAACTTGGTAAAGTTAGCTCTATAAATCTACTATATTCTCATAAATTTTCATGTCATTTGGATGTTGCAATCTTCAGTTATGTTCATTTGAAGTCAACAGGGTCTGTTCATCTTCACCTCTCTGTCAGGTACCCGACTTTTTCACTCATCTTGTCAGAGGTGTTTCTCAGTGGTTACTTATTCAAATTCAGTTATTTAAAGCTTGTTGGATTCAACTTACCGTCTAGTATAACCATACAAATTTTCATAATCATTGGATTTCTAAATTTTGAGTTATGGTGATTTTTCTGCTCACTGGTCTATTTCTGTAGCAGCCCGTGAAAATCGGGATGATGTCATCACTTGTTAAAACTCATTCTCTGTGTGTGCTTTGTTATTTTTTATGAGATTACTCTTGAAAGTTAGCTCTTTAAGCTAGCTAGACTTCCCCAAGAGGAATTAAGCTAATTGCTGCTGTGCTTAGAGAATTATGTAAAACACTGGACAGGTGTATGAACCAAGAATAGCAAGTTTTCACCTCTGAGCTAACTCCAACTTATCTGTTTTGATCTATCTTTTTGAGAGTGATCTTCCAAGGTACATAGGGTGTCTAATACATCCATTGGCAAGCTAAAAGGGCCACCATATACTCCTGGAGTTCAATTGGCTGGTGTAGATCAAGGATTTTGCAACACCTCTTCATCTTCAAGCACATACCTATCCATCTCTTCACACAATGGACCAAAGATCACTCCTATTAATGTGATTGGGTTAGTAGTAGATTCCAATGGAAGTGTAACTTCCACTACCCTAGTGAAAATGGTCACGAGAGCTCAGGTATTATAGAAGATCCAAGGCTTAAGACACAAAAAGAGTTCTAACGTCAGTGAGATTGAGAGTATAACTAAGAAAAGGACAAGAGCTTGGAAGCATAGCCGTGAGCAAATGAAGAGATAATGGTCTAAGAATATAAGCGAGCTTGAGGAAAGCTTAAGCAAAACGAAAGCCAAGATAATCGAAATAACCTCTCAAATGCACTCTCACACATCAACACCCCCACCATCCCCATCACCTTCTAAACCACCACCTTTTAATCCACCTCATATAACCCCACCACCCCCTAGAGTAGGATCAGTCTTAACTGATCCCTCTGTCAAAGACCTAGACATGATGCTTAAAGCATATCAGGCTAGAATCCAAGAAGGGCAAAATGTGATAGATCATGAATAATGTTACCCGAAGCTGACCTAGAGACTAAACAAACCAAGCTTTGTGCTAAGATGGTGGAGTTGGCTCAGACCATGTTTGAAGCTACTCACCTCTTCAATTGCTCTAGTTTAGCTAAGACACAATTGCATTTTGATGGACTATTAGAAAGATTGGAGAGTTTAATTACATAATTTGGGAAGGAAGCCACCCTCTAGGGTAAGGACAAGGCAAGTGAAAGGATAAGCCTTCCCCCCACAGAAGATCATGTGCCTAATTCCACTGAACTAGACACCTTTTCTTCTATGAATCAATATGCCCAAGAATTTCTAAGAGAAATTCAAGAAGAGAAATGTGCAAAAGAAAGTGAAAATCCTTTTCCCATTGAACTTGTGGATGACTTACAAGATCAATTCCCACAAGATATTCCTTTCATTTATGGAGTGCAAGAGGATGCCTAGTCTAGTGAATGATTAGACTTCAAGTCTAATTCCATACAAGAACTGCCTCATTTCACAAGACCATGGGAGGCAAAGTCTACATGTATGAGAGCACCCATGGTCATGATAAGAAATGAAGAATCAGTCATACCTAGGAATACCGAGGTAGTAAAGGATACTAAAGTGCAGTGCAATCTCACTTTAGAGGAGCTACTCAAGATTAAGCCAGAATTGTGGAAACATGTAGCCAATCAAGTGCTAGAAGTACCTAAAACCCATTCCTTGGTAGGATTACATGGAAAAGTGCCTGAGATACCCTTGGATAAGATAGGAGATATGAGTGAAGGAGAAGAAGGAAACACCTATCTTCCAATCACTTATCAAGGTTACACCACCAAGGCTATTTTGGACCCAGATGAAGGAGCTGCAATTGCTACCACTTCCCTATGGAAGCGTTGGGGCAAACTAGCACTCAGACCAATGAGAATGAAATTGCAAATGGCTGATTCACATAGAGAGACCTTTGGGACTACCAAAAGGGAGAAATCTCACTACTTGTGGTGTAGAGTTTGAGCATACTTTTGCCATATGTGACTTCAGCAAAAACCATGCCTACGATATGATTTTGGGAAGACCATTCATGAGACAATTGCAAATAGTGCAGGATTGGGGAACCAATTCCTTGTATTTGCAACACTTAGGTGTTACAACCAAAGTCAATCTCAAGGACTACTCTCATAGAGATGTGCCCCCTATACAATGGAATCCCATCCATAAAGCCACACATGATATGGAGTCAGTGCATTCTATAGGATCAAGATCTTCTTGGATGCATGAAGACACCCACTTGTAAATGTGCAAAGTTGCAAAAGAAGAAGAGAAAAGAGAAAATTCTAGAGAGGTAGGTGTGAACGAAACTCATAGATCAAATTGAGAACCAACCTATGCACCTGTAATATTTCCAGACGAAGAGTTTGAACCTCATGGTTGGGCAAAAATTCTAGCCACAGTGGATGTAGCCATTAATGAAGAACAATGGACACCACACTATGATGATGATGGCTATGACATTTTTGTTTTCATGATAGAGCCAATAATGTGTGATTTGGTTATCGAAGAATATGAGCCTAGTATGGAAGAAATTGAACAATTGAGTGACTCGAACCTAGAGTCAATAATTATGGATCCTTTTTGGGCATCAAAAGAAGAATACCTATAGGAAGTAGAAGCTCACACTCAAGGATGAGAAGAGCTTATGAACAAGGTAAGGCTAACCACATAGTTAACCCCCAAGAGTGAAGGCAAGAAAAGGAAGAAGAGAGAACTCCCACAAGAAGAGGAAGAATCTTTATTTGAGGTCCCCCAAAAGTTTAAAAAGTATGAGATAGAGAATAGAAAAGTCATGATAAGGATGCTTAAATGTGAAGCACTAGTAGGAGAGGCCTATGATAACAAAGAGAAAACTAAGAAAATCATTGTAATCATAGAAGAAGGTGAAGAATGATGCACATACATAGGACACGATTTGACAAAGGACAAGGATCAAGAGTTGATAGCCTTGCTAAGAGAATACAGAGATGTATTTGCATGGAGATATAAGGACTTAAAAGGTGTAGAACCTGACATATGCTCACATACAATTCCCATGACCTTAGAAGCCAAACCCTCTAACCAAAAGCCATACATATATAATGATAATTATTTTGCGAAGATCAAGAAAGAGATAGATTGTGTTGATAGAAGATGGATTTATCTATGAAATTGAGCACACCGAATGGGTTTCCCCCATTGTAGTGGTGCCTAAAAAGAATGGCAAGTTATGTGTTTGCATTAACTTGAAGAAGGTTAAGGCAGCCACTATTAGTGATAGTTATCTACTTCCTATCACCGAGCATCTATTAGAAAGAGTGGCAGGCAAAGAAGTTTACAACTTCCTCGATAGATTCTCTGGCTACAATCAAGTGGCCATTGCCATTGAAGATCAACATAAGACAACTTTTTCCACATAGTGGGGCATATTTGCTTTCAGGGTAATGCCATTTAGGCTAACCAATTCATCAACTACCTTCCAAAGACTGATACATGGGGCATTGCGGCTATTATCAATGCTTCATTCATATGTATGCAATCATTGCAAAGCCTTTGCACTCCCTTTTGATTAACTTTGAGTGGATAGAAGAATGTGAGAACTCCTTTAATGAGCTTAAGTGACAATTGTGTTCAACACCAATCTTGACTACACCAGATTGGAATAAGCCATTCCATGTTCACATGGATGCATCCAATTATTAAGATGGTTCCTCTTACTAATGGAATATGACTTTGAAGTGGTGGTTAGGAAAGATAGGACTCACCTCAGGCTAGATCACCTTTCTAGAATAACTTCAGGAGAGTCCCCTCAAGGAGTATTAGATGACCTTCTTGATGCTTACTTGTTCAATCTAGAAGTAGTGCCTCAATGGACTAAAAATATAGTGCCTATTATCACCTTTGGACCTAAACATCATGTGTTAAGAGCTAACGATAAAGAAGTGGTGAGATCTCAAAAATATCACATAATGCCAGACAACATGTATAAGTAGACCAATCAAGGCATATTGGCTTGCTGTGTAAATGAAGATGAGCATGCAAAGTGGTTGCAAATAGCACATGTAGGTGCACTACAACAACTCCACTCTAAAAATCAAACCCTACAAACATTGCAAAGACTAGGGGTATATTGGCCAACAATGGAAGCAAATGTCCATAGGATGTGCAAGGAATGCCGAGTTTGTAGTACTAGACTGTTGGAGTTAGATGTCTGCGGAAGCATTCGAACAACACAAGGAAGAAGAAGAAGCTTGGAGCACAACACACAATGCTGAATGTATTAATAGAGAATGTACAAAGATAAGTAGCCCATTAGGGCAATAGGCGTATATACAAGCCGGGGGAAAAAAACCTCCTAAAGAGGGAAAAAAGTGCCTTGATGATCCTAGTGTGTTCACACACATCACTACCTAAATATATCAACAAATCCCCCTTGGGAGTGATGCGGTGAACAAGGAGCTGGCACTCATGTATAAGGAAGTGCCAAGCTATGTGGAAATCACTCCATAAAAGGAAGTAAGCCCAAAGCTTTGCGGAAAGCTTCAAACTTCTCCCTAGGAAGAGCCTTCGTGAAAAGGTCTGCAATGTTCTCCTACGTGGGCACATCCCAAGCTGATCTCCCCAGCAAAGAACCTCTCCCTGACATAGTGATAATGCACGTCAATGTGCTTAGTGCGAGCATGGACCATAGGGTTCCTCGCAACTGTCAATACGCTTTGACTGTCAGTGAAGATGGTGGTGGTAGAAGTCTGACCAACACCCAAATCAGCCATAAGGTGTCTGAGCCACACACACTCAACAGTCGCTGTGAAAGCTGTCCTATACTCAGCCTCACAATTGGAAGTGCTTACAGTAGGTTGCTTCTTGCTCAACCAAGATATACATGAGCTA
The DNA here is from genome assembly GCA_020310875.1 of Ceratopteris richardii. Classification (NCBI taxonomy): domain Eukaryota; kingdom Viridiplantae; phylum Streptophyta; class Polypodiopsida; order Polypodiales; family Pteridaceae; genus Ceratopteris; species Ceratopteris richardii. Next base: position 75,837,482 of record CM035437.1, on the reverse strand, counting down.
CCAAGCATGAAGCAAAAGCCACTAGTGGACACACGAGTGTCATAGCAAACAACCCAATGAGAGTAAAAAAAAGCATGCAAATCTGGCGGTAGTGATCCCCCCTTGGGATAAAACAACCCAAGTAGCCGAGTACCACTCAAATAGCGAGAGATGCGCTTAACTGCCTGCCAATGCTTGACTGCTGGGCAATGCATAAACCTGCTCATCTGTGAGATAGCAAACTAAATATCTGGCCGAGTAATCATAAGTAAATCAAGCATCCAATAGCCTGCTCATAGAGAACAACATCAAATGCATCTCCAACATCATGAAGACTCAATCGTAAACATGTCTCCATAGGAGTGGCAATAGGCTTACAATCTTCAAGGCCAAAATGCTGCAATAATGTGTCAATATATTTCGTTTGCCACAAAGCCATTCCACCATGAACTTGCATAAACTGAATGCCCAAATAGTGATGCAAATGCCCCAAATCAGACATCTCAAATGAGGCATGCAAATCAGCCTTAAAATCAGCAATATGCTTCTCAATACGACCAATGAGCAACATGTGTCAACATAGACAACAATGATCAGAAGCACATCACTAGCATGCTTAACATATAAGGTGCTTTCAATTGGACTGTTCTCAAAACCATGTGCAATCAGATAGGCATGTATCTTCTCATACCAAGCATGTGGTGCTTGCTTTAAACCATATAATGCCTTCTTTAACTTGCACACCTGGTTTTCATGCCCTTTCTGCATAAAGCCATGGGGCTGAAAAACATACACTTCTTCATGCAAGTCACCATTCAGAAATGATGTTTTAATGTCCAACTGATGTACATTCCAACCATGATGAGCAGCAAGTGCACAGATGCTCCGAACAGAAGTCATATGGCATGTAGGTGCAAAGGTCTCATCAAAATCAATGCCCCTTTCTTGTGCATAACCCTTTGCCACAAGCCTAGCCTTATACTTGTCAATTGTACCATCCGGTTTATGCTTCAGCTTGTATACCCACTTAGTGCCAATGGCCTTCTTGCGAGGAGGCAAGTCACATAAAGACCAAGTACCATTCTTCATTATAACATCATATTCAGATTGGATAACAACCATCCAATTTTCTGAATATTGTGCTTCATCAAACGAAACAGGCTCATTCTCATCACAGAGACTAGATGTAGCCATAACATAGCAATCTGATGTAAAAGAGGTACTATGAGAGGGTGAATGAGTACGATATGATAGAGGTGCATCTAATTTGTTGGCACGTAAGGTTTGCACCAGCCATTTTGGCATAGTTCTTGCCTGCTCAATATCAGTTCTCTCATCAATAAGTGCATCATGTACATCTGCATCAGAAATGGAATTATCTACATCATCACATGAAACCTGCAAAGGCTGAGAAGTTGCCTCATTAGGACCAACAATAGACTGTCCACCTGTAAAAAGAGGCAACAAAGTATCATACATGTCTTTGGAGCTAACAGATGTCTCCTTAGTACATGAAAGCAATGGTTGAATAGCATCTTCCACAAAAACAACATCACGGCTAACCAGAATGCATTTACTCTGTGGATGATACAAATGATAGCCTTTACTTTCAGAATTGTACCCAACAAAAATACATTTTATTGCTTTATCATCCAATTTTTTGCGATGGTGTTCATGCACTAATGCATATGCCAAACTACCAAAAACACGCAGATGAGCAAGAGATGTCTTGCGGTCATGCAAAGCCTCATATGGAGTGATAGAATGTAGTGCTTTAGTGGGACACATGTTTAGTACATATGCTTCACACATGACAGCCTCAAGCTAGAAACTATGTGGTAAAGCCTGACTCTTGACCATACACCTCGCCATCTCCATGAGTGACCTGTTCTTTCATTCAGCAACTCCATTCTGTTGAGGTGTATACGACACTGTACACTGGTGTTTTATCCCACGTTCAGCTAGAAATGCATTAAAATCAGAAGACATATATTCCCCCCCTAGATCAGAATGGAGGGTGCCCATTTTACATGCTGATAGATTTTCAGCCAAAACCAAAAACTGTTTGAAGCACATGAACACTTCAAACTTTGCCTTCATTGGATATACCCATGCATGCCTGGAAAAATCATCGATGAAAGTCACAAAGTAAAGATAATTCCCAAAAGAAGGTGTTTGCATAGGACCATAGACATGACTATGTACAAGCTGCACTTTCTGAGTAGCCCGAATTGAACCATCTTTTGGAAAGGACGAATGCTGCATTTTGCCCAAAATATAGCCTTCACAAACATGTTTTCCAGGTGCCTCAAGTTTGGGCAAAGAGGACATTATTTCAGATTTTTGCAGGCATAGCAAACTAACAAAATTTAGATGACCAAAGCGTGCATGCCAAAGCTTTGCATCTTACATAGCCCGAGAATCATTTACTGCACATGCCAAATCATTTATAGATCTTTTATAGTCTATAAGCTTATACAGCCCATGACATAAAATGCCAGAAGCAATAATCACATCGCCATTTGATAGATCATGAGCTGTACACTTGTTATCAACAAACTTCACAACCAAGCCAATCTTGGCTAATGCAAAAACTGATAACAGGTTCTTCTTGATCCTTGGCACAAATAAAGCATCTGACAAAGTGAAAGAACTACCATCAGCAGTAGTCAAAATGATCTTACCAACTCCCATAACAGGATAAGAGGAGTTGTTGGCGCGTGTAACAGTATTCCTTGTAGGGGCAGGCTCCAATGAAGAGAAGAAACTGCACTGTGAAGTAATATGTTTGGTCACCCCACTATCAAAATACCAAAAATCTGAGTCTACTATAGACATGCACTACTCATGAGAAGATGGGTCAAAATTGCAGACAGTAGTAAACACCCATTCTTCTTCTTGCACAAGATTAGCAGACTCTATTTTTGGTGTAGAGGCCTCTGCAACAACCATTCTAGCCTCTTTCTTCTTTGCCTCTTTAGCAGCCAGTTTTGGACAGTTCTTTATGATATGATCATTCCCTTTATAGTACTTACAAAACAATTTCTAATTTTTTGATTTCTTCTGATCTTTATCTTCCTTCTTCAAATATGCAGAATTAGCAGATTTCTGCTTACTAGTTGAAGAGCTTCATTTTCCTTTGCCCTTCTGACTAGCTAGGAAAGCTTGATCTGCAACTCGCATAATGGACCTGTTCTGCCTGGACTGATCTTCCTGCAATAGAATAGAGATTAACTCCTCAAATGATAAGGCATTTGGATTGCCTTTCATCATCAACCAAAGAGTAGAAGCAAAACTCTAATATGAATCAGGAAGACCATTCAAAACGGTCTACACAAGTGAGCTATCTGGTATAACCTCATCAGCAGAAATCAATTGTTCCTTCAAGTCTTTGATCTTCGTTAGGAAACTGTCCATAGAATCACCTTCATTCATGTGCTCACTCTCCAACTGTTTTCGGAGGTAAGCAACACGAGCCTCATTCCTAGTTTGCTACAATGTGGTAAGTGTATGCCAAGCATCCTTAGTTGTTCTGCAAGAGCGAATGTGAGGAATAATGGCACGTTTGATATACAAAGCTATCAATGCATGTGCCTGGGCATCTCTGCCATCCCAGCGAATTTGCTCTATAGTAGCTGCAGTAGAAATCGCAACACGAATAGGAATATGCAGAATATCATCATCTTCGACACCTTCTACATCAGCTTCAGTACCTACAGTTGTAGCAGTTGCAGGTGTGATAGGACGTTTTTTGACACCCTGCATAATGTTCCATAGTCCTTTTGCAACCAACACATGTCGCATCATATAAGCCCATAACGGGTAGTTGGTACCATCCAACTTATCCTCAATAGCCAACATGCGGAATACATCACTGCTTTCAGCCATGGTCGGTGACTAAAATACCTTGATGCAGAAAATTGACTGTATCTCAAAAAGTTGAACAGAACTGCACAAACAAATTCCGCTAGACTTGTAGCAGACTTTGAGATGCTTATAATGGCAAACAAAAACTGGTATATAGCTTTGGCACAAAAAGATCAAATAGCCTGCATAACCGCTACGATAGTGCGTTCGGAGACGGAAACGAGCTCAGATTGCGATTTCGGCACCACACAACAAAGTTGTTTTGATCTCGAAAACACGTTGCGTATGCTCAACAAAATTCGTGCGATTCTGAGACTGCAACTGGAGGAGTGTCGACGGTGCCCTAGATGAAGCGACGACCTGCTCTGATACCAATTGTTGGACTTAGACGTCTGCGGAAGCACACAAATAACACAAGGAAGAAGAAGAAGCTTGGAGCACAACACACAATACTGAATGTATTACTAGAGAATGTACAAAGATAAGTAGCCCATTAGGGCAATAGGCGTATATATAAGCCGGGGGAAAAAAACCTCCTAAAGAGGGAAAAAAGTGCCCCGGCGGTCCCTAGTGTGTTCACACACATCACTACACCTAAATATATCAGCATTAGGCATCCTCTTTGTGGATTAACCCTTGAGCACATCACTCAAGACCCATATCTTTTGCATGATTTTCAAATAAGTGACCTAAAGTTGCATTCATAGAGCCACCCTACAAGGTTGTGCATAAAGAACTATTTTCTAATATCCATGCATTGGACTAAGTAGCCCCCCTAAGAATACTTCCACAATCCACTCCTAATAATGTTTTCTTTTATTTTTAAGCCATGGAAGTAGCTTTATTTTCTTTTTATTTACCACAACATGCACAATCCTTCGATCCTACTCGAGTTTATTTTTATTTCTTCCATCCTTCATTTATTTTCTTTTGAGAGGGACATAAATCACTCATGCACACCCTCAGTTCACAATCCTTTATTTTCTTTTAGCACATCATTTATTTTTCTTTTTGAGGGTACAAATAAAAGGTATTAAAAAAATCCAAAATAGTCTCCAAAAAGCTTCAATCTACCTATTCAAGAGGTTTTACAGCTGCCAATTGTGGAGAATGAGTTCTCCTATGCGCAACAGAAATGTGTAGTGAAACCTTGTATGTCCAGCACTTGGACAAACACCTGCACCTTAGATAGCTTGCTGCTCTCAATACAAAACTCAAATGGACTTGAGCCTTTAGTCAATCAAAGTAGACAAAGAGAGATTTCTAACAAGCTATAAATAACTTAATTTGGACAAGTTTTGATTAAGAAACACAACTAAAAAATATGAACTACCTGTCCACACAGGTATGATCAAGAACTAAGCTTCACTCTCGGACTGATAACTCTCTGAATGTATATCTTTTGAGAAAGATATTTGGTGTAGAAAAAGTAGACACAAATAGCTTTCCAACAAGATAAAAAACAAGTAAGTGGATGAGTTTTGTTTAGGGAAGTCAACTGACCAAAATAGACCACCTGCACACATAAGTACACTATAAAACTGGACTTTACTCTCTGACAGATATCTCATAGAATATAAATCCTCTGAATGAGCTATTTGGGATAGTAAAAGTAGATGCCAAGATATTTCCAAGCAGACAAAAATCAAGTAATTTGGATATGTTTTGGTTGGGAAATTTAACCGACCAAAATAGACTACTTGTCTACATAGGTATAGTGAAAAACTGAACTTCACTCTTTCACTGATATCTCACAAACTATATAGTCTTTCAAAACAATATTTGGTATGCACGAAGTACACAAGATAAGCTTTCCAATGAATATTTAAATGCAAGAAATGGTTACATATACACTGAGATATGAGCTCCACAATAGAGCTGTGTACAAACTGACGTGCGGCTGGAAGGAGTCTAAGGGAAGAAAAAAATGCAAAAATGACTAAATCCGACTACTGGGAGCTCTTGCCTCTTTCTCTCCTTGTTTTGAAGGTGCTCTCACTTCACTTTTATAACCAATGAGCATGTGAAGAAGTTTGTGCCTTCTTCTTAACTCACCTTTTCTCCACTACATGCTACTAACTACAAGGGAAGATATTGTATCTCTTACTCATCATAAATTTTGACTAGAATTTTTCTTTTATTATTTTTTCCTTTTTTTTCTCTAATTTTTCTTTATCTTTATATTTGGTAAAATTATCCAATCATGGCTCATATGAAAATGAGCTTGTACATTAATCTTCAACACTCCCCCTCAAGCTCATTTGGGGGTTATCTTCATCCATGTCCTCCAAATTTATCACATCCTTGAAACCTTTGAGTTTAGAAGCATCCAAGAACTTTGTAAACATATGTGCAACCTGATCTTTGGTTCTGATGAACTTTATCTCCACATCTTTGCTCAATACCTTCTCCCTTACATAATGGTAGTGGACCTCTATGTGCTTGCTCCTTGAATGAAACATAGGATTGCTTGCCAAGTAAATACTTGACATGTTATCACCGTATATAGGGATGGTTGCAACTTGCACTCCAAGATCAGCCAAAAGCTTTTTAATCCACATTGCTTCACATGTGGCAAATGCTGATCCTCTATATTCAGCCTCCATGGATGAAAGTGCAACAGTAGGTTGTTTCTTTGAGCTCCATGTGATAGGTTTGCTTCCTATCATGAACACATAACCTGAGCTTGATCTCCTATCTTCCTTTGAACCTGCCCAATCAGCATCGCTAAAGCCTTTGACCTGCAATTCTTCATCAAACTTGTAAAACAAAGCATGATTAACTGTATGCTTTATGGACCTCAACACTCTCTTGGCTGAATTTAAGTGTTCACTTGTCGGGGCTTGCATAAATTGAGAAAGTACACCAACAACATAAGATAAATCAGGTCTTGTAATGTTTGCATAGATTAATGATCCTACAATGCTTCTGTATGTTGTTACATCTTCCAATGGTTCTCCATCATTTGAACAAATCTTTGTATTTGTGCCCATGGGTTGAGTGAGTGGTTTGCATCCACTCATTCCAAATCTGAAAAGAACATCCAACAAGCACTTCCTTTGCATCAAGTAGATGCCACTCTTTCCATAAATAACTTCAATTCCTAAAAAATATTTCAGCTCTCCAAGATCTAAAACTTTAAACTCCTTACCAAGCTTCCTTTTGATATCTTTAATCCCTGTAACATCATTTCCTGTTATGATGAGGTCATCGACGTATATGCAAATATATACCTCTCTATTTTCTTCCTTCTTCATGTACAAAGAAGGATCTGCACTACTTGGGTTGTATCCACACTTAGTTAGATATTCTACCAATCTCTGATTCCATGCTCTTGGTGCTTGCTTCAAGCCATAAAGTGCCTTTTTCAACCTGCAAACAAAGTGTGGATGGTTTTCATCTTCAAATCCAATCGGTTGACTCATGTATACCTCTTCTTGTAGTTCTCCATTAAGAAAAGCATTTTTGATGTCGACTTGATATAATGGCCATCTCCTTGAAGCACCAATTGCTATTAATGTTTTGATAGTTCCCATCTTTGCAACAGGGCTGAAAACTTCATCTTAATCTATGCCTTCTCTTTGTTTAAATCCTTTGGCAACTAATCTAGCTTTATATCTAGCTAGTGAACCATCAACATTCCTCTTTACTTTAAACACCCATTTGTTTGGAACAATCTTCATACCTTCTTTCTTTGGCACTAGCTCCCATGTGTGATTATCTTTGAGAGCTTTGATCTCCTCTTTCATAGCTTGCTTCCATTCCTTTTGTGTGCAAGCTTCTTCATATGTCTCAGGCTCTTTGTCTTTGATAACCTGCATCATGTATGCAAAATGTGTGGCCATAAAACTATCATAACTCAACCTTTGAGTTGGATACCTTGTCCTTGAAGATCTTCTTTCATTGCCTTTAGAGAGTTTCTTCTTTAACCTATTTGGCTTTACCATCGGAGTGATTACCTCTTCATATTCTTCTTCACTTGCATCTACCTCACTGTTTGGAGTAGCACTTGCTTCTTCGGCTCTACTATGAGCTGAATTTCGAGACAAATAATGACTCCCCCTCCATGTTGAACATTCGTCATTTGATGTAGATGCCTCTGGACCTGAAAGCTTTGTGCTTGATTGTTGAACTTCTCTTTGATTTGTTCCTGCATAATCATCACAATCTTCTTCAAGAATCTTTTCCTTTACTTTATCTTCATACCATGGTCTTAGTTCATCAAAGATCACATCTTGTGAGACTCTTAATTCCTTTGTTCTAGGGTTGTAACACATGTATCCTTTTTGCTCCGTCGAGTAGCCGATGAAAATTCATTTTTCTGACCTTGGTTCCATCTTTGTTCTAACTTCTCGTGGAATGTGAACAAAGCAAACACATCCAAACACTTTGAGGTGTGTAAGATCAGGTTTCTTACCAAAATATTCCCCTTCTAGAGTCAAGTGATGTATTCCCGATGTTGTGCACCTATTCATCAAGTAAATGGTGGCTGTGGTAGCTTTAGCCCATAGTACAATGGTACCTTCATCTCGTTGAGCATGCATCTTGCAATTTCAACAATTTGCCTATTTTTCCTCTCAGTTACTCCATTTTGTTGTGGTGTATACCTACAAGTGAACTGCCTTTTGATCCCATTCTCTTGTAGAAAGTCTGAAAATTCTTTGGAGAAGTATTCTCCTCCACCATCGGACCTTAAGGTTTTGATAGACCTTCCTGTTTCTTTTCCAACATCAACTTTGAATCTTTTGAATATAGAAAACACCTCTGATTTTTGCTTCATAAAAAACAACCATACCTTTCTTGAGTGATCATCAATGAAGGTGATAAAAAATCTATTACCAGCCATTGATGCCTCTTGGGTTGGTGCCCATACATCCGTATGTGTCAAATCCAAGACATTTGGAGCCACATAATTGCTCCTCTTGAATGGCTGCCTCGTTTTCTTTCCTAGTTGACAAGCTTCACATAACTCATGTAGTCCAATGCTATTAAATTTTGGAAGACCTCTTACCACTTCATGTTTGCTCATGTCCTTCAGCTTTGGAATGTTGATGTGTCCTATTCTTTTGTGCTATAGGTCCAGCTTTGAAATCTTCTTGTTCCCACATTGAAAGTACATGACCTTTCCATGTGGATGTTGGATGTCCAAAGTGAACATCCTCCTTCTCTTCTACCTCGAGCAATGACCTTGAAGCCTTCCTTTGGATTCTTTATGAAGCACCCATTCTCATTGAATATGACATGATAACCCTTCTCTCCCATTTGTCCTACTGAAATCAAGTTCTTTGAAATTGTAGGAACATGAAGAACATTAGATAGTACCTTTGCTCTACTTGTATCTCCAAGCCTTATATCTCCAATGTGTTCAATCATGTGTTGAGTATCATCACCTATTTCAACACATCCTTTTCCACTTGGTACCTGTAGAGTAGTGAACAAACTTCCTTGGCATGACATATGGTTACTACAACCTGAATCAATGTACCATTTTTTGTCATCTTCACAAGAGCTTCTATACTCATGTCTCATTGCAAGTAGTGTGTCCTTGCTTCCTTCACTTGAGGTGCTCGCATAGTTGCTTTGGTTCCTTTGATTGCCTCCATTTGGTCTTCCATTCTTCAGCCAACAATCACTAGCATAGTGTCTTTTTACCACAATGATAGCATGTTATACCTTTATGAGAATTGTAGGAGCCTTGGCCTCTTCCTCTACTTCTACCTCGACCTCTTCCTTGTGTGTTGGCATTTGATGCATCCTTGTTGTCTTCCAAATTGTTTTGGTTGTAGTTGGAGTTGTTGTGACCTCTTCCTTTTCCTCTTGAGCCTCCTCTTGAGTTCCTTCCTTTACCTCGACCTGCATATAACATTTGGTTGTGGCTGTCCTTTCCTTTGGGACCACCAAAGCTAAGCTCTTCTATGACAAGGTGAGGGATTAGTTGTTCAAAACCTGGATATGCATCTTTCAAGTTAATGGAAGTTATAAAAGGCTTCCATATTTCATCTTCTCTCAATCCATTGAGAGTATAACACACAGGATCTTCGTCTTCAACCGTTGTGCCAATAGAAGCTAAAGCATCGCTTAGCTCCTTAATCTTCAAAGTTATGGATTGACTCGAACTTTTCTTGATTGTGTTCAACTCATTCTTGAGTTGAAGTTTCCTAGCTTTGGTATTTGTTGAATACATCCTTTCAAGAGCTTCCCAAGCATCCTTAGCTTTCTCTAGATGTTGAATATGCCCTACCATGACATTAGTAATGACTTGCAAAATGAGGAACATGACTCCCTTATTCCTCTCTTCCCATTCTTTTGCTTGCCTCCTTTGGACTTCGGTGGCCATAGCTTGATTGATTTGAGGTTGAGCATCATCGCCGCTCACAATACCCCATAAGACTTTGCCCAATAGGTAGTTGGTCATTTGAAACTTCCACATAGGATAGTTATCCTTATCCAACTTCTCTACTTGTTAAGTCATCCATTGAAGAGTATCAAAAACTTTGAGAGTTACCTCGAATAGTTATAGTCATTTGCTCTTGCGTTTGTGAAGCTCCTCCTTGTTTATAGCTCCTCTTTTGCTTTTCTTTATCTCCAGCTCTGTTAATGAAGCTTCAACACCAAGTTTGATCTGATACCAACTGCGGAGAATGAGTTCTCCTATGCTCAATGGAAATGTGTAGTGAAACCTTGTATGTCCAGCACTTGGACAAATAGCTGCACCTTAGATAGATTGCTGCTCTCAATGCAAAACTCAAATGGACTTGAGCCTTTATTCAATCAAAGTAGACAAAGAGAGATTTCTAACAAGCTATAAATAACTTAATTCGTGTTGATATATTTAGGTAGTGATGTGTGTGAACACTCTAGGACCGCCGGGGCACTTTTTTCCCTCTTTAGGAGGTTTTTTTTCCCCCGGCTTGTATATACGCCTATTGCCCTAATGGGCTACTTATCTTCGTACATTCTCTAGTAATACATTCAGTCTTGTGTGTTGTGCTCCAAGCTTCTTCTTCTTCCTTGTGTTGTTCGCGTGCTTCCGCAGACGTCTAACTCCAACAATTGGTATCAGAGCAGGTCGTCGCTTTATCTAGGGCACCGTCGACACTCCTCCGTTTGTAGTCTTAGATTCGCACAAAATTTGGTGAGCATACTCAGGGTGTTTCCGAGATCAAAACAGCTTTGCTATGTGGTGCCGAAATCGCGATCTGAGCTCGTTTCGGCCTCCAAACGCACTATCGTAGCGCTTGTGCAGGCTATTTCGTCCTTTTGTGCCAAAGGTATATACCAGTTTCTGTTCGCCAGTTTAAGCGACTCGAAGTCTACTACAGGTCTAGCAGAACTCGTCTAGGCAGTTCCGCTCAACTTTTTGAGATACAGTCAATTTTCTGCATCAAGGTATTTTAGTCACCGACCATGGCTGAAAGCAGTGATGTATTCCGTATATTGGCTGTTGAGGATAAGTTGGATGGTACCAACTACCCATTATGGGCTTATATGATGCGACATGTAATGGTTGCAAAAGGACTGTGGAACATTGTGCAGGGTGTTGAAAGATGTCCTGTTACACCTGCGACTACAGGTACTACAAATATAGGTGCTGGAGGTGCTGGAGCTGATGAAGATGGTGTCGAAGATGATATTGTGCAGATTCCTATTCGTGCTGTTGTTTCTGTTGCACCTACTGCAGAGCAGATTTGTTGGGATGGCAGAGATGCCCATGCACATGCATTGATAGCTTTGTCTGTCAAACGTGCCATTATTCCTCACATACGCTCTTGTAGAACAGCTAGGGATGCTTGGGATACACTTACCACATTGTACCAAGCTAGGAATGAGGCTCGTGTTGCTTATCTCTGAAAACAGTTGGAGAGTGAGCACATGAATGAAGGTGATTCTATGGATAGTTTCCTAACGAAGATCAAATATTTGAAGGAACAGTTGATTTCTGCTGATGAGGCTATACCAGATAGCTCACTTGTGCAGACCGTTTTGAATGGTCTTCCTGACTCATATCAGAGTTTTGCTTCTACTCTTTGGTTGATGATGAAAGGCAATCCGAATGCCTTTATCATTTGAGGAGTTAGTCTCTGTTCTGTTGCAGGAAGATCAGTCCAGGCAGAACAGGTCCATTATGCGAGATGCAGATCAAGCTTTCCTGGCTAGTCAGAAGGGCAAAGGAAAATGGAGCTCTTCTACTAGTAAGCAGAAATCTGCAAATGCTGCACATTCAAAGAACCAAGACAAAGATGAGAAAAAATCAGAAAAGCAGAAATTGTTTTGTAAGTACTGTAAAGGCAATGATCATATCATAAAGAACTATCCAAAACTGGCTGCTAAAGAGGCAAAGAAGAAAGAGGCTGGAATGGTTGTTGCAGAGGCCTCTACACCAAAAACAGAGTCTACAAATCTTGTGCAGGAAGAAGAATGGGCGTTTACTACTGTCTGCAGTTTTGACCCATCTTCTCATGATCAGTGCATGTCTGCAATAGACTCAAATGTTTGGTACTTTGGCAGTGGGGCGACCAAACATATTACCTCGCAGCGTAGTTTCTTCACTTCACTCGAGCCTGCCCCTACAGGGAATACTGTTACATGTGCCAACAACTCCTCTTATCCTATTATGGGAGTTGGTAAGATCATTTTGACTACTGCTGATGGTAGTTCTTTCACTTTGTCAGATGCTTTATTTGTGCCAGGGATAAAAAAGAATCTGTTATCAGTTTCTGCATTAGCCAAGATTGGCTTGGTTGTGAGATTTGTTGATGACAGGTGTACAGTTCATGATCTCTCAAATGGCGATGTGATTATTGCTTCTGGCATTTTATGTCGTGGGCTGTATAAGCTCATAGACTATGAAAGATCTGTGAATGATTTGGCATGTGCAGTTCAAGATTCTCAGGCTATGTCAGATGCAAAGCTTTGGCATGCACGCTTTGGTCATCTGAATTTTCCTAGTTTGCTACATCTACAGAAATCTGAAATGGTGTCCTCTTTGCCCAAACTTGAGGCACCTGGAAAACATGTTTGTGAAGGCTGTATTTTGGGCAAAATGCAGCGTTCTTCCTTTCCAAAAGATGGTTCAGTTCGGGCTACGCAGAAATTGCAGCTTGTACATAGTGATGTCTGTGGTCCTATGCAGACACCCTCTTTTGGAAATTACCTTTACTTCATGACTTTCATTGATGATTTTTCCAGGCATGCATGGGTATATCCACTCAAAGCAAAGTCCGAATTGTTCATGTGCTTCAAACAGTTTTTGGTTTTGGCTGAAAACTTGTCAGCATGTAAAATGGGCACCCTCCGTTCTGATCGAGGGGGGGAATATATGTCTTCAGATTTTAATGCATTTCTGGCTGAACGTGGGATAAAACACCAGTGTACAGTGCCGTATACACCTCAACAGAATGGAGTTGCTGAACGGAAGAACATGTCTCTCATGGAGATGGCGAGGTGTATGGTCAAGAGTCAGGCTTTACCTCATAGTTTCTGGCTTGAGGCTGTCATGTGTGCAGCATATGTACTGAACAGGTGTCCCACTAAAGCACTACAGTCTATCACTCCATATGAGGCTTGGCATGACCGCAAGCCATCTGTTGCTCATCTACGTGTTTTTGGTTGTTTGGCATATGCATTAGTGCCTGAACAACATCGCAGAAAATTGGATGATAAAGTAGTTAAATGTATTTTGTTCGATACAATTCTGAAAGTAAAGGCTATCGCCTGTATCATCCACAGACTAAACGCATTCTGGTTAGCCGTGATGTTGTATTTGTGGAAGATGCTATTCAGCCATTGCTTTCATGTACTAAGGAGACATCTGTTAGCTCCAAAGACATGTATGATACTTTGATGCCTCTTTTTATAGGTGGACAGTCTAGTGCTGGTCCTAATGAGGCAACTTCTCATCCTTTGTAGGTTTCATATGATGATGCAGATCATTCTATTTCTGATGCAGATTTACATGATGCACTTGCTGATGAGAGAGCTGATATTGAGCAGGCAAAAACTATGCCAAAATGGCTGGTGCAGACTTTGCGTGACAACAAATTAGATGCACCTTTGTCATATCGTACTCATTGAGGCTCTCATAGTGCGTCCTTTGCATCAGATTGCTATGCTATGGCTGCATCTAGTCTCTGTGATGAGAATGAGCCTATTTCTTTTGATGAAGCACAGAATTCAGAAAATTGGATGGCTGCTATGCAATCTGAATATGATGCTATAATGAAGAATGGTACATGGTCTTTATGTGACTTGCCTCCTGGCAAGAAGGCCATTGGCACTAAGTGGGTATACAAGCTGAAGCATAAACCTGATGGTACAGTTGACATGTATAAGGCTAGGCTTGTTGCAAAGGGTTATGCGCAGGAAAGAGGCATTGATTTTGATGAGACCTTTGCACCTACATGCCGTATGACTACTGTTCGGAGCATTTGTGCACTTGCAGCCCATCATGGTTGGAATGTACATCAGTTGGACATTAAAACAACATTTCTGAATGGTGACTTGCATGAAGAAGTGTATGTTTTTCAGCCCTGTGGCTTTGTGCAGAAAGGGCATGAAAACCAGGTGTGCAGGTTAAAGAAGGCGTTATATGGTTTAAAGCAAGCACCACGTGCTTGGTATGAGAAGATACATGCCTATCTGATTGCACATGGTTTTGAGAACAGTCCAACTGAAAGCACCTTATATGTTAAGCGTGCTAATGATGTGCTTCTGATCATTGTTGTCTATGTAGACGACATGCTGCTCAGTGGTCCTATTGAGAAGCATATTGCTGATTTTAAGGCTGATTTGCATGCCTCATTTGAGATGTCTGATTTGGGGCATTTGCATCACTATTTGGGCATTCAGTTTATGCAAGTTGATGGTGGAATGGCTTTGTGTCAAACAAAATATATTGACACATTATTGCAGCGTTTTGGCCTTGAAGACTGTAAGCCTATTGCCACTCCTATGGAGACAGGTTTACGATTGAGTCTTCATGATGCTGGAGATGCATTTGATGCTGTTCTCTATCAGCAGGCTGTTGGATGCTTGATTTACTTATGCATTACTTGGCCAGATATTCAGTTTGTTGTCTCACAGATGAGCAGGTTTATGCATTGCCCAGGAGTCACGCATTGGAAGGCGGTTAAGCACATCTTTCGCTACTTGAGTGGTACTCGGCTACTTGGGTTGTTTTATCCCAAGGGGGGATCACTACCGCCAGATTTGCATGCTTTTTCTGACTCAGATTGGGCTGGTTGCTATGACACTCGTGTGTCCACCAGTGGATTTTGCTTCATGCTTGGTAAGTCATGTATATCTTGGTTGAGCAAGAAGTAGCCTACGTGGCCACTTCCAGTTGTGATGCTGAGTATAGGGCAACTTTCATAGTGACTGTTGAGTGTGTGTGTCTCAGACGCCTTATGGCTGATTTGGGTGTTGGCCAGTCTTCTGCCACCACCATCTTCACTGACAGTCAGAGCGCATTGGAAGTTGCAAGGAACCCAGTGTTCCATGCTCGCACTAAGCACATTGAGGTGCATTATCACTATGTCAGGGAGAGGTTCTCTGCTGGGGAGATCAGCTTGGCATATGTGCCCACGCAGGAGAACATTGCAGACCTTTTCACGAAGGCTCTGCCTAGGGAGAAGTTTGAAGCTTTCCGCAAAGCTTTGGGCTTACTTGCTTTTGTGGAGTGATTTCCACATAGCTTGGCACTTCCTTATACATGAGTTCCAGCTCCTTGTTCACCGCATCACTCCCAAGGGGGATTTGTTGATATATTTAGGTAGTGATGTGTGTGAACACTCTAGGACCGCCAGGGCACTTTTTTCCCTCTTTAGGAGGTTTTTTTTTCCCCGGCTTGTATATACACCTATTGCCCTAATGGGCTACTTATGTTTGTACATTCTCTAGTAATACATTCAGTCTTGTGTGTTGTGCTCCAAGCTTCTTCTTCTTCCTTGTGCTGTTCGCGTGCTTCCAGACGTCTAACTCCAACAATTCAGACAAGTTTTGATTAAGAAACAAAACTGAAAAAGATCAACTACATGTCCACATAGGTATGTTGAAGAACTAAGCTTCACTCTCAGACTGATAACTCTCTGAATATATATCCTTTGAGATAGATATTTGGTACAGAAAAAGTACACAAATAGCTTTCCAAAAAGCTAAAAAGCAAGTAATTTGGATGAGTTTTGGTTAAGAAACTAAACTGACCAAAATAGACCACCTGCACACATAAGTACACTATAAAACTAGACTTTACTCTCTGATAGATATCTCATGGAATATAAATATTCTAAATGAGATATTTGGGACAGTGAAAGTAGATGCCAAGAGCTTTCCAAGAAGACAAAAATCAAGCAATTTGGATATGTTTTGGTTGGGAAATTTAACTGACCAAAATAGACTACTTGTCTACATAGGTATACTAAAAAACTGGACTTTGCTTTTTCACTAATATCTCACAAATTATATAAGCTTTCAAAGAGATATTTGGTATGTAGAAAGTACACAAGATAGCTTTACAATGAATGTTTAAAGGCAAGAAATGGTTACATATACACTGAGATATGAGCTCCACAACAGAGCTATGTACAAACTGACATGCGGCTAGAAGGAGTCTAAGGGAAGACAAAATGATAAAATGACTAAATCCGACTATTGGGAGCTCTTGCCTCTTTCTCTCCTTGTTTTGAATGTGCTCCCACTTCACTTTTATAACCAATGAGCATGTGAAGAATTTGTGCCTTCTTCTTAACTCACCACTTTCTCCACTACATGCTACTAACTACAAGGCAAGATATTGTATCTCTTACTCATCATGAATTTTGACTAGACTTTTTGTTTTATTATTTTTTCCTTTTTTTCTCTACTTTTGCTTTATCTTTATATTTGGTAAATTTATCCAATCATGGATCATATGAAAATGAGCTTGTACATTAATCTTCAACACCAATTACTATATGATGATGCCAATATTTAACAATTGATATCTGCACATCAATGCCCAGACACATCCCAGATGCTACAAAAATGTTTGTGATAGATGATAAAAAGAAGAGAGCAGGGAATGTTTGAAGTAAGTTCAAAAGTTGGCCTAAAAAATGCCAGTTCAAAGCATTCAAAGCTTAGTCAAAGGATGAAGAATGTGGTAAAAGGGAAGTACAAACATGGAAGTAAATGAGGACAAAGTATACTAATTTTTTCCATCTCAAATCCCTCCTTAGATTAGGTTTTCCCTCACTTTTTACCCCAACAACATGTAAAAAACTTATTTTTAGCATGATATCCTATTTTTAGCGGTAATCAGACCCACAATGTAAATGTTGAGTAGAAGCCAAACTTCATGGGTATGACTAGAATAGCCACATCGATTTTTTTATTTTTTTGACACTGTTTCAGCCTCCAAATAACCTCTAAACACTATTTTTAACACTAGGCCAGACACTACACTGTGGAAAGAGCTCTTAAAAAGCCTACATAAGTGAAAGATCTCTCATTTGTTATGGCGGTTGAGGATAACTTGGATGGTACGAATTACCCATTGTGGGCTTATATGATGCATCATGTATTGGTCACAAAAGGACTGTGGAATATTTTGCAGGATGTTGAAAAACGTCCTATTACACTTGCAAATTTAGGTACTGAAGCTAATGCAGATGGCGTCAAAGATGGTGATATTTTGCAAATTCTTGTTCGTGTTGTAGTTCTTGTTGCACCTACTATAGAGCAAATTTGTTGGGATGGAAGAGATGCTCAGGCACATGCATTGATAGCCTTGTGTGTCAAACATGCCATTATTCCTCACAGTCACTCTTGAAATATAACTAAGGATGCTTGGGATACACTGAACAAATTGTACTAGGCTAGGAATGAGGCTCATGTTGCTTACCTCCAAAAAAAAATTGAGAGTGAGCACATGAATGAAGGTGATTCTATGGACGGTTTTTTGACAAAGATCAAGGATTTGAAGGAAAATTTGATTTCTGCTGATGAAGTCCTTGACATTTCACTTGTGCAAACTGTTCTGAATGGTCTTCCTGATGAGGTATTAATCGGCTCTGATACCACTGATGATGTGGTATGCTTCTTGCTCTGATACCACTTCTTGTCGACGCAGCAAAGGCTCGCACCTTATCGAGTCTGCGGAATTCGCCACGCCAAAGAAGAACTAAGCTAGAGTGATTTAGAACACCTCTGTAATCAGCAATAGCTTAGCACAATTTCTGACACTCAACCATATGTAAGACTGTGTTTTGGACTCACGGGAAATTTCACCAGAACTTCACCAGACTGTCACTGGACTGACACCATAAACGTACCAGAATCCAATTCAGGATGCCTTTTTCGGTAAGACTTTGTAGTGTGTGTACATATCCTTTCTACCAGAAACTTTGATGCACTGATAGTAGAGACGTCTAGCTACAAGATGAGCTATCTCTCATACAAAGCTTTAACTTATTCTGCGAGATAAACTTCGTTGTTCTACCGAAAAACTCGTTTTCTGAGAAAGCTTTAACTGACCGAAAATGCGTTTACTGAGATAACTGTAGTTGACTGAGACATTCGTTTACTGAGAGAATACCGGGGGACACATCTACTAAACGAACTATAACTGTTAACGCTTAACGAACTTTCTACCGTAACACGAAAAATACTCAGAGTTCTTCACATACGAAACAGTACGCACAAACTTCCACATGAACATGTGTTTTCTATTAGAGAAGATGTGTACAAACTAGCTTGGCCTCTTCTTGCTCAAGCAGTAGAAACTCTCCTACATTGAGTAGTTTCTGTTTACCATCTCTCTCAGATGAACACCTGACATTTCAGGTTTCTGTTATTCATCTGTACATACGCGATCTATGGAGTCTTCTGAGAACTTCTTACTCTCTCTTCACTCATACGCGATCTCTAGTGTCTTCTCACTTCCTCATATCCAGTCTCTCTTCTCTCACTTTTAACCTCTGTACATGCTTCTTATTTATACTGTGCACTCCTCTTATGCACGTTCTTATTCACACTTCCCTCCTTTATTCTTATGCACGTTCTCTCTGTATATACAGTTTGATTTGGTGTAACGAAATCTCTGATTCTGGAGGATTCTGTGTTGTACATAACGGTCGTGAATTTGTCCCTTCATTAAGGCTTTTGATTTTCTAATTCTGCTTCTCTTTGTCTTTCTTTGTCTGTACATCAAATTTGTGAGTGATCCTTCAACAACTCCCCCTCAATCACTAATTTGACATCTTCGGGTCTTTCATATATCTCCTTTCTTTTATACCTGCCATTTCTTTGAATCTGCTTGTCTTTGTTCCATCCAAGCTTTTTGTCAAAATATCTGCAATATGATCTTTTGTCGGAGTGTATACAATTTCTATCTCCTTCTCCATTACCTTTTCTCTCAAGAAATTCAACTGAATCTCTATGTGCTTTGTTCTTGCATGAAATACTGGGTTAGCTGCAAGATATAGCGAGCTCATATTATCTCCATATGTGATAGGTATACCTTGATCAATACCCATGCTTTTGAACAAGGTCTACATCCATATCACTTCTTTTGCTGCTTCTACAAGTCCTTTATATTCTGCTTCTGTTGACGATAAAGCCACTGTGTGTTGCTTCTTCGAACACTAGCTTACTAGCTTATCCCCTAGGTATATCATATACCCATGCGTTGATCTTCTGTCATCTTGACTTCCTGCCCAATCTGAGTCACTGTATGCTCTGAGCTTTATATCTGACGTAAAAGGATAGTATAATCCTTCCTTTATAGTTCTTTTGATATATCTAAGAACTCTCTGTCCTGCGACCCAATGTTGATCCTTCGGACAATGCATGAACTGTGAGAGAACTCCAACTACATAGCTAAGATCCGGTTGTGTTAGCGTAGCATAAATTAAGCTTCCTACTAATGACTGATATTTCTTCATATCTTTAAACTCTGCACCACTGTATTTGCTGAGTTTATGATTTACTTCCAGCGGTGTTGAGGCTTCTCTGCAATGCTCCATGTTAAACTTCTTCAGTAAGTTTAGGAGATACCTTTCTTGCGAAACATATACACCATGATCTGTGTATGTGATTTCCATTCCTAGAAAATATGACAACTTTCATAGGTCACTGATCTGAAACTCCTTTTCGAGTAATCTTTTTACTTATGTAATTCCTTCATCTCAGGTTCTTGTGATTATTATGTCATCTACATAGATGCAAATGTAGATCATACCTTCATCTGTTCTCTTGATAAGTAGACTTGCATCTGCCTTTGAACTTTGGTATCCAAGTTCATTTAGACACTTCACAAGTCTGTAATTCCAAGCTCTTGGAGCTTTCTTTAATCCATAGAGAGCTTTTCTTAATCTGCAAACAAAGTTTGGGTATCTGGAACTTACAAACCCTTCAGGTTGTTCCATGTAGACTTCATCTGATATATATCCATTCAGAAACGCATTCTTGATATCCAGCTGACTTAGCTTCCATCCTTTTGATGCTGCTATAGCAATCACTGTCCTTATGGTTGAGATCTTTGCCACCGGACTAAACGTTTCATCATAATCTATGCCATGCGTCTGAGCATAGCCTTTGATAACCAGTCTAGCTTTGTATCTGGCTATCCTTCCATCTGCAAGCTTCTTTACTTTGTAAACCCATTTATTTCCGATTACTTTCTTACCGTTTGGTTTCGGAACAAGTTCCCATGTCTTGTTCTCTTCCAGTGCTCTGAAATCCTCTTCCATTGCTTCTTCCCATTGCTTCTTACCTTTAGCTTCATCATAGTTCTGAGGTTCTTCATCATCTTTGACCATATATGCATAATCTTTCTGAGTTATGTACGAAGTATCATAAGAATACCTTTCCGGTTGTCTTCTAGTCCTGTTTGACCTTCTTGGTTCACATTCTTCATAAGTGTCTGGATACACTTCTTCATCTTCATTCCTCATACCTGATCCGGTCCTAGACGTACTTGCCTGCATATGATCTTCATCTCTATTTACCTGCACGATTGATTTCCCTTTCTCTCTTCTTCTTACCTCTTCTTCAAATTCTTCAGTCGTATGACTTTGATCTGCATACCAGCTTTTTTTGTTCATCAAATGTAACATCTCTGGAAACAGTAAACTGTTTTGTTAGAGGACTCCATAGCCTGTAACCCATTTGCTTTTCATCATATCCGACGAACACATATTTCTCTACTTTTGGTTCAAGCTTATGTCTAAGTTGTGACGGTACATAAGCATATGCTACTGATCCAAACACTTTCCAATGATCAAGTGTTGGATTCTTACCCCACCAAGCTTCATAAGGGGTCATTCCATCTAACGCTATACATGGTAATCTGTTTACCAAGTATGTAGCTGTATTTACAGCTTCAGCCCAAAGATAATTTGGACAATCCTTTTCTTTTAGCATAACTCGTGCAAACTCAACTAGAACTCTGTTCCTTCTTTCTGCTACTCCATTTTGTTGTGGTGTATATCTGCAGGTTATTTCCCTCTTAATTCCTGCGTTCCAAAGATAGTCATTGAACTCACGGGAGAAGTATTCTCCCCCTCCATCAGACCTCAATCTTTTGAGTTTCTGTCCTGTAAGTCTTTCAGCATATGCATGAAAATGCCTGAAAGCTCCAAATACTTCTGATTTCTCTTTTAAAACATAAAGAGTTATCCATCTTGTTGCATCATCAATGAAAAGAACATAGTACCTCGATCCACTAATAGATCCTTCTTTTGTCGGTCCCCATACATCTGTATGAATGAGTTCAAGTACTCCATCATGTTTGAATCCTTTCTTCTGGAAAGGTAACCTGTGGGCTTTGCCCATCTGACATGCTTCGCATTTATGAATCATATGTTGATTCTATACGTTCGGTAATCCTAGTACAGACTAATTTGCGATCATAACTTTAATTCCTCTTTCATTAAAATGACCTAATCTCTTATGCCATAGATCAAGTTCTGTAATCACCTTTTCACCATGTGTGAGCAACGCTTGACCAATGTTCCCTTGTACTCTTAAGGTAAAGAGTCTACCTCCTTTCTTACCAGAGACAATCTGGTTGTATCCGTTCTCGGGATCTTCTATAAATACTCCTTCATTTGTAAATCTGACCTGAAAACCTTTCTCAACTATCTGTCCCACACTAATCAAGTTTTTCGGTATTGTCGGAACATATAAAACATTGGTTAGCAAATCTGCTCCACTCTTACATTTCACTTTTCCAATTGAGTGTACATTATGTCTAGTATTGTCACCTGTTTGAACAGTATGACTGGAACTACCTTTTTCCAGTTCTGAGATCAGTTCTATATTTCTTGATAAATGATTAGAACATCCAAAATCAATATAAAATACCTTTAGGTCTTCGTTATCTGATGTGCTAATTGAATTCATCATCAATGATGTATGACTTTCATTCTGTGTGTCATTCGCATAGTTGTTGTAGGTGGTGTTGAAGGATTGATTCTGTCCCCAACTTCTTGCTCCACCTCTACCATAGCCTCCTCTTTGATTTTGTCTTCCTCTTTGATAATTATTCTGATATCTTCTGCTTCTGACTCTGCTATTACTGTTCTGATTTTGATTAGCTCCTTGTTGATTGTGCCAACAATCATGAGCCAGATGATTACTTAATCCACAAATCCAGCACGCCTTCCTATTGGTATTCTGGCCACCTCTTTCTCTTCCAAAACCTCTTGTTCTTCCTCTGCCGGTGCCTTTACCTCTTGCATAATAAGTCTGAGAACTCGACTCTTCTTCGTCTTTTGACTTACCTTTGTCTTTCTTCTTGTTCTTCATGTACATTGCAGAACTTTGTCCTTTATCTGCATCTCCTTTCAGGTCTTGCTCATATGTGAGCATCAAACCAAGGTCTTGCTCATATGTGAGCATCAAACCAAGCAACTGATTTTAATCTGGTACAAAGTGATTTAAAGAAAGTTCAGTTAAGAGTACAAAGGGTTTCCACCTTTCATCTCCTCTCAACCCTGTGAGCACTTGCGCTATCAATCTGTGGTCTTCAACATCTTTATTTATGGATCCAAGACTATCTGCTAGATCCTTCATCTTAGTAACATAGTCACTAATGCTTTGACTCGACTTCTTTTTGAACGTTGTGAATTCGGACCATAAGCTAGCCTTCCTAGCTTTCGTAGTATTTTGGAAATGATCTTCCAACGCACTCCATATGTCCTCCGCTTTCTCTAGACCTCTAATGTGCGGTAGTAGATGGTCTGTAACGGTATTATAAATGTAAGCTCTTGTCGTTGCATCTTTCTTCTGCCACAGCTTCAAGGCTTCTAATTCTTTCTTTTCCGGTTGACTATCATCTTCGAAAGTCGGCTTCTTTTCTTCTCCGGTCACATACGTCATTAACTCCTTACTCATAAGTAAGGCTTCCATGCGCATTACCCATGCGGGATAATTATCTCTGTCCAATTTGTCAATTTGGACATGATCTGCCATGATCTTCTTGTTTCTATTACTTCCGGTGAACTTTTGAGAATCTTTTCTGCTCTTCAGAATCTTTCTCGTTCTGAAACCACTTGTGTTGTTAACCGGCCTCTGAAACCAATGATGGTGGAAACTCTGGCTCTTGAATCTAACCGGCTCTGATTAGATATGCCTGGCTCTGATACCACTGATGAGGTATTAATCAGCTCTGATACCATTGATGATGTGGTATGCTTCTTGCTCTGATACCACTTCTTGTCGACGCAGCAAAGGCTCGCACCTTATCGAGTCTGCGGAATTCGCCACGCCAAAGAAGAACTAAGCTAGAGTGATTTAGAACACCTCTGTAATCAGCAATAGCTTAGCACAGTTTCTGACACTCAACCATATGTAAGACTGTGTTTTGGATTCACGGGATATTTCACCTGAACTTCACCAGACTGTCATTGGACTGACACCGTAATCGTACCAGAATCCAGTTCAAGATGCCTTTTTTGGTAAGACTTTGTAGTGTGTGTACATATCCTTTCTACCGGAAACTTTGATGCACTGATAGTAGAGACGTCTAGCTACAAGATGAGCTATCTCTCATACAAAGCTTTAACTTATTTTGCAAGACAAACTTCGTTGTTCTACCGAAAACCTCGTTTTCTGAGAAAACTTTAACTGACCGAAAATGCGTTTACTGAGATAACTGTAGTTGACCGAGACATTCGTTTACTGAGAGAATACCGGGGGATACATCTACTGAACGAACTATAACTGTTAACGCTTAACGAACTTTCTATCGTAACACGAAAAATACTCAGAGTTCTTCAATACGAAACAGTATGCACAAACTTCCACGTGAACATGTGTTTTCTATTAGAGAAGATGTGTACAAACTAGCTTGGCCTCTTCTTGCTCAAGCAGTAGAAACTCTCCTACATTGAGTAGTTTCTGTTTACCATCTCTCTCAGATGATCACCTGACATTTCAGGTTTCTGTTATTCATCTGTACATACGTGATCTATGGCGTCTTCTGAGAACTTCTTACTCTCTCTTCACTCATACGCGATCTCTGGCGTCTTCTCACTTCCTCATATCCAGTCTCTCTTCTCTCACTTTTAACCTCTGTACATGCTTCTTATTGATACTATGCGCTCCTCTTATGCACGTTCTTATTCGCACTTCCCTCCTTTATTCTTATGCACGTTCTCTCTGTATATACAGTTTGATTTGGTGTAACAAAATCTCTGATTCTGGAGGATTCTATGTTGTACATAACGGTCGTAAATTTGTCCCTTCATTAAGGCTTTTGATTTTCTGATTCTGCTTCTCTTTGTCTTTCTTTGTCTGTACGTCAAATTCGTGAGTGATCCTTCAACACTTCCCACCTCATATCAGAGTTCTGCTACTACTCTTCATTTGATGATGAAAGGCAATCCAAATGCCTTAACATTTTGTTATGTTGCAAGAAGATCAATTTGGGCAGAATAGTTCTATTATACATGTTGCAGATCAAGCTTTCCTGGTTAGTTAGAAGGGCAAAGGTAATGTTGGAGAATTCCTCTCCTATTCGCAGGGGAAAGTGTAGAAGACCTTCTCAGGATCAAGACTTTTGCCAATAGCTAAACCTTCAAATGAAAACTGGTACCAAGTAAAAAATGCAATGAACTTGGAACTTTGGTCACTCAAACTAGACAAATATAGCTTTCAAATGAGCTATGAAACACCCAATTTGGAGTACATTTGGGTTGGCAACTCTTTGCCTCAAAACGGGCTACCTGTCCACTCAGTTAAGCTGAAAACTAAACTTCACTAAAAATTGAATAACTCAGAGAGCATAAAGAATTTGATAAAACTCTTCTAGATAAAGAAATTACTCAAGATAAGCTTTCCAAGGAATGTTTAAACTCTAAAATTGGATACATATATTGAATGATATGACTCTCACAAGTAGACTACCCAGAAATGGGTATGCGACTGGACACAGTCTATGAGAGTGAAGAGAACGAAATGACTCAAACCAAATGAACTAGCTACAAGAGGACTTCCATGCCTTCTTCCTCTATTCTCGAGTGTCCTCCCTTGCTTCTTTTATAGCCAAGTGACCAAAAACTCTCATGATGAGTTTGAGAGCTCTTCTCCATAACTTCTCCACTACTTTGGACAACCACTCCTCTTACAGTTCAAATTTTGGATTTGATTCTCTTTTGATTGATTCCCTTTTGGCCTCTACTACTTGCTGAAGTAAATGCTTCAATTTTTCATTTTTGTATTTTCCTTCTATTTGAAGAAAATCCTTTTTGCAAAAATATGTAGGACCTTACTTCTTTATTTTTAACACTCCCCCTCAAGCTCACATGTGAGCTTGCACCTTCAGCCATATCCTGCAAGTTTGTGTCATCCTTGAACCTCTTTAGCTTAGAAGCATCTAAGTACTTTGTAAACTTGTCTGCAACCTGGTCATTAGTTCCAATGAACTTTATATCCACATCCTTGCTCAAAACTTTTTCTCGAACATAATGATAATGCACTTCTATGTGCTTGCTTCGTGCATGAAACATTGGATTGTTTGTCAAGTGAATGCTTGACATTTTGTCACCATAAATTGGAATGGTCTCCACTTGCACATTAAGATCAACTAAGAGCTTCTTAATCCTTCACAAGTTGCAAAGGCAAATCCTCTATATTCAGCTTCTATAGATGATAGTGCAACAATAGGTTGCTTCTTCGAGCTCCATGTGATAGGTTTGCTACCTATCATGAACACATAACATGAAGTGGATCTTCTATCTTCCTTCGAACCAACCCAATCAACATCACTGAAGCCCTTTACCTGCAATTCTTCATCATATCTATAAAACAAGGCATGATTGACTGTGTGCTTCACATATCTTAGCACTCGTTTGGCTGAATTTAAATGTTCACTTGTAGGAGTTTGCATAAATTGAGAAATAACTCCAACAATATAACACAAATCTGGTCTTGTGATCGTAGCATAGATCAATGAACCTATAATACTCCAGTATGTAGTTACATCATGTAACTTCTCTCCATCATTTGAGCATAGCTTCACATTTTTGTCCATAGGTTGAGGTTTGCATTCACTCATTCCAAATCTGAAAAGAACATCCAACAAGTACTTTCTTTGCATCAAGTAGATGACATCTTTCCCATAGACTATCTCAATGCCTAAAAAGTATTTAAGCTCACCAAGATCTAAAATTTTAAACTCCTTACCGAGTTTCCTTTTTATCTCTTGTATTCCTGCAACATTACTTCCTGTTATGATGAGATCATCAACGTATATGCAAATATATACCTGCTTGCCTTCTTCTTTCTTTATATAGAGAGAAGGATCTGCATTACTTGGACTATACCCATACCTTGTGAGGTACTCGACCAATCTTTGACTCCAAGCACGTGGTGCTTGCTTCAGCCCATACAAAGCTTTCTTCAATCTACAAACAAAATCTGGATGCTTTTTATCTTCAAATCCAATCTATTGACTCATGTATACCTCTTCTTGAAGTTCACCATTAAGAAAAGCATTTTTTATGTCAAGTTGGTACAATGGCCATCTCCTTGTTGCACTCACTGCAATCAAGGTTCTAATTGTTCCCATCTTTGCAACCAGGCTGAAAGTCTCTTCATAGTCGATGCCGTGAGTTTGCTTGAATCCTTTTGCTACTAGTCTAGCTTTATGCCTAGCTAGAGAACCATCAGCATTTCTCTTTATTTTAAACACCCATTTATTTGGAACAATCTTCATACCTTCAGCATTTGGAACTAGCTCCCATGTGTGATTGTCCTTGAGAGCTTTTATCTCTTCTTGCATAGCTTCTTGCCATTCTTTTTGTGTACATGCTTCTTCATATGCATCGGGTTCTTTGTCTTTGACCACCTGTGTCATATATGCAAAATGTTTTGCAATAAAACTAGCATAGCTCAGCCTTTGAATTGGATACCTTGCTCTCGAAGACATCCTTTCATTTCCTTTTGAATATTGCTTCTTCAATCGGTTGAGCTTTACCTTTCGTGTAATCACCTCTCCATACTCTTCTTCACTTGCATTTGAATCACTATTTTGGGCAGCACTTTCAGCTTCAAATCTTTCATAACCTGATGTTGGTGATGAGGAATGACGCCTTAGTCTCCCCTTACATGTTGAACTTTCTCCAAGTGATGTAGAAGCTTCTGGACTTGACATTTTCAGTGCTTTTTTGCTGAAATTCTTCTTGGACAACACCTCCATCATCTTCGCAATCTTCTTCAAGAATCTTCTCTTTCCCTTTGTCTCCAAACCATGGGCTTAGCTCATCAAATACCACATCTTGTGAGACTTGTAGCTCCTTTGTCATCAGATTGTAGCACCTGTATCCCTTTTGCTCTGATGAATATCCAATGAAAATACATTTTTCTGACTTTGCCTCCATCTTTGTTCTTAGTTCTTGAGGCATGTGAACATAACACACACATCCAAAAACTTTGAGATGTGTAAGGTCAGGTTTCTTACCGGAATAAACCTCCTCGGGAGTTAGATTATGCACTCCAGCCGGTATGCACTTGTTCATCAAATAAAAAGCCGTACTAGTTGCTTTAGCCCAATAGTTTAGTGGCATCTTCATCTCATTGAGCATGCATCTTGAAACTTCTTTGATATGTCAATTTTTCCTTTCTGCTATTCCATTTTGTTGAGGCATGTACCTACATGTAAATTGTCTCTTGATGCCATTTTCATAAAGAAAATCTAAAAATTCTTTGGAGAAATATTCTCCTCCTCCATCGGACCTCAAGGTCTTTATGTAGCATCCTGTTTCCTTTTCTATCTGTGCTTTAAATCTCTTGAACATGGAGAACACATCTATTTTTTTTTTAATGCAAAACATCCATACTTTTCTTGAATGATCATTGATAAAAGTGACAAAATATTTATTACCAGCCACTGATGGTTGTTGTAATGGTCCCCATACATCTGTGTGTATCAAGTCAAGGAGATTCCTTGCCACATAGTTGCTCTTCTTGAATGGTTGCCGAGTTTGCTTTCCTAGTTGGCATGCTTCACAAAACTCATGTAGTCCAACATCATTGAATCTTGGAAGATCTCTCACCACGTCATGGTTGCTCATGTCCTTGAGCTGGGAATGTTGATATGTCCAAACCTTTTGTGCCACAAATCAAATTCAGCAACCCTCTTGTTTCCAAACTGAATATACATCACCTTTCCATGTGGTTGTTGAATGTCCAAGGTGAATATCCTACCTTCTTTCCTTCCTTGAGCAATCACCTTGAATCCTTCTTCTGGATTCTTTATAAAGAAACCTTTTTCATTGAAGATAACATGATATCCT
This sequence comes from Ceratopteris richardii, assembly GCA_020310875.1. Classification (NCBI taxonomy): domain Eukaryota; kingdom Viridiplantae; phylum Streptophyta; class Polypodiopsida; order Polypodiales; family Pteridaceae; genus Ceratopteris; species Ceratopteris richardii. Next base: position 75,808,860 of record CM035437.1, on the reverse strand, counting down.
TTCTCTACCATTTGTCCTACTGAAATCAAATTCTTTGCAATAGTAGGAACATGAAGAACATCAGCCAATACCTTCTTGTCTCCATGCTTGATATCTCCAACATGCTCAATTGCATGTTGAGTTTCATCCACGGTCTCCACACATCCTTTTCCACTTGGAGCTTGTAGATTTGTGAATAAGTCTCCTTGGCATGTCATATGGTTGCTGCAACCTGAATCTATAAACCATTTTTTATCATCACTTCTCGGGTTGTTGTACTCATGCTTCATGGCAAGCATGGTTTGCTTGTCTCCTTCACTTGATGTACTCGCATAATTATTTTGGCTCCTTTGGTTGCCTCCATTCAACCTTCCATTCTTTTGCCAACAATCATTTGCATAATGTCCTAGTTTACCACAATGATAACATGTTATACCTTTATGAGGATTGTATGAACCTCGATCTCTTCCTCTATTTCTTCCTCGACCTCTTCCATGTGTGTTGTCATTTGAGTTGTCCTTGTTGTCCTCTGAGTTGTGTTGGCTGGAATTTGTGTTGTTGTAGCTTCTTCCTCTTCCTCTCGAGCCTCCTCTTGAGTTCCTTCCTCTACCTCATCCTGCATATAACATTTGACTATGGATGCCCTTACCTTTGTTGCCTTCTCCTTGTTGAGCTATGTAGCTCAAGCGTAAGCACCACCTCCTTTACTTGTCAATCCGCGGAGACGTGAGGACCGGTATGAAGACCACGAGCAAGTGAAGGCACAAGTGCGTGAGTGAAAGCACACAAATATGCACACACATACACACACACGCGCACAAAGTAAGATCAAAGAGAGGAACAATGGAAAGCTTAGATTGCAAAAGAGTTCTCTTACAAAAGTTCTATTCTCTAACAAGCCAACCTCAAAAATGAGCTCTCTAACTCTTTTTATAGTTTTTTGACTAGTTTTGGCCCTGTCCAGACCTAGTGTCCGGCCTAGTTAAAAATTAGGTTCCAGGGCTTATTTGAGGGCTCAAACGAAGTCTAAAAATTATGAAAATTGGTACGATGGTAATTCTAATACTCCTCAAGCTCGAGGACTCCTCGGCTTGAACAAAATGGAGTTACTAAAAATAGATAATGGTATTTACAATGGTTTTTAGTGATGAAAATCACTATTTTTGTAGGGGATTCTTATGAAAATTTGACATACACTTCTTGGAGCTCCCTACTTGCTCCCTTTCCTTGTGTGTCCACCTTTTGATGTGCTTCCATGCTTTGTCCTTGACTTTGAGCTTCAACACTCCCCCCCCTCTCGAGTCTGTCGTCCCTGACAGACCCTTGTTGGAAGGGCTGTTCCATGTAGTGCTTTGAGAGGTGGTGTCCATCCGTTGTATGAGCTGGTTCCTTGGATTCCAGCAAGAATGTGTGGCTGTGAGCTTTCAAAACTGCAAGTTGCTCAAAAGAGGTTGTCAAGAGTGATTTGGAGCAACTACTGGCTTCAATTTGCTTCCGAGATATGGATGTTGTTCCCATAACGTCCGCTAGCTCTTCCAAAGATGATGTTGAGAGCAGTCATGCCAACTACTCATAACCCATAATGTATGATGGGTAAGTGTGTTCGTGCCTGGGTTGAAAAAAGTATGTGCCTTGTGCACGGCCTTGTCATGTAGCCCTACGCATGCTTACTTGGAAAATGCATTGGAAGAAGCATGGTGCAAAAATTGCGGGTCTTGAGCTAAGTGCTCAAGGGTATGCTGACGAAGAGGTTTCCTAAACTAGCATGGTTATGGTGTTTCCAGAGTAAAGATACTTACCATGGAGAAGGTTGATGGATGTTTGTCTCTTCGTGTTGTACACTCGGCCTTTGGGATGGAACATTGTTGATGAATGTCCATGTTGATTGTCCACTGATGAGATCTTTTGAGTGGTGGATCTCCTCTCCTCTTCTCAAAGCAACATTTGTCAAATACTAAGAATTGAATTTCTTTATATTCCTTGGCAAGCAACATCGGGTAACTACACCAAGCTGAGTTTCACATATTCTCTTTAGCTCACCATATGTAGGAGTCTTCTCCTCTAGAACTACCCTTTGCAGATATCTCCTTGGATGCTCTGGTACATGAAGTAGTTAAGCCTCACTCAAGTTGCGGACCTTCAAGCTCTTCATTCCTACCATGGTAAGAGAAAATCATTGTTGAAGTATGGGGAGTAACCAACCCAAACCGCCTCACATGGAAGTGAGAGGCTCTTCCAAGAGGAGTTGCAAGAAGTGCAAGCAACGCACACACACCCACGTCCATGAACAATGGCACCATGGCCAACGTCAAAAGGAACAAGGGAGGGCAATGCTCACACACAAGCCAACCCCAAGTGCCAAACCCACACACATGGATCATCGCCTAGCACACAAGGAGAAATGTGGAAACCAAATGAACCTTCTTTCCATTAGCATGGAGGCCAAGGCCATGGCCAAGGAACCTCTCCTTTTACAAATGAGGCTCTTCTTTATATAGAGAAGAGAGGCATATGTGAATAAAAACATGTGGTCAAAAGACCACATGTGCTAAATCAAAAAGAGGATCTTTATGTGATTTTGGGAATTTCAAAAGATAACCACCTAGAGAGAGAGTGGGCGCGTGGAGAATTCCTACGTGGGATTTTTGGTTTGTTCAAAAAGGAGTTGTTCAAAAAGGAAAGGCTTCAATACCATAGACTTAGGGATTTATCAAAAAGTGGTTTTAGGAGAGTGTTCATATGGACCTCTCCTAATTTACAAAAAGATGGTATTTTCATGAGGGCTCAAGGATGCCATGGCATGAGAAAAATTATGGGCAACCCTTAGAGCAACACTTCTCCCCCTCCTAGACTTTGTCGTCCTCGACAAAGCTAAGAGAAGAGCATACACAGCTGCACCGACTCAAGGTAGAGTCTTTCAAGTCTGAAAATCTTCAAGTCTTCAAAATCTGCAATTCTTCAATCTGCCAAGCTTCAAGCTGCAAGTCTTCAGTCTTTACTTCAAGCTGCAAATCTTCAATCTTTAGAGCTGAGCGACACAATCCCCTTGGGGGGCAGTCAGCCCAGCCTCCTTCCAATGTGCCTTCACTCAAAGCTCCAATACCTGAAAAATAAACATACACAACGAGTAGACTGATTTTTGAAAAGAAGCAGCCAAAAAATGTTAATTCCATTCAGTTTCCACTTCAGGGGGCATCCATTGCCACAAGACTTGCTCTATTAGAGAGAAGTCTGCATAAAAAACCGTCTTGCTCATGCAAAGAAAAGGAAAGCCATCGTCCCAAAACAAGGAGCCCTTATCAAGACCCTAAGTGTCTGTCCTTTATGTCTCAATGATTCCATACTCTGTTATTTTCAAGGGGGAGTGGGACATTTTGCAATGTAAAGCATGAGATGAATGTAGCCTATGGTCCTGCCATCATTTATACTAAGCTTCTAGTCAATCAAGCTTGAAATTTAACATGAGTGTTTTGTGCTCATAAAATTAATAGACGATAGTGCAACTTTATGAGTCCTATCTTTTGACAAGCATTCATGAGATTCAAACAACTTATCCAACCCTCTTTCTGCAAGGCATAGTAGCAAATCATCCATAAGAGGTAAGAAAGATCACTGTTCTAAAGGTGTTGACCTGTAATGCAAAACATAAGCCTTAAATGGGCTTTGTGAAACTAGAGAGTTACTTCTTTAGCAAAAGACAATCACTCATTTAGGACTCCACACTTATCTAGGTTTAGGTCTAAAAAACCTTCAGTCCCTATGTGCATGTTCTCCAGTAAATTTCCTTTGAAAACTACATGCTCATATCACAAAGAACCTTTTGAGGTACAAGCATTATGCACTCAACCTCCCATATATTTAAGTTGTTGTCATGAAGCACACAACAAGGTCAATCATTCATCCTTTTACTTCACGAATAGCTAAGTGAGGTATCAGATGCAAAAGATCCAGTGAGCAATTTCACTAACTTTGTTAAGATAGCAAGGGTACCCACCAGCCAAGAATGGAGATAGTGGATCAAGACATCACTCATAGAATTGAAGCATACAAGTGTGGGTACAAGCTCTGATTTTAGAACACGCAAAACTATATTTATCAGTGGTTACGAGGAAAATCCCAACTCCTAGCCATATGACACCCCAACCCTCTTACCTTTCAATATAGAAAGAAGGAAGACCAGAACAGGCAATTTGGAGAAAAGGACACGAAACCTTAGCTAGAGTCATCTCACACAGCAACCTTATCATATCACAAACTTTTTGTCCCTTAACACAAGTGAACACGTGCAACAAAACCCATGAAAAAAGTGAGCAATTAGTCGCTTTCCTCAGAGTTCAGCAGACAGGAGCCATTGACAATCTTCCTTCATGTATTCTAAGATAGAAATTAACACATATTGCATGCACTACTTGGTCTGTCCCAAGTATTCCATGAAGCAGGGTCTGCAAACACTCCTACTCAATTCTGTCTTTCCTAAAAAGTCATAGATATTAGAAAATACCCCCCGCTAAGATTCATACCAATCGTCAATTGGTCTGGTAGATGCCTTCTCCGAATACTTCATTTTTTTCATCAAGCAAAATAGATCATTAATCATTGGTCACTAATCATTTCATACCATGCAATCATGAGTTATAAGGGAATTATCCCTGGGCTATGAATGCATGATATTGCTATAAACATGTTCTATCGGCCTCATGAAGGGTAGGCCTCGACATATGGGTTTTAGAAGCACCAGCAATTTCCCAAAAAGGAAAAAAAGAGAGGAATCTATCAAGTGCGTCTTATCCTATCAAACCTGTAAGTAACATCCCAACCCATCAAGTATTTCTAAAAGAGCCACCCCTCAAGCACTGCAGCTTTTCCTGATCTTCCCCAATTCCAGGTCATACACAACATCATTCAGGAAACCAAATTTATGAACTCAGAGCTTATGTTCATGCTACAGACATAATCGACTTTAATTTGCAAGACCAAGAGATCCTGTAGCTCTACCGAATGCCTGCAACAACAAGAAACAGACACTACACTTTCTTTTGGCATGAAGTTTGGACACCAACCTTGAATACTGTAATCACATATGTTAGTCACATGATGCCAAGAAATACACAGTTATTGCAATGCAAATGAAGTTGTAACAGAAACTATTCCTATCCTCCCTGGATCTTGCAATAGATATTTTGAAACATATCGATCATCAGAAATCCTCAAGGACAAGTAGCCGCCATCATCCTTCCCTCCAAGTCTTATCGGGGAGAGCCAGTTGCCTTCTTGGAGCTTTTCCTTCATAGCTAGTCCTCCAAGCATCATCAACCTATACACCATAGCCTACACATGGTCCAAAATCACAAGCATCTCTAACATCCATTCCTCTATTGATCATAGATAAGACGTTTCATAGTAGGTAGTTTGTACAAAAACTGCGAAGTGCACCATCACCCAGAAACAATCATAGTTCGTTGCAGGAATTTTGACACCAACAGGAAACAGCATACCAACAGGTGTAGAGTGTCGGGATCAGCAACGGCACTCGGCCTTCACAGGAAAGTGGGGGCCCAGCTAATACAATCCGAAAGGATGTGGGCACTTAGATGAGCATGCAGACAGGAAACAGAAGCCCTTGAGATCACAAAAGAGCCGACTGTCAGCCCAAATCTTGCATCTTCCTGTCATGCAAAGACTTGGGGAGCCCAAGGTGAAGCATACACATCAGTCAAAACGGCGGCATACGACCATGCCCAACAACTGCACATTCCTTTTGGTGTGACCAAAAACCACGGAAATGGGGAGGGAACTTGCACAGACCACCGTGCCCAGGCGGAGAGAAAGTGTGGATCGAACGCCAATCAGCCTGGAGCAATCAAGGGTACTCTCGGGAAATTAATCTGCAAGAATTTCAAACACCATGTTCCATGTGTTGGGAGCAAAACACCTGCAACCCATAGTAACGGAATCATGGGCCCTAAAACACACATACATGAGTACGGAGAGCAGGCAAACACCTAAGACTGCACAGAATCCAACCAGAAGGTATCCTCCGACACAAAATTCTGAGACAAATCACTTTTACCTATAAGAGGGATTTCATCGAGTCAACAGGTCACACAAGAGATATGCTTATATTCTTACAACACCATGAACTTTACCAGGCTCAACTATTTCCATTAGAAAGGGCGCACACAGCTGCTTTCTTTTGTTTTTATCGGACATGTTCAACAACTACATGGGTTACCCAAGAAGTCCTGGGAAGATGCACAGGGAGCACCAAGGAGTAGCGTCGCCTTTGGACAAAACTTTTCGAGAAAACAAGCTTAGGGTCACCTGCAACTTCACCACTAAACAGCATATTTATATTTCAGAAATCCATATTTCGTAGCACCTCATCGAATAGGCCTCAAAATCATACCCACAAGCTTGCCCTCTGATACAAAACCATAAGTTCTTCACCATCAGCAGGTACACGATGAAGAATCGAGAGATGGGAAAGGGCACCGCAGGCCAAGAGTCATCGTTCCGCAGATCGACACCAAATATTTCCGAGCAAGTCCAGACGTCATGCCTGGAGGCACCAACTTTCAAATTAGTATGACTAAGAGCAGGCAACGCAAGGCTTCAAGGCATAGAAGCACTGAACAGGAGACCGTATGCAGACACTCCAAAATCCTTCTGAGAAGCCGACGATAAGAGACGCTTGACCATGATATGGAGGGAGGAAGGAGCAATAAACACCACCCCGAAAACAAAGCAAAGTCGTGCACGAAAGCTTATCTCCAAGCGGAGAAATAGGGAACACCTCATAAAACAAATGGGCATGCCGAAGCTCCAAGGCATCTACCCTCCATGTTCGCAGCATGCACAGGGGAGGCTCGAGCAGCAGTACCGTGAGGGGGGAGTTAGTGGAAACACGCCCTCAGCAAAGCGACTCTACCAAACGGAAATTACGAGAGCACGCCCACCCGAGGTATCTGAGGATGAGAGGGGGTGCCAGAATGCTCATCTCCACCATGAAAGCACCTACCAAACTCGTCGGAGAGGCTCAAGCCATCGCAAGGGAATCTGAGAGCAACCCCAACCTTAAGGAAAAGGCTGAGATGTTAAGTGCGGTCGCAGACAAACCTGCGCAGCCCGAGAGTGGAGTGCTTGGGACAGTGCGTTCTTCAAGAAGAAGGAGAGCGCATCCACGAACGGAGCTCAAACCTGATAGGAAGTGAGGATGGGGAGCTCGATGGAGCTCAACCTCTAGGAGAGCAGCGTGGACTCTCAAACTGTTGGATATGGACCATCGAAAGGGGGAATCTCATGGTGCACATCCGCCATAGCCGGACTAGAAGGGGGAGCAGGAGGATGCTCGACCCCAACGCACAGACGCAGGAGGGGGAGCAGATGGAGCGCATCCCTGAAAGATTTGGGCAGAAGGGGGGGTATGGGGAGGGTAGGCTCCTCCAACCACCCACCTCACGAAATCAATGCGGGGGGGGGAGTGACTTGGCCAACGACCACATGCAGGTACCAACAGCTCTTCAATGCGCACAGGCTCGTCAGCTCGTCCAAATTTTGAAAAAGATGTCACATTCATATGGGATAATGGAATCCGATGAAGCTATTTATTTCCTTATATATATATATATATTTTTCTAGGGTTTTCTTGGAAAGAGGGAGGACGAAGAGGGATGACTATCCTTCCCTCCAATCAAGACGACAACCTCACTAAGAGATGACAGAGATGGGAGAATGCCCAGAGAATGAGTGAGTGGAGGTGTGTAGATGTGAAAGAGAAAGGGAGAGAGAAGGGGGGTAAGGGGGTGTTTTTGTGAAACAAACAAAAATAAAGATCTAAATTACTCCAAAAATTAAAAGGGAAGAGGTACCCCAGGCCAACCGAAGGCCACACGGATCCACAACTCAATCCAAGCATGAGGTGCATCCACCAAGTGTGGGCACGGCAAGCTTGAAAAAACCCTACAGTTGAAGGTCGATCGTCCCCGGCAACGGCGCCAAATTTTGTTGAAGTATGGGGAGTAACCAACCCAAACCGCCTCACATGGAAGTGAGAGGCTCTTCCAAGAGGAGTTGCAAGAAGTGCAAGCAACGCACACACACCCACGTCCATGAACAATGGCACCATGGCCAACGTCAAAAGGAACAAGGGAGGGCAATGCTCACACACAAGCCAACCCCAAGTGCCAAACCCACACACATGGATCATCGCCTAGCACACAAGGAGAAATGTGGAAACCAAATGAACCTTCTTTCCATTAGCATGGAGGCCAAGGCCATGGCCAAGGAACCTCTCCTTTTACAAATGAGGCTCTTCTTTATATAGAGAAGAGAGGCATATGTGAATAAAAACATGTGGTCAAAAGACCACATGTGCTAAATCAAAAAGAGGATCTTTATGTGATTTTGGGAATTTCAAAAGATAACCACCTAGAGAGAGAGTGGGCGCGTGGAGAATTCCTACGTGGGATTTTTGGTTTGTTCAAAAAGGAGTTGTTCAAAAAGGAAAGGCTTCAATACCATAGACTTAGGGATTTATCAAAAAGTGGTTTTAGGAGAGTGTTCATATGGACCTCTCCTAATTTACAAAAAGATGGTATTTTCATGAGGGCTCAAGGATGCCATGGCATGAGAAAAATTATGGGCAACCCTTAGAGCAACAATCATAGTTGTAGATGCCATGTTCATGCCAAATGCTTGTCATCTACCAGATAAGGCAACAATAATCTCACTGCTGGCCGAGACACACTTCTATCCAAATTGATAAATGCCTAGTAATCAACAGTTCCACCTTCAACTAAGCATGACTCATTCATGTTTCATAAGCCAAACCTGGGAACAAGCTCTCTCCCGCTTTTCTTTCGCCCCCCCCCTTTTTTTTTTTTTTTTTTGAGGAACAGGATATCACAAAACAAGAACACAAAAGTTAGTATCAATAGAAATATTTGACATATGTCACTGTGCTCTTGTGCGTGGGATTCTCAAGTGTGTCTATGCACGGCCGTGTAATGTGGCCCTATATTAATGCATACTTTGGGAATGCATGACCTGAATGGTGCAAAAGACAGGGTTGTGCTAGGAGCACATGGTTGTTGCTCGTTCGAGGCTTTCGATGTTATTTGTGGAGGTTGATGCCGACCTTGGTGGAGGTATCCATTGAGTCTCGAACTGATGTAATCCTCCTTATTGGAGTCCATTTTAGAACATCATTTGGCACTGTAGAGGTCACTTCACACGTCTTTCTCTTTGGATGCTTTCTGAACTGTGGTATCCAGTGTGGTTGACGCTTTGGTTCGGTGGAGGCTACTTGTACTTTTGGCTTCCAAACCCATATCCTTTTTGCATGTCTTCCTACTAATGTTGAAGAGCTGATTTGATCTTCCTTTGGTCTCTGTACGTGGTTCTTACCCTTTTCTCTTTTTGGCTTCTTTGTTGAAACCTTTTGCATGTGGGAGAACAAAGGTTGTTGTGGATGTAGGAGCTTCTTAGGTACCCACATCTGTAATTGCCCTTGTTGAGCTGCAGCTAACTTCTTAGGCACCCAAACTTGTTGGATACCTTGTGATTGAGCTTGTCTGAGCTGCTTCCTTCGTCTTCTGGCCTGGTTGGTTTGCATGGATGGAATTTGTGGGGGCAAGGTTGGTGGTTGCTCTCCTTTGCGTACCCATATCTGCTTCATGCTCGGAACTACTTTTTTATCGAATGGTGTCTTTCTATTTGATGTAGCAGTTGTCGTGAACGGTTGTGTTTGCTTGTGTGGTGGACTCACTACTGTGGCTACTTGATTCTTTGGAGAAGAAGAAAGATCCACACACCTTCGAACCTGGTCTTCCACGATTGACTCCTTCTGCATCATAGAGCTTTTGACACATACAACATCTTCTTTCATATGATTAGTCTTGGAAGAACTAAGAGAGTGTGTGGTGCCATGATTTAGGAGCATGCAGTTCTCTAATTCTAATGTAATGAATTGTTCATGTACCCAAACTTGAAGAATTTGACTTCTTAGGTTTAAGTTAACTGCATGGTCATAGATCCAATCTTGACCCAAGACAAGTGGTTCTGTAAGGTTCTCATCTTGACATACTAGCGCTTTGACTTTCATTGGAACATCTTGAAGGTAGATGGGAAGTTCCACCTCGCCCAAACAAGGGGTTTCCACACCTCCCAATCCTATGAGATAAGCTTCTATGGGATTGATGTTCAACTGCAAGTCTTGGCACTAGGAAAGTCTAACTGCACTACTTGCTGCACCTGAGTCAATCAATGCTTTCACCGTCCTTGCACCCTTCCCTTGTCCTATCTCTATGGTCACAAAGGGTCTTCGGTCAATGACCTGAGAAGTCGCTATGCCTGACTTTTGACACATATCCATGTGATATTTTGGGGCTTTTGAGTTGACATCTAGGCCTAATCGCCTTAACTTATTTCGCCTAATACGCTCTCTGGCCTCTACCTGTGCTTCTTCTCTCACTCTTAACTCTTCTTCTTTTCGCTTCTTAGCAGTGTTGAGTCTCATTAGCATATCCTCAGTAAGAGGTTCTTGATATAGCTTGACTCTACAGCCACTAATATAGTTTGGCAAGATATCTCCTTCTAGAGTGGCCAACTGAACTGCACCACTAGTGGAAATTCTATTAATGATCATGGGTCCGTATCCTCTTTTTTCCAACTTACGGGCATGTTGTTTTAGTGTGTATACCAACACTAGATCTCCCTCTTTCAATCCCTTATCCTTGATGTGTGCATCAAAGTATGCCTTTTGCCTTTTCTTTGCAGCGTAGATGCCTGCTGCCGCTCGTAGCCTCGTCTCACCCAAGCGTTCGAGATCAAAGATCCTAGAGGACAATTCATCCCCATTCCACTCATACTCTTGTGCTACTTTTAAGGCAAGGATTAAGAAATCTAATGGTAGCACAACGTTCTGTCCGAAGACCATCTGAAATGGGGTGGCGTTGAGTACCGTTTTGTAGGCCACTCGATAAGCCCAAACAACATGATGAAGTTGTTTGTCCCAATCAGAGCGTTTATTATTTACCAGTTTTGTCAATACGTTACAGAGGATCTTATTGGTACTCTCGGCTTGTCCGTTAGCTTGTGGGTGATAGGGGGCATATTTCTTATGTATCACCAAGAATTCTTGGAGAAGGTTTTCAATGACTTCATTCAAGAAGTGTGTGCCTCTATCGCTCACCAACTCTATTGGTAGTCCATATCTCGTGAACACATTCTCGAATAAGAACTTAGCCGTAGTCTGAGCATCATTCTTTGTTGTGGCTTTGACTTCTACCCACTTTGTAAGGTAATCTGTGGCTACAATGATGTACTCTGCATGGGGGTTTCTAGTTGGGGGGTTAATAGGACCTATGAAGTCTATGCCCCACTTCGAAAATGCACGTCCTCCCATCATTGGCCTCAAGGGCATCTCGTCTTTTCTAACTGGATATTGTGCACGTTGGCATGTGTCACATTTCTTCACATAGGTATGTGCGTCCATATGAAGAGTGGGCCACCAAAGTCCTGAGAATAGAATGGTCTTGATCACTCGGTCAGGACCAAAATGTCCACCTGCAACACCGCTGTGTGCAGTCTCTAAGACCTTTAAATAGTCTGATTCATGAACGCATAGTCTTAAGTAACCATCTTTGCCTCTTCGGTATAGGTTTTCTCCTACTAGGGCATAGCCTTGAGCCTCTTGCTCCATGCTTCTTCTTCTTGCTAGACTAGCCTCTTTGGGTAATCTTCCCGATCTCATAAACTCTACCAATGGAGCACTCCAATCTGGAATTAATGACACTTGATAAAGGGTCGCATGCTCCACTGGGGGTCTCTCTCTGCACCTTGGACAATTCTTAATCCACTCATGTATTTCTTTGTCCATGCTAGGCCAATACACTCCTAAACGCTTTAGATTCTGCAATGTTCGTTGTTTAGAATAGTGATTTCCTAGCATTCCTTCATGGGCTTGTTGCAACCAACTACTATGTTCATCATCCTCCACACAACAAGCTAATACACCCTCAGTATCTTGTTTGTACATGCTTCCTGCTAATATGTGATATTTTTGTGATTTTACAATTTCTTCTTGTGATGTTTTCACATTCTTATTTGCAGGGCCAAAGGTTAGGACTGGTACCAACTTATTTGCCCATTTAGGAACAACTTCTAAATTGAACAGATAAGCATCGGGTAATTCGTCAGACACTCCTTGCGGTGACTCTCCTGAAGTGATGCGAGAAAGGTGATCTGCCCGAAGGTGGGTTCTACCTTTCCTGACAACCACTTCAAAGTCATATTCCATTAGTAAGAGGAACCATCTTACTAAGCGTCCAGTATTGCAAGGTTTATTGACCAAATATAACAAAGCTTGATGATCAGTGAAAAACTTGAACTTGTTGGCCAATAAATAGTGTCTAAACTTCTTCACAGCATATACCATGCCTAAGCCCTCTCACTCAGTTGTGGTATAGTTCCGTTCAGCTACAGTGAGCTGTCTACTAGCATATGCTATGGGTAAATCTAAGTTTCCTTCACTTGTGGGTTGTGCTAGCACACATCCTATGGCATGATTGGATGCATCCACATGGACATGGAATGGTTTATTCCAATCAGGAGTGGTGAGTATTGGTGCCGTGCACAAACGTTTCTTCAGTTCGCTGAAAGAATTCTCGCATTCGTCGTTCCACTCAAAATTAGACAACAAGGCATAAAGGGGTCTAGCTATGATCGCGTACATGTGGATAAACCTACGGTAGTATCCACAATGGCCCATAAAGGCTTGTACCTCTTTAATATTCCTTGGCCTTGGTAGCTCCGCTATGGCTCGTACCTTATCTTCATCTATTGAGATTCCATTCTTAGAAAGAATATGACCTAAGATTTTACCTTGACGCACCATAAACACACACTTTTCTGGGTTCAGACACACTCGATATTCTCTACACTTGTTGAAGATTTGTCTGAGCTGAGGGATGTGAAACCTTCTTTCTTGGGAATGAGCACATAAATCATCCACATACACTTCTAAGCTCTTTCGCAAGAACTCTTTGAAGACATGACACATGAGCCTTTGGAATGTTGCAGGTGCATTGGTGAGCCCAAATGGCATCACACGAAATGCAAAGATTCCCCACTCTGTAGCAAAAGCTGTTTTGTGTTGATCTTCTAGGGCAATGGCTACTTGATTGTAACCTGAAAATCCATCAAGGAAGCTATAAACTTCCTTGCCTGCAACACGCTCCAATAGGTGTTCTGTGATTGGAAGTGGATAACTATCTCTAATCGTAGCGGCATTAACTTTTTTAAGGTTAATACACACTCGAAACTTCCCATTCTTCTTGGGTACCACAACAATGGGGGACACCCATTCGGTATGCTCAATCTCATAGATGAGTCCAGCTTCAATCAACCTATCAATTTCTTCTTTTATTTTGGCTGCATAGGTATCATTATATGTGTAGGGCTTCTGTTTGGTGGGCTTAGCATCAGCAATCATGGGGATAGTATGAGAGCAAATTCTTGGATCTACCCCTTTCAAGTCTCTATAGTGCCATGCAAACACATCCCTATATTCCCTTAATAGAGCTATGAGCTCCATTTCTTCTCTTGCACTTAGGTCATCTCCTATATATGTGCATCTCTCTTCGTTCTCTTCAATGGTCACTACAATCTTCTTGGTCTTTTCTTTATTATCATATGATTCTCCTATGATGGCCTCTCTCTTAGGCATTCGTACCAAAATTTTGCGGTCGTCAACTTCATATTTCTTGAAGTTTTCTGGTACTTCAAACAATGATTCCTCCTCTTCTGGTTTCACTGCTTTTCTTTTCTTTTTCTTTTGACTACTCTCACTTCCATCCTTTGAGTTTACTGTTTTAATACTTGTGAGAGGTTCTTCTTCTTTCTGGGTGAACACTCCTATATCTTCTAGATAGTGCTGCTCTGAGTTAAAGCAACTATCCATCACAATAGACTCCAGATCATCGTCATTCTCTTCTTCTTCTATGACATCACTAGGGTCACATTCTTCTAGCAAGGGTTGACACATGAACACTGAGATATCATAACCCTCCTCATCACAATGAGGTGTCCACTGTTCCTCATTGACAGCAATGTCCATGGTGGCTAAGATTTCTGGCCAGCCATGAGGCTCAAACTCCTCATCTGGAAAGATCATCGGTGTGTAGGCTGGGTCTCTAACTGGTCTATCTCCTAGCGAAGTTCCTTCTTCTCTTGCCTTTAAACGTTTTTCCTCTTCCTTTGCGACCTTGCACATCCACAAATGAGTATCTTCATGCAGCCATGATGGATCAGGTGAACTTTCAGAATGCACAGAGATGGAATCTTCTTTCGCTTTGTGGATAGAATTCCATTGTAGGGGTGGTACATCTCTGAAGGTGTAATCCTTCAAATTGACCTTGGTGGTGACCCCTAAGTGCTGTAAGTACAAGGAGTTAGTTCCCCAATCCTGTACTATTTGCAATTGTCGTAGGAAGGGTCTTCCTAGGATCATCTCATAGACATTATTTTTCTCAAAGTCACATATAGCAAATGTGTGCTCAAACTCTGCACCACAAGTGGTTAGAGTGATCCCTTCTAGCAATCCTAGAGGTCTTTCAAAATGACCATCAGCCATTTGAAGCTTCATTCTAGTTGGTCTTAATGTGGGCTTGCCCCATTGCTTCCACAAGGAGGTGGTCGCAATAGCAACACCAGCACCTGAATCTATGATTGCTTTGGTTGTGTAACCTTGGTAGGTGATTGGAAGATAAGTATTACCTTCTTCACCCTCACACATGTCCCCTATTTTGTCTAGAGGTATCTCTGGTACCCTTTGCTTGGAGCCTGCTTTTGGCATGTTGGAATCAAGTTCTGGAACCTCATCCTTCACATGATTCCAAAGCTCAGGTTTTGCTTTGAGCAGCTCTTCTACAGTGAGATGACACTGAACCTTAGTGTTCTTCACAACATCCGTGTTCCTTGGAACCACTGAGTCTTCATTTCTTACTAGTATTGTGGGAGCTCTAATCTGGAGAGATTCAGATTCCCATGGGCCCGGAAATTGAGGCAGTTCTTCTAAGGTATTAGATTCAAAATCTAACCTTTCGTCTTCTTGTTGTTCTGCTTCATCTCCGTAAATAGATGGAATGTCTTGGGGAAATTGATCATGAAGATCATCAATCTCAGGAATAGGAGGGGAATTACCCTTCTCCTTGGCCCATTTCTCTTCTTGTATTTCTCGCAAGAACTCTTGAGAGTACTATTGAATTGAAGGAGGTATTCCAACATCTGTGGAATTAGGAACATAAGCTCCCATTGGTGGTGAGCTTCCTCTTTCAATAACTGGTTGAGCCTGTGGAGGTAAAGAGACTTGTGGTTTGTTTACCAACTGCTCTAATCTTTCTAGTAACCCTTGGAAATGCAAATCTGGTTTGACAGAGTTTGTCTGATTGAACTTTTGACTAGTCTCAAGTATAGCTTGAGCTTGTTCTACCATTTTCATGCACATTTTCATTCGTTCAATCTCTAAATCCGCTCTAGGGTAACTCTTGTCTAGATTTGCAGCTGTAGGCCCTTCTTGAAGTCGAGCCTCGTAGGCTTTGAACATCATGTCCAAGCCTTCTGGGGTTGGATCTGCAAGAACAGACCCTGGTTGCGGTCTACTTACAATGGGTGGTGGGGTGCGATGAGGTGGAATGGATGGAGTTTCGGCATGCGAGGGGTTTTGAGATGCAATGTCTTCTATTTTTGTTTTTGCGTCTTTCAAGCTTTCTTCTAGTTCTGATAACTTTTTATTCCACTTACGATTGGCCTTCTCTCTGGTATCCTTCCATGTTCTTGTTTTCCTCTTACTAGGCTCTCCCGATTCACTCGACTTTGATTGTTCTACTGGTTTATCCTGTTTTAAGGCTTGTGCTCTAGTGACAGCTTGTATAGGAGCCACATTGCTACTACTTGAACTTGAATCTGCCACTAAGCCTACCACATTAATGGGTGTAATCTTGGGTGCGTTGGAGGGGTTTCTTGGACAATCTCTAGGGAGATGGTCTTTGCCACAATCAGGGCAAAAAGCCTGTATTGTGTAGCCTGTCCTTGACTCGGAGATGATGGGTGGGGATAGTCACGAATGAAATGATCACCTTGACATCTAAAACAAGATCCTCTAGGGGCTTGTGGTCTCATTTGTCTCAATTGGGGCCTAGGGTTAGGATTTGTGTACATGACATTGGAGTATTCTGGCTCCCAATTTTGCTCCATAGGTGGTACCTCATATTGATACGAGTAAATCTCACTATGTTCAGGTGACTCTGTGTAATAAGCATGTGGACTACCTTCATGGGAGTAGTCTGAACAATGAGCATGAGAGTCATTATCTGGTATCAATGGGGTTAGTGGCACCAATGCTCTATTAGGATTTTCCTCTCCCACAGCATATTTGACTGGAATCACGTTGGCTGGAGCTGGTGGTTGGTTTCCCAAGACAGGTTGTGGCCTATATGGTACCTGATATTGCTGTTGTGGTCTATAATATGGCTGTTGGTATTGGTTCTGATACCTACCTTGTGGGTAAGGTTGCTGATAATTCTGTCTAACAGCCTGTCTATTGTAGGGACAATCTTGAGCCGTGTGGTTTGTGTATTTTCTCTCAATAGTGTAATATGGAGCATTCCTTTCTCTAATGTTTTGGTTTTGCATTGGGCATACATTAGCCATGTGGTCGCCCCCACAAGTATAACACCGATTCACTGGAGTGACTCTCTGTGTTTGTTTATTTTGGACTCCCAACTTCTTGGCAACTTGCTCAGCTATCTCTTCTATTTCTGTGGAGATCTTTGAAGTATGACTAGTAGAACTATCTGAATCCTTATAGAGTTTGGATAATCCTAACTCCTCACCCAAGTTATCTTCTATGTCAATGCATGTCCGCACGCACTCTTCTATGGATCTAGGCTCTTTCAAATATACATATGATCTTAACTTTGTGCTCAGTAAGCCATCTAAGAACAAAGCCACTTGTTTGGCTGGTGTGGGTAACTCAGGAGCAGGGCATCTTTCTAGGTACTGTCTGAACCTTCTACCTGCTAGTCGCACTATTTCTTGGGGTGTCTGCTTGAAACTGTGGATCAAGGATGATGTGTTATGCCTGATACCACTCTTGGAAAATTCTACAATGAATTCGTCTAGCAGTTGACCTATATCGCGATAGTTGCGACTACTCAATGGTTGAAACCAAGCCAAGGCAGTGCCCTTAAGAGTCAACCCAAATGCCTCGTATTGGGTGAATAAATCCTCAACCTGTTCAGCTCTTAACACTTGTTTGAACTCGGCCACATGATCATAAGGATCTCCTGACCCGTCAAAATAATTCTTCATTGCCTTGATCACTTGAGTGGGTCTAAGGGTTCTTGGGTGCTCTCGGGGTCTAGGCAATGGAAAATCATGTTCATCTCTTTTTTGCCTATGTGCTTGATGTCTCTCTCTTTCAGGTCTTTCATTTTCAAATCCTGATCTATTCCTGCCCACGGTGTGTGCAAAACTTACCTCAGGTCTCTCTCTAGCTCTTTCTCTCTGGGCTTCATGAGCGTGGGATGATCCTACTCCTTGGAGGCCATGGGAAACATTGGATCTTGGTGGGGGGAAAATCAATTCATTCTTCCAAGTATATGCATGTCTATCATGTTCTGTTACCAAGAAAATTTTCTCTGATGTGTTATCCAGGTAGACAACTTTGCCTGGTATCTCTGGATCCTTGAACTCGTAGATGATGACTATGCCCAATTGGCTAGGTTGATCTGGCTTGAATCTCCAAAAGGCTTCCTCTGTTTCTCTATTAAAAAATAGTTCTATGCTTTTGTTATCTTGAGGGATCCAGTCTGGAGTGATCACTTGGGTCAAAACTGACTTACCTCTAGGAGTCTGGGGTCCTTGTCCTACATTTCCTTGTTCTAGGTCTCCTATTTCATTCTCAGGAATGACATTTCCAAACTCATCAGTCCTATCCGGTAGATTGGTGACCACATACATTGTTCCTTCCTTATCAATGTATGAACCCTCTTCGAACTTGACCACCGGGTGTCCAAGTCCAAAGGATTGATCTGGATTTTTGAGTTGGACCACTGATCGCCTCAGACCATCCTCATAGATGCGAGCACCTAATTGGTTGGTCCGAATATATTCCAACTGTGTCTTATAGGGACCTTCTGGTGTTTGTAGATGGGAAGTCCCTGAGCCACCTGCAGGTTTTCCCATACTAAAAGACATTTCTGAATCACTTGTGTCTGAACTTAGTAAAAGATGACCACTTAGTTGTTGTGCCCAAGACTTGGATGTATGGTTGACACTAGCCTCAGAAGATCTAATGCTTTGTTTATCCTTGCCTAAGTGTCTACCAGATCTCAGGTTCATAAGCTTTAGTCAAGAGTCCAAATTTTCCCCTTGGTATGGTTCAAAATTCTTTGGAGTCCCCTTGGTTCCCTAGTCCCACTTGATGCCCAACTTCAACGAGCTTTCCAACGAGCTTTGAAACGAGCTTTCCAACGAGCTATAGAGCTCAAAAAATGGACTTTGGATGAAAAAGTTATGCCAATTCAGGCTCCTGGGGGTCAAAACAGGCAAATAGGACCTTTGGAGACAATCGCGATTTTGTGAACTTCCAGAGAATCGCGATTTTGTGAACTTTCAGAGAATCGCGATTTTGTGAACTCAGAAAATCGCGATGTTGAGCACAAAATCGTGTTTTTGAAAATCGCGATGTTGAGCACAAATTCGTGTTTTTGAAAATCGCGATGTTGAGCACAAAATCGTGTTTCTGAAAATCGCGATGTTGAGCACAAAATCGTGTTTCTGAAAATCGCGATGTTGAGCACAAAATCGTGTTTCTGAAAATCGCGATGTTGAGCACACAATCGTGTTTCTGAAAATCGCGATGTTGAGCACAAAATCGTGTTTCTGAAAATCGCGATGTTGAGCACAAAATCGTGTTTTTGAAAATCGCGATTTTGAGCGAAAATTTGTGTTTTCACAGAATCGCCTTTTTCACAAAATCGTGTTTTTGGCTGAAAATCGTGATTTGTGAGAATCGCGATTTTGAGCCCACAGAAAATCGTATTTTCTCAGAATCGTGTTTTTAACAAGAAAATCGCGATTTTGAGCACAAAATCGTGTTTTAGAGAATCGTGTTTTTTGACATGAAAATCGCGATTTTGAGCACAGAATCGTGTTTTAGAGAATCGTGTTTTTTGCTGAAAATCGTGATTTGTGAGAATCGCGATTTTGAGCCCGCTGAAAATCGTATTTTCTCAGAATCGTGTTTTTGGCATGAAAATCGCGATGTTGAGCACAAAATCGTGTTTTTAGAAAATCGCGATTTTGAGCAAAAAATCGTGATTACACAGAATCGCCTTTTTTTTTCACAAAATCGTGTCTTTTTACTGAAAATCGTGATTTTTTGAGAATCGCGATTTTGAGTAGGAAATCGTGTTTTTTGACTGAAAATCGTGATTTGTGAGAATCACGATTTTGAGCACAATCACAGAATCGTGATTCTGAGAATGACCACAGAATCGTGATTTTTTCAGCCAACTTTTAGGCGGGAAAACAGAAAATCGTGATTTTTCAAAAAATTTTGAATTTTCACAGAATCGCGATTTCATCATAGAATCGTGTTTTTTGGCGGGAAATTCAAATTTCTGAGCGCCGGCTATGGCGAGCTCCGTATGAGCAGAAAATCATGAAAAAAACACAGCGCTTGCTCTCCCTTGCTTCTCCTAACTCCTTCCCTTACAATAATGCATGAAAAATGGTATGAAGATGGTGAAAATGCACTAAAAAACAAGAATTTTCTATGAAGAAGAAGATGGAAGAAGGTGGAGATGATGATGATGATGAAGATGAAGAGGAAAAAACAGAAAATGAACTGAAATGACAGTTTTTTTTTACCTTCCAACGTCGCAAATCTACGATCTTACCATCACAACGCTCGTCCTCGAAGCTCTCTCCCCGGCAACGGCGCCAAAATTTGGTGTAGCTCAAGCGTAAGCACCACCTCCTTTACTCGTCAATCCGCGGAGACGTGAGGACCGGTATGAAGACCACGAGCAAGTGAAGGCACAAGTGCGTGAGTGAAAGCACACAAATATGCACACACATACACACACACGCGCACAAAGTAAGATAAAAGAGAGGAACAATGGAAAGCTTAGATTGCAAAAGATTTCTCTTACAAAAGTTCTATTCTCTAACAAGCCAACCTCAAAAATGAGCTCTCTAGCTCTTTTTATAGTTGTTTGACTAGTTTTGGCCCTGTCCAGACCTAGTGTCCGGCCTAGTTAAAAATTAGGTTCCAGGGCTTATTTGAGGGCTCAAACGAAGTCTAAAAATTATGAAAATTGGTACGATGGTACTTCTAATACTCCTCAAGCTCGAGAACTCCTCAGCTTGAACAAAATGGAGTTACTAAAAATAGATAATGGTATTTACAATGGTTTTTAGTGATGAAAATCACTATTTTTGTAGGGGATTCTTCTGAAAATTTGACATACACTTCTTGGAGCTCCCTACTTGCTCCCTTTCCTTGTGTGTCCACCTTTTGATGTGCTTCCATGCTTTGTCCTTGACTTTGAGCTTCAACAAGCTACCTCTTCAGCCACAATATTTGGTATAATTTGGTCGAATGTTGGTAGAGGGTCTCTATAAAGAATGTTTGTGATGAGGGGCTTCCACTTTTCTTCACTCCTCAAGCCATTGAGGGCTGTTTGGACAATGTCTTCCTCTTCTATCTTGCATCCAACCGATGCTAGTTGATCTCGAAGCTCCTTGATCCTCAATGTATACTCACTAATGCTTTGGTTTGAGCTTTTCTTGATGTTGTTGAGCTCCTTCTTGAGTTGCATCCTCCGAGACCTTGTTGAGGTAGCATACACCTTATCCAATGCTTCCCAAACCTCCTTGGCTGTTTCTAAGCCTTGCACATGACCAATCATAGTGTTAGAAATAACTTGTGAAATGAGGAACATCACCCTTCGATTCCTTTCTTCCGAATCAGCAAATTGTCTCCTTTGTGCCGGAGTAATGTTGGGATCTTCAAGGTCCACCGGTTGTGGATCATCTCCAGTAACTAGACTCCATATACCTTTACCTTTAAGGTAATTTGTCATTCTATACCTCCAAGACTGAAAATTATCTTTGTCTAACTTCTCAACTTGTTGTCCTAAATCAGCCATTGAAAACTTCCAAGATTGAAGTTTACCTCAAAAATTTTATGGCGCTTTTCCTTGACTTTACGAAGCTCCCCCTTGATTTGTAGCTTCTCCTTTGCTTCACTTCAGTTCCAATGCTTTGCCTCTTCAAACTCCAATTCTCTGATACCAATTGTTGGAGAATTCCTCTCCTATTCGCAACGGAAAGTGTAGAAGACCTTCTCAGGATCAAGACTTTTGCCAATAGCTGAACCTTCAAATGAAAACTGGTACCAAGTGAAAATCTCAATGAAGTTGAAAATTTGGTCACTCACACTAGACAATTATAGCTTTCAAATGAGCTATCAAACACTCAATTTGGAGTAGATTTGGGTTGGCAACTCTTTGCCTCAAAATAGACTACCTATCCACTCAGTTAGGCTGAAAACTAGACTTCACTAAAAACTGAATAACTCACAGAGCGTAAAGAATTTGATAAAACTGTTCAAGAAAAAGAAAGTACTCAAGATGAGATTTCCAATGAATGTTTAAATTCTAAAATTGGGTACATATATTGAGAGATATGACTCTCACAAGTATACTACCCAGAAATGGGTATGCGGCTAGACATAGTCTATGAGAGTGAAGAGAACGAAATGACTCAAACCAAATGAACTAGCTACAAGGGGACTTCCATGCCTTTTTCCTCTATTCTTGAGTGTCCTCCCTTTCTTCTTTTATAGCCAAGTGACCAAAAACTCTCATGATGAGTTTGAGAGCTCTTCTCCATAACTTCTCCACTACTTTGGACAACCACTCCTCTTATAGTTCAGTTTTTGGATTTGATTCTCTTTTGATTGATTCCCTTTTGGCGTCCACTACTTGCTGAAGTAAATGCTTCCATTTTTCATTTTTGTATTTTCCTTCTATTTGAAGAAAATCCTTTTTGCAAAATATATAGGACCTTACTTCTTTATTTTTAATAGGTAAATGGAGCTCATCTACTAGTAAGCAGAAATCTGCAAATGTTGCACATTCGAAGAAGGAAGACAAAGATGAGAACAAATCGGAAAAGCTGAAATTATTTTGCAAATATTGTAAAGGAAATGATCATGTCATTAAGAGTTGTCCAAAGCTAGTTGCAAAAGAGGCAAAGAAGAAAGAGGTTGGAATGGTTGTTGCAGAGGCCTCTACACCGAAAACAGAGTCTACAAATCTTGTGCAGAATGAAGAATGGGTGTTTAGTATTTTTTGCAATTTTGACCCATCTTCTCATGAGTAGTGTATGTCTGCAGTAGACTCATATGTTTGGTACTTTGATAGTGGGGCAACCAAACATATTACCTCACAACACAGTTTCTTCACTTCACTTGAGCCTCCCCCTACAGGGAATACTGTCACATGCACCAACAACTCCCTTATCCTGTCATGGGAGTTAGTAAGATCATTTTTTCTACTATTGATGGTAGTTCTTTCTTATTGTCAGATGCTCTATTTATGCTAGGGATCAAGAAAAATCTATTATTAGTTTCTTCATTAGCTAAGATTAGCTTGGTTGTGAAATTTGTTGATGATAGATGTACAATTCATGATCTGTCAAATGGCAACATGATTATATCTTCTGGAATTTTATGTCATGGGATGTATAAGCTCATAGACTATGAAAGATTTGTGAATGATTCAGCATGTGCAGTACATGATTCTCAGGCTATGTCAGATGCAAAGCTTTAGCGTGCATGCTTTGGTCGTTTGAATTTTGCTAGTTTGCTACACCTACAGAAATCTGAAATGGTGTCCTCTTTGCCCAAACTCGAGGCACCCGGAAAACATGTCTATGAAGGCTATATTTTGGGCAAAATGCAGCATTCCTCCTTTCCAAAAGATCGTTCGGTTCGAGCTAGTCGAAAATTGCAGCTTATTCACAGTGATGTTTGTGGTCCTATGCAGACACCCTCTTTTGGAAATTATCTTTTACTTCGTGACTTTCATTGATGATTTTTTTAGGCATGCATGGGTATATCCATTGAAAGCAAAGTACAAAGTTTTATGTGTTTCAAATAGTTTTTGGTTTTGGCTGAAAATTTGTTAGCATGTAAAATGGGCACCCTCCGTTTTGATCAAGGGGGGGGGATATATGTCTTCTAACTTTAATTCATTTTTGGCTAAACATGAGACAAAACATCACTGTACAATGTCATATACACCTCATCAGAATGTAGTTGCTGAATGGAAGAAGATGTCACTCATGGAGATGGCAAGTTGTATGGTCAAGAGTCAGGCTTTACCACATTGTTTCTGGCTTGTGGCTATCATGTGTGCAGCATATGTACTTAACAGATGTCCCACTAAAGAGCTATAGTCTATCCCTCCATATGAGGCTTGGCATGGTCGTAAGCCATTTGCTACTCATCTGTGTGTTTTTGGTTGTTCGGCATATGCATTAGTGCCTGAACAAGATCATAAGAAATTGGATGATAAAGTAGTAAAATGTATTTTTGTTGGGTACAATTCTAAAAGCAAAGGCTATTGTCTGTATCATCCACAGACTAAATGCATTTTGGTTAGCCGTGATGTTGTTTTTGTGGAAGATGTTATTCCACCTTTACTTTCATGTATGAAGGAGACATCTGTTAACATCTGTTAGCTCCAAAGACATGTATGATACTTTGCTGCCTCTTTTTATAGGTGGATGGTCTAGTGCTCTCCCTAATGAGGCAGCTTCTCAACCTTTGTAGGTTTCATGTCATGATGCATATCATTCTATTTCTGATGCAGATTTACATGATCCACTTGTTGATGAGAGAGCTAATATTGAGGAGGCAAAATCTATGCCAAAGTGGCTAGTGCAGACTTTGCATGATAGCAAATTAGATGCACCTCTGTCATATCATATTCGATTAGGCTCTCATAGTGCCTATTTTGCATCAGATTGCTATGCTATGGCTGCCTCGAGTCTCTCTGATGAGAATGAGACTGTTTTGTTTGATGAAGTACAAAATTCTAAAAATTGGATGGTTGCTATGCAATCTGAATATAATGCTATAATGAAGAATGGTACTTGATCTTTATGTGACTTGCCTCTTAGCAAGAAGGCCATTGGCACTAAGTGGGTATACGAGCTGAAGCATAAGCCTGATGGAACAATTGGCATGTATAAAGCTAGGCTTGTTGCAAAGGGTTATTCACAAGAAAGAGGCATTGATTTTGATGAGACCTTTGCACCTACATGCTGAATGACTATTGATCGTAGCATCTGTGCACGTGCAGCTCATCATGGTTGGAATGTACATCAGTTGGACATTAAAACAACATTGATGAATGGTGACTTGCATGAAGAAGCGTATGTTTTTTAGCCCCATGGCTTTGTGCAAAAAGGGCATGAAAACCAGGTAAGAAGGCATTATATGGTTTAAAGCAAGCACCACGTGCTTGGTATGAAAAGATACATGCCTATCAAATTGCACATGGTTTTGAGAATAGTCCAACTGAAAGCACCTTATATGTTAAGCGTGCTAATGATGTGCTTCTAATCATTGTTGTGTATGTTGATGACATGCTGCTCAATGATCCTCATGACAAGCATATTGCAGATTTTAAGGCTGATTTGCATTCCTCATTTGAGATGTCTGATTTGGGGCATTTGCATCATTATTTGGGCATTCAGTTTATGCAAGCTAATGGTGGAATGGTTTTTGTCAAATGAAATATACTGATACATTATTGCAATGTTTTGTCCTTGAAGGCGGTAAACCTATTGCCAGTCCTATGGACATAGGTTTATGATTGAATCTACATGATGTTGGAGATGCATTTGATGTTGTTCTCGATCAGCAAGATATTGGATGCTTGATTTACTTATGCATTACTCGGCCAGATATTCAGTTTGTTGTCTCATAAATGAGTAGGTTTATACATTGCCCATGTGTCAAGCATATGCAAGCAATTAAGCGCATCTTTTGCTACTTGAGTGGTACCCGACTACTTGGATTGTTTAATCCCAAGGGGGGATCACTACCGCCAAATTTGCATGCTTTTTTTGACTCTGATTGGGATTGGTTGCTATGACACTCATGTCTCCACTAGTGGCTTTTGCTTCATGCTTGCTAGATCATGTATATCTTGGTTGAGCAAGAAGCAGCCAACTATGGTCACTTCTAGTTGTGAGGCTCAATATAGGGCAGCTTTCATAGTGACTATTGAGTGTGTGTGGCTCAAATGCATTATGGCTTATTTGGGTGTTTATCAGTCTTTTGCCACCACCATCTTCACTGACAGTCAGAGCACATTAGCAATTGTGAGGAACCCTGTGTTCCATGCTCGCACTAAGCACATTGAGGTGCATTATCATTATGTTAGGGAGAGGTTCTCTACTAGAGAGATCAGCTTGGTATATGTGCCCACACATGAGAACATTGTAGACCATGACAGACCACGAGTCTATCACGACAAGCACATTGTTAGAAGTGTTAAAGGACAAGAAGACCCAATCAAATTTTCAAAAGTTATTTTCAATCAAGTGATTCTTATCACTGCACCAACATTATATTTTTTTTTATATAATTGAAACTCCATTTTGTTCAAGATGAGGATTCCTTGAGCTTGAGGAGTACTTCTAGTATAGATTCTGTTTGAACCCTCAAATAAGCCCAAGAACGTAACTTCTAACTAGGCCAGACACTAGGTCTAGACAGGGCCAAAGCTAGTGAAAAACTATAAAAAGAGCTAGAGAGCTCATTTGCGAGGTTGGTGTGCTAGGGATGAAACTTTTGTAATAGAGTTCTTTTGCAATTGAAAGCATTCCATTTTCCATCTCTTGAACATTCTAGGATCTTGAGGCCCACTCAACTGGTTAAGTGCATGAAGAACTACTTTGATGGCATAAGAGACCCATACGATCATGTGGTAGAGTTTAGACAAGTACTGAGAGCTTAACAGATCGATGACTTGTTCACTCAATATAATGCCTTTGGTCTAACTCTCAAAAAGACCACCATGACATGGCTTCAACCACTACACTAAAGTCAATTCATAAACATAGATCAATTTATATAAGCCTTTATCGCTAAATTCTCCAAGAGTGGCATCCGGCACAATACATCATCCTTGATACATAGCTTCAAGCAAACACCCGAGGAGATTGTTAGACTTGTAGGAAGATGATTTAGGCAATACCTAGAGAGATGTTCCATTCTGGATCTACCCACACTGGCCAAGCAAGTGGCATTGTTTTTGGATGGTTTTCTAAGTGCCAAATTGAGATCTTATGTCTACCTAAAAGAGCATAAAACCATAGAGCAGTGTGTTCATATCTGAATAGATATTGAAGAAAACCTAGATGATGAATTAGAGCTCTCAAAGATCTATAAAGATTCAGACAGTGCTACAAGTTTCACTTCAAAGCTATCTACTTTGATAGATGAGTTTGTAGAGAAAGTAGCCAAGA
Source organism: Ceratopteris richardii (assembly GCA_020310875.1). Classification (NCBI taxonomy): domain Eukaryota; kingdom Viridiplantae; phylum Streptophyta; class Polypodiopsida; order Polypodiales; family Pteridaceae; genus Ceratopteris; species Ceratopteris richardii. The sequence continues at coordinate 75,782,265 of CM035437.1, read as the reverse complement.
AATTAGGAGTTTCAAGCAAGCATACCCCTAGGATGGTCTTAGTGAAACGATGTTACAACTTTGGAGGGAACCACATGGATACTATTTTCCCAATTATGGCTCAACCCCAAGGAAACCCTAATAGTCAATAGTGCACCATTGAGAGGAGATACACAAACCATACTACACAAGACTACCCTTACAACAAGTAAGTGGTTAGGCAGAATTATCCACAAACATACCAACAATAGGGAAGATATCCAAATTAGTACCAACCGCAACAATAATTTAGGCCACAATACCAAGCTCAGCAAAGACATCAACCAGTGTTGGGTCAACAACCTCTTATCCTCGCCAATGTAATCCTAGTCAAGTATGCATCAATAGAAGAAAACTTGAGTAGATCCTCAATGTCAGCACCTCCCTTGTTTTTTGAAAGTAATCCAAATGCTCATAGCTTCAACTAAACGCATGTAGACAACCCACTAGCTTACTACATGGATTCACCTGAGCATAAATTTACCCATATGAAGTCCCTCGTGAAGTTTTTCTGGAGCCAAAATATTAAAATGTAATGTACACAAACACTAATCATAGGCCCCAACAAAGAAAATTGAGACCGTAAGGCCATGCTATAGATGCTAGGGAGATTACTTCATTTGTGATTGTCCAACTAGGACAACCCCAGTCAGTGACCATCCAAGGCTTTTGTCTAGATTGCGATAAGGAACACCTCCTAAGGGATTTCCCTAAGAACCCAACCGATGCACAGAAGATCACACCAATTAATGTTATTGGTTTGGTCAAAGATTCTAACAGAAGTACAATCACCATAGGCCCAATGCAAATAGTAACTAGAGCTCAAGCCCTACAACAAAATCAAGGCATCAGTCGAGAGAAGAGCCCAAACAATAGTGAGACTGAGAGCACAAGTAAAAAGAGAACGACATCCTATAAAGATAGTGGTGAGCATATGAAATGACAATGGACAAAGAAAATGAGTGAACTCAAAGAAAGCTTAAAGGAAACTAAAGTGAAACTTACAGAAATCACATCTTTGACACATCTCACACATGATCACTGAACACTAAACACCCCCATGTAAGCACATCACCACCTAGAATAGGATTAGTCTTAGCAAATCCTACTCCCCAAAATTTAGACATGATGCTTAAAGCATATCAGGCTAGAATCCAAAAAGGGTCAAATGTGATAGAACATGACAAGTTTTATCCTACATCTATGTATGGAGAGCAAGAAGACGAGTAGCCTTGTGAGTGATTAGACTTTGAGTCTAATTCCTTGTAGGAATTGCCTCATTTCACAGGCCCATGGGAGTCTAAGTCTATTTGTATGAAAGCACTCACAGTCATGGTAAGAAACAAAACCTCGATTGTACCTAGAAACATGGATGTAGTAAGGAACACCAAAGTGCAGTGTCATCTCACTTTGCAAGGGCTACTCAAAATCAAGCCAAAACTATGGAAACACATAGCCAATCAAGTGTCAGAAGTCACTAAGACCCATTCGTAGGTAGGATCACATGAGACATGTTACTATTGGTGTCCAATTGAAAGACCAAATGGTCAATGGACACTTCTATGTTCCTTAATAAAACATATAGTGGATTGGTCAGCTATATACTATAAGGCCAATAGCATTTGTAACACTTATGAAATCTATCTTCGTGCTCCCTATGTATTGTGTTTTTCTGTGTATTCTATAGTCAACAATGAAATCTATCTTCGTGCTCCCTGTGTATTGTGTTTTTCTGTGTACTTCTTCAACAATGAATATTCACCTTTGGGGCTATGTTGTTCAGCCACACTAGTAAATCTACAGGTTTCTTGAAAGGTTTTAGTTGTGGTGGGACCAGCCACCACAAGTTTGTGTAGGTTTTTCAAGTTAAAATAATAGAGTTGATGGACACTTGCAGGTGTTGTTGGCTAGTGTTTGGGCTATGGATTCAGCCTTTAAGTGTCATCTTACTACATATATTGATCACATACACACTATGCATGCTTCTATGGATACTACTTATGTATGTCCATGTGGTCATTGATATATCGGTTATGATTTTGCATAAAGCCTTTGATGTTGATAAAGAGGGTCATGGTGAGGTTTTCTTAACTAGGATACACCTAGATGTTGGGGTTTCTTTGGTGATGCAAGTGGAAGACTTACCCAGCCTTGCCATAGGAGATGTATGCTAGTTGTTCATAGGTGCTCGATAAGCCAAGTTGGCTTCTTTCAATTGTCTAGCTATATGTAGTGGAGTTAGTGATTGCCTATGCAGGTTTACATGTTGTTACTTGTAGTTTTATGAGCATTTCACACTAGTCATATGCTCATTTTGTAGAGGAGACTTTGGAAAAAAATTTCCAAGTTTTTTGTTTTGTCAACTATATAATGGTTGATTTACTCCTTCATACACATTGGTGTGAGCACATATATTCTCACAAAATCCTTTTGGTTGGTTATTATTGGTCATTATTGGTCATTACTCCATTTCTTTGGGGATACTCTATTAAGTTTTCCTAGAATTTGACACTTGGTCATCCTTCTTTGAGCCTTAGTGGTGTTTGGACTCTTCTAGCTCCATTATCAATATGGTCAGTTCTCAATCATCATGGCATCAGAGATCTCACGCACATCTGGAAGATCAGGGTCTAGTGTCAGTGTTCCCAGAAGGGCTATAACTTGCAATGCAAAGACCATTTTGAGATCCAAAAATTTGATGGCACAAATTTTTCTCTATGGAAGAAGCAGATTAATGATGTGCGTATTTAGATGAGGCAATGGAAGCCAATAAATGGAATCTCAAAGAAGCCTACTGACATGGATGAAGATGATTGGGATGACTTGGATGAAATGGCTAGGTCTACCATTCGATTGCACCTAGCAAATAATGTTTCCTTTACAATATTGGACTGTGAAAGTGTAGAGGAGCTTTGGAAGAAGTTATGCAACACATATGAAAAATAAAGGGCATCAAATAAAGTGTATCTGATGAGAAAGTTATATGACCTTTGCATGAATGACATAGGTAGTGTTGTTGCTCATCTTAATGAGTTTGATGCTATATTATCTCAACTATTGGCTCAAAAAATGGACATCGATAATGAAATGAAAGCAGTCTTGTTGTTCTGCACCTTTCCATCATTATGGGATACATTTTGCATTGTTATTAGCAATAGTGCACTTGGTGGTAAACTGGTATACGATGACATATGTGGATCACTCTTGAGTGAGGAAATTCGTAGAAAATATATGGTTGGCACTCAAAATGGAGATGCATATAATGTTCATGATTCTTACCAAGGAAAGAATAAACATTGTGGCAAGAGCAAGAACAACTAAAAGAATGGTCAATGATATAAGAGTAGAAGTAAATCAAGGAAGAGGGATATCGAATGCCATTGTTATCATAAGAAAGGACACATGAAGAAAGATTGCCATGCATTAAAAAATGCTAAAGATAAAGGTCAAAATGTTGATGGACAGGTTAAATAGCTACCTGCACCATTGTTATAGAGCTAAGAAGAGCAAAAGGAAGAGAAAAAGAAGGGCCCCAAAATTTTTCCGATCTGGAAACTCTATTTTTGTATTATAACGATTCTTGTAACATATTTTCCGTTGTAAATGCACTAGAGGAGTCCTCTAGATGCATACCCAGGGAGATTAGTAGCTTACCCATGTAAATTAGTAGGAAATTAGCCTTTTAGTGAATAAAGTGCCGGTCTCTTGTATGAAAGGACCATTTTTAGGGCACATGTATATAAGTCAATTTGTGACTCTTTGGAAGCACTTTTGGCCATTGTGAGAATCAAAAGCACAGAATTTCAAATTTGTGTCTTCTCCTCTCTGTATCATCTTCTTTGTGAGCTTGTATGCATGTGTGATGCTTGAAAAGAGTGTTAAGAAGTGTTGCCTATCCATGAAAGTGTTTCTTTACTGTTGTTAAGGTGTGTGTGAAGTGTAGGAAGTGCTGAAGTGTAGGAAGGTCATTCCCACGACTCAGTATTTTGCTCATAACTTGAATTAGAAGCATCAAAATTGAGTGAAAATACTACCATTGGATGCGTCTTCTCGAGAGCTTCAAAAGGCATATGCTATTTGCTATATTCGGAGTTGGGAGCTGAGAGATTCAAGCTCAATTTACTGTTGGCTGCTGCTCCAAGTATCGTGACACCATGACTTACAGTTGAAGCTTGTTTGGATTAGTCTTTGCCTTGTTTGCACTCTTTGGGAAGCTCATTTGCATTGATCGTCATTTGAATGCATGTCTTCATACACTCGGCTAGGTTTTGATACTCCTCCGATTGATAAATAAAGCGTGAATCCCCACTATATGCACTTGAGGGGGATCGAGGTATAGTCTCTTTCTCCACAAGTCCCTAGGTTTGTCCTTAGGTACACACGTTTTTGGTGCCGTTGCCAGGGAATGTAGAATCAAACCGAGGCATTCGTGTGATGGTAAGTAGCTTTTAGCATTGAAGCAAGTAGAGGAATTGTGTATTTCTCTTCTTTGGTAAGTCACACTCATCCACACTTACTACTTCTCACTTTTGAAGTGTGTGTAGTGAGTTGATAGTCTAGAAAAGTGAGTGGAGTGAGTAGAGTAGGAGGAGGAAGGGAGTAGGTTAGGAAGTTAGAGTAGTCATTAATCTTAGTCTTGTTGAGTCTTTATAGTTAGGAGAACTTTTCAAAAAAGTATAAAACCCAAAAATTATCCTTTTTCAAATCACTTGTCTCCAAGGCGAGTATCGAGTGAGCTAGCTGTCGAGTGTCATGAGCTGAGACCAGGGTTTTTGAGCATTGCAGTGCGAGCAAGAGGGATAAGAGAGTTGGGAAAAGCTTCCATGGTGAGCATACTACTGATTCCTTGTACTTAACTCCTTTTGAAATCAAGTTGTCAGAAAAAAAGACCTACGACAAGTATCGTGAAGTAAAGAGAGAGTTTATTTTGGGATACAGACTGTGGGAAGAGGGTAGATGCACTCTAAGAACATGTGTATGCACTCAAAATCCAAAAAAACACTTGCAAAAAATTGAAGAAGTGTCAAGTATTGTGTTCTCCCGCGGTTGAGGTATCGCGATACCTAGGTATCCTAAACTCCTGTGGTCGAGTATCGCGATACTTGCAAGTGTTTGAATATCGTGTATCGTGAGAAATCCTCACGATACCAGCCACATATCGTGTATCGTGTATCATGTATCGTCTATCGTGAATTTTCAATCACGATATCTAAGACATATTGAGTATCGTCAGAGTGCTTCCGCGACACTTGCTGGATATTGTATCGCTGGAAATTTTTGCAATACTTGTGTAGTATCGAGTATCGTGTTCATAGAAAAATGATCTTTGTGTAGTATCGACTATCGTGGAGAATCCCCTTGTGGACTATCGGGTATCGTATATCGTGAGTCTCTCATCGTGATATTTGCGGGATATCATGTATCGTGGGGGCAACCATCCCGATACCTGGAAAGTATCGAGTATCGTGCGACACAACAAGGTCAAGTATCGTGTATCGAGTTCATGAAGTATCAAGTATCGTGTTTATCCAAGTATCGTGTATCATCTCTAGTGAGTATCGAGTATCGTGTTTATCCAAGTATCGTGTATTGTGCCCTGTCTAGTGGTCGAGTATCGTGTATCATCTTGCTTAAGTATCGAGTATCGTGGTACCTTTCTAGTGTTAGATATCGAGTATTGTGGTATACTCTTTTCGAGTGGGATATCGTGTATCGTGTTCCTCAGAGGAAGTTTCTTAGTCACTCAAGTAAATTCCATAAATTTGGACCACAGCAAGGAGCTTTGGAGGCTAGGAGTGGTTAAAACAAGAAGAGAACTTTTAAGTGAATGAACCTAAGGTCTGGGAGGAGCCTAGGAAGCTGAAGAAGTGTAATCTGTTCAGTGGGAAGTGTAGCCGAACCCAGTAGCCGTTCCCATTATTCTGACACCTCTAGTGAGTCAGAGGAAGAAATTCCCATGGCTTCAGAGGACATGAAAAATACCGTACCAATGATTGGCATGATGTCAATTATTGAGGGAGAATATCGGACATCTTTGGAATATGTGAACACCAACCAAAATGAGATACCTATCTACCTAGATGGTCTAAACCGATCAGTGGCCAGACTAAAGAAAGCTTCAAATGCTTACATAGTGCCTAGGCCAGCAGTTAAGTATGCAGGAGGATTTTATATGGACAAGAGAGACATCCAGTATGTTGTTACGGAACACCCTGAAAGTATCAACGAACAAAGGGAAGAAGATAATGATCATAACCCTAATGCAGAGGGACATGAAGAACAAGTGACCACTCCTAGAGGGAGATGTACTGTTGTTAGGGTTTGGAGAGGAGACCTAGTTCCCCAAGATGACTCCTTAATGGATGTGTATTTGATCAATGGAATGGAGCATCTCCTTAGAGCCCACTCTTCATTATGGGAAGTAGCCCCTAACCCAGTTACTGTCTACGAATTACAAGATCCTGAATTTCCCACCACCATCATCACATATTTGGACAAAAACCATAGGAGGTACTGGCCTCTAACAGAGTCAGAAAGAGCAGGGTTGAAATATCAGAACATTCTGGTATTCCCTCCTAGGGATCAAGCGACTACTTCTCAGAACCCTCAAGGAACCTTTCAAGATAATTCATATCAACAGTCTGGACAAACACAACAAACACAAATCCCGGCTAGACCCCATGTGCAGTTTGCTATGCCTACAAATAATCCGAACTATCAGCCTCAGCCACCTGTTGACCCAAGGAATAGAATCCCTGTCCCAGATAGACCACCTGTAGTAAGAGGACCTGGTATACCGATAGGAAGACCAATTTTTCCGGTGATTCCTAGACCACCTGAAGCAGGAAGAAGATTAAGGCCTATTCAAGTTGCCAAATGCATGAGAAACCATTATGATGGCTCTAGTGAACCTTACAATCATATAGCTGAATTCAAGCAAGTAATCAGAGCCGAACAAGTAGAAGATTTTTTGATCCAATATGAATCCTTTGGTCTAACTTTGACAGACACAGCTTTAGCTTGGTTCCAGCCATTAGATCCTAATAATTTTCAAAACATGGAACAAGTCTATCAAGAAATGATTGAGGAATTCACTAAATTTGGGATTAAAAACAACTCTTCCTCATTGATCCATAGTTTTAAGCAAGCTCCTATAGAATCAGTGAGATTGGCAGCAAGAAGATTCAAACAATATGTGGATAGATGCCCTGTTGAAGAGAGACCCACCCAAAACAAAATGGTGTCATTGTTTTTGGAAGGGTTAGTGAATAAATCATTAAGATCTTTGGTATATGTGAAAATAGTTCAAACCTTGCAAGAATGTATGAAAGAATGTATTGACCTAGAGGAAAAGCGGAAGACCTGAAAATACCTCAAGGTAGTGTGAAAAGTGAAGATTCCACCAGCAACACATCAAACCCTAAGAACACCTTTTCAGAGATTGCCCCAAGAACCCCAACAAAGTTAACTCGAACGTGTAGATCAATGTGATAGAGGTGATAGAGTCGTCAGGGAGTGATAAGGAGTACACAGTACCTTTGAAGGCAATAACAAGAGCAAAAGCCAGAGAGACACCAGAGAAAACTGGGGAGAATGACCAAAGCAACAGAGAGGTGAATACACCCACACCTCTAAGAGTTGACAACTCGGAAGAGCCTGGAAAAAGTATCACAAGTAAACGAACCCAGAGATGGAAGAATCGTAGAGATAGGATAAAGGAAACGAAACTACGGCAACAGATGGAGAAAGTAAAAAATGAACAAGATCAAAAAGAAAAACAGAAACTTGAAGAAGAAAATAAAAAAGGAAAGTATAAAAAAGAAGAGGTAGGATCAGTTTTAGCAGATCCCATGCCAGAAGAGTTAGCCATGTGGATTCAGGCATACCAGGCATGAATTAGAGTAGGACCGACCATTGAATAACATGAAAAAGAATATCCTAGAGGTGACTTAGAGAAAGAAAGGTTGGAGATTTGCAAGAAATTAATTGAAGTAGCTCAACAGACCTTAGAAAAACCTGTCTGTAGACTACCCAATTCACGAATTCCCGAAAAAGAATTCCAAGAGTGCGTCATCCCTAATGACCCCGTGATAACCAAAGAAGGTGAGACACATAATGAAAAACACTGCGAGGATAAAAGGGAAGGATCCATTGTCCCCGAAGTCGATGGAGAATGGCCTAAAGACTTGTGGGCAAGAGTCCAAGAAGATAGATGGAAGAAAGTGGAAGGAATAGAACCACCCTTTGAAGAGCTAGAAGCAGAAGGTGAATTGGAACATTCAATACCTGAGCTGAATTCAGAAGGATTATTACCGTTTGATCAAAGTGAAAAGGAAAATGATAGTGAAAAGGTCTTGCCCAATTACACAGGAGAATACGAACATAATTAGGAATTATATTGCATTCCCTCAATAAGAAAAAAAGAACAGAACCCATCAGTCCAAACATCGGATATCATACACCTTAGAAAGGTAAAAATCCCTTGTACTCTGACGTTGGAAGAACTTTTGAAGGTCAAACCATATTTGAAGGAGAAATTAACCAGACAATTGGAGATCAAGGTAGAAGAGAAGGAGATGCCTGATGAAGTAAACACAGTAAAAATCCCAGTCGATAAGGTTGGAGATTTTAGTGAGGGAGATGAAGGAAACACGTGCCTTTCAATTACCTATAGGGGTTACACCACTAAAGCCATCTTGGATTCTAGAGCTGGAGTAGGAATTGCAACTAAAGAAATCTGGGAGAAATGGGGAAAACCAGCTCTAAGACCAACACGCATGAAGATACAAATGGTAGACGGACACACGGAACGACCCTTGGGATTATTCGAACGGGTAATTTTTACCACTTGCGGAGTTGAATTTGAGCACACCTTAGCGATATGTCAATTTTAAAGGGCTAGAAATTATGAAATGATACTTGGAAGACCCTTCATGAGACAGCTAAAGGTAGTGCAAGATTGGGGAAAAGACGCAGTATACTTACAACATGAAGGAATCACAACCAGAATAAACCTACACACATACACGTATCAAGATGTTCCCCCCTTGCAATGGAATCAGATTCATAAAGAGGAAGATGAGCAGTCCATTCACAGTATAGGTTCAAGTGATCAATCATGGATGAATGAAGACACTCATCTATGGATATGCGAAACCGTGAAAAAGGAAGAGGATAGAAGGAAAGGATGGCAGCAAAGGCAGGGAGTCGCTAGATCTGTACATGATCCAGCTTACATACCTCAAGTATTCCTCGATGAAGAATTCGAACCTCATGGTTGGATGGAGATTTTAGCCACTCTTGATGTATGTGTAAACGAAGAAGTGATAACCATGAATGAATGCATTGACAAGGAAGGATATGACGTTAGTCTATATGTGGTAGTTCTTCAAGAGGCGGAAGAAGGAGAAGTAGTTGAAAAAGAATGGAAGGAGGATTATGAGAGCATTGAAATGGAGCAAGAGCAAATGGAAACAGAACGTGAAGATGAAGGAGTAAGTGTCATAGTTAATGAATTAGATCAAGAAATGACACAGGAAGAAGTGTTGAAGAAACACTCACGAATTTGACAAACAGACATGCATAAAAGAAAAAGAAAAAGAGAAGCAGAATCAAAGAAAATAAAAAAGCCTTAGTGGAGGGACAAATCCACGACCGTTATGTACAGTACAGAATCTTCCAGGATCAGAGTTCGTTACACCGAATCAAACTGTACATAGAGAGAACGTGCATAGGAATAATAGAAGGGGAAGTGCGAACAAGAACGTGCGTGAGAAGAGCGCACAATATAAATAAGAGCACAAATAGAAGAAGAAAGAGAGAGAGAGTGAGAGACAGAGAGAGTTTTTAGTTATGGTTAGAAGAAGACGCCAGAGATCGCGTATGTAGAAGAAGACGCCAGAGATCGCGTATGTAGAAGAAGACGCCAGAGATCGCGTATGTAGAAGAAGACGCCAGAGATTGCGTATGTAAAGATGAATAACAGAGACCTGAAATGTCGGGTATTCATCTGAGAGAGATGGTGGGAAGGAACTACTCACTATAGGAGAGTTTCTGTAGCTTGAGCAAGAAGAGGCCAAGCCTATTTGTACACATCTTCTCTAATAGAAAACACATGTTCATGTGGAAACTCGTGTGCACTGTTCGTATGTGAAGAAACCGAAGTATCATCATACTACGGGTAAAATAGTTAACAGTTAAAGTTTTCACTGTAAACGTATTTTTGGTCAGTTACAGTTTCTCAGTGAACGAGTAATTTCCGGTAGAAGAACGAAGTAGATCTCACAGAGTAATGCGAAGTTTTGTATGAGAGATAGCTCATTCTATAGCTAGACATCTCTACTTTCAGTTGATTAATGTTTCCGATGGAAAAGATATCTACACACAGTACAAAGCCTGACCGGAAAGAGGCTTTTTGAACTAGTGGAGTTTTTTCTTAAACTTCAGGAAGAGTTCAGTAAGTTAAGGAAGTACACACATCACTCCCTTACTTCATAAACATTCATTTGAAGTAATTATAAACACAATTAAAGTTCATTCCGGTACGATTCCGGTACGATGACGGTGTTAGTCCAGTGACAGTCTGGTGAAGTTTTGGTGAAATTTTTCAGTGAATTTAGAGCGCAATCTTATACGCTGAGCATCAGAAACTTTGCTAAGCTATTGATTGATTACAGAGGTGTTCTAAATCACACTAGCTTAGTTCTTCTTGGGCGTGGCGAATTCCGCAGGCTTAATAAGGTTCAGCCTTCGTCGCGTTGACAAGAAGTGGTATCAGGAAGAGCCGAGTAAAACCACATCAGTGGTATCAGAGCCATAATATCCACCCTCAATTGGCGTCAGAGCCAAGGATAGACCCAAGAGCCGAAAGATTCTGAAAATAAAAAAGGTTCGCAAAGAACAACCAGAAGTGAAGATACAAGAGAAGTCGAAGATTACACAAGAGGTAAAGGCACTGGCAGAGGAAGAGCAAGAGGTTTTGGAAGAGGAAGAGGCAGCCAGAGCAATTACAAGAAGGCTTGCTGGATCTGTGGACTCAGTAATCATCTGGCTCATGACTGTTGGCACAATCAACAAGGATCAAATCAGAATCAGAACAATAATAGCAGAACTAGGAGCGGAAGATATCAAAGAGGCAGACAAGGCCAAAGAGGAGGCTATGGTAGAGGTGGAGTGAGAAGTTGGGGACAGAATCAATCCTACAACACCACCTACAACAACTACGCAAATGACACGCAGAATGAAAGTCATACATCGTTGATGATGAACTCTATCAGCACATCAGAAAATGAAGACCTTAAGGTATTTTACATTGATTCTGGATGCTCTAATCATTTGTCAGGAAATATAGAACTGATGTCAGAACTAGAAAAAGGTAGTTCCAGTCACACTGTTCAAACAGGTGACAATACGAGGCATAGTGTACATTCAATTGGAAAAGTGAAATGTAAGAATGGAGCAAATTTGCTAACAAATGTTCTGTATGTTCCAACAATACCGAAAAATTTGATCAGTGTGGGACAGATAGTTGAAAAAGGTTTTCAGGTCAGATTTACAAACAAAGGAGTATTTGTAGAAGATCTCGAGAATGGATATAATCAGATCGTTTCTGGAAAGAAAGAAGGAAGACTCTTTACTTTAAGAGTACAAGGGAACATTGGCCAAGCGTTGCTCACACATGGTGAGAAGGTAATTACAGAACTTAATCTATGGCATAAGAGATTAGGTAATTTCAATGAAAAAGGAATTAAAGCCATGATAGCGAACCAGTGAGCACTGGGATTACCGAATGTACAGAATCAACATATGATTCATAAGTGCGAAGCATGTCAGATGGGAAAAGCCCACAGGTTACCTTTCTAGAAGAAAGGATTCAAACATGATGGAGTACTCGAGCTTATTCATACAGATGTATGGGGGCCAACGAAAGAAGGATCAATCAGCGGATCGAGGTACTATGTCTTATTCATTGATGATGCAACAAGGTGGATAACTCTTTATGTTTTGAAAGAGAAATCAGAAGTGTTTGGAGCTTTCAGGCATTTTCATGCATATGCTGAAAGACTTACCGAACGAAAACTTAAAAGACTGAGGTCTGATGGAGGGGGAGAATACTTCTCCCGAGAATTCAATGACTATCTTTGGAACGCAGGTATTAAGAGAGAAATAACCTGCAGATATACACCACAACAAAATGGAGTAGCAGAAAGAAGGAATCGAGTTCTAGTTGAATTTGCACGAGCTATGCTAAACGAAAAAGATTGTCCAAATTATCTTTGGGCTGAAGCTGCAAACACAGCTACATACTTGGTAAACAGATTACCATGTACAGCATTAGAAGGAATGACCCCTTATGAAGCTTGGTGGGGAAAGAAGCCAACACTTGATCATTGCAGAGTGTTTGGATCAGTAGCGTTGTCGTGAAGTTGCGGACATAAGGCTGGTGGATCAGTCAGCCACTAAATCCCTCGGCACACGTAGGGTGTATGAGACAATCGTAGGTGTTTTAGGTATATTTTTCTTTCGTCTAAGGTATCAGAAATACTATATTACTGAAAAATCTATGAAATTTCGAGTAGATAATTATAACACTTTAAACGTCTAAGAACAGTAAGGCTGGGCTGCTCTATATCTATCAATAGCTTCTTGAGGTATAGGTAATATCAGACTTTCTTCAGTTTTTTTTTTTGAAATTAACGATTTCAGATAACATTGACAAGAATGATAATGCAAATTAGAATTGAATTAATGCTAATGACAATAATGGATGATTACAATGCTATAAAATGATATAATTTCTCTAAAATATGGCTAACAATAAGTGAATCCTATACAAAGCTTAATCAAGGATAATATCTATAGATTTAAAACAGATTATCGATTAATTGATTTGTTGAAATCTCCACTTTTGCCACGATGCTCTTCGATTCTTTTGCTTTGAATGTCTGCAAAGAAACATTAGCATATTAGTAATCTTTCAAAACATAAATCTCATAACATTCTCATTCATATGTATATGTTCATGCATACATACCTCACTTATGTTTATGTTGCTTATTCACTTATGCATACTTGCTACCTTCATAGGCACACATGCATTTTCTTAGGCACATGCACTAATCATATGCACATACATAAACAAACATGCATGCTACTCATTTAAATACATATAGTCATGCAAATGTATTACTTAATTTATATATATTATCATTTATATATATACACTTACGCTTATACTTAAATGAATCCATATACTTACATCTAAATACATACTTTCATAATAGCATAAGCTCACTCATGCATTTCTAAACAACTAGCTAGGTAATTTAATGCATTCATGCTCTCATTATACCTTTCATTCCAATGCATTCTAATTATGCTTACAAATTAAATGCCCACATTCACTCTTACTTCTATATACATATTATCATGCACATGCAAATATGCTATACTAATCATTTATATAATAATATATAAGCTTAACTCATCATTCATTTGATGTGGTTAGAAACACAGAGTATAGTTGGATCAGCCTCTGAATTCAGAGCATATAGAATCGAGCATAGAGTGCTATCTGATGAAAAACTCTAGAACATCATGCTTTGATCAGAGTGCAGATATGGTCGCAAAAAAAAAAAAGCATAACGTTGTTAAATTATGGTTATCAAGGCTTTGCTGAAGTTCGGTGTGCAGAGAGTTGTCGGGTGATGTATTCATGAATAGAATATGATGAGCCTTATATGAGTCAGAAGAGAGGGGTGGGTGATTGGAAGGCACGAACTTCCTCAACATAACCGATGTCAGACAAAAACCATGTAATTGGCCCTCCTAATTTCGATGCATCAATATCAGAGTAGCTCCCCTTCTCTCTCTTTTTCTTTTTCTCTCTCTCCTAACTCTCTCTCTACGTTGTCTGCGTGCAGCTCCATAGAGGGAAGAGAAAAGTTTTTCTCTTGAGTAGCTGTCAGAGACCATCAGACTCTCTGAGACAACTCTACCGCCAGCCATCATCTTTACTTTCTATAGACGTAGACACTCTTTGCGATGCACAATTCTCAGGCCGCCGCCAGAATCGTTTTCTCACCCTATCTCTCTCTCTTTCTCTCTCTCTGCATATCTAATCTCTTGCAGACATCCTTTCTCTCTCCCCTTTACATGTCTCATCTATAGCTGTCTGCAGACGCGTAGCCGCCAAACTTTCTGTTTCTTTTAATGTGTCTCTCTCAGCCTGCGAAATCTTTTTTCTCCTGCATCGTCGCCTGTACCTACAAAAATCTCCCTCCCAATAAGGCCTGTGCTCTCCCGCTGTCTGTCACACTTGGGGTTTTCTTACTCTCTCCTTCGAATAGCGCTCAGATTTCCTCCATCACGCAAGCACAAGAGACCTTCTCTCTCACTCATTTGTCCTTCCCAGTTCCTTTTGGTTGCATGCGAGCTCTTTCTCTTACTAGTCATCACTGTCTTCAGGTGAATTACCAATTCTGACGTCCAATTCAACTGCCCCGTTGGCTGACAGACAACACGAACATATCGGGTACTCAAATACAGGTTTTGTAGACTCTAAAAAAAACTGTGCATTTCGGGCACCACACCTTCTTGCAGGCTTGTCTTTAGTTAGACATCACCTCAAAAATCACCTGACAAACAGAGTTTAAAATGATCCACAAGACTCTGACGAAATGCATGCTACAACCGGCACATATATTACTTTCTCTGTGTGAGTGTGCGCAGTTACCCATCACTCTCAGATTTGACAAGATCAGGGGAGGCCTGGGAACTCAGAAGGTGAACTAAAACTCCCTCTTCTGTATGTGTGGCAGCCGACAGGGAAAATTGAACGTCTCTCTGCAATCTTCTATGGATTCTACCAGAAGGAGTTAGACAGTTCTCTGTTAACAACAGTTCAACTCTCTCTCTTCATAATTATGTCACTCTGAATGTCTACAACAACCAAAAGGAACCTAATATATACGTGGAACTTTAACTATGAGGATTGACTCTCTCTTACTACCAAGAAGGGGAAGAAAACATAAACTCTCATTCTCTACAAAGAAGAAGGTAAAGAGGAGGAGGAAATACCTGCAAAGAAACATTAGGAAAAACTGGAGCTCATCACACATATAAATACATACACAACACATTTGTATACCACACCTTTTGATCTTGCTTTAATCATCAATCACACTTTTGCTCATGAACATTCACCACACTTTAAATTAGCTTTATTCACACAACTTACTTTCACCTCTCTTTTCATCTACACTAATTCTCTCCATTCCTTTTTGTCAACCAACTTTAATCACTTTAAATGCATCATCCTTTCAGACTACTCCTTAATTCACTTTAATTCCACATTACTCACATATCATTCTTTTTTCTAGCATCCATATAGACCACTAGTTTTTTATCCACTTGACTTATAATTTTAATTAAATTTACCCTAAATTTCTCAATTAAATAAATTAAGTAAGTTAAGCTTAGGATACGAATTTAATTAATTAGAACCTTAGTATTTAAATGCACACATATGATTAAAGTAATTATTAATAGCATAGTTTAATTTTTAATACATAAATATTTAATGTATAGATTAATGTATTTGAATAACAACTATTCTAGCCCTTGAAACATACTAAAACCCTAGAAAACCTACTAAAACCCTTCAAAAACCCTATCATTAATCCATTAACACTCAAATAAACCCTAGCATTAACCCATTAGAATCTTTTGAGACCCTGAGGATTAACCCAACTGACATAAAATCATATTAACTTATGAAATCCTAGGGTTAAATACCCATGATTCATGAATGTATGAATAAAACAACTCATTAAATGAGTAATTAGGGTAAACCCTAATTTGAACATATATCCTGGATCATTTCTTGTACCTGCAAACACTTCAAAAATAGTTAATTCAATCCAGAACAATTGTTCAACAGTGATATAAAAGGTTAGAATTCACCAATTAAGTTAATTTTATTTTATCTGGTCATCAAATGGAAAGTTGAAAACTTTCCGACATTCGCCCCGGCCAAACCTGCACATCGTCCTCGATGGGCCAACCTGCAGATCATAGAAAGCAATATCAAATTCTTTTGAAACTTATTCATGACTCAAATTCAAATTGTCTGTATATATAAAAAATGCTTCTATCATTAGTACATCTTCTGATAGCAAAGAAAACTTATAAAGTTATGTAAGCTTGAATTTCAACCTTTTCGTTCAATGCATGAGTTGGAAAACAGGTTTTAGAAAGAAACTATAGAAGTCATTCAAATAGTGTTCGTACTAACTCTTCTATTAACTCTGTTCATAAGTAAAGCATATGTTATATAGGCCTTCTATCCTCATCTCCTAACCATTTGCCATTAAGATACAAAAAACTAACTCCCCTCTAGCATACATCCGCCTTATATAGCCCGCTTTTCAAATCAGAAGTGATTTCGAGACCACAACTGATTTATTTGATTTTTTTTTTAATCTCATTTTTTTATCATAATTTTTCCTTTTTGTCATTTTTCCTCTTTTCATATGCAGCAACCATTAATGTACTGCTTTCAATTTTTCTTCGCAACTTTTTTGATGAAGGGGAAAGGCTTAACCCCTAATCAGAGCAAAGGATCTAGAGGTAAGCTAAAGCAGGAACTAGGATCTGTTTAGCTAAATGGGTCAGATTTAAGGAAGCTTACTTATATAAAACAAGCCTACTTCTACTAGGAGTTGCAAGTTAAGGGTTCCTTCAACTATTCATATGACAACCATAGGTCTCTAATCCCTATCTTCACTTCAAGCACATCCCTACTTCAGTGTAAATTCTACTTTTCATAATTTTAAGAGGTTTCGTAACCTATCTGAAGAATGTACATATCTAATTATGATAATGCAGGGAAAAACAAAACTTAAAACATTAATCAGGGTTAGAACTGTTTCACCTGATCTATATCGATACCATCTTTAGCATTGCCTTTCATCCAAATATCACTTTGATTGCTGGAATTTTTAAAGTGCATGTACTATCTTCAATCTCCTTACAAGTCACAGATCTTTCGATCTACTTCTGTGACTCCTATCCTTGGCCTCTTTGAATAAGTTGCATGTCCAGTGTGGATGCTCCAGATCATCACACCAGAGACATCTACGTGCTTGGTTAAATGGTCTTCTAGCTGGCATCTGATTCCTAGGATTTTGTTCTAATTCTTTTGGTTTCTCCTCATCTCTCAATTTAAGCTCTTGCATACTCTTTATAGTAGCTATTTCAGTCGCCAAAGTCTCCACATGTTTGACAAGTGATTCTACTGATGTTTTTAACATTGTAATTTCAGAGTCATCCTTTCTAGGGTTATGAGAAATGGGGTCATTATCTATCTTCCCTGGCGCATCTCTTTCGTATATTCTTGGAGTTTGCATTTGATTTCGCTCCTGTCTTTGGGCTAACCTATGGACAGCTGCTCTTACGTTATCCCAATTTCCAGTAAGCCCACTCGCAGTCGCTCCATCCTCAAGCATTGGTTCTAGCTCTCGTCTAAGAGATGGATCTAGCATGTTTAGAAAATTTCTTAATTTATCTGGTTCAAGAGCTATTCTGTATGCTTGAGGCATTTGGTTAAATTTGATATCAAACTCAGTTAATCCCTGAGTTATGTGTTGGTCTAACTTTGTTGTTCCTACCCATCGCATGAATGTGGCTCTATTATTCTTACTGTAATCTTCATGCGAAAATTCAGTAAGAAGCCGAGTCTTGAAATCTGCCCAAGTCATGTTTGGTTGGACTACTCGCAATTGGATTCTCTCTCTAGTGAACCCATGAGCAATTCGTATAAATGTATCTTTTTTATTGTCTTCAGGTAACCCATATTGTTCTGTCAATTGTTCATAATATTTAAGATAAGCTGTTACATTTATTCCAGTAAATTCCCCCCTATCTGTTTTAATTGCATCTATGATCTTCCAAATTCGCTACTCTTCAAAGTGGTCAGCCATAGTGGATAAGTCTAACTTTATAGATAAATATGAAATATACGTATATAATTCTCGTAATAATCCGTCTATATCTTGATCCTGATACGACTCTGTGGTAAAAGAAACAGAAATAGAGAAAATATTCCTACTTCTTTGCCAACAAAACTAAAGAAAAGTTTCCTACTTCTTTGCAAACAAAGAAATAAAGCAAGCTTTCCTACTATTTTGCAATAAAGAAACTTTTCTACTACTATGCAATAAAGAAAAATTTCCTACTGCTTTAGAAATAGAAATAAAGAAAACTTTCCTACTATTGTGCAATAAAGAAAATTTTCTTACTTCTTTGCAACTAGAAAGAAACTTTTCCTACTATTATGCAACATAATAAAAATAAATATACCTGAGCAACCAGCTTGATGAAGAGGTTCGTTGTGAATGTGGTCAGTGCAAAATCTTTTCATGCATGTGCAATCGTCACTTTTATGAAAGTTGATGGAGAAAGGTGACGTGACGAGGAACAATCAGCTGCAGCTACAAAGGATGTCGATACTTCTTCTTCAATCGCCAAGTCGCCTATATATGCATATGCAAAACAAAAAGTAAATATACCTTTATACCTACGGTATCATGCCGACCTTCACGTTGGGTTCACCAAATATGTCGTGAAGTTGCGGACATAACGCTGGTGGATCAGTCAGCCACTAAATCCCTCGGCACACGCAGGGTGTATGAGACAATCGTAGGTGTTTTAGGTATATTTTTCTTTCGTCTAAGGTATCAGAAATACTATATTACTGAAAAATCTATGAAATTTCGAGTAGATAATTATAACACTTTAAACGTCTAAGAACCGTAAGGCTAGGCTGCTCTATATCTATCAATAGCTTCTTGAGGTATAGGTAATATCAGACTTTCTTCAGTTATTTTTTTTGAAATTAACGATTTCAGATAACATTGACAAGAATGATAATGCAAATTAGAATTGAATTAATGCTAATGACAATAATGGATGATTACAATGCTATAAAATGATATAATTTCTCTAAAATATGGCTAACAATAAGTGAATCCTATACAAAGCTTAATCAAGGATAATATCTATAGATTTAAAACAGATTATCGGTTAATTGATTTGTTGAAATCTCCACTTTTGCCACGATGCTCTTTGATTCTTTTGCTTTGAATGTCTGCAAAGAAACATTAGCATATTAGTAATCTTTCAAAACATAAATCTCATAACATTCTCATTCATATGTATATGTTCATGCATACATACCTCACTTATGTTTATGTTGCTTATTCACTTATGCATACTTGCTACCTTCATAGGCACACATGCATTTTCTTAGGCACATGCACTAATCATATGCACATACATAAACAAACATGCATGCTACTCATTTAAATACATATAGTCATGCAAATGTATTACTTAATTTATATATATTATCATTTATATATATACACTTACGCTTATACTTAAATGAATCCATATACTTACATCTAAATACATACTTTCATAATAGCATAAGCTCACTCATGCATTTCTAAACAACTAGCTAGGTAATTTAATGCATTCATGCTCTCATTATACCTTTCATTCCAATGCATTCTAATTATGCTTACAAATTAAATGCCCACATTCACTCTTACTTCTATATACATATTATCATGCACATGCAAATATGCTATACTAATCATTTATATAATAATATATAAGCTTAACTCATCATTCATTTGATGTGGTTAGAAACACAGAGTATAGTTGGATCAGCCTCTGAATTCAGAGCATATAGAATCGAGCATAGAGTGCTATCTGATGAAAAACTCTAGAACATCATGCTTTGATCAGAGTGCAGATATGGTCGCAAAAAAAAAAAAGCATAACGTTGTTAAATTATGGTTATCAAGGCTTTGCTGAAGTTCGGTGTGCAGAGAGTTGTCGGGTGATGTATTCATGAATAGAATATGATGAGCCTTATATGAGTCAGAAGAGAGGGGTGGGTGATTGGAAGGCGCGAACTTCCTCAACATAACCGATGTCAGACAAAAACCATGTAATTGGCCCTCCTAATTTCGATGCATCAATATCAGAGTAGCTCCCCTTCTCTCTCTTCTTCTTTTTCTCTCTCTCCTAACTCTCTCTCTACGTTGTCTGCGTGCAGCTCCATAGAGGGAGGAAGAGAAAAGTTTTTCTCTTGAGTAGCTGTCAGAGACCATCAGACTCTCTGAGACAACTCTACCGCCAGCCATCATCTTTACTTTCTATAGACGTAGACACTCTTTGCGATGCACAGTTCTCAGGCCGCCGCCAGAATCGTTTTCTCACCCTATCTCTCTCTCTTTCTCTCTCTCTGCATATCTAATCTCTTGCAGACATCCTTTCTCTCTCCCCTTTACGTGTCTCATCTATAGCTGTCTGCAGACGCGTAGCTGCCAAACTTTCTGTTTCTTTTAATGTGTCTCTCTCAGCCTGCGAAATCTTTTTTCTCCTGCATCGTCGCCTGTACCTACAAAAATCTCCCTCCCAATAAGGCCTGTGCTCTTCCGCTGTCTGCCACACTTGGGTTTTTCTTACTCTCTCCTTCGAACAGCGCTCAAATTTCCTCCATCATGCAAGCACGAGAGACCTTCTCTCTCACTCATTTGTCCTTCCCAGTTCCTTTTGGTTGCGTGCGAGCTCTTTCTCTTACTAGTCATCACTGTCTTCAGGTGAATTACCAATTCTGACGTCCAATTCAACTGCCCCGTTGGCTGACAGACAACACGAACATATCGGGTACTCAAATACAGGTTTTGTAGACTCTAAAAAAAACTGTGCATTTCGGGCACCACACCTTCTTGCGGACCTATCTTTAGTTAGACATCACCTCAGAAATCACCTGACAAACAGAGTTTAAAATGATCCACAAGACTCTGACGAAATGCATGCTACAACCGGCACATATATTACTTTCTCTGTGTGAGTGTGCGCAGTTACCCATCACTCTCAGATTTGACAAGATCAGGGGAGGCCTGGGAACTCAGAAGGTGAACTAAAACTCCCTCTTCTGTATGCGTGGCAGCCGACAGGGAAAATTGAACGTCGCTCTGCAATCTTCTATGGCTTCTACCAGAAGGAGTTAGAGAGTTCTCTGTTAACAACAGTTCAACTCTCTCTCTTCATAATTATGTCACTCTGAATGTCTACAACAACCAGAAGGAACCTAATATATACGTGGAACTTTAACTATGAGGATTGACTCTCTCTTACTACCAAGAAGGGGAAGAAAACATAAACTCTCATTCTCTAAAAAGAAGAAGGTAAAGAGGAGGAGGAAATACCTGCAAAGAAACATTAGGAAAAACTGGAGCTCATCACATATATAAATACATACACAACACATTTGTATACCACACCTTTTGATCTTGCTTTAATCATCAATCACACTTTTGCTCATGAACATTCACCACACTTTAAATTAGCTTTATTCACACAACTTACTTTCACCTCTCTTTTCATCTACACTAATTCTCTCCATTCCTTTTTGTCAACCAACTTTAATCACTTTAAATGCATCATCCTTTCAGACCACTCCTTAATTCACTTTAATTCCACATTACTCACATACCATTCTTTTTTCTAGCATCCATATAGACCACTAGTTATTTATCCACTTGACTTATAATTTTAATTCAATTTACCCTAAATTTCTCAATTAAATAAATTAAGTAAGTTAGCTTAGGATACGAATTTAATTAATTAGAACCTTAGTATTTAAATGCACACATATGATTAAAGTAATTATTAATAGCATAGTTTAATTTTTAATACATAAATATTTAATGTATAGATTAATGTATTTGAATAACAACTATTCTAACCCTTGAAACATACTAAAACCCTAGAAAACCTACTAAAACCCTTCAGAAACCCTATCATTAATCCATTAACACTCAAATAAACCCTAGCATTAACCCATTAGAATCTTTTGAGACCCTGAGGATTAACCCAACTTACATAAAATCATATCAACTTATGAAATCCTAGGGTTAAATACCCATGATTCATGAATGTATGAATAAAACAACTCATTAAATGAGTAATTAGGGTAAACCCTAATTTGAACATATATCCTGGATCATTTCTTGTACCTGCAAACACTTCAAAAATAGTTAATTCAATCTAGAACAATTGTTCAACAGTGATATAAAAGGTTAGAATTCACCAATTAAGTTAATTTTATTTTATCTGGTCATCAACTGGAAAGTTGAAAACTTTCCGACAACGTATGCTTATGTACCATCACAACTAAGACATAAGCTTGAACCAAAAGCAGAGAAATATGTGTTCGTCGGATACGATGAAAAACAGATGGGTTATAGGTTATGGAGTCCTCTAACGAAACAGTTTATTGTTTCTAGAGATGTTACTTTTGATGAACAGAAAAGCTGGTATGAAGATCAAAGTCATACGACTGAAGAAATTGAGGAAGAGGTAAGAAGGAAAGAGAAAGGAAAATCAATTGTGCAGGTGAACAGAGATGAAGATCATATGCAGGCAAGTACGTCCAGGATCGGATCAAGTATGAGAAATGAAGATGAAGAAGTGTATTCAGACACTTATGAAGAACCAAGAAGGTCAAGTAGGACTAGAAGACAACCAGAAAGGTATTCTTATGATACCTCATACATAACTCAGAAAGATTATGCATATATGATCAAAGATGATGAAGAACCACAGAGCTATGATGAAGCTAAAGGCAAGAAGCAATGGGAAGAAGCAATGAAAGAAGAAATCAGTGCACTAGAGGAGAACAAGACATGGGAACTTGTTCCGAAACCAAATGGTAAGAAAATAATCGGAAATAAATGGGTTTTCAAAGTAAAGAAATTTGCAAATGGAAGGATAGCCAGATACAAAGCGAGGCTGGTGGTCAAAGGCTATGCCCAGACGCATGGCATAGATTATGATGAGACGTTTAGTCCGGTGGCAAGAATGTCAACCATAAGGACAGTAATTGTTGTAGCTGCATCAAAAGTATGGAAGCTAAGTCAGCTAGATATAAAGAACGCATTTATGAATGGATACATTTCTGATGAAGTGTACATGGAACAGCCTGAAGGGTTCGAAAGTTCCAGATACCCAAATTTTGTTTGCAGATTAAGAAAAGCACTTTATGGACTGAAGCAAGCTCCAAGAGCTTGGAATTACAGGCTTGTGAAATATCTGAATGAACTTGGATACCAAAGTTCGAAGGCAGACACAAGTCTACTCATAAAGAGAACAGAAGAAGGTATGATCTACATTTGTATTTATGTAGACGACTTAATAATCACAGTAACCTCAGATGAAGGGATTACAAAAGTAAAGAAACTACTCGAAAGAGAGTTCAAGATCAGTGACCTAGGGAAGTTATCATATTTCTTAGGAATGGAAATCACTACACAGATCATGGTGTATATGTTTCACAAGAAAGGTATTCCTAAACTTACTAAAGAAGTTTAATATGGAGAATTGCAGAGAAGCTTCAACACCGCTTGAAGTAAATCATAAACTCAGCAGATACAGTGGTGCAGAGTTTAAAGATATGAAGAAATATTAGTCATTAGTAGGAAGTTTAATTTATGCTACGCTAACGAGACCAGATCTTAGTTATGCAGTGGGAGTTCTCTCACAATTCATGCATTGTCCGACAGATCAACATTGTGTTGCAGGACAAAGAGTTCTTAGATACGCCAAAAGAACTATAAAAGAAGGATTATATTATCCTTTTACGTCAGATATAAAGTTGAAAGCATACAGTGACTCAGACTGGGCTGGAAATCAAGATGACAGAAGATCAACACACGGGTATATGATATACCTAGAAGATAAGCTGGTAAGCTGGTGTTCAAAGAAGCAACACACAGTAGCGTTATCGTCAACAGAATCCGAATACAAAGGACTCGTAGAAGCAGCTAAAGAAATAATATGGATGCAGACCTTGTTCAAAAGCATGGGTATTGATCAAGGTGTACCTATCATACATGGAGATAATATGAGCTCGTTGTATCTTGTAGCAAACCCAGTATTTCATGCAAGAAAAAAGCACATAGAGATTCAGTATCGTTTCCTGAGGGAAAAGATAATGGAGAAAGAGATAGAAATAATATACACTCCGACAAAAGACCAGATTGCAGATATTTTGACAAAGAGCTTGGATGGAACTTAAAGATAAAAATTTGAAGGAAGGAGATTTAGTTTTGGTATATACCTTGAAACAACATGCTAAGAAACTGCAGAAAAGAGGATATGGCCCATTAATCATCAATTGCATATCCACCAGCGGAGCCATCAGTTTAGCAACCCTAGATGGAGACGTATTGCCAAACTATATCAGTGGATGTCGAGTGAAAAAATATCTAGAGCCATTGAATGAAGAGATAATGTCACGATTAATAATGGGTAAAAATAGGTGCATGGAGGAAGAAATAATACAAGAAGAAGCTAGGCAAGAAGCACTAGAACGAATCAGGAAAAGAAAAGAGTGGATGAGAGAAAGAGATGAGAGATATCGACTAGGCGAGGAACTCGTCCCAACGGCTAATTTTAGGGCCACTGAAAACCTAGGTCAGCAAATGATGCAACCTTATTTGAATTTGGGTGCTGGAACGAAAGAGTACCACTTGGTGGATGCTCTCATTGACACAGGAGCCGTTATAAGCTGTATCAAATTTTCATTGACCTAGAAACTCAAGGAAGAATTACGTCCTTTTAAGGCACAACTGATAGGAATGGGAGGAACAATTATTCAATGTATCGGAGAGATCACATCACTTCTACATCTTGGAAACAACACAATGGAACAAAAACTCTTAGTATGTCATGACCAGGACTTATTAGAAGAGCTTGTGTTAGGCCAAGATTGGATATACGAATACGAAGTGACTATTCAATTGGCCTTAGGATACATCTCGGCCAAGATAGGACATCGTGAAGTATTCAGCATGCTAGACGAACGACCAATCAAAGCCAAAAGTATAGAATCGAGAACTCACTTAAATGAGCACAATGATGAATGTATGTTCACTCACACTATGGAAACCCCTTCATCGAATACTTCATGTGCGGACACAATGAATCCTGATTGCACACAATTCTCTAATCCAGTCAATCACATGATTAGTGTCCTATCAAAAAACAGTCTCAGTGAGGAACCGAGCACCAGAGAGACAAGTCAGCAAGACTCTTACGAATCTGCACACATCATGATATACCCCGTTGCTTACACTAGACACGCTTGGATCCAAAAAGATCAAAGGAAATTGTATCTTCCACAATAGAACTACTCACGACATCAGAAGGAACGATAGAATAAAAATACACATCATTTTGGACACCTAGTTCCACAAAGAATTGCTCGAGTATGGATTCTGAAGAAGGTGGTAGCTACCCAGCCGGCCCGAACACTGATGGAGAATGTTAATCTCCAAAAGAACAACTTACTCTTGTGATTAGAGCACCTCTATACCAAGAATAAGTCAAAACACTCCACTAATTTAGAGGATCAATTGCTAATTATCAAAAGATTAACAAATCTGTGAAGAAGATGAAACACAGAAAAGTCTGCTGCACTATTTCTCCACATTGACCTATCAAACGTGTAAAGTTTTTGATAAAACTTTGTACGAAGTATCTCCTAGAGATTGCGCATCTACTCCGAGTTGAATCTCTTCAAAAGATTAAGTATAACTTGAGAAATCAACTTCTCAAGTTACCTATGTCAGAAACTGTTACTCAGAACAGTCGACTTTACACCTGTAACTTTTAAGACTTGGTTCTCCTTGAATAGAACCCGTTTTACAAAATGCTTCTAGACATAAGTAGCTTATCTTCCAACTTAAAGATTAAGCCCTCACTCATGCAAAACTTTAAACTGTGCTAGGAGAAATGACCAAAACATTGACTTCGAAATCTGCGCCTGTTTTAGGAACCAGTGAACACACTTCACATATGAATGTTCCTACACTTAATTCACTCAGCCTGATTACAATTGGAAGCTAAAACTTTGCACAGAGGTCAAGCAACTCTCAACTTAGACTTGTACAAAAGCATTTCACAATTGATCTATTGTAGAAGGAGAACACGCAGAAACATCGAGCGCAAATATTTTTCTTTACTCAGAAGAAATACAACTGAGTGATGAGAGCTAACTCAAAATCACTTTCCTCTATCTCATAACTTCTATCTCCCTCATTCTTGACTTCTAACTATTGTCACATATGCTCTCATACATGTCCCGACTTTTCTCAAAGTATTTATAGATAATTTGTACATGATTCTTACTGAACAAAAGATCTAAGTCATCTATGACTATGCTAATGTACATATGTGTACACTTCTCTTGTCCTCTGAATGTAATCTTCTTCCACACTTTAGGAATTGATTCTTCCTTCATCATTTGATCTTCCAAGCCTTCAATTGGTGATTGGTCTGCACCAACAGCTCCCCCTCAATCATCAATTGAGGTTTTCTCTGTCTTCTTTATACTTGCCATGTCTTTGAACCTTTGTAACTTAGGTCCATCCAGACTCTTTGTCATCATATCTGCCACTTGTTCTTTTGTTGGAGTATACATCACTTCAATCTCTTTATCTAATACCTTTTCCCTCAAGAAATGATACTGAATCTCTATATGCTTAGTCCTGGCATGAAAAACAGGGTTAGCTGCCAAATACAAAGAACTCATATTGTCTCCAAAAATTATTGGAGTACTATGATCAATCTCAAAACTTTTCATCAAGGTCTTCAACCATATCACTTCCTTTGCAGCTTCTACCATTCCTTTATACTCAGCTTCTGTGGATGATAAAGCAACTGTATGTTGCTTCTTTGAACACCAAGAAACTAACTTATCTCCAACATAACATAGATATCCATGAGTAGACCTTCTATCATCTGAGTCACCTGCCCAATCTGCATCACTAAACACTTTGATTCTTGTGTCAGAAGTGAAACCATAATACAAACCTTCACTTAGGGTTCCTTTGATATATCTGAGTACCCTTTGGGCTGCAATCCAATGAGTCTTCTTTGGACAATGCATGAATTGTGACAACACACCTACTGCATATGATAGATCTGGCCTTGTCAAGGTAGCATAGATTAGACTACCTACCAAACTCTGATATTTCTTCATGTCATTGAACTCTTCACCTCCATACCTGCTTAATTTATGATTTACCTCCAATGGTGTGGTTGAGGTCTTGCAATCTTCCATGTTAAACTTGACTAGAAGATTCTTCAAGTATCTCTCTTGTGAAACATATACTCCATGTTGAGTATACACAATCTGCATTCCTAGAAAATAAGATAAGTTTCCCAAGTCACTTATCTTAAACTCCTTCTCTATTTGCTTCTTAAGTTCATTGATTCCTTGAGCATCTGTTCCTGTAACAATAATATCATCAACATAAATGCACATGTAAATGTATCCATTTTCACTTGCCTTCACTAGCAAGCTACTATCTGCCTTTGATGCTTGAAATCCACATTCATTCAAGAACTTGACCAATCTGTAATTCCAAGCTCTTGGGGCTTGCTTCAACCCATATAAAGCTCTCTTGAGCTTACACACATAATCTGATCCAATTGATTCCATGAAGCCTTCTGGTTGCTCCATATATACTTCATCTGCAATGTATCCATTTAGAAATGCATTTTTCACATCCAATTGTGATAATTTCCATCCCTTGCAAGCAGCAATAGCAATCAATGTCCTAATTGTAGACATCTTAGCAACAGGACTAAAGGTTTCATCATAATCTACCCCATAAGTTTGGGCATAACCTTTGACCACAAGTCTAGCCTTATATCTAGACACCTTACCATCTGCAAACCTCTTTGTTTTATATACCCACTTGCATCCAATGACCTTCTGATTCTTTGGTCTTGGTACTAGTTCCCAAGTTTCATTTTCAAGTAGAGCATCATACTCTTCCTGCATTGCCTTCTCCCAATTCTGTTTACCTTTGGCTTCTTCATAAGTGGTTGGATCTTCTTCTGTTTTCACAATGTAGGCATAATCTTTTGTTGTTAGGAAAGATGTATCATAACTATACCTTATAGGTTCTTTCCTTTCCCTTGTAGATCTTCTGATTTCTGCACTTCTTGAAGTTTCAGCCTCATTTGATTCTGGATCAAATCTTGGCCCTTCTTCTACATGATCCTGCACTCTACATCTAGAGTCAACTTCATCAACAATTTCTTCACAAACTTTTACCTTTGCCTTTCCTTTCCTTTGAATTTCTTCAACACCTGTATACTCATTTGGTGATCCTGTATACCACATATTTTGCTCATCAAATGTCACATCTTTAGTAACAAGAAATTGCTTTGTGGATGGACTCCACAACCTATAACCCATCTGTCTATCATCATATCCAATAAACACATACTTCTCTGCCTTTGGTTCTAGCTTATGTCTTAATTGTGAAGGAACATAAGCATATGCAATACATCCAAATACTTTACAATGATCAAGACTAGGCTTCTTACCCCACCATGCTTCATAAGGGGTTCCTCCATCCAAAGCTTTGCAAGGCAACCTATTCACAAGATATGTTGCAGTGTTAATGGCTTCTGCCCATAAGTAATTTGGACAATTCTTTTCCTTCATCATGGCTCTTGCAAACTCTACAAGAGTTCTATTCCTCCTTTCTGCTACTCCATTCTGTTGAGGGGAGTACCTGCAAGTTACTTCTCTTTTGATACCTGCATTCCACAAATAATCATCAAACTCTTTTGAGAAATACTCTCCCCCTCCATCTGATCTTAACCTCTTTAGCTTTTGTCCTGTGATCCTTTCTGCATAGACATGAAAATGTTTGAATGTCTTGAAAACTTCTGATTTATCCTTGATTACATACAAAGTAATCCACCTGGTTGCATCATCAACAAACAACACATAATATCTGGATCCATTTATGCTATAGTCCCTTGAGGGACCCCATACATCTGTATGAACCAATTCAAGCATATTTGAATACTTGTACCCTGATTTGTTATAAGAACTCTTATGTGCTTTACCTAATTGACAAGCTTCACACTTGTACACCATATGTTGCCCTTCAATATTTGGCAATCCAAGCACCACCTGATTCTTTGACATCTCCTTTATAGCTCTCTCATTGAAATGACCTAGCCTTTTATGCCATAGGTCTAATTCAGATACCTTTTGACTTCCATAGGTAAATAATGCATGTCCCACATTACCTTGGACTTTGAGAGTGAACAATCTTCCTTCCTTTTTACCTGCAATTATGTTTCTATATCCCTGATTTGGATCTTGTACATAAACACCATCATTTGTGAATCTTACCTCATATCCTTTCTCCACAATTTGCCCTACACTTATCAGATTTTTAGGAATAGTAGGAACATAAAGTACCTTGCTCAGAAGTGTACTTCCACTCTTTGTCTTCACTGATCCAATGCTCTCCACTTTATGTTTGGTATTATCACCTGTCTGAACTGTATGTCCATTCACCTTTGCTTCCATATCAGTCATCAAAGATAAATTCCCACTCAGATGGTTGCTACATCCTGAGTCAATATAAAACACTCTTTGATCTTCTCCCATTGATTCATGAGTTGCATTCAAGATAAGAGTCATGTCATCCTTCTGATCTGATGCATAATTGTAATAATTATTGTTGTAGGACTGAGATTGGAAGTTTCTTCCACCTCCTCTACCATATGATGTCCTACCACCTCTTCCTCTGAAGTTGCCTCTTTGGTTTCTGCCTCCTCTACCTCTTTGACTATAATTCTGATTATTGTTTCCACCATTTTGATTATTATACCAACAATCATTTGCCAAATGATTTGTTCTACCACAAATCCAACAAGCTTTAGTATTATCTTTGTTCTTACCTCCTCTTCCTTTACCTCTGAAATTTGTCTTCCCTTTTGTGAAGTTGGCTTGATTTGAATTCCCTTCATCATCATTTGATTGCTTTCCCTTGCCATTCTTTTTCTTGTCCTTAGAGTACATAGCTTGACTTGTACTTCTATCATTGTCTCCTTTAAGATCCTGCTCAAAGGTTAGCATGTGTCCTAGCAATTGATTAAGGTCAGGAGTAAAGTGATCAAGTGACAATTCTATGGACAATATGAAAGGCTTCCACTTCTCATCTCCTCTCAGACCTGTAAGTATTTGTCTTACCAACTTTTCTTCTTCAATATCTTCATCCACTGCTCCCAAGCTATCTGCAATATCTTTCATCCTTGCCACATAATCTGAAATTGATTGTGAGCTCTTCTTCTTGAAGGTTGTGAACTCAGCCCATAGTGAGGACTTCCTTGACTTAGTTGTATTTTGGAAATGCTCTTCCAAGGCATTCCAAACATCTGTAGCACTTTCCAAACCTCTGATGTGAGGTAAAAGGTAATCATTTACAGCCATGTAGATGATACTCCTTGCTTGAGCATCCTTTCTCATCCAAGTCTTCAACATTGCAAGTTCTTCCCTAGTAGGAATACTTGGATCTGCAAACTCTGGTTTTTCTTCATCTCCTGTAATAAATGCTATAAGATCTTTGCTCATGAGGTGTGCTTCCATCCTCATGGACCATGCTGGATAGTTCTCCCTATCTAGCTTATCAATCTGCAAGCTTTCTCCCATCTTGTATTCACCTGTGTATTGAAATCTTCAAGCTTTACAAACAATATATGTACCTTTACTTCGAATTGAACTTCT
The DNA here is from genome assembly GCA_020310875.1 of Ceratopteris richardii. NCBI lineage: Eukaryota > Viridiplantae > Streptophyta > Polypodiopsida > Polypodiales > Pteridaceae > Ceratopteris > Ceratopteris richardii. Next base: position 75,751,565 of record CM035437.1, on the reverse strand, counting down.
TTTGCCTTTCTTGATGTCAAATAGTCTTCTCCTCGAGTTTTGACTCCAAGCTTTCACTTTTTAGTCCTTCAAGTGTTGAGTTTCTTGAATCTGCAGCAGTCGGGATCCTCCTTTCCTCAAATTGATGTCTCCTGCTCTGATACCACTGATGGAGAATGTTAATCTCCAAAAGAACAACTTACTCTTGTGATTAGAGCACCTCTATACCAAGAATAAGTCAAAACACTCCACTAATTTAGAGGATCAATTGCTAATTATCAAAAGATTAACAAATCTGTGAAGAAGATGAAACACAGAAAAGTCTGCTGCACTATTTCTCCACATTGACCTATCAAACGTGTAAAGTTTTTGATAAAACTTTGTACGAAGTATCTCCTAGAGATTGCGCATCTACTCCGAGTTGAATCTCTTCAAAAGATTAAGTATAACTTGAGAAATCAACTTCTCAAGTTACCTATGTCAGAAACTGTTACTCAGAACAGTCGACTTTACACCTGTAACTTTTAAGACTTGGTTCTCCTTGAATAGAACCCGTTTTACAAAATGCTTCTAGACATAAGTAGCTTATCTTCCAACTTAAAGATTAAGCCCTCACTCATGCAAAACTTTAAACTGTGCTAGGAGAAATGACCAAAACATTGACTTCGAAATCTGTGCCTGTTTTAGGAACCAGTGAACACACTTCACATATGAATGTTCCTACACTTAATTCACTCAGCCTGATTACAATTGGAAGCTAAAACTTTGCACAGAGGTCAAGCAACTCTCAACTTAGACTTGTACAAAAGCATTTCACAATTGATCTACTGTAGAAGGAGAACACGCAGAAACATCGAGCGCAAATATTTTTCTTTACTCAGAAGAAATACAACTGAGTGATGAGAGCTAACTCAAAATCACTTTCCTCTATCTCATAACTTCTATCTCCCTCATTCTTGACTTCTAACTATTGTCACATATGCTCTCATACATGTCCCGACTTTTCTCAAAGTATTTATAGATAATTTGTACATGATTCTTACTGAACAAAAGATCTAAGTCATCTATGACTATGCTAATGTACATATGTGTACACTTCTCTTGTCCTCTGAATGTAATCTTCTTCCACACTTTAGGAATTGATTCTTCCTTCATCATTTGATCTTCCAAGCCTTCAATTGGTGATTGGTCTGCACCAACAAACACAAATATGGATTCCCAAGTCATGTACTCAAATGACAATCATCAAAAAGGATGAGTCAAGGCACAAGGAGAATCAGTATGATCTAAAGGCAAAACGACAGAAGACAAACCGCTACAGGATAGAGCAGGAGTCTACATACGATTCACACGTCATTCCAAGATTCAAAAAGCAGACAAAGCAGAAGCACCACATTCACCAGGAATGTTGGGAACACAATCTGTCCCAACAAAATAAAGCAGATTTGGATGCCGAAAGACAAGACAAGTTGTATACATCTACCAAATAATTCGAGTTGCACACATTTGGAGTTACCAGAACCCAAAGTATGCATGATAGGGCCACATTACAAGGCCAAGCATTCGACACATTTTTCTTCTATTTCAGGATAGTGAAGCACATTTCCCTCTTGGGAAATAGGAGAGCACTTGTACATAATCTAAGAAAATCACCCAAAAATTAATAACCGCTTTGGCTATGAACTAACTTTTCTATTTTTCTTTCAAACAAAAAACATAAAAATATCTAAAAGTATGAAAAATCCCAGGTATTACCTTTCTCACACCCACGGGGAAGGGACGACTCAATTCACGCAGAGCATTGCTAATCTAATGAAGGATAAATGAAGGATGATTTTTGATACCATCTTGCCACTAATTAATACTCTATATTGAGTGCAGATGGCATCTTCTATTTCCGAGGCTATGCAAGAAGAAGAGATCCAGCTTCTTCCCTTGGAATCAATAACTAAGGCAAGAGTTCATTGGTTTCTGGATGACCAACCAGTGTTCGAACTCATTTTCATGGCAACCATCAAGATTATGGATAGGGATCACTACTTCCCTATCATATCGCAAGATTTCAAGACTATCATACAAGGATTACCACGCATGACGGATGTCTGGACACAAGCAAGAATTGATGCATTCCTAAGACTGCCTATCTATATGCCAGATTTCTAGAGATGTACGCAAGTGATGAATACACTTCAGTCTGCATCGAATAAGGCATCAGTCCCGGAAGCAAGGGTACTTCACAAAATTGGTACCTGGAAAACAATTCAATTCACTCATGAGCTAATTAACAGAGCTTTTGGATGGAATCAAGAGGGACTCACGAATGTCAAAGATGAATGTCATGATCCGAAAAAGAGAACATTTTTGGAAATCAACAGAACGGATATTGAAGACTCTGTTCGCTTAGTTCACCAACATTTTTGCTTTCCAAGTATGCATAGATACACAGCACCTCAAAAGATTGTTGTGCAACTACTCTCACATGCTATGAGATAAGTGGGAAATAAAGTAAACATGACTCCATATGTTCAAGACCGCCTATTTGAAGCAAAGAAAAAGTGGGGTCAGAAAAAGTTTCTGAATGGTAGTTTGGCCTTGACCCTACTCATTTATGAGGCACTTGACATGAAGAATTGCTTACGCTTGATGCCGACCTCAATAGAGCAAGCGAAATATGCCAAGTCAGTGATTGTTCCAAAGAAAAAGAAAACAGCCACATCTATTGAAGAAGTAGGAACCAGTTCAAAGAAACCCATGAGGGGGACTAAACGCCTAAGAGAGGAAGAAGCTCAAGAGACACCACAATCAAAGAGAACACATACATTGCCAAAGATTTCGATGACACAACAACCAATTACAAAAAGAGACCTCTCTGCAGCCCTGGAAGAAACGCATCAGTATATGCAGGAGCAAGTAAATTTGAACGTTCAAGGTCACCATTACAGACAGGCAAGCCAGGGAAAGAAACACAAAGATAAAGAACATACTCCATAACAAACTTCCACTGCAAAGAACTAGGGTTAGAAGATTCGAGCTCTGATGAAGAATCCAACCCAGAGAAGGACACCTTAGACAATGATATACGAACTGAAATGAACAACGAAGAATTGATAGAAATAAATCAGGTTGAAGTCACACCTGACAATCAACAACAAAAAGCACAACACTAGGAAGTACAAACTGAACAGGAACACTTGATTGAGTTAAATGATCAGTCAAAGATAAGCATCAAGGAAGCTTCAATAACTAATAAAGATGTAGTGCCACCTATCAAAGAGGAAATACAAACTCCAGTGGACCAGGAAGCAGGCCTACAACAAAATAAGGAGCCAACTGTGATTGAAGTGCCTGATGATACACCTCAAGGTAAGATTGACCACAAGGAGGCTGAGCCAAGCATACAACTTCATATTAGGTAGCCCCATGATACTACGTTACACGTTGCACAAGGGAAAGATGTTACAACAGGAGAAGAACCTAGCATCCCTACCACATGGTTAAATGTGGATGTTACTCAATTGAAACCGGTTGTCAAGCAAATGATACAAGCGGCCATGGACACGCAACAACAAATGATGGACACAGATGCAGATTATGATAAGGCCATGCGGGAAAAGAATCAATTTCAAATCATGAGTGAATAATTGTCTGCATAGCTCATCCAGGCCCAGCAAGAGATTTCAGCCAAAGGAAGGGAGATAACCTCAGTTAAAGAGCAATGTAACACCTTGATGAAACATCATCATCACTCCAGGCACAATTAACAGATTTACAAAGACAACTTGAAGCCAGTGAAGCAGACAAGGAGAGAATGAAAGAATTGGTGAAATAAAGAATTGATGAAGGCATTACTCTATGACCAGCCTATAGAAAAACAAGACACTTTTGCTACTGACCAGAAAGAATTAAGAGATCAGATTGAGAAGTATGCAAAATTGTTGAAGCAAGAGTAGACCTTAAGAGAAGAATGGCAACGTAAGTACGTTCAAGAAACCACTAAGCTAAAAAAGAAGCTGAATACGGCCAATGGAAAACTCGCAGTATGTTACAGTGAAAATATGGATCAGGTAGCAGAGATTGGTAATGAGTTACTTGCTACCAAAGAAGCACTCCGAGCAGCTATGCAAGAAGTTGAAGAGAAGACTGCACGCCTTGCACAATTTGCAACTAAAGCAGAAGAGCAAGTACCAATCGGGACACCAGTAGAGCCAACACGAGAGAATCCTACTGACGAGGTAGAGGTACGTCCTCTATCTCCCCCGATTTATAATTCTCCAATAAAAGAGCAGATGGCGGACCCATGTGATGATCATCCCATGCCATACACTGCAAAAATAGGTTAGAAGGAATGGGCACTATTGGTGTCCCGGTTGACAGAGAATTTTGAAAATGAAGTGATCAAAGTAATGAAGGAGGAAAAAATAAAGGGCAAAGACTTGGAAACCATCTTGAAGCCTTTCAACATTCGGTACGGATTATTGAAAGAGAAGACAAGGCAATACATAAAGAAGACCACACAGAAAAATCCAGACGACCAATTGCATTTTAAAGATAACACATTCAATTATACTCACGAAGAATTTGAAGTGGCACAGCCTGTCTGGAGAAGAAAATTTTTGGAGAAAAATCCTACATTGCGGGTGCACTGGCAAGCAGCACCATACTTATTACAGGTAAACCCTTCATTCTACCCAACACCACGTCGCCGAGAAGCCAGAGAATTTTTGGACATGCACAAGAATGGTGCTATCAATAAACAGTGGCTGAATTATCCGCTACTTCCAAGTCCACCCCATAATTATTTACCAATGGAAGATTACATGGTGTTGGCAGCAGTCAAGGAACCGAAGGAGCCACAAGACGAAGAGAGTCAGAGCGAAGGGACAGCACAAGCAGACATGGCAGTCAAAGAAGATCTGGCAAGTAGGCCGATAATTTTCTTCATGAAGAAGCAAGTATGAGCATTCACGCAGATCTAGCACTAAGGCAACCCTTTAATTTTTCAAAACCCTTACACCAATTAAAAGTGATTCTCATCACTAAACACCATTGTAAACACCATTTCATATTTTTGTAGCTCCATTTTGTGCAAGCCAAGGAGTCCTTGAGCTTGAGGAGCTTTAGAAGTATCTACCTGCCAATTTTCGTATTTTTTAGATCTCGTTTGAGTCCTCAAATAAGCCCTGGAACCTAATTTTTAACTAGGCTGGACACTAGGTCTGGACAGGGCCAAAGCTAGTCAAAAAACTATAAAAGGAGCTAGAGAGCCCATTTTTGAGGTGGGATTGTAATTGAAACGAACTTGTAAGAGCTTTTTGAAAGTAATCTAAGAACTCCATTGCTTCTCACTCTTTGTCTTGCCGAGTGTGCGCGTGTGTGTGTATGTGTGTGCATGCTTGTGTACTTCTCACTCACGCACTTGTGCCTCCACTTGCTCGAGGTCTTCATACCATCCTCACATCTTCCCGGATTGACATTAAAGGAGGTGCTACCCATCACTGAGCTACACCAAATTTTGGCGCCATTGCCGGGGATCGAGCTTTGAGGACGAGCGTGTGATGGTAAGACGTAGATTGGAGACGTTGGTGTTGTAGGTAATTTCTCCACTTTTCCTATTTTTCTCTTTCTTACCTCACCACCATCATCACCATCATCATCATCACCATCTTCCACCTCCATTTCCATCATCGCGAAAATTTCAGTTTTTTGATTATATCACCATCTCCACCTCATTTCCCTCATTTCACTTGTGAGAGAGAGCGAGAGAGCGAAATTGTGTGTGCTGTTTTTGCATGTTTCTTGAGCTGGCTTGCAGGTACAGGTCACATCATCGTCCCCAGCACTCTGTGCAGGTACGGAATTTGAAGTAACTGTCTGTGTGTCGGCGACCTCTGTCAATCGCGACCGACAGAAAAAATGCTCAAATTGCCAAACAAAGTGCAAAACCATGATCTACAGGCCTAGAGCTTCCCAAAAATGTGCTTAGAATTTTGAAACTCCTCAGATTTCTGTCAATCGTGATCGCTCTGTCAATCGCGATCGACAAACCACGACGGACAGACCTGTCAATCGCGATCGACACGTCAATTGCGACCGACAGCCCACGACGGCTCTGTCAATCGCGACCGACAGAGTCAACGACCGATTGACCACGACCGACGGACCATACGCGTGACACGTGTCAATCGCGATCGAGCCATCAATCGCAATCGACTGATCAATCGCGACTGACAACCCACGACGGCTCTGTCAATCGCGACCGACACAGTCAACGACTGTTTGACCACGACGGACAGACCCTCGCGACGGACCTGTCAATCGCGATCGACCCATCAATCGTGACTGACAGAGTCAACAATCCTTTGACCACGACTGATTGACTTTTTGAGACCCCTATCAATCGCGACTGACAGCCATGACGGACCTGTCAATCGCGATCGACACGTCGATCGCGACTGACCTGTCAATCGCGACCGACAGACTTTGCGAACACGTTAGAAGGGCAAATTAGGTCAAATTTTTTAAGGCAAAAATATTGGTCTAAATTTTGGCCAGGTGTGGGACAAACACTCGGGGTTAGCATTGCATGTGAGGCCGCTACCCAAGTAATTCAAGAATTTTTTGTCTGCTTGATTAAACTGTTTTGAATCCTGTTTAGCCCCAAAACCCTGACCTGGCACAACTTCTTCATACGAAATCCGTTTGCTGTGATTTCTATTTTGTTGGAAAGCTCGCGGGGAGTACAACAAAAACATCGACTGGTTATAGTTAAATTGAGATCAGGAGTATTAGATAGGGTATTTTGAAGTTGACCATACCCAGGGGGAACAAAATTCAAGGATCTCTAGAGTTGTGTCCAAAAAGTCATAGTGCAAATTGGTGAAGTGTTACATGAATGAAAGTGATTGGTTCTGTCTTTTGAATTTAAATCTTGAGCTAACGGTGGGCCTTTTACATGTCCTTTGAGAGCAGCGAAGGGTACGCAAGGCAAGAGTAAGTGCAGGCTTGGGAACACGCGTCCTGGCACATCAGGGCAACAACACAAGGAAAGGAACTCAAGGTTGGAAAACCGCAACACCCTCTGTCAATTCTTAGTCTAGGCTAAGTGCGGGTAGTGTTAGAAGTAATTCCAGGCAACGACAGGCACGAGATAAATCAAAGACTATCTAAGAAATCAAGTGCAAGTCAAGAGATAACCTGTGTGTGTATGAACGACAACCTTAAAGGAAAAGAACCTAACGTGAAACGACCAAACTAAAGTGCAAAATTAAACTCAAGTATTCCTAACGACGTGATATCGGACAAGAGTATAAACACGATAATCAACATAAAAAGGGAATTAAGTAATTGATACAAAGGACTCAGTAACGTGGTTGTACCTGGGACAATTTGGGTTAATCAGTTAGGCATATGAACCTTAGATCAGGACGACACCTAGTAAGAGAGAGACAAAGCCTTAGGTCTTCAGAGGCTAGTGTCAACCATACTGTGAGGTCTTGGGCCCAGCAGTTGAGTCACCACTCACATTACCCTAGCCCTGATACCAGTGAATCAGAGATGTCTCAAGGCATGGACAGACCTACAGGAAGCTCAGGAGTGCCATACTTGCACAGGGTAGAAGGCCCATACAAAACGTAGTTGGAATACCTTAGGTCCAACCGATTAGGTGCCAGCATCTATGAGGACGGCCTAGGAAGATCTGTGGTACAGATTAAGAATCCTGATCAATCCATTGGATTAGAGCACCCAGCTATCAAGTTTGAAAACGGAGCATACTTGGACAAAGAAGGAACCATATACGTAGTCACCAGTCACCCAGATAGGACGGACGAATTTGGAAATGTGATCTCAGAATCGGACTTAGGGGACCTAGAGCAAGGAAACATGGGTACAAAACCTAGAACCCCTCGAGGCAAATCGGTTCTCACTAGGATTATTACACCAGAGTGGATTCTCCAGGATAATAAGAGCATAGATTTGCTCCTCAATCGAGAAACTGACGAAGCCTTTTGGAGGTATAAATCTGATCAGCCAACTGATATAGGAACAATCATGATCTATGAGTTTAAGGATCCTGATAGCCCAGGCAGAGTGACCTACTTAGATCACGCTTCGGAGAGGATCTTTGTGGTTACGGAAAATGATAGGCATGCTTACACTTGGAAGGGTGAATTCGTTTTCCCCCAACCAAGATCGAATGTATCTTATGGTCACCCTGGAGCTGGAACATCCCAAGCTCATGGAACTCAAAGAGACAGACATAGAGAAAGGCCGGAAGTAAGTTTTGCCAACCCAGTGGGCAGAGAAAGAACGAGGACGGAAACAAATAGAGTAGAACCTGAGATACTTAGAGCTCACAGGAATCAAAGAAATGCGGATGAGTTCCCTCTACCACGACCTAGAGAGCACACAAGGACTTTGAGACCGACTCAGCTAGTAAAGTCCATGAAGAACTACTTCGATGGCACTGGAGATCCATACGATCATGTGGTTGAGTTTAGGCAAGTCCTGAGAGCCGAACAAGTGGAGGATCTATTCACGCAATACAATGCCTTTGGTCTGACCCTTAGGAACACTGCCCTGACATGGTTTCAGCCACTAAATGAGAGGCAGTTCAGGAGCATAGACCAACTCCTAGAAGCTTTCATTATTGAATTCTCTAAGAGTGGCATAAGGCATAATACCTCCTCGCTGATTCACAGCTTCAAGCAAACCCCCCAAGAGACCGTGAGACTTGCAGGAAGGAGATTTAGGCAATATCTTGAAAGATGCCCTGCCCTTGAGCTACCCACACCAGCTAAGCAAGTGGCTTTATTCTTGGATGGATTGCTAAGTACTAAATTGAGATCTTATGTGTACTTGAAGGACCCTAGGACCATAGAAGAGTGTGTACGCATGTGTATTGACATTGAGGATAACCTAGGGGAGGAGTTAGAGCTTTCCATGATATACAAAGATTCGGATAGTGCCTCTAACATCTCTTCCACGCAATCCACATCAATCGAGGAACTTGCGGAAAAAGTAGCTCAAAAATTAGGCGTCTCTAGTAAACAAATTCCTAGATTTGCCCCAGTGAAAAGATGTTATACTTGTGGTGGCGACCACATGGCGAATGTCTGTCCTATTATGGCTCAACCCCAAGTTAATCCTAGTAGCCAGTACTGCACCATAGAACGGAGATACACAAATCACACAGCACAAGATTGCCCATACAACAAGCAGGTGGTTAGGCAACCCTACCCTCAGCCATACCCTCAGCAGGGAAGATACCAGAACCCGTACCTCCCACAACCATTTGGCAGGCCACAACAACCTTATCAGCAACCATACCAAAACCAACAAAGGCCTCAGCCTGTGTTAGCTCAACAACCCCCTGCCCTAGCTAATGCGATCCCAGTAAAATATGCAGCAGCAGAAGAAAACCTGAATAGAGCTATAGTCCCTGTAACACCACTGCTTTCTGAAAGTGACCCCAGTGACCATAGCTTTGATTCTACACATGTCGATAGCCCCCAGGCCTACTACATGCAGTCTCTTGAGCATGGAGAGTCCTACTATAGTGAGGAACCGAGTGAACCTAGTTGGGAGTCAGATTACACAAACGTCATGTATACAAACCCCAATCCTAAGCCTCAACCTAGGCAGGTAAGACCCCCATTCCCTAGAGGACCATGCTACAGATGTCAGGGGGATCACCTCATTCGTGATTGTCCCTTACCTCCACCTACACAACCCCAGTCAGTGACAATTCAGGGCTTTTGCCAAGAATGTGGAAAGGAGCATCTCTTACGAGATTGCCCTAAGAATCCTAATAATATGCCAAAAATCACCCCTATTAACGTCATTGGGTTGGTGGTAGACTCCACAGGAAGTGTGACATCCACCGCACCAGTACAAGTAGTGACTAGAGCTCAGGCATTGCAGCAGAATCAAGGGGTAAACCAGGATAAGAACCCAGAGGCTAGTGAAACCGAGAGCATAACAAAGAAAAGGACTAGAGCGTGGAAAGATAGTCGGGAAAGAATGAAAAGACAATGGGCTAAAAAGATGAGTGAACTTGAGGAAAGCATAAGAGAAACCAAAGCCAGGATAACTGAACTCACATCTCAAACTCCCTCTCACACTACCCCACCACCACCATTCCCATCGCCACCCAACCCGCCACCTGCCAACCCACCTCATACGATTCCACCACCCCCTCGAGTAGGATCGGTATTAGCTGATCCCACTCCTGAAGACATAGACATGATGCTTAAAGCATATCAGGCTAGAATCCAAGAAGGGCCAAATGTCACGGATCATGACAAGTGTTACCCTAGGGCTGACCTAGAGATAGAAAGAACCAAGCTTTGCGCGAAAATGGTCGCATTGGCTCAGACTATGTTTGAAGCCAGTCGCCTCTTCAATTACTCGGGCTCAGCCAAGACGCAATTACACTTGGATGGACTTCTAGAGAAGTTAGAGGGCATAATTGCAAGATCTGCCAAGGAAGAAAAAAATCAAGAAAGGGAGAAAGCAAGCAAAAACATGACCCATCCCCCATCAAAAGTTTATGTGGCCAATTCCACTGAACCAGACAACCCCGGCTCCCTAGAAAGAATAGAGAAGCTGATTGCACAATCAGAAAAGGAACCAGCCTCTCAACATAAGGATAAGGCAAGTGAAAGAGTAAGCATTCCTGCTCAGGAAGCCTATGTGCCTGAAGCCTATGTGCCTAACTCTACGGAGCCAGACACATCATCTTCTATGAATCGGTTCACACCAGAATTCCTACGCGAGATTCAAGAAGACAAATGGGCTAAAGAAAGTGAAGTCCCCCCTCCCTTTGAACTCGTGGACGAGGCACATGACCAATTCCCACAAGATATCCCATCCATTTATGAGGAACAAGAGAGTATCCACTCTCAAGAAAGACTAGACTTCGAGTCGAACTCTTTACAAGAATTACCCCACTTTACGGGTCCATGGGAAACTAAGTGCACCTGTATGAGAACACCTACAGTCATGGTAAGAAACGAAGATTCAGTCTTACCTAGGAACACAGAAGTAGTGAAAAACACTAAAGTGCAGTGCAATCTCAAGTTAGAAGAGCTACTCAAGGTTAGACCTGAATTATGGAAACATGTCGCCAAACAAGTACCAGAGATAGCAAAACCTCGTTCCCAGGTAGGATCCCAAAGGATAGTGCCAGAAGTACCCTTGGATAAGATAGGAGACATGTGTGAAGGTGAAGAAGGGAACACCTATCTTCCCATTACCTACCAAGGGTACACCACCAAGGCAATTTCGGACTCAGGTGCAGGAGTTGCAATTGCCACCACTTCCCTATGGAAGCGTTGGGGCAAGCCAGCACTCAGGCCAACGAGAATGAAATTGCAGATGGCCGGTGGTCATATTGAGAGACCCTTAGGATTGCTAGAAGGAATAACCCTCACCACCTGTGGTGTTGAGCTTGAGCATACATTTGCTATATGTGACTTCAACAAAAATCATGCCTATGAGATGATTTTGGGAAGACCATTTATGCGACAGTTGCAAGTGGTACAGGACTGGGGAACCAATTCTTTGTACCTGCAGCACTTAGGTGTTACGACCAAAGTCAATCTTAAGGATTACTCTCATAGAGATGTACCTCCTATCCAATGGAATCCCATCCATAGAGCCAAAGATGATACGGAATCGGTGCATTCCATGGGGTCAGGATCCTCTTGGATGCATGAAGACACCCACTTATGGATGTGCAAAGTAGCAGTAGACGAAGAGAAGAGAGAAAAAGCCAGAGAGGTAGGTGCAAAAGAAACCCATAGATCAATCCAAGACCCAGCCTATGCACCTGTAGTTTTTCCAGACGAAGAATTTGAACCTCACGGCTGGGCAGAAATTTTAGCAACCATGGATGTAGCCATCAATGAGGAACAATGGACACCTCACTGTGACGAGGATGGCTATGACATTTTAGTCTTCTCCATAGAGCCAATCATGGGAGAGGCAGTTCTAGAAGAATGCGAACCTAGCCCTGATGCATTTGAGGATGCAAGTGACTCCGATCTAGAGTCGATCATTATGGATCCACCGTTTGCATCAGATGAAGAATACTTCCATGAAGTAGAATTTCGACCCCAGAGGCATGGAGAGCTTACAAACGATGTAAGATTAGCCACACATGTGACCCCTAAGGAAGAAGCAAAGAAACGAAAGAAGAGAGAAGTCTCACCAGAAGAGGAAGAATCTTTGTTTGAGGTCCCAGAAAATTTTAAGAAGTACGAGATAGACGACAGGAGAGTCATGATAAGAATGCCTAAACGAGAGGCGCAATCAGGAGAGGCCTATGATAACAAAGAAACCACCAAGAAAATAGTAGTGACCCTAGAAGAAGGAGAGGAGAGATGCACGTACATAGGCCATGACCTAACAGAGGAAGAAGAGCATGCGTTAATAGCCTTGCTATGAGAATACAGAGATGTATTCGCTTGGAGTTACAAGGATTTGAAAGGTGTTGACCCTGATATATGCTCACACACTATCCCCATGACCTCAGATGCTAAACCCTCTAAGAAAAAGCCCTATACATATAACGATAATTACGCTGCCAAAATCAAAGAGGAGATAGATAGACTGGTCGAAGCTGGATTTATCTATGAAATTGAGCACACTGAATGGGTATCCCCCATCGTAGTGGTGCCCAAGAAGAATGGCAAGCTTCGTGTGTGCATTAACTTGAAGAAGGTTAATGCAGCCACAATTCGGGATAACTATCTGCTTCCTATCACAGAGCATCTCTTAGAAAGAGTAGCAGGCAAGGAAGTGTACAGCTTCCTCGATGGATTTTCGGGCTACAATCAAGTAGCCATAGCTCCAGAAGATCAGCATAAGACAGCTTTTGCCACAGAGTGGGGCATTTTTGCCTTTAGAGTAATGCCATTTGGGCTTACCAATGCACCAACAACCTTCCAGAGACTAATGTGCCATGTGTTTAAGGAGTTCCTGAGGAAGAACTTAGAGGTCTATGTTGATGATCTTTGTGCTCATTCCAACATTAGACAAACCCATATTCCTGAACTCAGACAAATCTTTGACAAATGTAGAGAATATCAAGTCTGCCTGAACCCAGAAAAATGTGTTTTCATGGTCAGGCAAGGCAAGATTTTAGGGCACATAGTGTCAAAGAATGGCATATCTACTGACGAAGAGAAAGTGAGAGCTATAGCAGAGCTACCTAGGCCAAAGAATGTCAAGGAAGTACAAGCTTTCATGGGGCATTGTGGATGCTATCATTGCAAAGCCCATGTACGGACTTCTGACAAACTTTGAGTGGACTGAGGAATGTGAGAATTCCTTCAATGAGCTTAAACGGCGATTATGTTCAGCACCAATCTTAACCACACCAGATTGGAATAAGCCATTCCATGTTCACGTGGATGCATCCAATTATGCCATTGGATGTGTGCTTGCACAAACTACTGGTGAAGGTAACATGGATCTTCCAATTGCCTATGCCAGTAGACAATTGAATGCAGCTGAACGAAATTACACCACTACTGAGAGAGAAGGCTTAGGCATGGTATATGCAGTTAAGAAATTTAGACACTATTTGCTTGCAAACAAGTTTAAATTTTTTACTGACCATCAAGCATTGTTATACCTTGTGAACAAGCCATGCAATACAGGTAGATTAGTAAGATGGTTTCTATTACTAATGGAATACGACTTTGAGGTAGTGGTGAGAAAAGGGAGGACTCATTTGAGAGCAGATCATCTCTCTAGGCTCACATCTGGAGAAGCCCCACAAGGAGTATCAGATGACCTTCCTGATGCTTACTTGTTTAATTTGGAAGTGGTGCCGCAGTGGGCTAAGCCATTGGTACCAGTATTGACATACGAGCCTAACCATCCAGTAGTAAACACACAAAATAGAGAGGTTGTGAGAGCCCAAAAGTATCACATCATGGCAGGAAGCATGTACAAGCACACAGATCAAGGAATCTTGGCTTGTTGTGTGGAAGAGGACGAGTACAATAAATGGTTGCATTTAGCACATGTAGGTGCGTTAGAGCAACACTACTCAAAACAACGAACCCTACAGACACTAAGGAGACTCAGAGTGCATTGGCCAACTATGGAAGCTGATGTCCAAAAGTTGTGCAAGGAATGCCCAATCTGTTGCACTAAACCACCTGTGGAACATGCCACTCTTTATCAAGTATCCATAGTTCCACATTGGAGTGAACCACTAGTATCCTTCCTGAGGACGAAAACATTCCCTCCAGACATGACTCTGGCTAGGAAGAGGAGTTTAGAACAAGAAGCCCTGGATTACTCACTCATTGGTGATAATCTATACAAGCGTGGTAAAGATGGTTACCTGAGGCTACGTGTCCATGAAAGTGAATATCTTAAGATCTTGGAAACTGCTCACCAAGGTGTAGCAGGAGGACACTTTGGACCAGATCGGGTGATCAAGGCAATACTATTTGCGGGCTTCTGGTGGCCGACCCTTCACATGGATGCACATACCTATGTGAAACGGTGTGATGTCTGCCAGAGAACTCAGTATCCTATACGCAAAGATGAGATGCCGCTGAAACCTATGATGGGTGGACGTGCATTCTCTAAGTGGGGAATAGACTTCGTAGGTCCTATCAACCCCCCAGCTAAGGGTTCCCATGCAGAATATATCATTGTTGCAACAGACTATCTAACTAAGTGGGTAGAGGTAAAAGCCACAACGAAGAACGATGCTCAAACAACTGCTAAATTCTTGTTTGAAAGTGTATTCACTAGATACGGGCTACCTATAGAGCTAGTTAGTGATAGAGGCACTCATTTCTTAAATGAAGTTATTGAAAATCTGCTCCAAGAATTCTTGGTAGTACACAAGAAGTCTGCCCCCTATCACCCTCAAGCAAATGGCCAGGCTGAGAGCACCAACAAGATCTTATGCAGTGTATTGACGAAATTAGTGAACAATAAACGCTCTGATTGGGACAAACAGCTACACCATGCTGTTTGGGCATACCGAGTTGCCTACAAAACGGTACTCCAAGCCACCCCCTTTCAGATGGTATTTGGCCAAAACGCCGTGCTACCTTTGGACTTCTTAATACCTACACTGAAAGTAGCACAAGAGCATGAATGGACGGGTCATGAACTCTCCTCTAGGCTTTTTGACCTTGAACGATTAGGAGAAACAAGACTGAGAGCAGCTGCAGGGATATATGCAGCTAAGAAACGACAGAAGGCATACTTTGATGCCCATGTGAAGGATAAGGGCTTGAAAGCAGGAGATCTAGTTTTAGTCTACACATTGAAACAACATGCAAGGAAGCTAGAAAAGAGAGGCTACGGACCTATGATCATCAACAGGATTTCCACGAGTGGAGCAGTACAACTAGCCACTTTAGAGGGTGATGTTCTCCCAAACTATATTAGCGGATGCAGAGTCAAGTTGTATCAGGAACCCCTCACGGAGGAAATGCTAAGTCGACTCAATACTGCTAAGAAACGCAAAGAGGAAGAAAAGCGAATTCGAGAAGAAGCTCAGGCGGAAGCCCTAGAGCGCATACGGAGAATGAAATTAAGAAGACAAGGAAGAGAGCACCCTAGGGAAGATGCATATGTAGATCGAGGATATGACGTGGCTATGTGTGAAGTTTCAGGTGTTAGCTCACATAAGATAACCGATCGACGTCCTTTCATAACCTTAGATATAGGACAAGGAAAGAGTGGAAGGACTGTAAGAGCCTTGATTGACTCAGGTGCAGCCACTAGTGCTGTTAAATTGTCTTACTGTCAAGAGTTGCAATTAACTGTCAATCCGGTGGAAGCATATCTCATAGGATTGGGAGGTGTGGAAACCCCTTGCATAGGCGAGGTGGAACTTCCCCTCTATATTCATGATGAAGCAATGACAGTTAAAGTACTAGTATGTCAAGATGAGGACCTCACGGAACCCATTGTCTTGGGTCAAGACTGGATCTATGACCAAGCCGTCAACTTAAACCTAAGAAGTGGACTTCTTCAGGTATGGGTGAATCAGACTAGAATTACAATTGAGTTAAATAATGGAGCACTCAAGGAACTAGGAAAGACACGGACTCCTGGTCCATCCAGGGGTACACATGAAGTTGACCATGTTGTTCTTGTCCAAGGCTATGTGATGCAGAAGAATGAAGATCTCAAAAAAGGAGTCAGAACCACAATGGAACTCCCTTCTTTTCCAAAGACCAGAAGGAGGCAGCAACTAAGGGCAGATCAATCACTGAAGACTCTCCAAGCGAGAGACCAAAGGAACGCGCGAAGCAGAACATCTCAGCCGTTGAGACATATGTGGGTGCGGAAAGACAAGCTGCCGACCGTAACGAAGTCGCAACAACGGTCTCAACTTCCTATTAGTAATCAACGACTTGATGCTAATAAGAAGACTCCTAAAACCTCTGTTGAGAGAGTGAAATCCATTTGGGTACCCAAGAAGTCGATGAAGGCTGACCCACAATCAAGACAAATTTGGGTGCCTAAGGCTTGCTTGCGGGCTCAACTAGTCCCACACAATTCACATCTTACACGACATAGTTCACTCGCTCAAGCAGCCGCCACCCACTCTTGTCTGATACACTCGAACACACTGCCGCCTAGAAGCACGCACAGACTCACTCGTAAATGGGTCCCAATGACACAACAACTCCCAGTAGAATTACTCATGCAACCCTCCCGAATCTCCACAAAACCAAGACCAAAAGCCATTCATGGTGTTTGGCAACCTAAGACTTGTAATAAACCCCCCGACCCCAATCTGTGAATTCATCTCCACTTACTAACTACATCAGTCAGACAGCTCACCTTTCCATCTAACTCCTAGGACTAACCAGGCATTAACTACACACACTGTCATCGTGCACTTACTAACCACTAACTCATCATCTACCTCGTGTTAATGTTGTAACGGGGACAACAACGGATTTATTCTGTCCATTACGATGTTAACACATGGTTCTATATTCTCACAGAACCAACAAGCAAGCAGGGCCATGGCAGAAGCAGGAGGTGCCAGTTCTCAAGCCGGATCCAGCGCACAAATTGTGGATATAGAAACACTCCTCCTCGAGCCACATCTCACCGAAAGACCGCAAGAACTTCAAGCTGTGCATGTCCTCCCAATTCAGGATCCTCCTCAGGGACACACCTCTCAGGTGGGCAAACACGCTCATTGGTTCAGTGATGTTGCTGGACCATTGGGTGATGGAACCTATTTCTGGGAAGCTGAATTGGAGTTTAATGGTAAATGGGGATGCTACCATTTTTTCACGCGCGAGTTTGAGAGTTATCAAAATGCCGAAGTCATGCGTTCAGTATGGACCAAAGCCGGCTTGGACAGTTATTTCAGGGCCCACTTACCAAAGCCGGATTTCTTGCGTTGTTCTTATCTTATCAGTACCATCACTCCGAGCAGGGCCAAGGGAGGCGACAGCACCTTTGTGTTACCCTCACTGTTGCCGGGCCATGAACTTAAACGATTCAAACTGACGCTCAATCTGGTACGAGAAGCATTGGGCATGTATGGTATGCACATTCCTACTGAAAAGGAAACAATGGTTCCAGGCAGAATGAAACATAAAGATCTCAATAAGCTGAAGGATATGGTAGCGATGACACCGACCATCACTCTTCACCTACGGACCGTCATGCAGCATTTTGCCTTCCCCGCCCAGGAAAGATTCACCATGCCCCCAAAGAAAATATGGTTCAGCTTGTATTTGGCGGAAACAGAAAGCCTCCCTATCAACGTACCACATTGGATCATAGATCAGATTCACCTAGCCTATCAAAGGTGGAGCAAGAAGCAGAAGAATGTGCTTCACGGATGTTGTGCTCTAACCAAGATAATCTACCGATGTCTTGCCTATGACGTGCCTATTCAGCGGGCACTCATATGGCCCCGGGCCCAGGAATTCCAGAGAAGGCTATCAGCGGCAGGTCCTCCATCAAAGAAGATGAGGGGGGGAGTCCAACTACCCTGCGCTCAACCAAGGGGAGCCACCACTACACCAGAAATTACCCCTCCCCAGACACGACGCATTAGGCCATTCACCATCCGGCTCCCTTTCCCGCTCCCATTCCCCCTGCATCTTCACCCCTCCCTGCATCATTTAATGTAAATAGTATATTTCTAGCGTTAAATCAACGTGTATATCAGCTTCAGAATGAGTACAGAGCTCTGGACGGCCGGTATCAACAACTGACAACACATCACCAGAACTTACAAAGGCAATTTAAAATTCTGGAAGAGGAAAATGCAGATGTGAATCAACGTTATACAACGCTTGAGCAGGCTCACCAAACACTATTGGAGGCACCCAAACCATCGACAGAATCAGGCATCAAACAACTAGAAGCTTTGCTCGAAGTATACCAGGCCGATAACCTACGAGTCAGACGTAACTTGGCGCTACTCAGGAAACATATGGCCACAGCACTGGAAGAGAACAAGAGATTGCAAAAACAAAATGAAGAGAATCTGGAAGCGGCAATGGAAGGATCCCCCCACGAGATAGATCCAGAGCAGTTCAAAGCAGTTCCCACGGAGACGATGAAAACCATTTTGGAAAGCTATGCAGATCTCCTGGAAGCCCATGATGACTTGGAAAGAGAACGTGACACACTACAAAACAGACTTAAGGAACAGGAAGACCAACCGAAGAGTGTCCCATCAACCTCTACCTCAGACGAAGTAAAGGCCTTAACTGAGCAGGTAGCAGAATTACAAAAGAGGTTACTGACATACGAGAGGCAGCCCTCTCCAGTGGTAGAACCAGAGCTAGAAGAGTTGGTCCCTATTGAGGTAGATGATTCTTACGAAGAACCGTATGTTCCTATGCCAATGCCAGGCGGGCAACGAACCTCAGAGGGACTAGACACCTTGGAAGTGGAAGCACCCGAGTGGCTTCATACACTGGAAAGGACAGCGAACACCCACGAAGAACGGGTGGCCATTCAGATCCAATCACTAGCGAACCTAGAAGAAACTGTCATAAAGTCAGAATATTTCAGAAGCATGTCTCATCATAGATGGATCGGCACCAATAATGACCAATATGTGCCATACTGCATACTTTTGGCCGATTACAACGCCGAGATTCAACGACGATGCGGCAAGCCTCCCACATTTGCTACACAATTTGGCCCATATGATATACCGGAAAGTGCTCAGCGGGGGTCCATCAATCAACCCACCTGGAGGATCAGGCTTTTGGAAACATATCCGGAAATGGTCCGAACCTGGAATAATATGCCGTTGTTTATTAAATATAATCCTTGTTACATTCCAGTTCTTCGACGACGCACCTGGCCTGAATTCACTATTGTCGTTAGAGACATCAAAGCCTGCGCAAAATGGTTAAATTACGTTTATCTAGCACCTCCACGAGGACCCCCCACGATGAACTACATGATTTCTACAATCCGTCACTGGAGTATTCGGCTACGCAATAATCCCGATGTGATGGCCCAGATGTGTATGAAAATATTCGAATTAATGCTGATCACTTTCAGGACGTTTAAGAACATTAAGGACCCCCACTTCTCAGGAGCAGGCTTTGTGACAGGAAACCAGGATCTAGTGTACGATATGAGTACCACCCCATCAATTGAAGTAATATATGCTTGGCACGCCAGAATCAAGTACCTCCCAGCCTGCTTTAAACAGACATTTGAGGAGATGTTCATCACAGGATTCTGGGAATATCACTCCGAAATCTTTATACCCAGACCATCACATCTCCTCCAATTATTTGCTGTGGAGAGAACTATTCATTCAGAACAATTGAGGGTGCCTCATCCGGATGTTCCCGGACCTGTGAACTGGGATGATTTGCTCACAGATCTAGCACGGGGCTTGCGACTCGAAGAACACCACCTAGCCTCCGATGTCGTCCAATATTATGTTCAAAAATCCTCTAGACAAGGGTCTGTCAGGGGCGACAGACGCGAGAGTGGGGGGGGGTGTTGGCAGCAGTCAAGGAACCGAAGGAGCCACAAGACGAAGAGAGTCAGAGCGAAGGGACAGCACAAGCAGACATGGCAGTCAAAGAAGATCTGGCAAGTAGGCCGATAATTTTCTTCATGAAGAAGCAAGTATGAGCATTCACGCAGATCTAGCACTAAGGCAACCCTTTAATTTTTCAAAACCCTTACACCAATTAAAAGTGATTCTCATCACTAAACACCATTGTAAACACCATTTCATATTTTTGTAGCTCCATTTTGTGCAAGCCAAGGAGTCCTTGAGCTTGAGGAGCTTTAGAAGTATCTACCTGCCAATTTTCGTATTTTTTCGATCTCGTTTGAGTCCTCAAATAAGCCCTGGAACCTAATTTTTAACTAGGCTGGACACTAGGTCTGGACAGGGCCAAAGCTAGTCAAAAAACTATAAAAGGAGCTAGAGAGCCCATTTTTGAGGTGGGATTGTAATTGAAACGAACTTGTAAGAGCTTTTTGAAAGTAATCTAAGAACTCCATTGCTTCTCACTCTTTGTCTTGCCGAGTGTGCGCGTGTGTGTGTATGTGTGTGCATGCTTGTGTGCTTCTCACTCACGCACTTGTGCCTCCACTTGCTCGAGGTCTTCATACCATCCTCACGTCTTCCCGGATTGACATTAAAGGAGGTGCTACCCATCACTGAGCTACACATGGTAAAAACAATCGAGCTTTGGCTACATGTTTACGCAACAGTACCCGATTTAACAATCAAGATGACAAATAAAATCCTAAGCATGATACTTACAGTTTTGAAGGTGTTCAAGCATGCCGCATATACATTTTTGAATTTCATTGGCATTTATCAGGGAACAAATATTCTCGTTTTTTATTTTTCTGTTATGCCTAGCCGACCCACAATAATGGCATATTGTTCTAAGCTGATGTTTTTACCGAGTCCATATATGCAAACATTCGAAGAAGCCTTTTTCACAGGTTTCTTTGAGATTGATTCAGAAATCTTTTTAAAGATGTCATCCAACTTGAATGCTAGATTAGTGGCATATGAGCTCAGCTTCTTCGCTGACCATAGACAGCCGCCACATGATGGTGTGAAAGCAAAACAGTGGAAGCAACTCATGATACGTGAAGCTAATCTGCTTAATGAAACAGAGCAAAAAGTGTACAGAACATACTCCCGTCGACTTCCAAAGCCTGTCGGGGACGACAGAGTTCAGGAGGGGGGCAGTTTTGAGGGAGAGTCTAGCAAAAAGAAGAAAAGAAGAAGACAAAGAAAGAAGCTTCATTAAAAGATTACATTTGAAGATATGTCTCTACAAGAAGCCCCGCAAGGGCGCAACACCCATCTCTACACAGAGCCCCGCAGGGGCACACATCAAGGAAATGCACGTAGGAGGGAAGGAGGAACCAGGGCCAGGAAGTATCCATGAAGAAGTGCAAGAAGATATCCGGCGGTTCCAGAACCACAAGAAGGTCCTTCAACATCTGGGTCTTTGGAAGGTCCAAGTCGAAGACTGAAGGACCACATCTTTATACCTTCCACTGGTGGCGTGCGTAGCAGCTCGCCTTAACACAACAACCCAGAATTAAAGAGGTTATTGGTGAGCTAGACTACGAACATTAGGTAGTCCATCTCCATTGGTTGCGGGCGATGAAAAGGAAACAATAGGCAACACGAATGAATCAAGCCCAGAGGATGTAAAAGAAGAATCAAGAAGAGGCCATCAAAACTGAACACATGTTTAACAAACAGGCAGAACTGACCAAGAGATGCATGTGGACAACAAGCTGAAGACAAGAAGTAAAGCCTGTCCAGGGACGACAGAGACAAAGAGGGGGAGAGTGTTGCAGAGCTAAGAAGAGCAAAAGGTAGAGATAAAGAAGTGCCGCAAAATTTTTCCGATTTGGACACTCTATTTTTGTAGTATAACCATTCTTGTAACATATTTTCCGTTGTAAATGCACTAGAGGAGTCCTCTAGATGCATACCTAGGGAGATTAGTAGCTTACCCATGTAAATTAGTAGGAAATTAGCCTTTTAGTGAATAAAGTGCCGGTCTCTTGTATGAAAGGACCATTTTTAGGGCACATGTATATAAGTCAATTTGTGACTCTTTGGAAGCACTTTTGGCCATTGTCAGAATCAAGAGCACAAAATTTCGAATTTGTGTCTTCTCCTCTCTGTATCATCTTCTTTGTGAGCTTGTATGCATGTGTGATTCTTGAAAAGAGTGTTAAGTAATTGTTGGCTATCCATGAAAGTGTTTGTTTACTGTTGTTAAGGTGTGTGTGAAGTGTAGGAAGTGCTGAAGTGTAGGAAGTGCTGAAGTGTAGGAAGGTCATTCCCACGACTCCGTATTTTGTTCATAACTTG
Source organism: Ceratopteris richardii (assembly GCA_020310875.1). Lineage (NCBI taxonomy): Eukaryota > Viridiplantae > Streptophyta > Polypodiopsida > Polypodiales > Pteridaceae > Ceratopteris > Ceratopteris richardii. The sequence goes on along the minus strand of CM035437.1, from coordinate 75,729,226 downwards.
AAGTAGAAGTGTCAGAATTGAGTGAAAATACAACCATTGGATGCATCTTCTTGAAAGCTTTGAGAGCCATATGCTATTTCCTATATTCGGAGTTTGGAGCTGAGAGAAAAGCTCAATTTACAGTTGGCTGCTGCTCTAAGTATGGTGACACCATGACTGATAGTTTGGATTAGTCTTTGCCTTGTTTGCACTCTTTGGGAAGCTCATTTGCATTGATCGTCATTTGAATGCATGTCTTCATACACTCGGCTAGGTTTTGATACTCCTCGGATTGATAAATAAAGCGTGAATCCCCACTATATGCACTTGAGGGGGATCAAGGTATAGTCTCTTTCTCCACAAGTCCCTAGGTTTGTCCTTAGGTACAAAACCATCTACCTTGATTGTGAAGGTTGAAGAAATCAATGCTATTTTTGATGATGCTGATGTGTTGACATTTGATAGTATGTGCCTACTAAGGCTCTTATGGCTTATTCTTTTTTTCACACATGGGTGTTAGATTTTGGTGCGTCTTTCCATATGACACCACATAGAAGTGGTTCTCTACTTATGTAGCAAAGTCTCTTGGTACTATGAGACTTGGTGATTCTTATTAGTGTGACATTGTCAAGAGTGGAGATGTGTTTGTGGTACTGTATGCCATGTACCTCAGTTATCATGTAGTTTGATGTTAGTTGGTCAACTTGATGATCTTGGTTACAAGGTGTTCATCTATGCTCAATCCTTTGGCATATAAAAGGGTAATATGGTTATTGCAAAAGGAAACAAAGTTGGCTCACTTTATCCTTTATTTATATCATAGAAAGGACACTTGTCAGCTGTTACTGAATAGCCTATGGCTTGTATTTGGCATGGCCATTTGGGTCATATATCTCGTACTGGAATGGAAAATCTTTCTCGTTCTAGCTACTTACTTGTGTTATCTTTCTTTGAGTTTTTGTTTTGTGAGCATTATCAATATGGAAAGCAAAATGGGAATGTGAACAAGATGCACATTGACTCTTCAATTCAGCCTTTAGATCTCCTTCTTATAGATGTGTGTGTTTCTATGCCCACAAGTTCATTAGGTGGTTTTCTTTACTTTGTCACTTTCATAGATGATGCTACTAGAAAAGTCTGGGTATATCCTATCAAAGCGAAGGATGATGTATTCCCTACTTTTTGAAAATGGCATGCTTCAATTAAGATTGAAAAAGGAACTAATATTAAAGCTTTTACGTTTAGATAATGGGGGTGAGTATAGCTCACATGAATTTAGCCTTTTCTATTAGTCTAGAGGAATTTGTAGAGATTTTACAGCTCCTTATACAGTAGTACATAACGGTAGTTGAAATGATGAATAGAACTATTCAAGATGGAGTAGCTGCTATGTTGCAACATGCAAACCTTTCACAAGACTTTTGGGCAAAAGTAGTATTAAATGTAGTTCATGTGATTAAGCTTTCACCTAGTACTGTCAAAGGTTTGAAAGTGGCCCCCAAGAGTTATGGATAGGGAAGCCACCATATTATGATCATCTTCGAGTTTTTGGGTGTGAAGCATATGCTTATATACCCATGAAGGCGGTCGAGAAGGCCAATTTGGATATCGCTTATGGGATCCTAAAATATGCTCAATGATCAGAAGCAATGATATTATTTTCAATTATTCTAGGATGCATTAAAACCCATTAAGGAGGTTGAAGTGAGAAGAGTGGTGTCTGAGGATACTAGTCCTCCAGTTAGCATGCATAAAAATGCTACACATATGGATGTTCAAGAGAATGTCCAATCAGATCAGTCTGCAAATGTTCTAGTTTCAACAACCATTGAGATGCTCTACACGTGTCTCACATCCACCTGATAGGGGGTTGTGACATGTATATTTCTTCACTTATCCAACCATTTAGAAATGCATTTTTCACATCAAGTTGGAGGAGTCTCCAATTTCTTATAGCAGCTACACTTATCAATGTTGTAATTGTAGTCATCTTTGCAGCTGGTGAGAATGTTTCCTCATAGTCTGTACCATGAGTTTGTGAGCATCCTTTGGCAAATAATCTTGTCTTGTACCTACAAATTGATCCATCTAAGTTTCTTTTAACTTTATACACCCATCTACAACCAATTACCTTTTGATTGGATGGCATTAGAACCAAATCCCAAGTGTTCACCTCCTTCAATGCATCCATTTCTTCTTTCATGGCCTTTTCTCAATTAGGGTTTCCCTTTGCCTCCTCATAGGCTGAGTCTTGCAATATATGTGGCTTATCTAATCATACTACTGAAGAATGTTTCAGGAACCCGAGGAACTCAAGAGGAAGAGGATTCAATAGAGGTGGCTATGGATCAATAGAGGAAAATACAATGGAGGCTACCACAACAACTACAATAACAATTACAACAACAATAACTACAACAACAATTACAACAACAACAACTATTAAAGTGGCCATAGAGGAAGAAGAGGTTACAATAACTATGTAGAGGACCAAAGACAAGAAGATTCATTATTGATTATGAATCTATTAGTGAAGAAGGGTAAGGATGATAATCACATCTTTTACATTGATTCGGGATGCTCAAATCATGTAGCAGGAAATGTGGCTTTACTTTCTGATTTGGAAGATCCTCACAAGAAAAATGAAGTGCAAACAGGAGATGATACAAAGCACTAAGTGGAGAAGATAGGTAATGTGAAGACATCAGATGGGAATATGAACCTCTTAAGCAAGGTCTTGTATGTCCCTACAATTACCAAAAGTGTTGGGCAGATTGTTGAAAAAGGATTGCAAGTTAGATTCAACCAATTTGGAGCATATGTTGAAGACCCAAGGCAAGGCTTTAGAAGGATTGCCAAAGGAGAAAAGACAAGAAGGCTTTTCACTTTTGAAGTGGAAGATACAAAGAACATAGATTTATTTAGCTATGGATCTCAAACTCTCACTAGAGTTGGAGATATGGCACAAAAGGCTTGCCCACATTGGTGAGAGGACACTCAAACAATTTTGCAGGGACCAAAGTGTACTTGGTTTGCTTAATATCATAAGGCAACACATGATTTATAAGTGTGAATCTTGTCAATTCGGCAACGCTCATAGACAACCTTTCAATAGGAAGGGATATGTGTATCAAAATCTTTTGGATCTAGTGCACAAGGATGTGTGGAGTCCTATTAAGGAGCCATCTATATCACGCTCAAGATATTATGTGTCTTTCATAGATGATTGTAGTAGGTGGACCATTTTGTTTTTCATGAACCACAAGGATGAAGTTTTTAATTGCTTTAAGAAGTATGTTGCTCTTGTTGAAAAACAGACAGGTAGGACTTTGAAAAGACTTAGATCAGATGGTGGAGAAGAATACTTCTCTTCTGAATTTGATGCATATTTGCATGAAAGAGGCATTAAAAGGGAAATCACTACAACGTATACACCCGAACTCAATGGTGTGGCCGAGAGGAGAAACCGAACTATTGTTGAAGCCGCAAGGTCCATGCTCAATGAAAAGGGATTTCCAAACTACCTATGGGTAGAGGTTGTGTCTACAACCACATACCTCATAAATGGACTTTCATCTAATTCACTAGATGGAACCACTCCATATGAAGTGTGGAATGGAAGAAGATGTAGTCTAGAGCATTGTAAAATCTTTGGATGGTTAGCCTATGCTCACATTCCTTCTCAAGTAAGTGGGAAATCGGATCCCAAGGCAGAGAGCTGCATATTTATTGGTTATGACCAAAACCAAAAAGCATATAGATTGTACAATCCAACTAATAAAGGATTTTTTGTGAGTAGAGATGTAATTTTTTATGAGAACAAATCATGGTTTGATGATGATAGGAAAGTGAAGCTTCCTTATGACTTGGATGAAGATTTTCCATCACTTCAACCAAAGGAGCCAAAGCAAATTGAAGAAAGTGATTCGGATATTGACCTAGAAGACTTGGAAAGACTAAAGCTATGGAAGAGCAAAGGTAAAGCCTAAGAGCTTACCCTCCCAATGAAGATCCAAATTTCCATGGTCTTGAACACAAAGAGGACCGAATCTAGATGGTTGCGTATACACCCATGCACCTTTGCAAAAATCTTGTGGTATCCAACTTCCTTCCATTGTTTTGATGTTATGGCATGTCATTATGTGAACATCTTTTGGCCTCCTATGAGTTGTGGAGGTTTACATGCCAGTCCAAGTTGTTGTAATTGCTACAAATGTTGGATGAGAAAGGTGGAAAAAGAAATAGACATCCTATCATATGATAGGGAGAGTATAAAGGGGGAAAATATGAATTTTTAGGTTTTGGGTATGAAAATGCGAGGTTGAGGGAAAATAGGTTTTTTTTTATTTCACTTTTTGAGTAAAAAATATCACTTTTGACCCTGAAAAGTGATAGGGGGTCATTTAATGGTATTATGATGAGTTTTACAACATTTTAAAAGTTTTGAATTTTTGGTTCCAATTTGATTACTCTCTCTAGAAGACAACCTTGAACCTAGGGAATCTTGTTCCCTCTTTCTCCTTTAGCCTAGTAATTCATAGGGTATAGATTGTGGCCACCACCCTTTTCTGATTGGTCCATCACTAATCACTCCTTAATTTAAAAGGACCATGCATGGCTCATTTTTTTTCCCTAATGGATGGTGGTAGTAGAATATTGACCAACACCCATATCAACCAAAAGGCATATGAGCAGTTCACACTCAATACTAGCTAGGAAAACCACCCTATACTTAGCCTCACAACCAAAAGTGGCCTTAATCGACTGCTTCTTGCTCAACTAAGATATGCATGAAGTACCAATAACTAAGTCCAAACTACTAGTGGATACATGAGCATCATAATAACCAACTCAATTCGAGTCAGAAGAAGCATGTAAATTTGGCAGTAATGATCCCTCTTGGGATAAATCAATCCAAGTAGCTGGGTACCACTCAAGTAGCGAAAGGTATGCTTAGTTGCATACTAGCTCTAGCTTGACACTTGGGCTATGCCTAGACATCATTTGAGTTGATAGGTGCCTTTTCGATACATGGAAGTAAGGGCTGAATTGTATCTTCCACAAAAACAACATCATGACTAACTGGAATGCATTTAGTTTATAGATGATATAGATGATAGCCTTTGATTGCATATCTCTACCCAACAAAAATACAATTCATAGCCTTATCATCTAATTTTGTGTGTTCTTGTAACTATTTCTATTCATTCTGTTTTGCATGAACCATAGAAGGTTTTATGCACTCAAAAGACATGAACTAGAAGTCACTTGAATAAAGATTTTGGTAAAGTGGAAGAATAGTTTAGAAGATAGTGATACATGAGAGAAGATGAGCACCATCTAGAAATAGTTTCCCAATTTTTGGTTATCCTCTCAAGAGGAATCTCAAGGGGAAGGACATATGGAAGCAACACCTACATATGAGTATCTACAAAGTGTACATAGGGGATAGTTGGAAAAAACCATTAGATATATTTTCCCATATGCCCTCCAATGCCATTTCTTAGCACAAGAATGAAAATAAAGGGAAGGGGATGTTGTAAAGAAAACCTAAAATCTAGGTGAACCACTAGTTTTGTGGACCTAAACTTAATGTAGACCACACCTCAAAAGTGTGGTGGTTATTGGAAAAAATAGGAGCTCATAGTTCTATTTTTAAACTAATGGAAACTTCTGTATGAATTTTCACATGGGAGGACAAAGCCCAAAAAAGGAAACTTCTTTTGGCATGTCAAAACATGGATCACATATAATCAATGATTTTCTTAGATAATAAAACCTTGCTATCTTCGTAAAGTAATTGATAATGTTTAATAATTGAAGTAAATGTTGGAGTTCCATGGAATGTTCATGGAATATTTATATGAAAAGAATTGTGTATATTAAAATTTGAGGGCATTTTCAACCTAAAAGAGTTTTCCATTAATTTCTAATATGGCCTTGAATGTTCAATAATATTATGTTGCTAGTTTTATTGTTGATATTTTTTAATGCTTTTTAGTTTTTGTTTTCAATACAAAACCACACCAGATTCTTTCCTTATGAAAATTTTATGTGTATCTTTCTTCACTTTTCTCAATTCTATTGAAGTATGTTAATATGATCTCTAGCTATTGAATAACCAATATGAATAATATTTTGAGCTAAGGACATTAAAATTAAGATTTTTTTTCCAAATTGAATTTCAAAAGGTGCATTTTGTTGTAAATGAATTGAAGACTAGGTAGCTTTTGATCCTAATTAATTCTATGATTATCTATGAAAAAAATCCAATTGTGCTCCTAAATTTTGATCAATGCAACCCAAAATTGATTATAAAAGAAGAAATAATGATTTGAAAAAATAATCATAGGAAAACCATGATGTGAAAAAAATACAATAAAAAGTTTTTGAAGATTAAGATGCAATCATTGTACTTTTACAAGGGATAAAATATGAATATTTGCTAAATCTAAATACTATTCCAAAACATATGATTATGAGATTAGAAATAGAAATTAATTTTCATAGTTCCTTAGAAATTGGTAATGGTATAACATCGAATTCATGATAACATTTAACTCTTTGACAAATAATGCATTGAGAACCAAAGTGTATAATATCTGTCGTTGATTACCATGAGCTTATAGTTGCCCTTTCATTAAGGGTGAATTTTTGCTTTGCTTGGATTCATTATGGTATATATGATGTACGATATCCATTTCCATGTAATCTCATTTAGAATTAATTTCTTTGCCTCAATTTCCCATATGTGGAGGTTCTTGCACTTCTTTCACGTGAACTTCACAAAAGTTGTATTGATGCATAATTTCTTGGATACGGTCGAGAAGGCCAATTTGGATATCGCTTATGGGATCCTAAAATATGCTTAATGATCAGAAGCAATGATGTCATTTTCAATTATTCTAGGATGCATTAAAACCCATTAAGGAGGTTGAAGTGAGAAGAGTGGTGTCTGAGGATACTAGTCCTCCAGTTAGCATGCATAAAAATGCTACACATATGGATGTTCAAGAGAATGTCCAATCAGATCAGTCTGCAAATGTTCTAGTTTCAACAACCATTGAGATGCTCTACACGTGTCTCACATCCACCTGATAGGGGGTTGTGACATGTATATTTCTTCACTTATCCAACCATTTAGAAATGCATTTTTCACATCAAGTTGGAGGAGTCTCCAATTTCTTATAGCAACTACACTTATCAATGTTGTAATTGTAGTCATCTTTGCAGCTGGTGAGAATGTTTCCTCATAGTCTGTACCATGAGTTTGTGAGCATCCTTTGGCAAATAATCTTGCCTTGTACCTACAAATTGATCCATCTAAGTTTCTTTTAACTTTATACACCCATCTACAACCAATTACCTTTTGATTGGATGGCATTAGAACCAAATCCCAAGTGTTCACCTCCTTCAATGCATCCATTTCTTCTTTCATGGCCTTTTCTCAATTAGGGTTTCCCTTTGCCTCCTCATAGGCTGAGTCTTGCAATATATGTGGCTTATCTAATCATACTACTGAAGAATGTTTCAGGAACCCGAGGAACTCAAGAGGAAGAGGATTCAATAGAGGTGGCTATGGATCAATAGAGGAAAATACAATGGAGGCTACCACAACTACAATAACAATTACAACAACAATAACTACAACAACAATAACTACAACAACAACAACTATTAAAGTGGCCATAGAGGAAGAAGAGGTTACAATAACTATGTAGAGGACCAAAGACAAGAAGATTCATTATTGATTATGAATCTATTAGTGAAGAAGGGTAAGGATGATAATCACATCTTTTACATTGATTCGGGATGCTCAAATCATGTAGCAGGAAATGTGGCTTTACTTTCTGATTTGGAAGATCCTCACAAGAAAAATGAAGTGCAAACAGGAGATGATACAAAGCACTAAGTGGAGAAGATAGGTAATGTGAAGACATCATATGGGAATATGAACCTCTTAAGCAAGGTCTTGTATGTCCCTACAATTACCAAAAGTGTTGGGCAGATTGTTGAAAAAGGATTGCAGGTTAGATTCAACCAATTTGGAGCATATGTTGAAGACCCAAGGCAAGGCTTTAGAAGGATTGCTGTTGCAGAGCTAAAGAAAGCACAAAGCAGAGAAAAAGACGGGCCCCAAAATTTTTCCGATTTGGACATCATATTTTTGTATCATAACCACTCTTGTAATATATTTTCTGTTGTAAAGGCACTAGAGGAGTCCTCTAGATGCACCCCCACAGAAGATTAGAAGCTCACCCATGTAAAATAGTAGGAAATTAGTCTTTTAGTGAATAAAGTGCCGGTCTCTTGTGCGAAAGGATCATTTTTAGGGCACTAGTATATAAGTCAAATGTGACTCTTTGTAAAAGGACTTTTTGGCCATTGTGAGAATAGAGAGCACAAAAATTCGAATTTCTGTCTTCTTCACTCTATATCTTCTTCTCTGTAAGCTTGTATGCATGTGTATTGCTTGGAAAGAGTGCTTGTGAGTGTTGTATATCCATGAAAGTGTTTGTTTGCTGTAGTTAAGGTGTGTGCGAAGTGTAGGAAGTGCTGAAGTGTAGGAAGGTATTTCCCATGACTCAGTATTTCGCTCATAACTTGAAGTAAGAGTGTCAGAATTGAGTGAAATCACTGCCATTGGATGCGTCTTCTCGAGAGCTTCGAAACGCATATGCTATTTGCTATATTTGGAGTTCGGAGTTGGGAGAAAAGTCCAAAATACTGATGGCTGTTGCATTAAGTATCGTGACACCATGACCAACAGTTGAAGCTTGTTTGGATAAGTCTTTGCCTTGTTTACACTCTTTGAGTAGTTCATTTGCATTGATCATCACATGATTGCATGTCCTCATACACTCGGCTAGGTTTGTATACTCATCGGATTGATATTTAAAAGCGTGTATCCCCACTATATGCACTTGAGAGGGGATTGAGGTATAGTCTCTTTCTCCACAAGTCCCTAAGTTGGTACTTAGGTCAACACACTTTTTGGCGCCGTTGCCGGGGAGTGACGAATCAAACCGAGGCATTCGTGTGATGGTAAGTAGCTTTTTGCATTGAAGCAAGAGGAGGAGTGGTGATTTTCTCTTCTTTGGTAAGTCATTTTCAACTGCACTTACTACTTCTCATTCTTGGAGTGTGTGTAGTGAGTTGTTAGCCTAGAATAGGAAGAGTGAGGGAGTAGAGTAGGTAGCTAGAGTAGTGTTCAGTTGTTGTTTAGTTGAGTTCTTCTTTTGAAGTAGAAAAAAAAAAAATCCCAAGTATAAAAGCCTAAAAAGTATCATTTTGCAAGTTACTTGTATCTTTGAGCAAGTATCGTGGAGAGCTATCGTCGAGTATCGTGAGCAGTTGTCAGAGATCGTGGAAGGAGTGTGGAGCTTTCAGAGTGTCGCAGAGCTAGTGAGGAGAGGTTGAGAGCTGAGAAAGAGTACAAGGTGAGCTCACATATTATTCTCTCAGCTCCTTTCCAAAATTCAAACTATTTAGGAGAAAACGATCTGCGTCAGGTATCGTTTAGGACCTTCTGGGGGTAAAAGATGTGTTGTGATTGATACAGAGAGTGAGGTGAGGGTAGAAGACCTTGTGAAACATCTGTGTGTAATCAAAACTTGGAAAATCTTAGCAAAAAATTTGAAAAAGGGTCAAGTATCGTTTACTCCCGCGGTCGAGTATCGCGATACTTGGCAAGTATCGTGACCTCCTGTGGTTGAGTATCGTGATATTTCCCTCCGATCGTGTATCGTTTCGGCCAGAGATCGTTTTGGGCCAGAGATCGTCGATCGTTTGGATCAAAGATCGTGTATCGTTTGGCTTAAGTATCGTGTATCGCTTCTCAGAGATCGCGATACTTACCAAAGATCGCGTATCATTTTGTTCAGGTATCGTCGATCGTTTGGATCACAGATCGTGTATCGTTTAGGGGAAGTATCATGTATCGTTTTCTCCCGAGTATCAAGTATCGTTCCCCATCAAGTATCGTTTTTCATCAGGTATCGTGTATTGTTTGGAGACAGAGATCGAGTATCGTCTGGGATCAAATATCGAGTATCGTTTGAGCCCAAAGATCGTGTATCGTTTTGGGCTAGAGATCGTGTATCGTGGAATCTGGAGTCAAGTATCGTGATCTAGAAAAAATTCTTTTTCAGTCATTTCCCAGCCAAAGTCTTCTAGAAATTCTGACCTTTAGTGAAGAATCCTAGAGGCTAGAGGGTTGCAAGGGTTGATCAGAGTTGTTAGGTGGATGAACCTGAGATCCGGAAGAACCCTAGGAAGCCGAAGAAGTGTAATCTCTTCTGTAGGTAGTGTAGCAGAGCCAAGTAACCGTTCACATTATTCGGAGACCTCCAGTGAGTCAGAGGACGAAATTCCCATGGCTTCGGAGGATATGCAAAACACAGTACCCATGATTGGCATGATGTCAATCATTGAGAGAGAGTACAGGACCTCCTTGGAGTACGTGAATACCAACCAAAATGAGATCCCTATTTATTTGGATGGTCTAAACAGATTAGTGGCCAGGTTAAAGAAAGCGTCAGAGGCTTATATAGTGCCTAGACCAGCAGTCAAGTATGTAGGAGGTTTTTACATGGACAAAAGAGATATCCAATATGTTGTCACGGAGCACCCGGAAAACATTAATGAACATGGTGAAGAAAATAATGCTTCAAACTTAAATGGAGGTGGGAATGAAGAGCAAGTAACTACACCTAGAGGGAGGTCTACTGTAGCTAGGATATGGAGAGGAGACCTGATTCCCCAAGACGACTCCCTAATGGATGTGTATTTGATCAATGGGATAGAGCATCTTCTTAGAGCACATTCTTCAATATGGGAAGCTGCCCCTAATCCAGTTACCATCTATGAGTTACAAGATCCTGATTTCCCCACCATCATCACATATCTGGATAAGAATCTGAGAAGATATTGGCCCTTAACAGAATTAGAAAGAGCTGAGTTGAAATATCAGAATATTCCAGTGTTTCCCCCTAGGGACCAAGCCACTACTTCAAGAAACCCACTTGGAACATCCCAGAATGATTCATATCAGCAGTCGGGCCAAACACAACAAACACAACAAACTCAAATCCCAGTCAGACCACATGTGCAGTTTGCAATGCCTGCAAATAACCCTAATTACCGACCCCAACCAACTATTGACCCAAGACATGGAATTCCTGCTCCAGTCAGATCGTCGGTAGTAAGAGGACCAGGCATACCAATAGGAAGACCAATTTTCCCAGTGATGCCTAGACCGCCCGAATCAGGAAGAAGATTAAGGCCAATCCAAGTTGCCAAATGCATGAGAAACCATTATGATGGCTCGAGTGAACCTTACAATCATATAGCTGAATTTAAACAAGTAATCAGAGCCGAACAGGTAGAAGACTTCTTGATTCAATATGAGTCCTTTCGTCTCACATTGTCAGACACCGCCTTAGCATGGTTCCAGCCATTGGACCCTAATAATTTCCAAAACATGGAACAAGTCTATCAAGAAATGATTGAGGAATTCACTAAGTTAGGAATTAAAAACAATTCTTCATCATTGATTCATAGCTTTAAGCAAGCCCCTACCGAATCAGTGAGATTGGCTGCAAGAAGATTCAAGCAGTATGTGGATAGATGCCCAGCAGAAGAGAGACCTACTCAAAATAAAATGGTGTCATTATTTTTGGAAGGGTTGTTGAACGGATCTTTGAGGTCATTGGTATATGTAAAGAGAGTTCAGACTTTGCAAGAATGCATGAAGGAATGTATAGACCTGGAAGACAACCTAGCAGAAGATTTGAAAATACCTCAAGGTAGTTTGAAAAGTGAAGATTCGGCCAGTAGCACATAATCCCTAAAAACAATGTAGAGGAAATAGCCGATTTGGTAGCAAAGAAGTTGAACGTTCAAGGATAGAGAAACTACCCCAATAACCCTATGAGAGTGCCCATGCTCAGAAGATGTATGCAGTGCGGAGGTGATCATCCTTCTCACTTGTGTACTAGGGGAGTAGTCCCACCACATGCTTATGCTTATAATAGACCCATTGCCCCAGGACCTCTACAATATTGCACTATAGAACAAAAATATACAAATCACAACACAGAAAATTGCCCTTACAATAGACAATCAAGACCAGCACAGCCATACATAAGACCTTACGGATACCCTCAGAGAGATCAAGGAGGTGAAGCCTTTAGATATCCCACTTATCAGCTGCAGGCACCAGTGCCACGACCATATGCGTATCAAGGATACACCCAACCACAACCAGTACTAGGACAACAACCGCCCCATCCTCAGAACGTTGTCCCAGTCAAGATTGCTCAACCTGAAGAAAACCTAGAGAGAGCAATAGTCCCAGCCACACCTTTGACTAGTAATGAACCATATGACTCGTTTTATGACCCTAGTCAAGGAACATATCCCAATTATGAAAGCTCAATGATGGAATATGGACAACTGTATGAACCATATGCCTATGGCATGGAAGTATCAGATAGTTCATACGGATATGAGCAGGACTATGTGTCATTAATGTACACAGCTCCTAGAGCAACCATACCACCCCGACCCATGAACAAACCGCCTGTACCCAGAGGACCATGCTATAGATGTGGAGGTGATCACTATATCAGAGAATGTACATTGCCAAACCCACCACCACCACAACGCGTCTGGGAAGGCTACTGTAGTGATTGTGGTAAGGAACACCTTTTCAGAGATTGCCCCAAGAATCCCAACAAGGTTACATCCAACGTGCAAATCAATGTGATAGAAGTAATCGAGTCATCAGGGAGCGATAAGGAATATACTGTACCATTGAAGGCGATAACAAGAGTTAAAGTTAGAGAGACCCCAGAAAAATCAAAAGAACACAATCAAAGTGACCTAGAGATGAATGCACCCACACCTTAGAGAGTGGAAGACTCGGAAGAGCCTGAAAAAAGTGTTGTAAGTAAAAGAACCCAAAGATGGAAGAACCGTAGAGATAGGATGAAAGAAAAGAAGTTACTACAGAAACAGGAAAATGAGAAGAGCAAACAAAATCCAAAAGAGGAACAGAAAAACGAAGAAGAAAATAAAAATGAAAAACACAAAAGAGAAGAGGTTGGATCAGTCTTAGCAGATCCCATGCCTGAAGAATTAGCTATGTGGATTCAGGCATACAAGGCACGAATAAGAGCCGGACCGACCATCGAACAACATGAAAGAGAATACCCTAGAGGTGACCTAGAGAAAGAGAGGTTGGAGATCTGCAAAAAATTAATAGAAGTTGCTCAACAGACCTTAGAGAAACCTGCATTGCCATTACCCAAGACCCGAATTCCTGAAGGAGAATTCCAAGAATGCATCATCACCAATGACCACGAAAAACCTGAGGTAAGTAAGGCACAGAATGGCAATTATTGTGAGGATAAAGGGGAAGGATCCGTTGTTCCCGAAGTAGAAGGAGAATGGCCTAAAGATTTGTGGGCTAGAGTCCAAGAAGACAGATGGAAGAAAGTAGAAGGAATTGAACCACCCTTTGAAGAGATAGAAGCGGAAGAGGAAATAGAGGAATCAAGACCTGAATTAGATTCAGAAAAAATTCTACCAATGGATCCTAGTGACAAAGGAGATGAGGGAGTAAAGGAATTGCCCAATTACACCGGAGAGTACGAACATAATTCAGAATTGTATTGCATCCCCTCAATAAGGAAAAAAGAACCAAACCCATCAGTCCAAACATCGGACATCATACAACATCTTAGAAAAGTCAAAATTCCTTGTACCCTAACATTAGAAGAATTGTTGAAGGTTAAACCACATCTGAAGGAGAAATTAACCAATCAATTGGAGATCAAAACGAAAGAAAAAGAGATATCTGATGAAGTAAACACAGTAAAGATCCCAGTGGATAAGGTAGGAGATTTTAGTGAGGGAGATGAAGGAAACACTTGCTTTCCAATTACCTTTAGGGGTTATACAACCAAAGCCATCTTAGATTCAGGAGCTGGTGTAGGCATTGCTACTAGAGAAATCTGGGAGAAATGGGGAAAACCAGCTTTAAGACCAACGCATATGAAAATACAAATGGCTGACGGACACACAGAAAGACCCTTGGGATTATTGGAACGAGTAGTTTTCACCACATGCGGAGTTGAATTTGAACACACCTTAGCAATATGTCAATTTGAAAGGCCGAGCAATTACGAAATGATACTTGGAAGACCTTTCATGAGACAATTAAAGGTTGTGCAAGATTGGGGAAAAGATGCTGTATACCTTCAACCTGAAGGAACCACCACGAGAATAAATCTCCACACTTATACATATCAAGATGTTCCTCCCTTACAATGGAATCAAATTCACAAGGAGGAAGATGATCAGTCAGTTCACAACATAAGTTCTAGTGACCAATCTTGGATGAACGAGGACACTCATCTATGGATATGCCAAACTGCCAAAAAGGAAGAGGATAGGAGAAAAGGATGGCAGCAAGGGCAAGGTGTAGCTAGGTCTGTACAAGATCCAGCTTACATGCCTCAAGTCTTTTTAGATGAAGAGTTTGAACCTCATGGCTGAATGGAGATTTTAGCGACCCTCGATGTATGCGTGAATGAAGAAGTGATAACCATGAATTAATGCATTGACAAAGAAGGATATGATGTTAGTCTCTATGTAGTAGTTCTTCAGGAGGCTGAAGAAGGAGAAGTGATAGAGAAAGAATGGAAGGAGGACTATGAGAGCATTGAAATGGAGCCAGAACCAATGGAACCTGAGGATGAAGATCAAAAAATAAGCATCACAGCTAATGAAAACAACCAAGAGCCTACACAAAAAGAAGAGCTGGAGTTAGATAAAGAGCCAGAAGGTGAAGAAAACAAGCCACAAGATCAGTTTGAAGTGCCCGCTCACTTCAAGAAATATGAAGTAGAAGAGAGAAAAATTGCTATTCAAATGCCTAAAAGAGAGGCACAGCCGGGAATAGCATATGACAATAAAGAACAAACCAAGAAGATAGTAGTAACGTTAGAAGAAGGAGAAGAACGATGTACTTTCATAGGACAAGATGTCTCCATAGAGGAAGAACAAGAGTTAATACGCCTCATAAGAGAATATCGGGATGTTTTTGCCTGGACCTATAAGGACTTGAGAGGAGTAGATCCATCTATTTGTGCCCATAGAATTCCCATGACATCCGAAGCCAAACCTTCTAAACAAAGACCATATACATACAATGATGTGTATTTAGCAAAGATAAAGGAAGAGATAGACTAATTGTTAGATGCTGGATTCATATACGAGATTGAGCACACGGAATGGGTGTCACCTTTGGTGGTTGTACCGAAAAAGAATGGAAAGTTAAGAGTGTGCATCAATTTGAAGAAAGTAAATGCCGCGACCATAAGGGATAGTTACCCATTACCAATTACAGATCATCTCTTGGAAAGAGTGGCAGGAAAGGAAGTCTATAGCTTTCTGGATGGCTTTTCAAGGTATAATAAGGTAGCTATTGCTCCTGAGGACCAACATAAAACAGCGTTCGCAACTGAATGGGGAGTATACGCCTTTAGAGTCATGCCTTTTGGTCTAACTAATGCCCCAGCCACCTTCCAAAAATTGATGTGCCATGTATTCAAAGAATTCCTAAGAAAAAGTATGGAGGTCTACGTGGATGATCTTTGTACTTATTCAGTTATACGATCAGAACATATCCCCGAGCTAGAAAAGATCTTTGCTAAATGCCGACAGTATCGAGTATGCCTTAACCCAGAAAAATGTGTCTTCATGGTTAGACAAGGGAAAATATTAGGACATATTGTCTCTAAAAATGGAATCTCAACTGATGAAGAAAAAATCAAAGTAATTCTGGATTTACCAAGACCAAAGACGGCTAAGGAAGTTCAAGCATTTATGGGACATTGTGGATACTATCGAAGATTTATACATATGTACGCCATAATTGCTAGATCTCTCTATGCATTATTGACTCAATTTAATTGGACCGAGGAATGCGAGAGAGCCTTCAATGAATTAAAGAATCGATTGAGTTCAGCACCAATCCTTCGAGTACCTAACTGGAATAAGCCATTTCATATTCATGTGGATGCTTCCAGGTTTGCCATTGGTTGCATCTTAGCTCAACCTGCCGATACAGGAAAACTAGACACCCCTATAGCCTATGCTAGTAGACAATTAAATCAAGCAGAACGCAATTATACCACCACGGAGAGAGAAGGCCTAGGGATGGTGTACGCAGTCAAAAAGTTCAGACATTACCTGTTGGCAAACAAATTCAAATTCTTCATTGATCATCAAGCCCTACTGTACCTAGTCAACAAGCCTTGTAATACAGGACGACTAGTACGATGGTTTTTATTGCTAATGGAGTTTGATTTTGAGGTAGTAGTCAAGAAAGGAAATACTCACATAAGAGCAGATCACTTATCAAGAATGACCCATGGAGAACCACCCATAGGAGTACTTGATGATCTGCCAGATACATACCTATTTAACCTGGAAGTATGTCCCCAATGGGCAGAAAAGTTGATCCCTATACTTACACATGGACCGAAAGATGGGATCACACCAAACCGAACCCAAGACCTTTGGAAGACTAAAAACCTTCATATCATTGCGGGAAGTTTGTATCACCAGGATTCGAATGGATTACTCATGAGATGCGTAGAAGAAGAGGAACAGGAAATGTGGCTTCAGAAAGCACATGTAAACCAATGGAAAACTCATTTGAATGCAAACGGAACATGGCAAACCCTGAAGAGGTTAGGCATATATTGGCCGACCATGCAGAGAGACGCACATAATCATGTGTCAGCGTGCCAAATTTGTCAAGAACAAAATCCAGATGAGAACTCAACTCTATGCTATTCCACAATAGCACCGAGATGGAGCATGCCTCTGGTAAAGTTCTTGAAAACTCAAGAATACCCAGAAGGAGCTACTTCAACAAGGAAACGTGCACTTGTAGAACAAAGTAAGGATTATGCCATTATAGGAAAACAACTTTTTAAACGAGGGAGAGATAACCAATTAAGAGTGTGCATTCACAAAGACGAATATCTTTCTGTTTTAGAGATGGCCCATAGAGGAGCTGCAGGAGGGCACTTCTCTGCAGATAAAACAGCAAAAATGATCCTCTTTGCTGGAATGTGGTGGCCAACTCTACACCAAGATGCCATGACATATGTGCAACAATGTGATACTTGCCAACGGACAAAATATCCAATTAGAAGAGATGAAATGCCACTTAGACCCATGATGAGTGCCAGAGCTTTCACGAAATGGGGAATAGACTTCATAGGACCTATTAGCCCACCAGCAAAAGGATCCCATGCTGAATATATAATTGTAGCCACAGACTATCTGACCAAATGGGTTGAAGCCAAAGCAACCAAGAAAAATGACGCAAGAACCACGGCCAAGTTTCTCTTTGAGAACATTTTCACTAGATTTGGACTACCGATAGAAATTGTGAGTGATAGAGGTACACACTTTGTGAATGAAGTCATAGAAGATCTACTGAATGAATTCTTGGTAATTCATAAGAAATCAGCTCCTTATCACCCACAAGCCAATGGACAAGCTGAGAGTTCGAATAAAATCTTGTGTACAGTTCTCACAAAAATTGTTAACGATGGTAGATCAGATTGGGATAAACAATTACATCATGCTTTATGGGCATTTCGAGTAGCCTATAAAACCGCCATAGGCACTACTCCTTTTAACTTAGTATATGGACAAAATGCTATTTTGCCAATTGATTTTTTAATTCCCACTCTCAGAGTAGCAACAACTTACGAGTGGACGGGACATGAACTATCAGCTCAATTGGATCAAATAGAAAAACTTCACGAAACTAGGTTACAAGCAGTAGCAGGCATTTATGCTGCTAAACGATGACATAAAGCCTATTTTGATGCTCACATTAAGGACAAAAATTTGAAGGAAGGAGATTTAGTTCTGGTATATACCTTGAAACAACACACTAAGAAGTTGCAAAAGAGAGGATATGGCCCATTAATCATCAATCGTATATCAACAAGTGGAGCCATCAGCCTAGCAACCATAGATGGGGATGTATTACCAAACTACATCAGTGGATGTCGAGTAAAAAAATATCTAGAACCATTGACATAAGAAACAATGTCTCGACTAATCAAAGGCAAGAATTGATGCATTGAGGAGGAAAAGATACGAGGAGAAGCGAGACAGGAAGCCCTAGAACGCATTAAGAAACGAAAAGAGTGGATGAGAGAGAGATGAGAGATATCGACTAGGAGAAACACTTGTCCCAATGGCTAATTTTAGAGCCACCAAAAACCTAGGTTCACAGAGAACGCAACCATATATAAATTTGGGAGCAGGTAAAACGGAGTACCACTTGGTGGATGCTCTCATTGACACAGGAGCTGCCATAAGCTGTATCAAACTTTCTTTGAATCAGAAACTCAAAGAAGAATTACGTCCATCGCTGGCACAATTGATAGGAATAGGAGGAACAATTACTCAATGTATAGGTGAGATCACCTTACCTCTACATCTTGGCAACAACACTATGGAACAAAAGCTATTAGTGTGTCATGATCAGGATTTACTTGAAGAGGTTGTGTTAGGTCAAGACTGGATTTACGAATATGAGGTGACCATTCAATTGGCTTTAGGATACATCTCAGCCAGGATAGGACATCGTGAAGTATTCAGTCTGCTAGACAAACGACCAATCAAATCTGTGAGCAAAGAAAAAGAAGTTCATTCCAACGAACAAAGTCATGAATGTATGTTCACTAGCACTATAGAAACCTCTTTGTCAACTACTATATGTGCGGACACATTGAATTCTACCTGCATACCATCTTCTAGTCTAGCAAGTCACGAGAGTGTTAATCATTCCGAAGACAACCACAGTGAAGCACCATGCACAAGAGAGTCTAGTCCTCTGACTAACCCAAAGCCTGTACCTATTAAATTATACCCTATTCCGTACGCTCAACAAGCTTGGATAAGGAAAGATCAAGTGAAGGAATATCTTTGACGACAAAAGCACTATCGACATCGGAGCAACCAAGCAAGTAACAAAGCAAATCATTTTGAGCACCAAAGTCTACAACGAAGGACTGCAATATGGATTCCAAAGAAAGTAGTAGTCGTTCAACCGGATCGATCGCAAATATGGATTCCTAAATCATGTGCTCCAAAGAAGCTAAACCGAAACGATGAACCTCAGCATAAGAAGAACCAAAAGGGTCTACGAACAAAACAGCCATAGAAGAATAGCTATTGGAAAAAGAAGGAGTCAGCAGACACAATACAAGCCAATTTGAGATCCCCAAAACAGATAAAGCAGACTTACTACAGGAGAAGAACCACATTTACCAAGAAAGGGGAGAATACACTACATTCCAACAGAACGAGGCAGATTTGGTTGCCGAAAAACAAGACAGATTGCATACATCAAACAACTACTTCCAATTGCACACATATGGAGTTGTCAGGACCCAAAGGATGCATGATAGGGCCACATTATAAGGCCAAGCATTCGACACATCTTTCTTCTATTTCAGGATAGTCAAGCACATTTTCCTCTTGGGAAATAGGAGAGCACCTGTACATACATTAAGAAAATCAATTTAAAATAATAACAGCTTCGGCTATGAACTAACTTTTTTGTTTTGCTTTTCATAAGAAAATACAAAAATACCTAAAAATGTGAAAAATCCAGGTATTACCTTTCTCACACCCACGGGAAAGGGACGACACCATTCACTCGGAGCAATATCAAGCTTATAAAAGAGGATTTCTGATACTATATGGCCACTAACTCATACTCTATATTGAGTGCAGATGGCATCTACCAATTCCGAAGCTACACAAGTGGAAGAGGTCCAGCTTCTTCCATTGGAATCAGTAACAAAAGTAAGAGGCCATTGGTTTCGTGATGACCAACCAGTCTCGGAACTTATTTACATGGCAACTATCAAGATTATGGATAGGGATCACTACTTCCCTATTATGTCTCAAGATTTCAAGACCATAATCCAAGGTTTACCGCATATTGAAGATGTATGGAAGCAGACAGGCCTAGAGGCATTTCTCAAATTGCTGATCTATGTTCCAGATTTTCAGAGGTGTGCACAAGTAATGAATACCTTGCAACCTGCCGCAACAAAAATATCAGTTCCAGAAGCACGGGTATTGGATAAAGTAGGGACATGGAAGACCATGCAATTCACTCATGAACTGATCAATAAAGCTTTTGGATGGAATCAAGAAGGAATTTCTAGTGTCAAAGAGGAATGTCATGATCCTAAGAAGAGATCCTTTGTGGAGATTAACAGAATAGACCTCGAAGAGGCTGTCCGTCTTGTGCACCAGCATTTCTGTTTCCCTAGTATGCACAGATACACGGCACCACAAAAGATCGTAGTACAACTACTATCACATGCCATGAGACAAATTGGGAACAAGGTGAATCTGACAGGGTATATCCAAGAAAGACTATTTGAAGCCCAGAAGAAATGGGGCCAGAAAAAGTTTTTGAATGGCAGTTCTGCATTAACATTACTGTTATATGAATCCCTTGATATGAAAAATTGCTTACGGGAGATGCCGACATCAGAAGGGCTAGCCAAGTATGCAAAATCCGCTACAGTCCCTAAGAAAAAGAAAGCAATTGTTATGGTTGAAGAAGCTGGAACCAGCTCACAAAAACCCATGAGGGGTACAAAGCGTCTACGGGAGGAGGAAGCCCAAGCTACACCGCAATCAAAGAGAACACATCTATTACAGAAGATCACGACGGCTCAAATGCCTATTACTAGGAGAGATCTTTCCGCTGCCCTCGAAGAGACACATCAGTATATGCAAGGGCAGGTAAACTTGAATATTCAAGGTCATCATTATAGACAGGCAAGTCAAGAGAAACAACAACGGAGTACAGAGAAGATTCCTAAACAAGCTAGAAGATACAAAGAGCTGGGCATAGATGATTCTAGTACCAATACGGAATCCAGTCTTGAAAAAGACACTCTGGATACTGATATAAGAACAGAAACTCAAGAAGAAGAATGGAATGAAATTAATCAAGTGGAAGTGACGCCGGACAACCAAGAAAAGGAAAAGAGAGTAGAAGAATCTATTGAACCTGAGCATGTCATTCAATTGAATGACACTACAAAGATCAGCATCAAGGAAGATACAACCAGTGTTACATATGTAAAACCACCTATCAAAGAGGAAATCCAAACTCTAGTGAACGTGAATTCGGAGGAGCTACAAAACCAAGAACAAATTGTGATCGAGGTGCCAGATGATACACCTCAAGGAAATCAAGAAAACATGGTGGCTGAGCAGAGGATCCAGCTTCAGATTAGGCAACCCCATGACACTACATTACATGTGACACAGGGCAAAGATGTCACAACCGGAGAAGAACCGAGTATACCAAAAACATGGCTAAATGTGGATGTTACTCAACTGAAAACCTATAGTGAAACAAATGATTCAGACAGCCATGGACACACAACAGCAAATGATGGATATAGATGCAGATTATGATAAGGCTATGAGAGATAAGAATCAATTCCAGATAATGAGCGAACAACTGTCATCACAGCTCATCCAGGCACAAAAGGAGATAACGGCCAAAAGCACTGAGTTGCTCGAAACCAAAACTCAATATGAATCATTAATCACTCAACATCATCAACTGCAAACACAGCTCGCAGATTTACAGCGATTACATGATGCAAGCAAAGCTGATAAAGATAGAATGAGAGCTAAAAGTACTTTGCTCGAGACACAGCTAAAATTATATATGGAAGAGAATGACACTTTACAAAGAAGGAATAAGGAATTAATGAAATCATTATTATATGATCAACCGATCGAGCAACAGGAATCCTCAGAAACAAAAGAAAAAGAATTAAGAGATCAGATCGCACAATATGCTGATTTGCTGAGACAAGAGCGCGCAGTGAGAGAAGAATCAGAACGGACGCACAGTCAAGAGATGAATGAATTAAAAAAGCAGTTAAATACAGCACATGGAAAACTTGCAACAAGCTACAGTGAAAACATGGATAATGTGGCTGAAATCGAAAATGAGTTACTTGCAGCTAAAGAAGCACTCAGGGCAGCCATGCAAGAAGTAAAAGAGAAAGATGAATGCATAGCACAATTAAAGACTCAAATAAAAGAGAAAGCACCGATCGGGACACCAGTAGAGCCAATAAAGGAAAATCCTACTGACGAGGTAGAGGTACGTCCTCTATCTCCCCTGATTTGTCATTCTCCACTACATGAGCAGTTGGCAGACATACATGATGATCATCCAATGCCATACACTGCAAAAATAAGTCAGAAGGAACGGACACTAGTGGTGTCCCGATTGACGGAGAATTTTGAAAATGAAGTCATCAAGGTAATGAAAGAGGCCAAGATCAAAGGTAAAGACCTGCACAAGATAATGAAGCCTTTCAATATTCCATACGGATTATTGAAAGAGAAAACGAGACGATACATAAAGAAGACCACAAAGAAGAGTCCCGATGAGCAGCTCAATTTTACACAAGACACATTCACATACAGTCAAGAAGAGTTCGAAGCTGCACAACCAAATTGGAGAAGAAAATTTTTGGAGAAACATCCCACACTACGGGTGCATTGGCAAGCAGCACCTTATTTATTACAGGTAAACCCTTCATTTTGTCCTATACCACGCAGAAGGGATACCAGAGAATTTTTGGATATGCAAAAGAATGGCACTATAAATAAACAGTGGCTGAATTATCCTATGCTTCCGAGCCCGCCACATAACTACTTGCCAACAGAAGAATATATGATTAAAACCATCGAATTTTGCCTGCAAAATTATGCGACGGTCCCTGACCTAACCATCAAAATGACCAACAAAATACTTAGCATGATACTTACAGTTTTGAAAGTCTTCAAGCATGCGGCCTACACTTTTTTGAATTTCATCGGCATTAACCAGGGCACAGAAATCCTCATTTTTGATCTATCAGTTATGCCTAGCCGCCCCACAATAATGGCGTATTATTTGAGAATAATGTTCTTACCAAGTGTATATATGAAAACTTTTGAAGAAGCATTCTTTACAGGATTTTTTGAGATTGATTCAGAAATTTTTTTGAAGATGTCGTCAAATTTAAATGCCAGATTAGTGGCATATGAACTTAGCTTCTTCGCAGATCACAGACAGCCACCCAATGACGGTGTGAAGGCAGAACAATGGAAACAACTCATGATACGTGAAGCCAATCTGCTAAATGATACAGAGCAAAAAGTATATAAAACATATGCCCGTCGCTTATCAAAGCTTGTCATGGACGACAGAGTCCAGGAGGGGGGCAGTGTTGAGGGAGAATCAAGTAAAAGAAAGAAAAGAAGAAGACAACGAAAGAAGCAGCTTCACTAAAAAGAAATATCTGAAGACATATCTCTGCAGGAAGCCCCGCAGGGGCGCAACACCCATCTCTGCACAGAGCCCCGCAGGGGCACGCATCAGGCAAGAACGCAAATCATCCAGGTCCTGCACGGTGGAAGAAAGTAAACAGGCTCAAAGCAATACAACGGGGTCACATGTTTGCAACCAGGACAAATCAGAGAACAACAAGTAAGATATAGGTCACTGGTGGCATGCGTGGCAACCCAACTGAATACAGCAACCCAGATATGTGATATACGGAACACCAAGGGGCAAAAACAGAAGCTAAGGACATAGATCGGACAAAATAACAAATTCTCTAACGGTCCTTATTGCTTCTTCAACCACTGGATGCGTGCAGACAACAAACCGAGGACAAGAAGCAAAGCCTGTCAAGGGATGACAGAGACGAAGAGGGGGAGAGTGTTGCAGAGCTAAAGAAAGCACAAAGCAGAGAAAAAGACGGGCCCCAAAATTTTTCGGATTTGGACATCATATTTTTGTATCATAACCACTCTTGTAATATATTTTCTGTTGTAAAGGCACTAGAGGAGTCCTCTAGATGCACCCCCACAAAAGATTAGAAGCTTACCCATGTAAAATAGTAGGAAACTAGTCTTTTAGTGAATAAAGTGCCGGTCTCTTGTGTGAAAGGACCATTTTTAGGGCACTAGTATATAAGTCAAATGTGACTCTTTGTAAAAGGACTTTTTGGCCATTGTGAGAATAGAGAGCACAAAAATTCGAATTTGTGTCTTCTTCACTCTATATCTTCTTCTCTGTAAGCTTGTATGCATGTGTATTGCTTGGAAAGAGTGCTTGTGAGTGTTGTCTATCCATGAAAGTGTTTGTTTGCTGTAGTTAAGGTGTGTGCGAAGTGTAGGAAGTGCTGAAGTGTAGGAAGTGCTGAAGTGTAGGAAGTGCTGAAGTGTAGGAAGTGCTGAAGTGTAGGAAGTGCTGAAGTGTAGGAAGGTATTTCCCGCGACTCAGTATTTCGCTCATAACTTGAAGTAGGAGTGTCAGAATTGAGTGAAATCACTGCCATTGGATGCGTCTTCTTGAGAGCTTTGAGATGCATATGCTATTTGCTATATTTGGAGTTCGGAGCTAGGAGAAAAGTCCAAAATACTGACGGCTGCTGCACCAAGTATCGTGACACCATGACCAACAGTTGAAGCTTGTTTGGATAAGTCTTTGCCTTGTTTACACTTTTTGAGTAGTTCATTTGCATTGATCATCACATGATTGCATGTCCTCATACACTCGGCTAGGTTTGTATACTCATCGGATTGATATTTAAAAGCGTGTATCCCCACTATATGCACTTGAGAGGGGATTGAGGTATAGTCTCTTTCTCCGCAAGTCCCTAAGTTGGTACTTAGGTCAACAATTGCCAAAGGAGAAAAGACAAGAAGGCTTTTCACTTTTGAAGTGGAAGATACAAAGAACATAGATTTATTTAGCTATGGATCTCAAACTCTCACCAGAGTTGGAGATATGGCACAAAAGGCTTTGCCCACATTGGTGAGAGGACACTCAAACAATTTTACAGGGACCAAAGTGTACTTGGTTTGCCTAATATCATAAGGCAACACATGATTTATAAGTGTGAATCTTGTCAATTTGGCAATGCTCATAGACAACCTTTCAATAGGAAGGGATATGTGTATCAAAATCTTTTGGATCTAGTGCACAAGGATGTGTGGAGTCCTATTAAGGAGCCATCTATATCACGCTCAAGATATTATGTCTTTCATAGATGATTGTAGTAGGTGGACCATTTTGTTTTTCATGAACCACAAGGATGAAGTTTTTAATTGCTTTAAGAAGTATGTTGCTCTTGTTGAAAAACAGACAGGTAGGACTTTGAAAAGACTTAGATCAGATGGTGGAGAAGAATACTTCTCTTCTGAATTTGATGCATATTTGCATGAAAGAGGCATTAAAAGGGAAGTCACTACAACGTATACACCCGAACTCAATGGTGTGGCCGAGAGGAGAAACCGAACTATTGTTGAAGCCGCAAGGTCCATGCTCAATGAAAAGGGATTTCCAAACTACCTATGGGTAGAGGTTGTGTCTACAGCCACATACCTCATAAATAGACTTTCATCTAATTCACTAGATGGAACCACTCCATATGAAGTGTGGAATGGAAGAAGATGTAGTCTAGAGCATTGTAAAATCTTTGGATGGTTAGCCTATGCTCACATTCCTTCTCAAGTAAGTGGGAAATCGGATCCCAAGGCAGAGAGCTACATATTTATTGGTTATGACCAAAATGTACAATCCAACTAATAAAGGATTTTTTGTGAGTAGAGATGTATTTTTTTATGAGAACAAATCATGCTTTGATGATGATAGGAAAGTGAAGCTTCCTTATGACTTGGATGAAGATTTTCCATTGTTGGAGAAACAATCACTAATTGGACATATATTTGAAGGTCAAATCTTAGGAAGAAAACCCCATGCCTATGTGAAGGGACAAATTCACAAGTGTATCATATTTGTAAAGTTAGTTCACTTTAGTTCTAGAAGTTTTTTAAAATCACGAGAATACGAAAATCTATATAAGTTAGTTTGTATCAACTGACGCGGAGAGAGAGAGTGAGAGAGAAGAAGTAGAAGAAGGAGTTCATTTTATACGACTGAGTATAGTCGGGCTTCTCTGAGTGAGAAAGCATCTGTAAAACTTCTGAGTTTTCATAGCTATGAGAAAGAACTGAGTAAAGTTCTGTGTATGAGTCTCTCTCCATCATCTCCATGCTTGCCTACTGTGTGATGAATTCAAAAGTTCAAGTTTTCTGAGCAATTCGATGCCTGGCATCGAATCTTGGCTGATAAGTCATTATTTCCATTCTCTGTGTGTTAACTGTTGTTGAATCTTTTAAAAACATGAAGTTTGTGGAGCAACTCGATGCCTGGCATCGAGTTTCAGCATAAAGTGGATGCCCGGCATCGACTTCTAGCATACAAGTGGTCTTCTTCATGTGTGTGTAAAAGAGAGTATTTCTGGTGCAGAAAAAGGGCCTAAAAAAGCTCAAAGTCGATGCCCGGCATCGACCTTGACTGAAATTCGATGCTTGGCATCGAATTTTTATTTTTAGACACCCAAAAATACTAAAACAGGCAAAAATTTCCAGTTTTGGAAGGTCATATAGGGTCATCTTGTGAAGGCCATAACTTGAGTTCTAGAGATCCGTTTGATGCATATGATAGCTTGTTGGAAAGCTATACTCTTCTAGTTTAATCCTATAAAGTTTCATGGAGAAATAATACTTGAGCTAGGAGAAATTAGCAAAATACTGAAGGTATGTCATTTTCGTGACTAGGAATTTCTGTAGAAGCAAAGTTCTCACTTTAGGCTATCATTTCTCAAAGTTTGGAGTGGCAATGAGTTAATGGTGACCATAGAGGTGTTCTAGTGTCACATTAATTCATTTCTTGTGGTGTTTCATACATCAACGAGTGGTATCAGAGCAGAAAGATTCTCGAGAGCAGAAGACGACAAAGGTACGAGAAGTTTTGTAAAGTTTTCCATTAAAGTTTGAAAGGTGAAGCAATTGAAGACACAAGGCATCAAAAGGTTACTTCAAAAGTATCCTCATACACAAAGAACTTCAAAAGGTATTATCATTTATCCTTTAAGCTCACAGGTTGCAGCAGAAGAAAAGAACTATGGTAGATCATATCTCCATTGACAAATTGGACAGAGATAATTACCCCGCATGGGTAATGAGAATGGAAGCCTTACTTATGAGTAAGGATCTCATGGTATATGTAACAGGTGAAGAAGAGAAGCCAGTATTTGAAGATGAAAGCCGACCAAAGAAAGAAGAACTAGATGCTTTAAAGCATTGGCAAAAGAAGGATGCAAGTGCAAAAGCTTACATTTACAATACAATCTTTGATCATTTGCTACCACACATCAGAGGATTGGAATCATCTGAAGATATATGGAATGCATTGGAGTATCATTTCCAAAGTACTACTAAAGCACGGAAAGCAAGTCTATGGTCAGAGTTTACAACATTCAAGAAGAAGCCAAGTCAAACCATTAGTGATTATGTCACTAAGATGAAGGATCTTGCAGATAGTCTTGGATCCATAGATGAAGATGTTGAAGATCACAGATTGATTGCTCAGCTACTTGCAGGTTTGAGAGGGGATGAAAGGTGGAAACCTTTTGACTTATCAACAGAACTTTCATTAAATCATTATGTTCCAGATTTGAACCAATTGCTTGGTTTGATGCTCACATATGAGCAAGACTTGAAGGGAGATGGAGATAAAGGACAAAGTTCTGCAATGTACATGAAGAACAAGAAGAAAGGAGATAAAGGTAAAGCAAAGGATGAAGAGGAGTCTAGTTCTCAAGCTTATTATGCAAGAGGTAAAGGCACTGGTAGAGGAAGAGCAAGAGGTTTTGGAAGAGGTAGAGGTAATCAAAATAATAACAAGAAGGCTTGCTGGATCTGTGGATTGAGTAATCATTTGGCTCATGACTGTTGGCACAATCAACAAGGATCAAACCAGAATCAAAACAACAATAGCAGAGGTCGAGGTGGAAGATATCAAAGTAATTTTCAGAGAGGTAGACAAAGTCAAAGAGGAGGCTACGGTAGAGGTGGAGGAAGAAGTTGGGGACAGAATCAATCCTACAACACCACCTACTACAACTATGCAAATGACACACATAATGAAAGTCATACATCATTGATGATGAATTCAATTAGCACATCAGATAAAGAAGATCTAAAGGTATTTTACATTGACTCTGGATGTTCTAAACATTTGTCAGGAAACATAGAATTGATGTCAGAATCGGAAAAAGGCATTTCTAGTCACACAGTTCAAACAGGTGATAATACTAGACATAGTGTACATTCAATTGGAAAAGTGAAATGCAAGAATGGAGCAGATTTGCTAACCAATGTTTTGTATGTTCCTACAATACCTAAAAACTTGATTAGTGTGGGACAGATAGTTGAAAAAGGTTTTCAAGTCAGGTTTACAAATGAAGGAGTATTTGTTGAAGATCCAGAGAATGGATATAATCAGATTGTCTCTGGTAAGAAAGAAGGTAGACTCTTTACTTTAAGAGTGCAAGGGAACATTGGTCAAGCTTTGCTCACACATGGTGAAGCAGTGATTACAGAAATTGATCTCTGGCATAAGAGATTAGGTCATTTCAATGAAAGAGGAATTAAAGCTATGGTTGCTAATCAGTCTGTACTAGGATTACCAAATGTGCAAAGCCAACATATGGTTTATAAATGTGAAGCATGTCAAATGGGTAAAGCACACAGGTTACCATTTCAAAAGAAAGGATTCAAACATGATGGAGTACTTGAGCTCATTCATACAGATGTATGGGGACCAACAAAAGAAGGATCTATCAGTGGCTCAAGGTATTATGTTCTTTTCATTGATGATGCTACAAGATGGATAACATTATATGTTTTGAAGGAAAGATCAGAAGTGTTTGGAGCTTTCAAGCATTTTCATGCATATGTAGAGAGAGTCACATGTCAAAAGCTTAAGAGATTGAGGTCTGATGGAGGGGGAGAATACTTCTCCCAAGAGTTCAATGATTATCTTTGGAATGCAGGTATTAAGAGAGAAATAACTTGCAGGTATACACCACAACAGAATGGTGTAGCAGAAAGAAGGAACATGACTCTGGTTGAGTTTGCTAGAGCTATGCTAAAGGAGAAGAATTGTCCAAATTATCTTTGGGCTGAGGCTGTAAATACAGCTACGTATCTTGTGAATAGATTACCATGTGCAGCTCTGAATGGAATGACTCCATATGAAGCTTGGTGGGGTAAGAAACCAACACTAGATCATTGTAGAGTGTTTGGATCAATTGCATATGCTTATGTGCCATCACAACTTAGGCATAAACTTGAACCAAAGGCAGAAAAATATGTGTTCATTGGTTATGATGAAAAGCAGATGGGTTACAGATTGTGGAATCCTCTAACCAAACAATTTATTGTTTCTAGAGATGTTACATTTGATGAACAGAAAAGTTGGTATGCAGATCAAAGTCATACAGCTGAAGAATTTGAAGAAGAGGTAAGAAGATGTGAGAAAGGAAAATCAATTGTGCAGGTAAATAGAGATGAAGACTATATGCAAGCAAGTACATCCACAAGTGGATTAACAAGAAGAAATGAAGAAGCTCCTATATTTGATGAAGAGGTGTATCCATACACATATGAAGAATGTGAACCAAGAAGGTCAAGCACGACTAGAAGACAACCAGAAAGGTATTCTTATGATACTTCTTACATAACTCAGAAGAACTATGCATATATGGTCAAAGATGATGAAGAACCTCAGAACTATGATGAAGCTAAAGGTAAGAAGCAATGGGAAGAAGCAATGAAGGAAGAGTTTAATGCACTGGAGGAGAACAAGACATGGGAACTTGTTCCTAAAAGTAATTGGAAATAAATGGGTTTATAAAGTGAAGAAGCTTGCAGATGGAAGTATAGCCAGATACAAAGCTAGATTGGTGGTGAAAGGCTATGCCCAAACCTATGGCATAGATTATGATGAGACATTTAGTCCCGTAGCTAAGATGTCAACTATAAGGACAATCATTGCTATTGTAGCTTCAAAAGGATGGACTCTAAGTCAATTGG
Organism: Ceratopteris richardii; assembly: GCA_020310875.1. Lineage (NCBI taxonomy): Eukaryota > Viridiplantae > Streptophyta > Polypodiopsida > Polypodiales > Pteridaceae > Ceratopteris > Ceratopteris richardii. The sequence goes on along the minus strand of CM035437.1, from coordinate 75,699,148 downwards.
ATATAAAAAATGCATTCTTGAATGGATACATATCAGATGAGGTATACATGGAACAACCTCAAGGGTTTATAGATTCCAGGTATCCAAATTTTGTTTGCAGGTTGAGAAGAGCATTGTATGGATTGAAGCAAGCTCCAAGAGCTTGGAACTATAGACTGGTGAAGTATCTCAATGATCTTGGATATCAAAGTTCAAAAGCACACCCAAGTCTACTTATCAGAAGAACAGAGGAAGGTACAATCTACATTTGTATTTATGTAGATGACATTATAATCACAGGTACTTCAGATGAAGGAATCAAGGAGGTAAAGAGATTGCTTGAAAAAGAATTCAAGATCAGTGACCTAGGAAAGTTATCATACTTTCTTGGAATGGAAGTTACTTATACAGATCATGGCATATATGTGTCACAAGAAAGGTATCTTCTGAACTTGTTGAAGAAGTTTGATATGGAAAATTGCAGAGAAGCTTCAACTCCACTTGAAGTTAATCACAAGCTCAGTAAATATGATGGTGCAGAATACAAAGATATGAGGAAGTATCAATCTCTTGTGGGTAGTTTGATTTATGCTACACTAACAAGACCTGATCTTAGTTATGCAGTGGGAGTTTTGTCACAATTCATGCATTGTCCAAAGGACCCACATTGGATTGCAGGTCAAAGAGTTCTCAGATATATCAAAGGAACTATAAAGGAAGGATTATATTATCCTTTTACATCAGATTTGAAGTTGAGAGCCTATAGTGATTCAGATTGGGCAGGTAATCAAGATGACAGAAGATCAACTCATGGTTACATGATATATATTGGTGATAAGCTTGTAAGTTGGTGTTCAAAGAAACAACATACAGTAGCATTATCATCAACTGAAGCAGAGTACAAAGGACTTGTGGAAGCAGCTAAGGAAGTCATATGGATGCAGACATTGTTCAAGAGCTTAGGCATTGATCAAGGTACACCTACAATACATGGAGATAATATGAGTTCACTTTATCTTGCATCAAATCCAGTATTTCATGCAAGGACAAAGCACATAGAGATACAGTATCATTTTCTCAGAGAAAAGGTAATGGAGAAGGAGATTGAAGTGGAGTACATTTCTACTAAAGATCAGTTAGCAGACATAATGACAAAGAGCTTGGATGGTGTGAAGACCAGCAGATTCAAAAGCATGGCAGGAGTAAAAGAAAAGAAGATGATATGAAGAAATAGGGAATGTCAATTAGTGATTGAGGGGGAGCTGTTGGAGAAACAATCACTAATTGGACATATATTTGAAGGTCAAATCTTAGGAAGAAAACCCCATGCCTATGTGAAGGGACAAATTCACAAGTGTATCATATTTGTAAAGTTAGTTCACTTTAGTTCTAGAAGTTTTTTAAAATCACGAGAATATGAAAATCTATATAAGCTAGTTTGTATCAACTGACGTGGAGAGAGAGAGTGAGAGAGAAGAAGTAGAAGGAGTTCATTTTATACGACTGAGTATAGTCGGGCTTCTCTGAGTGAGAAAGCATCTGTAAAACTTCTGAGTTTTCATAGCTATGAGAAAGAACTGAGTAAAGTTCTGTGTATGAGTCTCTCTCCATCATCTCCATGCTTGCCTACTGTGTGATGAATTCAAAAGTTCAAGTTTTCTGAGCAATTCGATGCCTGGCATCGAATCTTGGCTGATAAGTCATTATTTCCATTCTCTGTGTGTTAACTGTTGTTGAATCTTTTAAAAACATGAAGTTTGTGGAGCAACTCGATGCCTGGCATCGAGTTTCAGCATAAAGTGGATGCCCGGCATCGACTTCTACCATACAAGTGGTCTTCTTCATGTGTGTGTAAAAGAGAGTATTTCTGGTGCAGAAAAAGGGTCTAAAAAAGCTCAAAGTCGATGCCCGGCATCGACCTTGACTGAAATTCGATGCTAGGCATCGAATTTTTATTTTTAGACACCCAAAAATACTAAAACAGGCAAAAATTTCCAGTTTTGGAAGGTCATATAGGATCATCTTGTGAAGGCCATAACTTGAGTTCTAAAGATCCGTTTGATGCATATGATAGCTTGTTGGAAAGCTCTACTCTTCTAATTTAATCCTATAAAGTTTCATGGAGAAATAATACTTGAGCTAGGAAAAATTAGCAAAATACTGAAGGTATGTCATTTCCGTGACTAGGAATTTCTGTAGAAGCAAAGTTCTCACTTTAGGCTATCATTTCTCAAAGTTTGGAGTGGCAATGAGTTAATGGTGACCATAGAGGTGTTCTGGTGTCACATTAATTCATTTCTTGTGGTGTTTCATACATCAACATCCATCACTTCAACCAAAGGAGCCAAAGCAAATTGAAGAAAGTGATTCGGATATTGACCTAGAAGACTTGGAAAGACTAAAGCTATGGAAGAGCAAAGGTAAAGCCTAAGAGCTTACCCTCCCAATGAAGATCCAAATTTCCATGGTCTTGAACACAAAGTGGACCGAATCTAGATGGTTGCATATACACCCATGCACCTTTGCAAAAATCTTGTGGTATCCAACTTCCTTCCATTGTTTTGATGTTATGGCATGTCATTATGTGAACATCTTTTGGCCTCCTATGAGTTGTGGAGGTTTACATGCGAGTCCAAGTTGTTGTAATTGCTACAAATGTTGGATGAGAAAGGTGGAAAAAGAAATAGACATCCTATCATATGATAGGGAGAGTATAGAGGGGGAAAATATGAATTTTTAGGTTTTGGGTATGAAAATGCGAGGTTGAGGGAAAATAGGTTTTTTTTTTAATTTCACTTTTTGAGTAAAAAATATCACTTTTGACCCTGAAAAGTGATAGGGGGGTTATTTAATGGTATTATGATGAGTTTTACAACATTTTAAAAGTTTTGAATTTTTTGTTCCAATTTGATTACTCTCTCTAGAAGACAACCTTGAACCTAGGGAATCTTGTCCCCTCTTTCTCCTTTAGCCTAGTAATTCATAGGGTATAGATTGTGGCCACCACCCTTTTCTGATTGGTCCATCACTAATCACTCCTTAATTTAAAAGGACCATGCATGGCTCATTTTTTTTCCCTAATGGATGGTGGTGGTAGAATATTGACCAACACCCATATCAACCAAAAGGCATATGAGCAGTTCACACTCAATACTAGCTAGGAAAACCACCCTATACTTAGCCTCACAACCAAAAGTGGCCTTAATCGACTGCTTCTTGTTCAACTAAGATATGCATGAAGTACCAATAACTAAGTCCAAACTACTAGTGGATACATGAGCATCATAATAACCAACTCAATTCGAGTCAGAAGAAGCATGTAAATTTGGCAGTAATGATCCCTCTTGGGATAAAACAATCCAAGTAGCTGGGTACCACTCAAGTAGCGAAAGGTATGCTTAGTTGCATACTAGGTCTAGCTTGACACTTGGGCTATGCCTAGACATCATTTGAGTTGATAGGTGCCTTTTCGATACATGGAAGTAAGGGCTGAATTGTATCTTCCACAAAAACAACATCATGACTAACTGGAATGCATTTAGTTTATAGATGATATAGATGATAGCCTTTGATTGCATATCTCTACCCAACAAAAATACAGTTCATAGCCTTATCATCTAATTTTGTGTGTTCTTGTAACTATTTCTATTCATTGTGTTTTGCATGAACCATAGAAGGTTTTATGCACTCGAAAGACATGAACTAGAAGTCACTTGAATAAAGATTTTGGTAAAGTGGAAGAATAGTTTAGAAGATAGTGATACATGAGAGAAGATGAGCACCATCTAGAAATAGTTTCCCAATTTTTGGTTATCCTCTCAAGAGGAATCTCAAGGGGAAGGACATATGGAAGCAACACCTACATATGAGTCTCTACAAAGTGTACATAGGGGATAGTTGGAAAAAACCATTAGATATATTTTCCCATATGCCCTCCAATGCCATTTCAATGAAAATAAAGGGAAGGGGATGTTGTAAAGAAAACCTAAAATCTAGGTGAACCACTAGTTTTGTGGACCTAAACTTAATGTAGACCACACCTCAAAAGTGTGGTGGTTATTGGAAAAAATAGGAGCTCGTAGTTCTATTTTTAAACTAATGGAAACTTCTGTATGAATTTTCACATGGGAGGACAAAGCCCAAAAAAGGAAACTTCTTTTGGCATGTCAAAACATGGATCGCATATAATCAATGATTTTCTTAGATAATAAAACCTTGCTATCTTCGTAAAGTAATTGATAATGTTTAATAATTGAAGTAAATGTTTGAGTTCCATGGAATGTTCATGGAATATTTATATGAAAAGAATTGTGTATATTAAAATTTGAGGGCATTTTCAACCTAAAAGAGTTTTCCATTAATTTCTAATATGGCCTTGAATGTTCAATAATATTATGTTGCTAGTTTTATTGTTGATATTTTTTAATGCTTTTTAGTTTTTGTTTTCAATACAAAACCACACCAGATTCTTTCCTTATGAAAATTTTATGTGTATCTTTCTTCACTTTTCTCAATTCTATTGAATTATGTTAATATGATCTCTAGCTATTGAATAACCAATATGAATAATATTTTGAGCTAAGGACATTAAAATTAAGATTTTTTTTCCAAATAGAATTGCAAAAGGTGCATTTTATTGTAAATGAATTGAAGACTAGGTAGCTTTTCATCCTAATTAATTCTATGATTATCTATGAAAAAAATCCAATTGTGCTCCTAAATTTTGATCAATGCAACCCAAAATTGATTATAAAAGAAGAAATAATGATTTGAAAAAATAATCATAGGAAAACCATGATGTGAAAAAAATACAATAAAAAGTTTTTGAAGATTAAGATGCAATCATTGTACTTTTACAAGGGATAAAATATGAATATTTGCTAAATCTAAATACTATTCCAAAACATATGATTATGAGATTAGAAATAGAAATTAATTTTCATAGTTCCTTAGAAATTGGTAATGGTATAACATCGAATTCATGATAACATTTAACTCTTTGACAAATAATGCATTGAGAACCAAAGTGTATAATATCTGTCGTTGATTACCATGAGCTTATAGTTGCACTTTCATTAAGGGTGAATTTTTGCTTTGCTTGGATTCATTATGGTATATATGATGTACGATATCCATTTCCATGTAATCTCATTTAGAATTAATTTCTTCGCCTCAATTTCCCATATGTGGAGGTTCTTGCACTTCTTTCACGTGAACTTCACAAAAGTTGTATTGATGCATAATTTTTTGGATACGGTCGAGAAGGCCAATTTGGATATCGCTTATGGGATCCTAAAATATGCTCAATGATCAGAAGCAATGATGTCATTTTCAATTATTCTAGGATGCATTAAAACCCATTAAGGAGGTTGAAGTGAGAAGAGTGGTGTCTGAGGATACTAGTCCTCCAGTTAGCATGCATAAAAATGCTACACATATGGATGTTCAAGAGAATGTCCAATCAGATCAGTCTGCAAATGTTCTAGTTTCAACAACCATTGAGATGCTCTACACGTGTCTCACATCCACCTGATAGGGGGTTGTGACATGTATATTTCTTAACTTATCCAACCATTTAGAAATGCATTTTTCACATCAAGTTGGAGGAGTCTCCAATTTCTTATAGCAGCTACACTTATCAATGTTGTAATTGTAGTCATCTTTGCAGCTGGTGAGAATGTTTCCTCATAGTTTGTACCATGAGTTTGTGAGCATCCTTTGGCAAATAATCTTGCCTTGTACCTACAAATTGATCCATCTAAGTTTCTTTTAACTTTATACACCCATCTACAACCAATTACCTTTTGATTGGATGGCATTAGAACCAAATCCCAAGTGTTCACCTCCTTCCATGCATCCATTTCTTCTTTCATGGCCTTTTCTCAATTAGGGTTTCCCTTTGCCTCCTCATAGGCTGAGTCTTGCAATATATGTGGCTTATCTAATCATACTACTGAAGAATGTTTCAGGAACCCGAGGAACTCAAGAGGAAGAGGATTCAATAGAGGTGGCTATGGATCAATAGAGGAAAATACAATGGAGGCTACCACAACAACTACAATAACAATTACAACAACAATAACTACAACAACAATTACAACAACAACAACTATTAAAGTGGCCATAGAGGAGGAAGAGGTTACAATAACTATGTGAAACCCTTGGGGTATGTATTCATATGAGCTCCCAATTGAATGGTTGGAACCTTAGGCTTGATTTGTCCCAAGGTGTGGGAATCTTAGTCTTGGAAGAAACTTTTCTAGGAGCCACCTTGTGTGTACCTGAAAGAAGAATCCTCATTTGATTTAGAAGGCATGTGATAGACCTTAGGATATCACAAGGCATGTGATCACCCTTGGGAATGTTTCCACATGAGGACCACTTGGCTGGACACTTGGCCAAACCCAAGGACATGCACCCCCTTGGCCTAGAGGAATATATATGGGTAGAGTTGGATGGGTGGAGAGATGCTCTCTCTGAGGATTGGGGTCTTGATAGTTAGATTCTTGGTAGGATATGTTGACTTTACAACAATGGTATTTAGAGTTGGTCAGTTGTTCAACCATTTCACCTTTTGAAGTGTTAATCTCCTCCCCAATAAAGTTCTCCCTTTATTGCTTTCCTCATCTGAATTTTGCTAGTTTGATTTGTTTGTAGAAACATGAATGGTGTCCTCTTTGCAAAAACTTGAGGAACCTTCTAATCATATATAAGAGGGATACATTTTGGGTAAAGTGCAACACTCTTCCTTCCCGAAAGATGGTTCAATTAGAGTTTCACATAAATTAAAGCTTGTTCACAATGATGTACATGGTTCGATGTAGAAACCTTCATTTGGGAATAACCTATACTTTTTTATTTTCATTGATGAAGGTATGCATGGGTCTATCCACTAAAATCAAGGTCCGAAGTGTTTATTTGCTTTAAACAGTTCCTGGTTATGGCTTAAATTCTATTAGCATGTAAAATGGCCACCCTCCATTTTGATTGAGAGGGGAATATATGTCTTCTGAGTTTAATGCATTTTTGGATGAATGTGGGATAAACTATCAATGTAAAATATCATATAAACCTCAAGGAAATGGAGTTTTTGAGAGGAAGAATAGGTCGCTCATGGAAATGGAAAGGCGTATGGTCAAAATTTAGGCTTATCTCATAACTTATGGCTTGAGATTGTTATGTGTGTAGCATATGTACTTAATAGGCATCCCACCAAAGCATTACATTCTACCACTCCATAATAGGCTTGGCATGTTCACAAGCCATTTGTTGCTCATACTCATGTTTTTTGTTGTCTGACATATGCATTAGTGCCTAAACAACACACAAAATTGGATGATAGGGCTGTGAAATATATTTTTATTGGGTATAGTTTTGAAAGCAAAGGCTATAATATGTATCATCTATAAGCTAAATGCATTCTGGTTGTTCATAATGTTGTTTTTGTGGAAGATGAAATTCAACCCTTACTTCCATGTGTCAAGGAGACATCAATCAACTCAAATGATGTGTATGACACTTTGCTACTGTTTTTACATGTAGACACTCAAATGCTACTCCAAGTGAGGCAGTTTCTTAGCCTTTGGAAGTTTCGAATGATGATATGGATCATTCTATTTCTAATGTAGACTTACATTGTGCATTTATTGATGAGAGAAATGACATTGAAAAGGAAAAAAATATGGATAAATATCTTCTTGTTAAGGCTTTTAGAATGCTTCTTTTGCATTAGATTGTTATGCATTGGTTGTCTCTAGTCTTTGTGATGAGAATGATTCCGTTTCTTTTGATGAAGCATAGAATTCAAAAAAGTGGATGGTTGCTATGCAATCAAAATATGATGCTATCATGAAGAATGGTACTTGGTCCTTATGTGATTTGCTTCTAGGCAAAAAGGCCATTGGCACTAAATGGGTATATAAGCTTAAATGTAAGCTTGATGGAACACTTTATAGGTATAAGGTTAGGCTTGTTTCCAAAGGCTATGTTCAAGATAAGGGAATTGATTTTGATGAGTCCCTTGCTTTGATGTGCCAGATGATGACCGTGTAGCATCTGTGGACTTGTAGCTCATCATCGTTGAAACGTACATAATCTGGACATTAAAATTACATTTTTGAATGGTGATTTACACAAATAGTGTATGTAATTCAAACCCATGGTTTTGTGCCAAAAGGGCATGAAAACAAAGTATGGAGGTTGAAAAAGGAAATTTATAGATTGAACCAAGCACCATGTACTTGGTAGGTTTGAGAATATTCCAATTGATATCATCTTATATGTCAAGATTGTAGATGATGTATGTTTGAGCATTGTTGTATATGGTGATGATATGTTGCTCATTGGTCCTAACAAGAAGTTGTTATCATTAGTTAGTGTCAATGTGAAAGGACAAATGGCCACCCAACACTTCTTTGTATATGTTCTTTAATAAAACATATAGTGGCTTGGTCAGTCACAGATTGTAAGTTCGACTGCATTTGTAACACCTAAGAAGTCTGTGTTTGTGCTCCCTGTGTACTCTATTTTTCTAAGTATTTCGCAGCCTCTGTTCAGAGTACCATGTGTAGCCCTAGGAGCTCAGTTTTCTACTCCGAGGATTGCTTGTCCGAATGATTGCATCCTTTTTTGGAATGAGTATGAGCATCTCCACGTATGTCCAAAGTGTGGATCAAATAGATTTAGAGAAGACCTTGTAGGCGAAGCAATCCCCACAAAGATTCTTCGCCACTTTCCTATCATTCCATGAATTAAGAATATGTTTAGATGCAAATCTATAGCTGAGTTAATGTCATGGCATACAAAGAGCAGGTCTATAGATGGTGTAATGCAAGTGCCTACTGACTCTGATGCTTGGAAGCACATAGATAGTAAGTGGCCAGAGTTTGCTAGTGAGCCTCGGTCCATATGTCTAGGCCTAGCTATGGATGGAGTGAATCCATTTGGTTTATGCAGCTCTTCATGGAGCACATGGCCTGTATGTTTGGTCAATTATAACATCCCACCATGGCTGGCCACAAAGAAAGGTCATTTATTATTAGCTCTTATTGTACCAGGTAAGTATAAGGTAAAAAACATGGATGTATATCTTGCAAGACTTGTGGAAAAACTGCACATTTTATGGGATGGGATTACTGTGCGTGACATGTCTCAACCTATAAGAAGACGAGACGTGCGAGTGCAAGGCATATTTATGTGGACAATGCATGATTGGCCTGGTTATGATTGAATGTTCAGGTTTATCGATTTCGGGTTACCATGCTTGTCCCTTATGCAGACCACAACTCGAAGCATGCTATTCCAAAGCACTATGTAAACTGTCTCTGAAGGACACCATAGATATTTTCCTGATGGACATATTTGCCTGATGGCATGAAACTGTTGTCCATTTTTCATGAACTCCCTTATTGGAGTGAATTATTGATCAATCATTTGGTAGACCGGATGCATATTTTTAAGAATGTGGGAGGGATTCTTTGGAAGACTTTGATAAGAAAGAAAGAAAGCAAAGCACAAAGGGAGGACTTAGAAGAGCAAGGTCGTATGCGAGAGTTGTGGGCAATTACTAAGCCCAACGGAACAGTATCGTTGCCAAGAGCTCCTTGGGTGCTTTGTAGGATGGAAGAGCAACAAGTGAAGAAAAAAATTTCAGAGTTTCAGACACCTATTGGATGCATGAGGTGTCTAAAGATTGCTTTCACACGAAGTGACGATCTTGGAGGGCTGAAGACTCATGGTTGGCACAAGTTTTTACAATTTGTGCTCCATGTAGCCTTAAAAGATTGTCTTTCAGAGAATGTATGAAGAACCACTTATAAAATTAGTTCTTTAGTATGGTGGATCTCTTCTAAAGAGATAAATAGAGATAGCATAGAGAGTACGAAACTCAATGCTATCGAGGTTGTTTGTATGGTAGAGAAATAATTTCCCACAAGTATTCTCACTATTCAACTTCATTTACTGGTTCATGTGGTAGATGAAGTTGCAATAGCAGGAATTGTCGATAGTCGATGGATGTTCTTCTTAGAGCACTTTATGAAGACATTAAAAGGGTTTGTTCGACAGAGAGCACGTCCAGAGGGTAGCATGGCAGAGGGATGGCTTGTACAAGAGTCTCTTGTATTCATAACTAAGTTTCTACGTATGTCAGATCCCGAAATGCCTCGCTTATGGAGCGATGATGAAGATGTTTGTCTCGCAGGCGATCAACCACAAGGTAAAGGATTGCAAAGAAAAATGGATGCAACTTTCAGAGAGAAGGCAATGAAGTTCTGCATAATTAACTTTGAGCCTATGCAGAAGTGGTTAGAAAAGTATGAGCTTGCCAAGGAGACCAACACAAAAGAAAGAGCTCAGTTTTGAAGGAATTGCTCCACTCAATTTTTGCCTCTTCGAGAAAGTCTTTGACCTCTTCCACCTTTTCCAACAAGCAGATGGCTAGATACAGCAGTTTCACAAGCAAAGGCAGCAGGTGAAGATATCTCTAAAGAAGAAGAAGAACTCGCAAAGGGATGTGATTGGGAGGATACTAAATATGGTGCACCATGGTCTCATGGACGACACTTTCGGATTGCACAAATCGATAAAAATAGGTCTACTTTTGATAGTGGGGTGATGGTGAACTTTTTGCAAAAAAGTAGAGCGAGTGTAAGAGATGATAATGATCAAGAAGGCTAGCTAGATTAATGTGGTGTGATTCAAGATATCTTGAAACTATCTTTTAGGAAGTTTGATTACTTTGTTTTTTATGTGAAATTTCAAAGTAGTCACCTCTAGAAGAAACACAACAATGAGGCGGGATAAAAGCGGTTTGCTTCAAGTCAACGACTCCACAAAATTATGGACGGATGAAAGAGATTCATTTGTACTTCCCAACACTGTGAGCAAGTTGTTTTTATACCAGATTCAAAAGAACCAGAGTGGCTATTTGTTTTACAAGTCGCCCAACATAGTAGACAAATTTGTGAGAACATAGATATAGAAGAAAGTCCATCTGTAGTGGACTCAGAGATTCATTCCATAGTCGAGGAGGAAGAGATCATTGTTCGAGAAGAAGAGATCATTGAAGAAGATGAAATACAGGACGAAGCAATAGATGATGATCAGGAAGAAACCAGCATAGTAAGCGATTTAGAAGTCATCAATATAGAGATAGATATTCTCGGTGCATCGGATCTCCAAGAGGATGCTAGACTAGAGGATTTTTGAATCAAACACTTGCACGTACTAGTTTTTGTTTTTTTTTTGCTAGGTTTTTTTGTGCACTACCATTTCTCTATATTACCTTTATTATCACATGTTAATTATTTGAGTTCTTTTGTTACAGAGCATGATGGGAGACAGTCCTCCAATCACTCCACATTCCATGACAGAGGAGCAATTCTTAGAGTTCATCTCTCAGGTACCTCCCGCGTATATGGCCGTTGCATCACAGTATTGGATCACTCGTGGTAGCACTCCTCTCGGCCTCACTTCTGGCGGCCTCACTCCTGCCGGCCTCACTCCTGCCGGTTTCACTTCTACCAGTGTCACTCCTGTCGGTGTCACTCCTGCGGGTGGTGCTACTCCTGCTAGAGGTATGTCTCCTAGCTTTATGACTCCATCACGACCATCTTTTCAGCTATCCCCTACTGGCTTTAGTAGTAGACATGTGCATTCAACACCTCAGCACGATACAGGTTCTGGCTCGTCTCCTAGGTTGAGGTCTCACTCTAGAGCAAGAAGTTCTAGAAGTGGATCTACAGGTAGGTCTGGAGGAGGCGGCTATTGTGGAGGCAGTGTGATGAATGTTGTGTCGCCGCCCGCTTCTTCTCCTAGGACGAGTACCTCAGATGTAGGTATGCTACAGGGTACACCACGTGGAACACCACGTACACCTTGGGGTGCTCATGACCATGATGACTCCAAGGTGTATAGTATCCAAGATGGGGCTCCGGTGATGGATGCGACTGGCAAAGCAATGTGTGCATGTATACGACAGCTTTGCCCCATACATTTTGGACACTCTATCATGTTGAAATGGAGTGAACAAGATAAACATTGGAAGAATTATATCACACAGATGATTTATCAGGAGTTCCGACCAGTCGATGGATAGCCTCTTGTTAGTTCAGAGTGGATTTTGCACACCGCACGTGAAGTTATGTCCCATCGACGATCTGAGGCTGATGATGCTTTCAGAGCAGGCTTACCAAAGCCTTTATGGTTAGATGCTGAGGAGTGGGATATGATTTGTGACGAGCAGCAGCAGACTCCTGACCGATATCGTCAGCAATGAGATGCCGCAACCACACGTTTAGATATGGTTGGACCGTCACATTTGGGCAGCGACGGATGTGAAAGTATGCGTCATGAATTTTTCAATACCATTTGATTTATTGAATTTCTTTGTGTTAAGATTCTCATGTATGTTCCTCTAATGTTTTGTATATTTGTTGCAGGAGCTGGCAATGGGTCGTCCTCCAACACGAACGGAGGAGGCTTATGGATATCGTCATGGATTGATTGCACTATTAGAGGACTTGGAGGGATGCGGTGCGGTCGTTTCATGGGAGCGTTTGCGATGAGGTGATGAATTTATAAACTTGGTTTTTACTTGTTGTTTGTAAATTTCATGTGAATTTATCTCATTTCATTAATGTTCTTTGTTGCAGGACTATTGATATGTAACATTCTTTGCATGTGTATGGCAGTGGCACACCAAAATTTTGTATCTGATTTTTATATGGCAATGCAGTGCTTTGCCACATTTTGTAAAAGCGTCATATATGACTGTGGTTTACCACACTCTTGTACATGCTTCATTTATGAAATATATAAGTCTTTTTGTACATGGTTCATGGTTCATTCTGATTATCTCTTTTGTGTCCAATAATATTATGTTTCATGAAATCATATTTCGGTTGACATTAGAGTATACATCACATGTACTCGGTTTTTTTTGGGCAGAGTGTATTGTCTTTTGCTAAGCAACATCATGGTAATGTTGTTGTCGCAAACGACAACACACTCTGCCCAAAAAAAATTTGTAGATATGGTCGTCGGTATAAGCGATGGTACTCTCAGTAATGCCATCCGAATAAGAGTTGGTACACCCAATGAGCGCCAGTATACGTGATGGTACACCGAGCAGAGGCATCGGTAATACCGGCATTTATATCGATGCATATATTGATGCTTATACCGATGCCCATACCGACGCTTTAATACCGATGCGCATACCGACACCTACACTGATGTCGGGGCAAAAATATGCTTGTTCATTTCCCTCAGTAAAAACCTTGGTATACGGCCGATCTGTTGTAGTGGTTCTAAAGGATCTGATAACTCTTATGGATATGATCAAGATTATGTGTCATTGATGTACATAGCTCCTAAAGCGCCCATACCCCTACGGCTAATGAGTAGACCACCTGCCCCTAGAGGACCATGTTATAGATGCGGAGGTGATGACTTTATCAGAGAGTGCCCATTACCTCACCCACCACCACCTCAGAGAGTTTGGGAGGATTACTGTAGTGATTGTGGTAAAGAACATCTTTTTAGAGATTGCCCCAATAATCCCAATAAAGTCAATTCCAATGTGCAGATCAATGTGATAGAAGTGATAGAGTTACCAGGGAGCGATTAGGAGTACACAGTGCCATTGAAAGCGATAACAAGGGCAAAAGCTAGAGAGACCCCATATTAACCCAAAGAAAATGATTACTCCGACAAAGAATAGAACATACCCACCCCTCAAGTAATTGCAGATTCTAAAGAGTTTGAGAAAAGTGCTAAAGGTAAACGAACCCAAAGATGGAAGAATCGTAGAGAAAAGATGAAAGAGAAGAAACTGCAACAAAAGTTGGAGAACGAAAATAATAAACAAAAGCCAAGAAGAAAAATAAGAACCTGAAGGAAACCCTAACAAAGAGATAGAAAAACATAAAAAACAAGAGGCACGATCAGTTCTGGCCGATCCGATGCCAGAAGAGTTAGCCATGTGGATTGAGGCATATCAAGCACGAATAAAAGCAGGACCAACCATTGAACAACACGAAAGGGAATACCCAAGAGGTGACTTAGAGAAAGAAATATTGGAGATATGTAAGAAGTTAATTGAAGTGGCTCAGCAAACCTTAGAAAAACCTATTCAACCACTTCCCAAGACAAGAATTCCCGAAAAAGAATTTCAGGAATACGTAATACCTAGTGATTCCAGGGAAGGGAAGAAAAATGAGAACCATGGTGAAAATTACTGTGAAAATGAAAAAGAAGGATCCATTATCCCTGAAGTTACAGGGAATGGCCTAGAGACTTGTGGGTAAGAGTCCAAGAAGATAGATGGAAGAAAACAGAAGGAATTGAACCTCCTTTTGAGGAGATAGAAGCGGAAGGCGAGTTTGAAATGTCAATGCAGGGTTAAACTCAGAAGGATTATTGCAAGTTAACGATAGAAAAGATGACGAAGACAGTGTGAAGGTGTTGGCAGTATACGAGAAGAGGCAAGTACGAGCATACAAGCAGATCTAGCACTAAGGCAACCCTTTATTTTTTTCAAAACCCTTACACCAGTTAAAAGTGATTCTCATCACTAAAAACCCCTGTAAATACCATTTTCACCTTTTTGTAGCTCCATTTTGTACAAGCCAAGGAGTCCTCGAGCTTGAGGAGCCTTAGAAGTAGTTGCCTAACAATTTTCGTATTTTTTAGATCTCGTTTGAGCCCTCAAATAAGCCCTGGAACCTAATTTTTAACTAGGCCGGACACTAGGTCTGGACAGGGCCAAAGCTAGTCAAAAACTATAAATAGAGCTAGAGAGCTCATTTTTGGGGGGAGCTTCTTGTAGTTTTGAGCTTGTATGAGAACTTCGTTGCAATAGAAGTGATTCCATTGTCTTACTCTCTTTGTTCTTGCCGTGTGTGCGCGTGTGCGTGTATGTGTGTGCATGCTTGTGTGCTTCTCACTCACGCACTTGTGCTTCCACTTGCTCGTGGTCTTCATACCATCCTCACGTCTCCCCGGATTGACATTAAAGGAGGTGCTACTCATCACTGAGCTACACCAAATTTTGGCGCCGTTGCCGGGGATCGAGCTTTGAGGACGAGCGTGTGATGGTAAGACGTAGAGAGGACGCGTTGGAATGGTAAGTAGTTGGTAAATTTCTGATTTTTCTCCATCTCCATCTCCATCTTCACCTCCTTCTCCATCTTCACCTCCTTCTCCACTACATATTCCCTCTTCCTTGTCATTCCCCTCATTTGTTGTGTGCGAGTTTGAGAGAGAGCGAGCGTGTGTGTTCTTGTTTTGTGTGTTTTTTGCATGTTTCTTGCAGGTGGCAGTTCCATCATCATCTCCAGCAAGCTCAGCAGGTACAGAATCTGTCTGCACAGTCCCCGAGGCGTTGAGCTCGAGCTATCGCGACACTCCAAAAATTTCACCCAATCACGATTCTGAGTGCACCACGACACTGCGCAGGCCTAGAGCTCCCAGGATCACTAGACAGAACAGAAAAATTCACCATATCCCGAGCTATCGCGACACCTCGAGGTATCACGACACTCACGAGCTATCGCGACACCTCACGAGCTATCGCGACACTTCGACCCATCGCGACACCTCACGAGCAATCGCGACACCTCGACCTATCGCGACACCTCACGAGCTATCGCGACCCTTCCCACCTATCGCGACACTTCGACCTATCGCGACACCTCACGAGCTATCGCGACACTTCCCACCTATCGCGACACTTCACGAGCTATCGCGACACCTCGACCTATCGCGACACCTCGACCTATCGCGACACCTCACGAGCTATCGCGACACTTCCCACCTATCGCGACACTTCACGAGCTATCACGACACCTCGACCTATCGCGACACCTCACGAGCTATCGCGACACTTCGACCTATCACGACACTTCCCACCTATCGCGACACTTCGACCTATCGCGACACCTCGACCCGACCTATCGCGATACACGACCTTTAACGCATGAAAATTTAGGGTTATTTTTGAGTGATTGGAAGGGTAGTTGAGCTTAATTTTAGGCACCTTGGTATAGCTTTAGAACCTTGGAAGTGGGCAAAAGGCCTAGAAACCAGAGAGGGATCTCCTGAACCTTGAGAGCCTGTTTTGACCCTTTAGTGCCTGAATGGTCATAACTTGACCATACGAACTCCGATTGATGAGATTTTGGTCTCGTTGGAAAGCTCGTTGAGAATCCTACGTGGACCTTGACTGGTTTTTGTAAGAATCATACGCGGAGTTTTAGAACATGCATTTTTAAGTTGACCTTTAGGTGGAACTAAGTGGTCCTCAGATTCAGGGGGTACAGTGAGTTACTCCAGGAGGGCTAAAATTATTGATGTGTGTCTTTCAATTACTTGTGGTAATAGAGCTATACTAACGGGTGAGCTTTTGCAGGAACATTGTGTGCACTCAAGGCAATCCAAAGCAAGCTAGCAAGGGTGAGTACCAAGCTTGGGAGAAGGCTTCTTGGGCTTGTGTAGCAGTCTGGTCAACCAGCTAATTGAGGTTGGAAGATCTCTCAACCCTCCTTTGTCAATTCCTAGCCTATGCTAAGTACGACTTAGGTGTGGTAATTAATTAAGGCAACGTTAGGCACGAAGCAAGTCCAAGAGTATTAATCAACCAAGTGCAAGAAGTAAATAGGACTTAAGTGCGAAAACCCTAAGGGACAAAAGGTAAACTGGAATCGTTCACTTATCAAGTGCGGAAATTCACTTAAGTACTCCTGACAACGCGATTTCAGACAAGACCATAAACATAATATTCAACTCAAAAGAACAAAGTGATTGGTGCAAATTAACCTGCAACGAGAGTGTGCTTGGGTCCAAGGGGGTAGATAAATCAGGCATATGAACCTTAGATCAGGCAGACACTTAGGCCGAGACAGACAAAGCCTCAGATCTTCTGAAGCTAGTGTCAATCACACTGCCAGGTCTTGGGCCCAGCAGTTGAGTGATTACCCATACACTCCCAGATCAGAAACAAGTGAATTTGAGATGTCCTATCACATGGAGAGACCAGTAGGTAGTTCAGGGTTGGCTTATTTAGAAAAGCCAGAAGGACCAAACAAGACTCAACTGGAATACATCAGGACTAATCGTCTAGGTGCTCGCATCTACGAAGACGGACTGAGAAGATCGGTGGTCCAGATTAAGAACCCCGATCAACCCCATGGATTAGACCACCCGGTAGTCAAGTTTGAGAATGGAGCATACCTAGATAAAGAGGGGACTATATATGTAGTCACCACTCTTCCTGATAGAACTGATGAGTTTGGAAATGTGATTGCTGAGACCGACATGGGTGATATAGAGCAAGGGAACTTAGAGACAGAGCCAAGAACTCCCCGTGGTAAATCTGTCTTGACCAGAATCATGACTCCAGAGTGGATTCCACAGGATAATAAAAGCATAGATCTGCTTTTAAACCGAGAAACCGATGCGGCTTTTTGGAGATACAAATCTGCTCAACCCCAGGAAGTGAGTGCCCTCACAATCTATGAGTTTAAAGACCCTGACAACCCAGGCCAAGTAACCTACCTAGACAATGCATCAGAGAGAATCTTCGTGGTCACTGAGCATGGCAGACATGCCTTCACATGGAAGGGAGAATTTGTTTTTCCCCAACCAAGGTCTAATGTGTCCTTTGGTCACCAAGGAGCTGGGACCTCCCAAGCTCATGGAGCTCAAAGAGATAGAAGTAGAGACAAACCTGAGGTAAGTTTTGCCAACTCCCTGGGAAGAGAAAGAACGGGAACAGAAAGGAATAGAGTGGAACCTGAGAGACATAGAACCCCATGGAATCAAAGGAATACTGACGATTTTCCTTTGCCAAGGCCGAGAGAACACACTAGGACCCTGCGACCAACTCAACTGGTGAAGTCCATGAAGAATTATTTCGATGGCACGGGAGACCCTTATGACCATGTGGCAGAATTTCGGCAAGTGTTGAAAGCTGAACAGGTAGAGGACCTATTCACACAATATAATGCTTTCGGTCTAACCCTTAGGAACACTGCCCTTACGTGGTTTCAACCAGTAAACGAGAGGCATTTCAGAAACATAGACCAGCTCTTAGAGGCATTTATCATTGAGTTTTCTAAGAGTGGAATCAGGCATAACACCTCTTCACTAATTCATAGCTTCAAACAAACACCTCAAGAGACGGTCAGACTAGCTGGAAGAAGATTTAGGCAGTACCTGGAGAGATGCCCGATGCCGGAGTTACCCACACCAGCCAAACAAGTGGCCTTGTTCTTAGATGGATTGTTGAGCACCAAGCTCAGGTCATATGTATATCTGAAGGACCCCAGAACGATAGAAGAGTGCGTGCGCATGTGCATAGACATTGAGGACAATCTAGGTGAGGAATTGGAACTATCAAAAATCTATAAGGATTCAGATAGCTCTAGTAACCTCACATCTGGTCAATCCACATCCATTGAGGAACTTGTAGAGAAGGTAGCCCGAAAACTAGGTGTCTCTAGCAAACAAATTCCGAGATTTGCCCCAGTTAAGCGGTGTTACAATTGTGGCGGTGACCATATGGCAAGTGTATGTCCCATCATGACCCAACCCCAGGCGAATCCTAGTAGCCAGTACTGCACCATAGAGCGCAGGTACACCAACCACACAGCACAAGACTGCCCATATAACAAACAAACTGTTAGGCAAAATTACCCTCAGCCATATCCACAACATGGTAGATACCAGAATCAGTACCCACCACAACAATACAACAGACCACAGCAAACTTATCAGCCACCTTATCAAGGGCAGCAGAGACCTCAACCAATCCTAGTGCAGCAACCCCCTGCTCCAACCAATGTGATCCCAGTGAAATATGCATCTGCTGAAGAAAATCCGAATAGAGCCATAGTCCCAGTCACCCCATTGCTATCAGACAGTGATCCAAGTGACCATAGTTTTGACTCCACACATATTGATAGCCCACAGGCTTACTACATGCAGTCACCCGAGCATAACGAGTCATACTATTATGAGGACCCAAGTGAAAATAGTGGGGAACCTGAGTATGCTAATGTCATGTACACAAACCCCAACTCTAGACCTCAACCTAGGCAGGTACGACCCCCATTTCCTAGAGGACCATGCTTCAGATGTCAGGGAGATCACCTTATACGTGATTGTCCACTGCTTGTCCCTACACAACCTCAACCAGTAACCATTCAGGGTTTCTGTCAAGACTGCGGGAAAGAACATCTCCTACGAGATTGCCCAAAGAACCCTAATAACATGCCTAAAATCACTCCTATCAATGTTGTTGGGTTAGTTGTAGACTCCACAGGGACTGTGACTTCCACTACACCTGTGCAGGTGATCACAAGAGCCCAAGCACTACAACAAAACCAAGGTGTTGGTCAGGAAAAGAGTCCCGAGGTGAGTGAAACAGAGAGCATAACCAAAAAGAGGACTAGAGCCTGGAAGGATAGTCGTGAAAGAATGAAAAGGCAATGGGCAAAAAAGATAAACGAACTTGAAGAAAGCTTGAGAGAAACCAAGGCAAAAATCATAGAGATCACATCTCAACCGCACTCTCACACCTTCCCACCGCTACCATCCCCATCACCCTCCATTCCTCCACCCTCTAATACACCCCACGTAACCCACCCACCACCCCGAGTAGGATCAGTATTAGCTGACCCCACTCCTGAAGGCTTGGAAATGATGTTCAAGGCCTACCAGGCTCGACTTCAAGAAGGGCCAACAGCTGCAAACCTAGACAAGAGTTACCCTAGAGCAGATTTAGAGATTGAACGGATGAAAATGTGCATGAAAATGGTAGAACAAGCTCAAGCTATACTTGAGACTAGTCAAAAGTTCAATCAGACAAACTCTGTCAAATCAGATTTGCACTGCCAAGGCTTACTAGAGAAATTAGAGCGGTTGGTAAACAAACCACAAGTTCCTTTACCTCCACAGGCTCAACTAGTTATTGAAAGAGGAAGCTCACCACCAATGGGAGCTTATGTTCCTAATTCCACGGATGCTCGAATACCTCCTTCAATTCAACAATACTCTCAAGAGTTCTTGCGGGAAATACAAGAAGAGAAATGGGCCAAGGAGAAGGGTAATTCCCCTCCTATTCCTGAGATTGATGATCTTCGTGATCAATTTCCCCAAGACATTCCGTCTATCTATGGAGATCAAACAGAGCAACAAGAGGATGAGAGATTGGATTTTGAATCTAATTCTCTACAAGAGTTGCCCCATTTCATAGGCCCATGGGAATCTGAATCTTTCCAGATCAGAGCTCCCACAATATTGGTGAGAAATGAAGACTCAGTGATTCCAAGAAACACTGATGTTGTGAA
Source organism: Ceratopteris richardii (assembly GCA_020310875.1). Lineage (NCBI taxonomy): Eukaryota > Viridiplantae > Streptophyta > Polypodiopsida > Polypodiales > Pteridaceae > Ceratopteris > Ceratopteris richardii. Next base: position 75,678,818 of record CM035437.1, on the reverse strand, counting down.
GAACACTAAGGTTCAATGTCATCTCACTGTAGAGGAGCTCCTCAAGGCAAAACCGGAGCTCTGGAATCATGTGAAGGATCAGGTTCCAGAACTTGAATCCAATACACCAAAAGTAGGCTCTAAGCAAAAAGTTCCAGAGATACCTCTCGACAAGATAGGAGACATGAGCGAAGGTGAAGAAGGTAACACTTATCTTCCGATCACCTATCAAGGTTACACAACCAAAGCAATTGTAGATTCGGGTGCTGGTGTTGTTATTGCGACCACCTCCTTGTGGAAGCGATGGGGCAAACCCACCTTAAGACCAACGAGAATGAAACTTCAAATGGCAGATGGTCATTTTGAAAGACCTCTAGGATTGCTTGAAGGGATAACTCTAACCACTTGTGGTGTCGAGTTTGAGCATACATTTGCTATATGTGACTTTGAGAAAAATAATGTCTACGAGATGATCCTAGGAAGACCCTTCCTACGACAATTGCAAATAGTACAGGATTGGGGAACCAACTCCTTGTACTTACAACACTTAGGGGTCACCACCAAGCTCAATTTGAAGGATTACACCTTCAGAGATGTACCACCCCTACAGTGGAATCCTATCCACAAAGCGAAAGAAGATTCTATCTCCGTGCATTCTGGAAGTTCACCTGAACCATCCTGGCTGCATGAAGATACTCACTTGTGGATGTGCAAGGTCGCGGAGGAAGAGGAAAAGCGCCTAAAAGCGAGAGAAGAAGGAACTCCCCCGGGAGATAGACCAATAAAAGACCCAGCCTATACACCGATGACATTTCCAGATGAGGAATTTGAGCCTCATGGTTGGGCAGAAATTTTAGCTACCATGGACATTGCAGTCAATGAAGAACAATGGACACCTCATTGTGATGAGGAGGGTTATGATATTTCAGTGTTCATGTGTCAGCCCCTGTTGGAAGAGTGTGATCCTAGTGAGTTCATACGAGAAGAAGAGAATGATGATGATCTAGAATCCATTGTGATGGATACTTACTTTGACTACCCCACGCGAGTATTAAAACGATAAATTCAAAGAAAGGGAGTGAAGGAGGTGAAAAGAAAAAGAAAAGAAAAGCAGTAAAACAAGAGGAGGAAGAATCGTTGTTTGAAGTACCAGAAAATTTCAAGAAATATGAAGTGGAAGACCGAAAAATTTTGGTACGGATGCCTAAGAGAGAGGCCATTGTAGGAGAAGCATATGACAATAAAGAAAAGACCAAAAAAATTGTAGTGACCATTGAAGGGGACGAAGAACGATGTACGTACATAGGAGATGACCTAAGTGCAAAAGAAGAAGCAGAGCTTGTAGCTCTATTAAGGGAATATAGGGATGTGTTCGCATGGCACTATAGAGACTTGAAAGGAGTAGATCCAGAGATTTGCTCTCATACGATTCCGATGACCGCTGATGCCAAGCCCACCAAACAAAAGCCCTACACATATAATGACACTTATGTAGCCAAAATAAAGGAGGAAATTGACAGGCTGATTGAAGCTGGATTCATCTATGAGATTGAGCACACTGAATGGGTGTCCCCCATTGTAGTGGTGCCCAAGAAGAATGGGAAATTGCGAGTGTGCATTAACCTTAAAAAAGGTAATGCCGCTACGATCAGAGATAGTTATCCACTTCCAATCACCCAACATCTATTGGAGCGAGTTGCAGGCAAGGAAGTTTATAGCTTCCTTGATGGATTTTCAGGTTACAACCAAGTAGCCATTGCCCCCGAAGATCAACACAAGACGGCCTTTGCCACAGAATGGGGAATCTTTGCATTTCGTGTGATGCCATTTGGGCTCACCAATGCACCTGCAACATTCCAAAGGCTCATGTGTCATGTCTTCAAAGAGTTCTTGCGAAAGAGCTTAGAAGTATATGTGGATGATTTATGCGCTCATTCCCAAGAAAGAAGTTACCACATCCCTGAGCTCAGACAAATCTTCAACAAGTGTAGAGATTATCGAGTGTGTCTCAACCCAGAGAAGTGTGTGTTCATGGTACGACAAGGTAAGATCCTAGGTCACATTGTTTCTAAGAATGGAATTTCAACAGATGAAGACAAAGTAAGAGCAATAGCGGAGTTGCCAAGACCAAGGAATGTTAAAGAGGTACAAGCCTTCATGGGCCATTGTGGATATTACCGTAGGTTTATCCACATGTATGCCATCATAGCTAAACCTCTTTATGGGTTGTTAACAAATTTTGAGTGGAACCAGGAATGTGAGAATTCCTTCAACGAGCTGAAAAGACGTTTGTGCACAGCACCAATATTGACTACTCCGGATTGGAGCAAACCCTTCCATGTCCATGTAGATGCCTCCAATCATGCAATAGGATGTGTGCTAGCACAACCCACAGGTGAAGGAAACCTAGATTTGCCGATAGCATATGCTAGTAGGCAATTAAATGCAGCTGAGCGAAATTACACCACAACGGAGAGGGAAGGCTTAGGTATGGTATATGCTGTGAAGAAGTTTAGACACTATCTATTGGCCAATAAGTTCAAGTTTTTCATTGATCATCAAGCTTTACTATATTTGGTCAATAAACCTTGCAATACAGGCCGCTTAGTAAGATGGTTCCTCTTACTAATGGAATACAACTTTGAAGTTGTTGTCAGGAAAGGTAGAACCCATCTTAGGGCAGACCATCTTTCTCGCATCACTTCAGGAGAGCCACCGCAAGGAGTGTCTGATGAATTGCCCGATGCTTATCTGTTCAATTTAGAAGTTGTTCCTAAATGGGCAAATAAGTTGGTACCAATCCTAACCTTCGGGCCTGCAAATACGAATGTGAAAACAAGCAAAGAGGAAATCGTAAAATCACTAAAGTATCAAATATTGGCCGGAAGTATGTACAAGCAAGATACCGAGGGCGTATTAGCTTGTTGTGTCGAGGACGATGAACATACTAGTTGGTTGCAACAAGCCCATGAGGGATTGCTAGGAAATCACTACTCTAAACAACGAACATTGCAGAATCTAAGACGCTTAGGAGTGTATTGGCCTAGCATGGACAAAGAAATACAAGAGTGGATCCACAATTCTCCAGTGTCCCAGAAGAGATCCCTAGTGGAATATGCCACTCTTTATCACGTGTCACTAATCCCAGATTGGAGTGCTCCATTGGTGGAGTTCATGAGATCGGGAACATTACCCAATCAGGCTAGTCTTGCAAGAAAACGGAGCATGGAGCAAGAGGCTCAAGACTATGCCTTAGTAGGAGACAACCTATATCGAAGAGGCAAGGATGGTTACCTAAGACTGTGCATTCATGAATCAGACTATCTGAAAGTCTTAGAAACTGCACACAGCGGTGCTGCAGGTGGACACTTTGGGCCTGACAGAGTAATTAAGACCATTCTATTCTCAGGACTTTGGTGGCCCACTCTTCATATGGATGCACATACTTATGTGAAGAGTTGTGACACATGCCAACGTGCCCAATATCCGATAAGAAAAGATGAAATGCCTTTAAGGCCAATGATGGAAGGACGTGCATTTTCAAAGTGGGGTATAGACTTTGTAGGTCCCATCAACCCCCCAACTAGAAACTCCCATGCAGAATACATTATTGTAGCCACAGATTACCTTACAAAGTGGGTGGAAGTAAAAGCCACGACAAAGAATGATGCTCAAACGACGGCTAAGTTCTTATTCGAAAATGTGTTCACTAGATATGGGTTACCAATAGAGTTGGTTAGTGATAGAGGTACACACTTCTTGAATGAGGTCATTGAAAATCTCCTTCAAGAATTCATGGTGATACATAAGAAGTCTGCCCCCTATCACCCACAAGCTAACGGACAAGCCGAGAGCACAAATAAGATCCTATGTAACGTATTGATGAAACTTGTAAATAATAAACGCTCTGACTGGGACAAACAACTTCATCATGCTGTTTGGGCATACCGAGTTGCCTACAAAACGGTACTCAATGCCACCCCATTTCAGATGGTCTTCGGACAGAATGCGGTGCTACCATTAGATTTCCTAATTCCAGCTTTAAGAGTAGCACAAGAGCATGAGTGGAATGGACATGAGTTGTCCTCTAGGATCTTTGATCTAGAACGTCTAGGTGAGACGAGGCTACGAGCAGCAGCAGGCATCTATGCTGCAAAGAAACGGCAAAAGGCATACTTTGATGCCCATGTGAAGGATAAGGGCTTGAAAGCAGGAGATCTAGTTTTAGTCTACACATTGAAACAACACGCCAGAAAGCTAGAAAAGAGAGGCTACGGACCTATGATCATCAATAGGATCTCCACGAGTGGAGCAGTACAACTAGCCACTTTAGAGGGGGATGTTCTCCCAAACTATATTAGCGGATGCAGAGTCAAGCTGTATCAGGAACCCCTCACGGAGGAAATGCTAAGACGACTCAATATTGCTAAGCAACGTAAAGAGGAGGAAAAACGAATTCGAGAAGAAGCACAAGCAGAGGCCTTAGAGCGTATCAGACGAATGAAGTTGAGGAGACAAGGGAGGGATCAGCCTATGATTGACACTCAAGAGTCTCCAGGCTATCACATGGCCATGTGTGAGACTTCAGGTGAACGTACCCATAAGATAGTGGACCGACGACCTTTTGTGACCCTAGAAATAGGAAAAAGAGACAGCACAACAAGCGTGAGAGCTTTAATTGATTCAGGAGCAGCCACAAGTGCAGTTCGGCTTTCTTATTGCCAGCAGCTGCAATTGGAGGTAAAACCCCTAGAAGCATATCTGATAGGATTAGGAGGTGTTGAAACCCCTTGCATGGGAGAGGTGGATCTTCCCCTCTACATACAAGAGGTCCTCATGCCAGCAAAACTGCTAGTGTGTGAAGACGAGGATCTGACCGAACCTCTTGTCTTAGGCCAAGACTGGATCTATGATCACGCAGTCAACCTCAACCTAAGAAGTGGACTTCTTCAGGCTTGGGTAGGCCAAAGCCGTCTCACGATTGAATTAGAAAATCAAGCACTCAAACCAATAGAACAGGCACCAACTCCTGGTCCCTCCAGGAATCCACATGAAGATAACAATGTTGTTCTTGCACAAACTTCTATGGTGCAGAGGATTGTCAATCTTACCGAAGGTACAGGAGCCAATAAGGAGTTCCTAACTGATCCGAAGAAGATTCTAGGCGAGCAGACCGAACATCACTCGACACGAAGGAGGCTGCTGAGCAAGAGGCAGGAGCGCCAACCCATGCAACATGGAGCATCTCGTGGCACGAAGCAGATCTGGATACTGTTAAACGGTTTATCGTTTAATCGTTACTTCTACTTTCCAACCCAAACACTTCAAGTTCAGCCGGTTCCGAGTCTTCCTAACCGCAATTGTTCTCTTAGCCACGTGGGTCCTTGGGAGTGGTAGGGGTCTGTTAGACAGAGGCCCTGTACTATTTTCCCAAATTAACACACAATCTTAATGTCATCCCGTTCTTAGCTCAGTGTCCATCCCTGAACAACGGAAGACTGTTCAGTGTACTGGAATTAGAACTTCAAGACTGAGGGTAGTAATTCGGTTACTTAATTTATGCGCAGCATATACTTCAGTAACAATGTCACCTAATCCGTACTTCGTCAGGGAAGATAGGTATACCAACCAGACATTATACCTTAAAGTTACAAGGACTCGAACAATCAATTTCCTAGTAATAAACGGTTAACCATAAACTAACGATGCCCTACTCACATTCAGACCATTACAGCTACTATTCTTCCCGTAATCGGAATCAACAGTAACTATAGGCTACAGTATCGAAGTCGATTACTTATAGAAACGCCAACAGACAATTAGTTCGGAATTACTCTTCGCGCTACCTACTTCGCCGAAGAACTGCCAAATAACATACCGCACTTGATCACGCTCAGAGACACACTCAATCATCACCGAACAGACTCGCAACACAATACAACTGATTCGTAACTCTGTACTAAGGTGAGGATAATCGACTAGTCAGAGTACAGACGGAACAGAACAAAGCAGAACTTATCTTTTTAACAGCATACACGCTCACATAATACGTTACAGCACTCTCAAACGGGACTCAATCAAACCACACACTGCATTTCCCACAAACGGGGCTGCTGCCGCTCTTTTTCTCATTGCCTTAAATAGAGGATTTTTTACAAGAGTGCGCACTTCTGCAGTTACCTGCGCGTTTCCTGAAAGATTCTTTTTTCATTTAAGCTACCTGTCCTTGTACTTTTGTCCTTGTTCGGCGGCCGTCCAACACCTTTATATTTAAGGCACCTGTCCGAGTTCATTTGTCCTGGTTCGGCGGCCCTCTAACACTGGCACACGGTGGACTCGAACCCGCAGGTGCATTACTGACTTCAACATCCTTTTGCGTTGCCTGTAGGCCTATTCCAGAGTTTGGCTCCCGAATCAAGCTGACCTACCGAAAAGATTGGGGTCTTCAAATATCGATCGTGTGTCTTGGCTTGCCTTAGTTGTACTTCGCGCATGGTTAAAAAGCTGAGCCATCGGTGCTCATCAAGTTCCCTGAGTGCGTCCATTCGTGCTGTCAGCGACTCTTCTGGTAGCATTTTCTGGGTGATTGCTACACGCAGGCTTGGGATAACTATTTCCATGGGTGCTATTGCTTCTAAACCATAAGCTAGTTTGAACGGTGTCAAACCTTTTGTTACCTTATATGTAGTTCGGTATGCCCATAATACTGCAGGTAGTAGTTGATCCCATCTTTCCGGTGCTTCCATGATTAGTTTCCGGAGGATATTCAATAGTGATTTGTTTGTGCTTTCGGCCAGACCATTGGCGCGAGGGTAATATGGAGAGCTGAGTTTATGTGTCACCTGGAATGATTGGGTTAGTACCTTCATTACTTGATTTACGAAGTGAGTACCTTGATCTGTCACCAATTCGAGTGGTAAGCCAAATCGTGGGAAGATATCATTTAACAGACATTTTGCTACTACAACTGCTGTAGCAGACCGTAAAGCCCAGGCTTCTGCCCATCTCGTTGCATAATCTGTACAAGTTAGTATGTATCTGTTGTTACTGAAGACTGTTGGAGGTGTGATTGGACCGATAAAATCTAATCCCCATTTCTGAAATGGTTCGAGTGGCATAATAGGCTGCAAGGGAAAGAAGTGTCGTTGCAGTGGTTGTCCAAACCTTTGACAGTTATCACAGTTTTTGACGAATTGGGCCACATCTCGGTACATAGTAGGCCACCAGAGACCTCCTTGCAGAATTTTCCAGTGAGTTAGATCTGTGGCAAAATGACCACCAGTAGGGTTTGAATGAGCCATTGTGATGACCGAGTTAATTTCGTGCGGAGGGACACATCGAAGTAAGATTTCGGTGTGATCTACATAATATAGTTCTCCTGCCACTAGTCGGAATCGGTGGCTAAAGACTGCCATTTTCCTTCGAACTGCCTTGGCAGTCTCAGATGGAAAGCATCCTTCGGTGAGAAAAGTTAAAATCTGATCATAATATGTAGGTGTTGCTTGTAATTCGGCAGTCTCATCGGTCAGTGGCTCAGAACTATAAATTGTTGGAGTCGTGTCATCTATGCCTATCGGAGCTTCACCAGAATCTAGGCGAGATAAGAAATCTGCTAAGGCATGTGCATTTCCGGGTCGGTGAATGACTTCATAATCAAATTCCTGCAAGAGTAGCACCCATCGGGCTAATCGTCCGCTTAGATGTTGTTGTCTCACTAGATAGACAAGGGCAGCATGATCCACATGAAAGGTAAATTTCTGGCCTAATAAATAATGTCTGAACTTTTTGATGGAGTAAATTATTCCTAGACATTCTCTTTCAGTGGTAGAATAGTTCTTTTCTGCCGGTGCAAGCCTTCTGCTGGCGTAATAGACAGGGCGAAACCACTTATGTGTTTGCTGCATCAGAATACTGCCGATCGCAATATCTGAAGCGTCGACAAAAACATGGAACGGATTGTCCCAGTCCGGTGGTTGTAGGATTGGTGCCTGCGTCAATATATACTTGAGTCGATCAAATGTAGTTTGGCATTCTTGAGTCCATTCGAACTGTCGTGGAGTTTTGGTGATTAGTCTATTCAGAGGTACAACCAGATGAGCAAGCCACCGTAAGTGTCTGCCGTGCCACCGTACTTGACCCATAAAACGCATTACTTCTTTTGGAGTGGCGGGTACTGGGGCTTCTAAAATTGCCGAAATCTTATCTGGGTCTACTCAGATACCTTGGGCAGATACAATATGACCAAGTAGTTTGCCACATGAAACGGCAAACACAGATTTGCTTGGGTTAAGGCAGAGTTTGTAATCTCGACACTTTTGGAAACAGCATCGTAGATGAAGCAAATGTGCCATCATCTTTCCAGAAATTGAGAAATCATCGAGATATACTTGCATAAACGAATTGAGATAAGGAGAGAAAATCTCCTGCATACATCGCTGAAAGGTGCTTGGTGCATTTCTCAATCCAAACCACATTACCGTACAAGCAAAGACACCCCAATTGGTAATGAAGGCGGTTTTTGGGATATCTGCTTCAGCCATTCTAACCTGATTGTAACCGCTGTATCCGTCTAAGAATGAATACATTTCGTGGCCTGCTACCCTATCAAGCATGGTATCCAGAAAGGGGATCGGGAAAGGATCCGGTACTGTTGCTGCGTTTGATTTCCGGTAGTCTACACAGATTCGTAGTTGCTTATTTTTCTTTGGCACGATCACAATTGGTGAAATCCATTCAGCATGTTCTATTGGTACGATGAATCCAACCTTTAATAATCTGTCAAGTTCGGCTTTTACCTGAGATGCATAATTGGGATTCATCCGATAGCTGGGTTGCCTATTCGGTTTAGCTTCAGGCTTCAGCATGACTCTGTGCTGATATATGCGCGGATCTAATCCTTTCATATCTTTGTAATCCCAGGCAAAGACGTCTGAGAATTTGCGAAGTAGTCGAATCAGATCAGCCTTAAATAATTCCGGTAAGTTTTGCCTTATCTTTACAGGTCGTGGATGATCTTCGTCTCCTAGATTGTACGAGGTCAACTGGTCTTCGGAGACATAAAACTATTGCGGTTTCTCTGTGTCGTCTGTCGACCGGAATAGTGAATGTAATTCATTGTCATGTGTTGGCACCCTATCTTCCTGCTTGGTTTCTTGGGTGATTGGTGTAACTGTACATACTGAAGTACTCCAGTTATCTATTACGGACTGTAGATCGACAGTCCCTAAGGTCATTAAGTCAGCGTTACTCTTCAGAAATTCCTCTTCTTCATCATCTGATAGTCCATCTAACATGTGGACAGGTTCAGCAAAATATGGTCTGGCGTGCAGTTCGCAAGGTTGTATAGCATCTAATTTTACTACATATCTACGGCTGGCATCTTTGAATGTAAGCTCTTGTGCAGACTAGTCTTGTATTACCTTCGCATGCTTCAGCCAAGGTCGACCAAAAAGAAGGTTGTAATCCAAAGTGGATTCCGGCAGATCTAGTATAACAAAATTCATTTTGAAGGTCGTACCTTGTAAAGTAATGGGTACATTTCGCACAAGTCCTACAGGATGGACTCTAGATTGATCTGCCATTCTGACAAAAAATTGAACTGGTTCGATTTCGGTCCATCCTAACCTATTGCACAAGGCTGTAGTTGCAATGTTGACACCAGAGCCTCCATCAATCAATACTTGTGTAATTTTATGATTCTTATACCATACTGTAATCCAGGGGACTGAATGATCAACCGTAGAATCAGGTTCTGGTTGAACTGCTGCTGTCGCCGGAATACAAGAAGGTACCGGACTAAACTGTTGCTGGAACTGTTGTCGAACCCCAGGTACTAATGCCAGTAGTTGGCCGAGGGGCAGAGTGATAGATGCCTTGGATAAAATTTCCCAAGCCTACTGAGATTGGTTATCCTGCTCTTTTGAACTTGAGGTCTTTGCTGATGCCGAAGTATCTGCTGTTATGTCTACTACTGATGGTGGTTCCACTGCTGCTTCCTTTTGTTGTGTTCCTTCCTTTGTCGACGAGGTCTGAGTCACCGGAATGGGTTCTGGGAACACTGGTGGTTCTGTGGCGGTCCAGTGGCTAGCTTTGTTATACATCCTATGTTGTTCTCGTATCCCTGGTTCAAATACTTCTGCTGCTGACTGCAGCTGTTTACTTGATCGGGTCTGGACTATAGCAGTTTGCATTTCTACCGGTGTAATTTGTACCATGTTGGCCATTGGGTTTTGCCGCTCCTTCTTCCTTTGATCATACTCAGCTGGGTCCTTGCAATATCTTCTAATGTGTCCGAATTCACCACAAAAATGACAGCGGGGCGGTGGTAAATTGGGATTTTCCGGTGGTGGTTCGTTCTGCCAGCGGTTTGCGTTATAGTTATTGTTCCTCTGTCCTCGGTAGTTTCGATATCCTTGCGGTTGATTGTTTCTCAGTTGTGGAGGTACATAGTGATTCGCTGCCTGTCCATGTTCTTGAATAACAGCATTGACTGTTGCTGTTCCCTGTATTCTGGCATTGTAGACACAATTTCCGGTGGTGTGTCCGACAGTGTTGCAGATAGCGCAGAATGTTTGATTTAGCGCACAGTTGGCACTAGTATGACCTGAATTTTTGCATGTGATATAGTACACTTGTCTGGTTATATCTTCAGTCATAGTTTTGTTCGTTTTTAACCACTCTAGATCTTCTGTAAATCCACCGACTTTGGATTCCAGTTGCAAAGCCATGGCAATGACTGCATCCAATGACATTGCTCTAACACATCTTATGATCATGATCTGCTTCAATTGCAGGTTTAAACCATTGATAAACCACTGAGTGATGATGTCATCTGGTAAGTTAGCGTGGGCCTGTGGTATCTGTCGCAAGTGTGTTCTAAAAAGTGTAGCATATTCTTGGACAGTCTGATTCGCCTTCTGTCGGTTGTTCTGTAAATAATCAAAGATTTCGGCGGGATTCTTCTTTAGCCTGAATCGTTGCAAAAAAGCATCTCGTACTGCATCATAGGTACCGAAATGATTAATGTCATATTCCATAAGCCATCTAGCCGCTTCATTGACCAGTGTAGATTGAAAAACAATGGCCTTGTATGCCTGATCCGGTGGATGGTTGAGGACTGCATAACTGATCTCGAAAGTGCGTACGTGAGCATCCGGGTCATCTCTTGGGAATCCACCAAATTTTGTGTATGTTACTCCTGTTGGAGGCGGCCTTGGTTGGCCTAACTGTTGTTGCTGTTGTTGTCCGTTCATCGTGAGTGTATCCGGTCCTTCTTCTGTATCTTGAGGTTGATTGGTTGAACTATCAGAACCTGGATCGCCGGATGGCGTGCCTTCCGGTGTGCTGTTTTTGCGTAGGATACTTCGGATCTCTGCTTCGAATAGCTCTCCTTCCTTCTGGATGTCCAATATCCGAAATCTTTCTTCCAAGCACGCGGGTCGAGCTGAGGACTCCGCAAAAAATGCTAATCCTTGGCCGCCAGTTGGTGTTTCTATCACCGGAATATCACCGGAATGAACTGACAGTGTACCAGACTGTAGTGTTTTTCTGCTTTTACCGATTTCTTTTCCTAGAGTTTTTCTAATCGTGGATAACTCTGAATCTTTATCCAAGATTGTTAAACTGGTTTCCAGCGGCGTCTTGGTAGATTCTGGAATTACTGTATTTTGGTTAGGCTGGGTCGAAATGACACCAGAATGTACCAAAGGCGTTGATCGTTCCACTGGAATATGACCGGAATTAATTCTAACGTCCTTAACTTGCTTGACCACTGGGTCAGGCCGCGTTATACCTTCTTCTCCTAGGGTTGTCTTTAGTACTTTTCGTGTTCCAGTCGTATGGTTCCTAGGATACGTTTCGCCAGACCGAGTAACCGGCATGTATCATTGCTTAGTAGCACTATCTGAGCAGTTGGCAACAATCTGGCTCTGTTGCTACCGTCAGTCAATCGAACGATAAACGTAGTGTTTGGTTCTGAAAAACAGTCGGCACGCTACTGCCACTTTTCACAGATAACTGGCAACCTGATGCCACTTTCCCACAGACGGCGCCAAATGTTAAACGGTTTATCATTTAGTTGTTACTTCTACTTTCCCACCCAAACACTTCAAGTTCAACCGGTTCCGAGTCTTCCTAACCGCAATTGTTCTCTTAGCCACGTGGGTCCTTGGGAGTGGTAGGGGTCTGTTAGACAGAGGCCCTGTACTATTTTCCCAAATTAACACACAATCTTAATGTCATCCCGTTCTTAGCTCAGTGTCCATCCCTGAACAACGGAAGACTGTTCAGTGTACTGGAATTAGAACTTCAAGACTGAGGGTAGTAATTCGGTTACTTAATTTATGCGCAGCATATACTTCAGTAACAATGTCACCTAATCCGTACTTTGTCAGGGCAGATAGGTATACCAACCAGACATTATACCTTAAAGTTACAAGGACTCGAACAATCAATTTCCTAGTAATAAACGGTTAACCATAAACTAACGACACCCTACTCACATTCAGACCATTATAGCTACTATTCTTCCCGTAATCGGAATCAACAGTAACTATAGGCTACAGTATTGAAGTCGATTACTTACAGAAACGCCAACAGACAATTAGTTTGGAATTACTCTTCGCGCTACCTACTTCGCCGAAGAACTGCCAAATAACATACCGCACTTGATCACGCTCAGAGACACACTCAATCATCACCGAACAGACTCGCAACACAATACAACTGATTCGTAACTCTGTACTAAGGTGAGGATAATCGACTAGTCAGAGTACAGACGGAACAGAACAAAGCAGAACTTATCTTTTTAACAGCATACACGCTCACATAATACGTTACAGCACTCTCAAACGGGACTCAATCAAACCACACACTGCATTTCCCACAAACGGGGCTGCTGCCGCTCTTTTTCTCATTGCCTTAAATAGAGGATTTTTTACAAGAGTGCGCACTTCTGCAGTTACCTGCGCGTTTCCTGAAAGATTCTTTTTTCATTTAAGCTACCTATCCTCGTACTTTTGTCCTTGTTCGGCGGCCCTCTAACAATACGCAAGGATGGGAAACCCGCAACTCTAATAGCAGACTCTCAAGGAGACAAGAAACGAGCCTCACCATCAAGGAACAAAGTGAAGAAGCCCCCTAGGATAACCCCTAGGCATACCATTTCTATTTGGGTTCCTAAGCGGTCAATGAAGGCCATCCCTAATGCTAGACAGATATGGGTGCCCAAGGCCTGCTTACAAGCCCAAATTACTTCACCTTCAGGCACTAGGATGAAGCAACTTTCACAAACACTCGTGGCCAACTACTCAGAAAATGAAAAGATACCTACACCTCTCACTATCTCCACTCCCATCTACCGTAGGAATGTCTGGAAATGGGTACCCAAAAGGTCCCAAATACATCACACTCTCATCCAGAAATCTTCACCTGTCTTTAGTTCTAAGAGCTACGAATCCTCTATCAAAGTGTGGAGAATTAAGCTGTGTACTAAACCCCCTGACCCAATTCTGTAAATCCGTCCACACTAACACAGGAGCATTCTGAGCCCATTTGCATAACCAAAGTATGCATCTAGGATGACACTGACCTTTAATCACCACTCACACCTATCACAAACACTTCACCACTAACCACTGACCTCCGGGATTGTCATGTTAGTATTGTGAAGGGAACACCATTACATCTTGTTTCCTATGCAACACTAATGTGCCTTTCTTCTTCCAGCAGATAAGCAACTGTTGGCATACAAAGCAACAGAGGAGTCATGCACAATACGGCAACAAGGCCAAATCATTTTTTCCATGGACCATTTACAACTCAAGTGATTTTAATCACTACACAAACATTGTAAATTTTGTTTTTGGTAGAATAGACTGCATTTTGTGTAAGCCGAGGAGTCCTCGAGCTTGAGGAGTATTAGAACTAGCGACATATCAATTTTCATAATTTTTAGACTCTGTTTGAGCCCTCAAATAGGCTCTAGAACCTAATTCTTAACTAGGCCGGACACTAGGTCTGGACAAGACCAAAGCTAGTTAGAAAACTATAAAAAGAGCTAGAAAGCTCATTTTTGGGGTTAGATTGTTTGTGAATTGAGCTGATGTAAGAGAATTTTTGATGAATGCAAAGAACTCCATTGTTCCTCTCCTTGTTCTTGCCTTGTGTGTGCATGTGTGTGTATGTGTGTGCATGCTTGTGTGCTTCTCACTCACACACTTGTGCCTTCACTTGCTCATAGTCTTCATACTAGTCCTCACGTCTCCACCGATTGACAATTATGAGGTGAATCTTCTCACGTTGGTACTCACCATTGTGCTAGAGTGACACCAAATTTGGCGCCGTTGCCGGGGAGAGAGCTTCGAGGACGAGCGTGTGATGGTAAGACGTCGAGTTGAGACATTGGAGTTATAGGTAATATCCTTCTTTCTCTTGATTTTTCTTCATTTTTTCCTTACTTTCGCATCACCATCATCACCATCATCATCTCCACCATCTCCCACCTCCATCTCCATCTCCACAAAAAAATTTCAGTTTTTTGGTCATATTACACCCCCCACCTCATTTCCCTCATTTCATTGTGAGAGAGAGCGAGAGAGAGCTTGCATGCTATCTATTTTTGGTGTGTTTTTGAGCTTTTGTTGCAGGAACTAGCTGTACCACCTCCTCCAGCAATGTGCGCAGGTACGACAGACTCTGCACAGGTCCCGGGACGACGACCTCTGTCTATCCCGACAGACAAAAAAACTTAATATTTTGTGAATGCGTGTTTGGCACGGTAACCTACACCATTAGAGCACTCTAAATCCCTAGAAGTTTCTCAAAAATTTGCGTTTTTTCAGTCTATCGCGACAGACACCATCTATCGCGACAGACAGAGACCCACGATAGACCCCGTCTATCGCGACAGACACCGTCTATCGCGACAGACCAAAACTCCACGACAGATCCAGTCTATCGCGACAGACCAAAACTCCACGATAGATCCAGTCTATCGCGATAGACACCGTCTATCGCGACAGACAGAGACCCACGATAGACCCCGTCTATCGCGACAGACCAAAATTCCACGACAGATCTAGTCTATCGCGACAGACACCATCTATCGCGACAGACCAAATCACGACAGACGACAGACAGCGTCTATCGCGACAGACACCGTCTATCGCGACAGACCAGTCTATCACGACAGACACCGTCTATCGCGACAGACACCATCTATCGCGACAGACACAGTCTATCGTGACAGACCAAATCACGACAGACGACAGACACCGTCTATCGCGACAGACCAGTCTATCGCGACAGACACCGTCTATCGCGATAGACAAACATTTTCGGCAAAAATTAAGGGGTAAATTTTTTGGAAATTTAGGCTAAATTTTGGGCATATTTGCACTCTCAAATACTCATACACTTGCAAAGGCCTTAGAAAAATGCATTAAAACCCCTGAAAGGTTCTGTTTGTCTAGTTAACCCCTAAACCCTGAACGGCCATAACTTTTTCATACGAAGTCCATTTTTTGAGCTCTAGGGCTTGTCGGAAAGCTCGTGGCATATACTACGCGCCCTCAACTATTTTTTATAAGAATAATGCGTTGCTTTTCAGATAGGATATTTGGAAGTTGGCACACTGAGGGGTAGAAACACCAAGGGAGCTCTAGAGGAAATTTTTAGCAATACAAAAGGGGGAACAAGGGTCATTAAAAAAATGTCTGAAATAAATTGTCTGTCAATTGAAAGGTCAACTTGGAGCTAATCTTGGGACTGATGCAGGTCTATTGAGAAGCAATTGAGAGTGTCCAAGCAAGGGTTTTGTGCAAGCTTGAGAATCAACTTCTCGAGCACTAAAGAGCAAGGATCAGCAAGAAAGGTCGGAATACTCTCAACTCCTCTTCGTCAATTCCTAGCTTAGGCTAAGAACGATTAGAAGTAGGAGTAAGTCAGGGCGACGATAGGCAACTATCAAGTTGAAGCATACCTAAACTTTCAAGCTCAAGCTAAGGGCATAATCCTTGTACTGTTGAGATTTTTAAAGGAAAAGAACTTAACGTGGAACGATCAACTGTAAGTGCGAAACAACATTCAAATATTCCTGACGACGTGATATCAAACAAGACCTTAAACATGATAAAATAACTAAAAAGAACCAAGCGACTAATATAAAGTAACCAGCAACGAGGTTGTACTCTGGGCAAAGAATTGGGCTACTTAAATAGGCATATGAACCTTAGATCAGGACGACATCTAGTAAGGGAGAGACAAAGCCTTAGATCTTCAGAGGCTAGTGTTAACCACACTGCTAGGTCTTGGGCCCAGTAGTTGAGCCACCACTCACACTACCCTAGCTCTGAGACCAGTGAGTCAGAGATGTCTCAAGGCATGGACAGACCGACGGGAAGTTCAGGAGTGCCTTACTTGCACAGGGTAGAAGGCCCGTACAAAACGCAGTTGGAATACCTTAGGACCAACCGATTAGGTGCCAGCATCTATGAGGACGGCCTAGGAAGATCTGTGGTACAGATTAAGAATCCTGATCAATCCATTGGACTAGAGCACCCAGCTGTCAGATTGCCCCAAGAATCCCAGCAATATGCCAAAAATCACCCCGATTAATGTTATTGGGTTAGTGGTAGATTCCAGCGGAAGTGTCACTTCTACTGCACCCGTACAGGTAGTCACTAGAGCTCAAGCAGTGCAGCAAAACCAAGGGGTAAGCAAGGAAAAGAGCCCAGACGCTAGCGATACTGAGAGCCAAAATAAAAAGAGAACAAGAGCTTGGAGAGATAGCCGTGAACGTATGAAAAGGCAATGGGCAAAGAAGATGAGTGAACTTGAGGAAAGTCTACGAGAAACCAAGGCCAAAATCATAGAGATCACATCTCAACCGCACTCTCACACATTCCCACCGCTACCATCCCCATCACCCTCCATCCCTCCACCATCTAAGACACCCCACGTAACCCACCCACCACCCCAAGTAGGATCACTA
The DNA here is from genome assembly GCA_020310875.1 of Ceratopteris richardii. Taxonomy (NCBI): domain Eukaryota; kingdom Viridiplantae; phylum Streptophyta; class Polypodiopsida; order Polypodiales; family Pteridaceae; genus Ceratopteris; species Ceratopteris richardii. The sequence goes on along the minus strand of CM035437.1, from coordinate 75,661,849 downwards.
TTAGCTGATCCCACTCCTGAAGACATAGACATGATGCTTAAAGCATATCAGGCCAGAATCCAAGAAGGACCAAATGTCACGGAGCATGACAAGTGCTACCCTAGAGCTGACCTAGAGATAGAAAGAACCAAGCTTTGCGCGAAAATGGTCGCGTTGGCTCAGACTATGTTTGAAGCCAGTCGCCTTTTCAATTACTCGGGCTCAGCCAAGATGCAATTACACTTGGATGGACTTCTAGAGAAGTTAGAGGGCATAATTGCAAGATCTGCCAAGGAAGAAAAAAATCAAGAAAGAGATAAAGCAAGCAAAAACATGACCCATCCCCCATCGGAAGTTTATGTGCCCAATTCCACTGAACCAGATAACCCCCCTTCCCTAGGAAGAATAGAGAATCTAATGGCACAATCACAAAAGGAACTCGCCCCTCAACACCATGACAAGGCTAGTGAAAGAGCAGGTCTTCCTACCCAGAAAGCCTATGTGCCTAACTCTACGGAGCCAGACACATCATCTTCTATGAATCGGTTCACACCAGAATTCCTACGCGAGATTCAAGAAGACAAATGGGCTAAAGAAAGTGAAGTCCCTCCTCCTATTGAACTTGTGGATGAGGCACATGACCAATTCCCACAAGACATCCCATCCATTTATGGAGAGCAGGAGAGTACCCAATCTCAAGAAAGATTAGACTTCGAGTCTAATTCTTTACAGGAATTACCCCATTTCACAGGCCCATGGGAAGCAAGGTCCACCTGTATGAGAGCACCTACAGTCATGGTACGAAATGAGGACTCAGTCTTACCTAGGAACACAGAGGTAGTGAAAAACACTAAAGTGCAGTGCAATCTCAGGTTAGAAGAGCTACTCAAGGTTAGACCTGAATCATGGAAACATGTAGCCAAACAAGTACCAGAAATAGCCAAACCTCGTTCCCAGGTAGGATCCCAGAGAACAGTGCCAGAAATACCCTTGGATAAGATAGGAGATATGTGTGAAGGTGAAGAAGGTAACACCTATCTTCCCATTACCTACCAGGGGCACACCACCAAGGCAATTTTGGACTCAGGTGCAGGAGTTGCAATTGCCACCACTTCCCTATGGAAGCGTTGGGGCAAGCCAGCACTCAGGCCAACGAGAATGAAATTACAGATGGCCGATGGTCATATTGAGAGACCCTTAGGATTGCTAGAAGGAATAACTCTCACCACCTGTGGTGTCGAGTTTGAGCATACATTTGCTATATGTGACTTCAGCAAAAATCATGCCTATGAGATGATTTTGGGAAGACCATTTATGCGACAGTTGCAAGTGGTACAGGACTGGGGAACCAATTCTTTGTACCTGCAGCACTTGGGTGTTACGACCAAAGTCAATCTTAAAGATTACTCTCATAGAGATGTACCTCCTATCCAATGGAATCCCATCCATAGAGCCAAAGATGATACAGAGTCTGTGCATTCCATAGAATCCGGATCCTCGTGGATGCATGAAGACACTCACTTATGGATGTGCAAAGTAGCAGTAGAGGAAGAGAAGAGAGAAAAGGCCAGAGAAATAGGTGCAAACGAAACTCATAGACCCATTCAAGACCCAGCCTATGCACCTGTAGTCTTTCCTGATGAGGAATTTGAACCCCATGGCTGGGCATAAATTTTAGCAACAATGGACGTAGCCATCAATGAAGAACAATGGACACCCCACTGTGATGAGGATGGCTATGACATTTCAGTTTTCTCCATAGAGCCAATCATGGGAGAGGCAGTTCTAGAAGAATGCGAACCTAGCCCTGATGCATTTGAGGATGCAAGTGACTCCGATCTAGAGTCAATCATTATGGACCCACCATTTGCATCAGATGAAGAATACTTCCATGAAGTAGAATCTCAACCCCAGAAACATGGAGAGCTTACAAATGATGTAAGATTAGCAACACATGTGACCCCGAAGGAAGAAGGGAAGAAACGCAAGAAGAAAGAAGTCTCACCAGAAGAGGAAGAATCGTTGTTTGAGGTTCCGGAAAATTTTAAGAAGTATGAGATAGATGACAGGAGGGTCATGATAAGAATGCCTAAACGAGAGGCACAATCAGGAGAGGCCTATGATAACAAAGAAACCACCAAGAAAATAGTAGTGGCCCTAGAAGAAGGAGAGGAGAGATGCACGTACATAGGCCATGACCTAACAGAGGAAGAAGAGCATGCGTCGATAGCCTTGCTAAGAGAATACAGAGATGTATTCGCTTGGAGTTACAAGGATTTGAAAGGTGTTGAGCCTAATATATGCTCACACACTATCCCCATGACCTCAGATGCTAAACCCTCTAAGCAAAAGCCCTACACATATAACGATAATTACGCTGCTAAGATCAAAGAAGAGATAGATAGACTGGTTGAAGCTGGATTCATCTATGAAATTGAGCACACTAAATGGGTATCCCCCATTGTAGTGGTGCCCAAGAAAAATGGAAAACTGCGCGTATGCATTAACTTGAAAAAGGTTAATGCAGCCACTATTCGAGATAACTATCCGCTGCCCATCACAGAACATCTCTTAGAAAGAGTGGCAGGCAAGGAAGTGTACAGCTTTCTTGATGGATTTTCGGGCTACAATCAAGTAGCCATAGCGCTAGAAGATCAGCATAAGACATCTTTTGCCACTGAATGGGGCATTTTTGCCTTTAGAGTAATGCCATTTCGGCTTACCAATGCACCAGCTACCTTCCAAAGACTGATGTGTCATGTATTTAAAGAGTTCTTGAGGAAGAATTTAGAGGTCTATGTTGATGATCTTTGTGCTCATTCCAACATTAGACAAACCCATATCCCTGAACTCAGACAAATCTTTGACAAATGTAGAGAATATCAAGTCTGCCTGAACCTAGAAAAGTGCGTTTTTATGGTCAGGCAAGGCAAGATTTTAGGACACATAGTGTCAAAGAATGGCATATCTACTGACGAAGAGAAAGTGAGAGCTATAGCAGAGCTACCCAGGCCAAAGAATGTCAAGGAAGTACAAGCTTTCATGGGGCATTGTGGATATTACCGACGGTTTATACACATGTATGCCATCATAGCAAAGCCTCTGTATGGACTTTTGACTAACTTTGAGTGGACTGACGAATGTGAGAATTCCTTCCAGGAGCTTAAACGAAGATTATGTTCAGAACCAATCTTGACCACACCAGATTGGAATAAGCCATTCCATGTTCACGTGGATGCATCCAATTATGCTATTGGGTGTGTGCTTGCTCAACCTACTGGTGAAGGTAATATGGATCTTCCAATTGCCTATGCCAGTAGACAATTGAATGCAGCTGAATGAAATTACACCACTACTGAGAGAGAAGGCTTAGGCATGGTATATGCAGTCAAGAAATTTAGACACTATTTGCTTGCAAATAAGTTTAAATTTTTTACTGATCATCAGGCATTGCTATACCTCGTAAACAAGCCATGCAATACAGGAAGATTAGTAAGATGGTTTCTCTTGCTAATGGAATACGATTTTGAGGTAGTGGTGAGAAAAGGGAGGACTCATTTGAGGGCAGATCATCTCTCTAGGCTCACATCTGGAGAAGCCCCACAAGGAGTATCAGATGACCTTCCTGATGCTTACTTGTTTAATTTGGAAGTGGTGCCGCAGTGGCTCAGCCATTGGTACCAGTATTGACATACGGGCCTAACCATCCAGTAGTAAACACACAGAATAGAGAGGTTGTGAAAGCCCAAAAGTACCACATCATGGCAGGAAGCATGTACAAGCACACGGATCAAGGAATCTTGGCTTGTTGTGTAGAAGAGAACGAGTATGCGAAGTGGTTGCAATTAGCACATGTAGGTGCATTAGAGCAACACTACTCAAAGCAACGAACCTTACAGACACTAAGGAGACTCGGAGTACATTGGCCAACTATGGAAGCTGATGTCCAAAGGTTGTGCAAGGAATGCCCCATCTGTTGCACTAAACCACCTGTGGAACATGCCACTCTTTATCAAGTGTCCATAATGCCAGATTGGAGTGAACCTCTAGTATCCTTCTTAAGGACGAGAACATTCCCTCCAGACATGACTCTGGCTAGGCAAAGGAGTTTAGAACAAGAAGCCCAGGATTATTCACTCATTGGTGATAATCTATACAAGCGTGGTAAAGATGGTTACCTGAGGCTATGTGTCCATGAAAGTGAATATCTTAAGATCTTGGAAACTGCTCACCAAGGTGTAGCAGGAGGACACTTTGGACCAGATCGGGTGATCAAGGCAATATTATTTGCGGGCTTCTGGTGGCCAACCCTTCACATGGATGCACATGCCTATGTGAAACGATGTGATGTTTGTCAGAGAACTCAGTATCCTATACGTAAAGATGAGATGCCACTGAAACCTATGATGGGTGGACGTGCATTCTCTAAGTGGGGAATAGACTTCGTAGGTCCTATTAATCCCCCAGCTAAGGGTTCCCATGCAGAATATATCATTGTTGCGATAGACTATCTAACAAAGTGGGTAGAGGTAAAAGCCACAACGAAGAACGATGCTCAAACAACTGCTAAATTTTTGTTTGAAAATGTATTCACTAGATACGGGCTACCCATAGAGCTAGTTAGTGATAGAGGCACTCACTTCTTGAATGAAGTTATTGAAAATCTGCTCCAAGAATTCTTGGTAATACATAAGAAGTCTGCCCCCTATCACCCTCAAGCAAATGGCCAGGCAGAGAGCACCAACAAAATCTTATGCAATGTATTGACGAAATTAGTGAACAACAAACGCTCTGATTGGGACAAACAGCTACACCACGCTGTTTGGGCATACCGAGTCGCCTACAAAACGGTACTCCAAGCCACTCCCTTTCAAATGGTGTTTGGCCAAAACGCCGTGCTACCTTTGGACTTCTTAATACCTACATTGAAAGTAGCACAAGAGCACGAATGGACGGGTCATGAACTCTCCTCTAGACTTTTTGACCTTGAACGATTAGGAGAAACAAGACTGAGAGCAGCTGCAGGGATATATGCAGCGAAGAAACGACAGAAGGCATACTTTGATGCCCACGTGAAGGATAAAGGTTTAAAGGCAGGCGACTTAGTTTTAGTCTACACATTGAAGCAACATGCAAGGAAGCTAGAAAAGAGAGGCTACGGACCTATGATCATCAATAGGATCTCCACGAGTGGAGCGGTACAACTAGCCACTTTAGAGGGTGATGTTCTCCCAAATTATATTAGCGGATGCAGAGTCAAGTTGTATCAGGAACCCCTCACGGAGGAAATGCTAAGTCGACTCAATACTGCTAAGCAACGTAAAGAGGAGGAAAAACGAATTCGAGAAGAAGCTCAAGCAGAAGCCCTAGAGCGCATACGGAGAATGAGATTAAGAAGACAAGGTAGAGAGCACCCTAGGCAAGATGCATATGCAGCTCAAGGATATGACGTGGCTATGTGTGAAGTTTCAAGTGTTAGCTCACATAGGATAACTGATCGACGTCCTTTCATAACCTTAGATATAGGGCAAGGAAAGAGTGCAAGGACTGTAAGAGCCTTGATTGACTCAGGTGCAGCCACTAGTGCTGTTAAATTGTCTTACTGTCAAGAGTTGCAATTAACGGTCAATCTTGTGGAAGCATATCTCATAGGATTGGGAGGCGTGGAAACCCCTTGCATGGGCGAGGTGGAACTTCCCCTCTATATTCATGATGAGGCATTGACAGTTAAGGTACTAGTGTGTCAAGATGAGGACCTCACTGAACCTCTTGTCTTGGGTCAAGACTGGATCTATGACCAAGCAGTCAACTTAAACCTAAGAAGTGGACTTCTTCAGGTATGGGTGAATCAAACTAGAATTACAATTGAGTTAAATAGTGGAGCACTCAAGGAACTAGAAAAGACACGGACTCGTGGTCCCTCCAGAGGTGCACATGAAGTTGACCATGCTGTTCTTGTCCAAGGCTATGTGATGCAGAAGAATGAAGATCTCAAAAAAGGAGTCAGAACCACAATGGAACTCCCTTCTTTTCCAAAGGCCAGAAGGAGGCAGCAACTAAGGGCAGACCAATCACTAAAGACTCTCCGGGCACGAGACCAAAAGAACGCGCGAAGCAGAACAACTCAGCCGATGAAACAAATGTGGGTGCGGAAAGACGAGCTGCCGGCCGTAACTAAGTTGCAACACCGGTCTCAACTTCCTATTAGTAATCAACGACTTGATGCTAATAAGAGGACTCCTAAAACCTCTGTTGAGAAAGTGAAATGCATTTGGGTACCCAAGAAGTCGATGAAGGCTGATCCACAATCAAGACTAATTTGGGTGCCTAAGGCTTGCTTGCGGGCTCAACTATCCCCACACAATTCACATCATACACGACAGGGTTCACTCGCTCAAGCAGCCGCCACCCACTCTTGTCTGATACACTCGAACACACTACCACCTAGAAGCACGCACAGACTCACTCGTCAATGGGTCCCAATGGCACAACAACTCCCAGCAGAATTACTCATGCAACCCTCCCGAATCTCCACAAAACCAAGACCCAAAGCCATCCACTGTATTTGGAAACCTAAAACTTGTAATAAACCCCCAGACCCCAGTTGTAAATCCATGCACACCTACTAACTACGTCACTCTCACATTACATCATTCCACTTAGTTCTTAGGTCCAACCAATTCCTAACTACACACACAAGCACCGAGCACTTATTAACCTACTAATCTCTCCCGAACCTCATGATAATGTTGTAATGGGGACAAAAACGATTCTAACTTGTCCTTTACAATATTAACACATGTTTCTATATTCTCACAGAATCAGAAGGCAAGAAGTAACATGGCAGAAGCGACAGGTCCGAGCTCACAAGTAGGAATACTTACTGCAGGAATCGATGTGGATAGTCTACCTATGGATGTGCCACCAACTGAACGACCTGTGGAGCTGCAACACCTTCAGCAAATCCCGGTACCGGATCCACCCACAGGGATCACAGAAAGAGTCCATGCCAATTCTCATTGGTTCAATGGCATGCCAGGTCCATTAGGAGAGGCCAAGTATATATGGGAGTCTAAGTGCGAGTATGACAGATCATGGGTTCGATTCCAATTCTTCTCCAAGGAGTTTGAGACTCTACAGAACACCGAGGATCTCCAGACCATACGGCAACGTGCCGGGCTAGCAGAATACTTTGAAGCACCACTACCTAAACCAGATCTCCTCCGATGCTACTATTTGGTCTCCACATTACAAGCTAATGAAGAAAAGGACAAACCCGGATCATTTGTTCTTCCTTCCTTGCTGGGCAACAACGAGTTGAAGAGGTTTGAACTTACTGTGGAACTGGTGAGCGACGCTTTGAATATGCACGGCACACATGTACCCTCTGAAAAGGATGCTCTCGTTCCTACTAACATGAAGGATAGGAAACTATTGAAGCTTAAAGACATGGCAGCACTCACACCAAACGTGTCCATCCCTCTCCGTATGTGCATGCAACATTTTGCTTTCCCCGGCCAAGACCGCTTCACACAACCACACAAAAGAATCTGGTTCGCTCTCTACTTAGCGGAAGCAGGTGCGTTACCAATTAAGCTGCCGGTATGGATTATAGATCAATTGTATGAAGCAAATAAAAGATCTTCTAGGAAATTAGTGGTGAACGGTTGCTGTGCAATCACACGCATTATTTACCGGTGCCTAGCATACGATGTTCCCATTGAACGTGCCTTAACTTGGGCACAATTACAAATGTTTAAGAAGCTCAAGACGTCCACACATCAATCCAAGCGCATGAGGGGTGCGATCCCTTGTGTCCAGACAAGGGAAGTTCTGACTACTCCGGAGGTATCGCCACGAAGGGAGACCACTGTACCTCCCTTTACCATTAGGATACCCAGGTCGGGATCTGAAACTACGACACAAGCTACCCCTTCAGCTCCTCCTGCTCCACCTGAATTTGAATTTGCTGCAACTGGAGATGCTAAAGGAATGGATCCCCACGACTTCGAAGCATTCTTACAAAGTACACAATTCTCTGATGTAGAGTTTTATTCAGATGCAGAAGAACAAGGCACATCTTCACGAAGAAGAAGAAAATCTACAGACGACCGCCATGTACATTGGAGTGTATCAAATTATGGAAAGAGTGCGATCGCAACAACTGCTCACCGAACAGAGCAGTAGAGTACTCATGACTCAGTTGTTGGAAGAAGTAGGAGTTGACTCAGAATATAGGGAAGGTCTCTTATTGATGGCAGAAACATATGGGGTAGTGGAAGCAGTGCGCACTGCCATTAGGAGGTCTCCAGTTCAATATGATCCACGAAGGTTCCAGACACGACCACGCTCAGGTAAGAATATCCAGATTCCCATTACAACTGCAGAAGAGCCAACTATTACATCTGAACCCATCAGGACAACCTCCCAAGCAATTGAAACGGCTAGCCAAGAGCACCCAGTCACCCATGAGGAATCCACCGAGCCACTACCACCCACACCCCCACCATCGCCTCCTAGAGCAGAAACAGTGGAAATCACCTCGACCACTCAACCCACCGAACCAACCTTCATCTTCCGTACTCCCATCTCTAGTTCAACCCTATTCTCTACCTCTGATAACCCAATCTATGAAGCAACCCCCATCACTACACAATCCACCGAACCGCTCATAGAGCCTGCCCTAGGACAACCATCCCCCATGCCCTCAGCCATAGGTCACCCTGACCCTAGATCCACATTCATGGGTTTTCCTGCTACCACGCAACCCTTCACGCCCTCCTCAAATCTACGACCTCAACCCCCGACCTCCATCTCTCCATTTCTACAATCCCTCCATAACCTCCTTGCTAGAACTTTTCAACCCAGGTCTCAACCATTTCCTTTCTTTTCAGCTTCCCACCCCACTTCTCATCTATTCACCACTTTCACACACACACCACCTACCATTCCAATGTATATGGCAGACCCCACACTCGCACCCACTCCTGAAAGTATGGACATTTCACCACCCACGGCACCTCCCCCCACGATTCCACCTCCTCCCATTCCCCCTCCACCAATTTCACCCACACACACGACTTCAATAGACACATCATTCACCCATCCCCTTCCCCAATTCCCTTCCCATGCATCTTCCACTGTAAACACCGCCCACTCATCTATAGGAAATGCATTGGACACCATGCTAGCTTGTATATCAAACTTAAGGACAGATTACAATCAGCTCCAGCAACAGAATGAACGCCTACACGAGCACTCAGAGACATTACAACACCGCCTTGCTGCACTAGAGGAGGAAAATGCTCGCCTCCACACACAGTTCCAAACTCTCCAAGAGGCTCATGGCATATTGGAGGTACAGTTACAGAACACAGATCAGGAAGCGATACAGGTGGTAGAAGGTCACCTACGGACACAGCTGGAACGCAATTCAAAGCTTCAGTGAAATATGGCCCTACTCAAGCGACATCTTGCGGCCGCTCAGGAAGAAAATCGACGCCTGCAAGTACAAAATCAAGAGAACCTGGAAGCAGCTATTGAGAGCACACTTGGGGCACCCATCAGCCCATCAAAGTTTCAAGCAGTGACCCCCGATAATATCAAGATCATATTGGAAGACTATGCCATGCTGCTTGAAGCACATGACCAGCTATCAGAGGAACTGGGTCAACTGAAGCAGAAACACCAAAAAGAAACAACAGCAGCCTCTCCAACCACCCCCTCCGCGGCTTCACTTCTCACAGACTCAGAGGCCTTAAAAGATCTCCAGAAACAGGTCACCGAATTGCAAGCACGTCTACTACAATATGAGAGACCACCTTCCCCTCCAGAGGCTCCCACTGACGAAGAAGTAGTACAAATTCCTGTGGAACAAACATTTGAAGAAGAATACGACCCACAACCCTTCCCAGGAGGCCAACAAACGGAAGAAGCTCAGGACACATTCGAGGCACCACGGCCTCCATGGCTACGTCAAGTGGAGGAAATCGGGAGTTCTCACGAAGAGCGCACAATAGTGCAAAATCAGGCCATGAGGGTCATAGAGGAAACTGTGCTACAATCGGCTTACTTCAAGAACCTGTCATCGAGACACCTTATCCTCTCATCTGAACTCCAATACAGGCCTTATTATATTATCTTGGCTGATTATAATGCAGAAATACAGAGAGCCACGGGTCAGATTCCTACCTTTGCTACCCAATTTCAACCCGAAGACCTTCCTCCAGAGGTGCAAAAAGGCAAAATTCGTCAACCCACCTGGCGGCAGAAACTTCTAGAGACATATCCAGAAATGCTACGCACATGGAACAACGCGCCTTTACACCTCCTATACAATCCATGCTACGGTCCAGTTCCACGCCGCAGGTCTTGGAAGGCATTCAATATCAAAGTGCAGAACAACGCGCAATGCAAGGAATGGCTAAATTACCCGTACATTGCGCCACCACAGGGACCACCGTCGGTAGCATACATGATGGGAACAATTCGCCACTGGATGCCGCGATTGAAGCCCATGCAAGATGTAGCAGCTCAAATGATGCTTAAAATCTTAGATATGATGCAGGTAGTCCTGAAAACTTTTAGAAATGCAGCCGCACCACAGGTACGTCTCCCGGGGTTTAGCAGTGGAAATTATGACTTGGTGTATGACATGAGCACCACCCCCAGTATTCGTGTGGCTTACGCCTGGCATGCACGCATCAAATACCTCCCTGCATGTTACAAACAGACCTTCGAAGAAATGTTCAGATCAGGTTTCTGGGAGTATCACTCGGAGATCTTCGCACCGAAGCCAACACACCTGCTCCATCTTTTTGCTTGTGAACAAGCAATGTACTCTGAGTACTACACCACCCCGCAACCAGAGGCCCCTGGTGCAATAAATTGGGATGCATTGGAAGCTGATCTAGCAAGAGGCTTAAGGATAGGAGAACACGAACTTGCCACCAATGTCATCCAATACTATATCGACCACCCGAGAGAACAGAGGTCTGTCAGGGGCGACAGACGCTAGGAAGGGGGGCGTGTTGGCATACAAAGCAACAGAGGAGTCATGCACAATACGGCAACAAGGCCAAATCATTTTTTCCATGGACCATTTACAACTCAAGTGATTTTAATCACTACACAAACATTGTAAATTCCGTTTTTGGTAGAATAGACTCCATTTTGTGTAAGCCGAGGAGTCCTCGAGCTTGAGGAGTATTAGAACTAGCGACATATCAATTTTCATAATTTTTAGACTCTGTTTGAGCCCTCAAATAGGCTCTAGAACCTAATTCTTAACTAGGCCGGACACTAGGTCTGGACAAGACCAAAGCTAGTTAGAAAACTATAAAAAGAGCTAGAAAGCTCATTTTTGGGGTTAGATTGTTTGTGAATTGAGCTGATGTAAGAGACTTTTTGATGAATGCAAAGAACTCCATTGTTCCTCTCCTTGTTCTTGCCTTGTGTGTGCGTGTGTGTATGTGTGTGCATGCTTGTGTGCTTCTCACTCACACACTTGTGCCTTCACTTGCTCATAGTCTTCATACTAGTCCTCACGTCTCCACGGATTGACAATTATGAGGTGAATCTTCTCACGTTGGTACTCAGCATTGTGCTAGAGTGACACCAACCTACTCTCATGGCAACAGCGGCAGGCACAAGCTCTGAGGCAGGCTCTGGTGCTCCAATCAATTGGGATGCCATGCCGGTGGAGACCCCACCAACAGAACGGCCTGTGGAGTTCGTGAATGTGCGGAGAATTCCTATTCCAGATCCACCAAATGGCTTAACCGAAAGAGTAAAGGGGCATTCTCACTGGTTCAATGAGATGCCAGGAGATTTGGGAGACGCGGATCATATCTGGGAATCTAAGATGGAATGTGGAGGAGTGTGGTGGACCTTCCAGTTCTTCTCACGAGAATTCGAAGCATTGCAAAATGCAGCTCCACTTCAAGATATCTGGCAAAAAGCAGGATTACAAACTTATTTTAGTGCAGCTCTGCCTAAACCCGATTTCCTCAGGTGCTACTACCTAATTGCCACGCTGAAGCCGACAGGGGATAAGGATCATTCAGGCACATTCTGGGTGCCCTCCTTGTCAAATCTGGAAGAAATGAGGAAGTTCGAATTGAATGTTACTTTAATCAGGGAGGCACTTCAGATGTATGGCACGCATGTACCTTTTGACCGCGACCCCTTGATACCTGAGTCGATGAAAAGCAATAGAATCAAGAAGCTAAAAGAAATGTGTGCCCTCACCCCCAACATCGCCATACCTTTGCGGATGTGCCTCCAACACTTCGCATTCCCCGCTCAGGACTGTTTCACTCAACCTCACAAGAAAATATGGTATGGGCTATATCTAGCAGAGACTGGAAGCTTGCCCATTAAGATGCCGGTATGGATCTTAGACCAAGTGTATGAGGCAGGCAAGCGGGGAGTGAGGAAGCCCACTTTACATGGCTGTTGTGCGCTGACAAGAATTATCTATAGATGTCTTGCATATGATGTGCCGGTTGCCAGAGCCTTAAAATATGCACAACTGGAGTTTTTCAAAGGGCGGAAGTCAGGGAGCCAGCCTGCAAAACGAATGCGTGGATCGCTCTCCCAGGTAATGATCCATCAAGAGGCCACGACCAAAGCTTCTCCCCGACCAGAAGCTCAGGTCGCACCTTTCACGATCCATCTTCAAGGAGTTCAAGCTGGGGAGGTGGTACAACCCGCTCCATCCGCCCCTCCACTACCTACCGATGCAGAGTTTGCATCTATGGCCACCTTCACAAAAGATCCAAACTTTGATTTTGAAAGATTCCTGCAGACGGTCCCCCTATCAGACAGTGAAGATTCCCCTGAGAATGTTGATCCGGGAGCATCCATTCAAAGAGAACAGCCACGGGGCGAGACAAGCAGAGTACATGGGGAAGAAGTGGCACAACATCCTCATGACCCAAACACACAAATTCAGGAAGGTGCACAAAGAAATGAACCAGAAGACAGTGAAGAAGAGGCCCCTGCCTACACGACACAACTCAGACGGCTATACAAGACAATCAAGCAAGTCTAGAGAAGACATAAGATGAGAGAAGAGGCGAATAGAGCTCTAGTGAACCAAATGCTTCAAACCGAGAATGTCGACTCACATTTTGTGGAATCATTGAATCTATTGGCAGAGACATGTGGGATAGGGGAAGCATTGAGGACAATGGTCTATCAGGAAAACCCTATCTATGATCAACGAAGGATTGATACACGGCCACGACGAGGGAAAATGATTCAAATGGAAGTCTCTACTGCCTTGCCTACTATAATTTCAGAGGATGTTCACATGACGAGCCCAAGTCCCACTGACAAACACGAGGTAATTACTCAGGTACCATCTCCACCGCCACCTTCCATTCAACCCTCAGAACCCTTCTCCACTAGCCCTTCTGAACAACCGATATCCACCCATCATGAAACCATTGTACACACCTCCGTTTTTACATCCTTCCCTTTACCCACATCCAGCACTTCCACCCAAATTTTTGAACCTCACACCGGTCATCCGGCCACCGATCAAACCATAATAGGTCACCCTTCCTATCTCCCCGCCCTCGGACAACCACTTGCCACTAGCCAGACCTCATCCCACCCTTTTCCATTCACCCACACCCAAACCCTATCCACCACTTCCCTAGTAACCGCCTCATGCTCAACCCAAGTCACACAACCGTCATTCTGGACAAACCTTGTAAATATACTCCAACAGGTGGATAATTATAATAAAAAGTCCCTTTCCCAACCCCACTCCCCCACATTCACTGCCACCACTATCACACCACCCACCATCCCTGTATTCACAGTTCACGAATCACACACTCTCACGTCCGACCCCATGGACATCTCACCATCCAGAGGATCACCCACCACCACTGTTATTCCAACATCACCACATGTCATTTCACTCACGTCACCACTTCCAAACACTGTAGGCACAACATCCACTTTTCCCTTTCCCATCTCCCGACCCCTTGCATCTTCCACCTTTACCCCTGCACCCCCTTCATTTAGTCATGCACTCAACAACATGCTCGAAGCTGCTGCCCAACTTAAACAGGAATACAGGTTACTAGAAGAAAACAATAAAGAGCTCTGTACTTTGTCATCCCACCTCCAGGCACGTGTCACTGCCCTGGAGTTGTCTAATACGGAATTGCAGCAGGAGGTGACTACCCTCCAACAATATTAGGTGGAGCTTGAGTCCACACATACAGAGAAGAGTAGGGCAACGGAAGAACAACTTAGAGATCAGCTAGCCCGTAACGCTAGACTACAACGAAACATGGCTCTACTCCGACGCCATTTAGCGGCTGCTCAAGAAGAAAACAAAAGACTACAGCAACAAAATCAAGACGACCTCGAAGCAGCTATGGAAAATACTCCAGGGGCACCCATCGACCCGGCTAAATTCCAACCCATCCCCTCAGAAAACATACAACAAATATTGGAAGCTTATGCCAATCTCTTGGAGGCACATGATCAGCTTGCTGACCAAGTCAAAGATCTACAAAAAGCCCAAGTGCCTACACAACACCAACGAGAACCTAAAGAGATGGCCAACGCTACAACCTCACCGGAGCCGGAATTATCAGTAACCAATGAAGTACTTGAGCTACGGCAACAGGTTGCAGAACTAAAAATTAAGTTGTTACAGTATGAACGACCTCCCTCTCCACCTGATCAAACCATAGAAGAAGAAACAGTAGTCATTCCAGTGGAGGAGACATTTGAAGATAATTATGAGCCTCAACCCCTTCCAGGAGGCAGAATTATGAAGGAAGGCCAGGATACATATGAGGAACCCCCGTCAGCATGGATGAAGCAGGTAGAGGAGATGGGTCACACTCACGAAGAGCGTGTTACAACTCAGATGCTAGCCATGAAAGCCATAGAGGAGACCATACTCAAATCTGAATATTTCTCGAACTTGGCTCCTAGGCGGCTGATAACTAGCTCAGAGTTACAATACAAACCTTATTTTGTATTGTTGGCAGACTACAATGCTGAGATCAAACGCATAACCAACAAGTACCCCTCTTTCGCAACACAATTCGAACCCGAGGACATCCCAGAGGCAGCCAAAAAAGGGGCCATATTCCAGCCCATATGGAGGCAAAGGTTACTGGAGACCTATCCGGAAATGTTACGAACATGGGATCATGCTCCCATGCATCTGAAATATAACCCATGCTTTGGTCCAGTACAAAGAAGAAGATCATGGAAAGCATTCCCCATCAAGGTTCAGAACAACGCAAATTGTAAAGAATGGCTCAATTACCCCGCAATCGCACCCCCAACCGGCTCACCTACAGTATCATACATGATAGCCACCATCAGACATTGGATGCCACGCCTCCACCCCATGCCGGATGTCGCCGCTCAAATGATGCTCAAAATTTTGGACATGATGCAAGTGGTCCTAAAGACCTTTCGAAATGTACGTAACATCCAGCCTTCAATTCCGGGCTTCATCAATGGTAATTATGATTTGCTATATGACATGAGCACGACCCCGAGCATTCGAGTAGCTTACGCATGGCATGCACGAATAAGATATCTCCCTGCCTGCTACAAGCAAACCTTTGATGATATGTTCACCACGGGGTTTTGGGAGTCACACTCAGAAGTGTTCGCACCACGCCCAACCCACCTGCTACATCTATTCGCGTGTGAACAAACCATGCACTCAGAACTCTACACCACCCCACACCCTGATATGCCAGGAGCAGTCAATTGGGATGCCCTCCAGAGAGACTTGGTCCGGGGACTACGCATCAAGGAACAAGAAGTGGCAACCGACCTCCTGCAGAAGTACATTGATCAAACAGTGGAGCAGAGGTCTGTCAGAGGCGACAGACGCTGGGGGGGGAGAGTGTTGGCAGTATACGAGAAGAGGCAAGTACGAGCATACAAGCAGATCTAGCACTAAGGCAACCCTTTATTTTTTTCAAAACCCTTACACCAGTTAAAAGTGATTCTCATCACTAAAAACCCCTGTAAATACCATTTTCACCTTTTTGTAGCTCCATTTTGTACAAGCCGAGGAGTCCTCGAGCTTGAGGAGCCTTAGAAGTAGTTGCCTACCAATTTTCGTATTTTTTAGATCTCGTTTGAGCCCTCAAATAAGCCCTGGAACCTAATTTTTAACTAGGCCGGACACTAGGTCTGGACAGGGCCAAAGCTAGTCAAAAACTATAAATAGAGCTAGAGAGCTCATTTTTGGGGGGAGCTTCTTGTAGTTTTGAGCTTCTATGAGAACTTCGTTGCAATAGAAGTGATTCCATTGTCTTACTCTCTTTGTTCTTGCCGTGTGTGCGCGTGTGCGTGTATGTGTGTGCATGCTTGTGTGCTTCTCACTCATGCACTTGTGCTTCCACTTGCTCGTGGTCTTCATACCATCCTCACGTCTCCCCGGATTGACATTAAAGGAGGTGCTACTCATCACTGAGCTACACGGCATTGCCAAACTACATGGGAGAATATGAACGTAACTCTGAATTATATCGTGTTCCCTCAGTGAGGAGAAAGGAGCAGAACCCATCAGTTCAAACCTTAGACATAATACAATATCTTAAAAAAGTGAAAATACCTTATACTCTGACTTTGAAAGAACTCCCGAAAGTGAAGCCACAGTTCAAAGAGAAGCTCACCAACCAGTTATAGACAAAGTCAGACAAAAGCGAGATGCAAGTTGAAGTAGCCACCGTTAAAATCCATGTCGATAAGGTTGGAGATTTCAGTGCACATGCCTCCCTATCACTTACAGAGGTTATACCACTAAAGCCATATTAGATTCGGGAGCAGGAATAGGAATTGCTACCAAAGAAATTTGAGAGAAATGGGGAAAGCCAGCTTTACGACCTACCAGAATGAAGATTCAAATGGCTGACGGGCAAACAGAACGACCCTTAGGATTATTAGAAAAAGTAGTATTTACCACTTGTGGAGTCGAATTCAAGAAAAGGCAAGCAATTATGAGATGATACTTGGAAGGCCTTTCATGAGACAACTTAAGGTAGTGCAAGATTGGGGAAAAGACACAGTATACTTGCAGCATGGGGGAATCACAACTAGAATAAACATCCATACTTATGCATATCAAGATGTCCCTCCTCTGCAATGGAATTTGATACATAAGGAGGATGACAATCTATAAACGATTCATAGTATTTGTTCGAGTAGCCAAACATGGATGAACAAAGATACTCACCTATGGATGTGCCAGGCAGCTGAAAGGGAAGAAGAAAGGAGGTGAGGTTGGAAGCTAAGACAGGGAGTATCTAGACCTGTAGAAGATCCTGCTTACATGCCTCAAATATTTTTAGACGAAGAATTCAAACCCCATGGTTGGATGTTTAGCCACTCTTGACGTATGCGTAAATGAAGAATTAATAACTATGAATGAATGCATAGACGAAGAAGGATACGATGTAAGCTTCTACATGCTTGTCCTCCAAAAAGCAGATCAAGGAGAGGTAATTGAAAAAGAATAGAAGGAAGATTATGAGAGCATCGAAATGGAACGGGAACCTATTGAGGAAGAAAAAAAAATCAAAGAGTAAGCATCATGAGTAATGAGTCAAATCAAGGAATGACACAAAGGGAAGAAAATGAACCAGACAAAGAAAACGGAGAAGAAGAAAACATACCTCAAGACCGATTCGAGGTCCCCGAGTGTAGCTCAATGATGAGTAGCACCTCCTTTAATGTCAATCCGGGAAGACGTGAGGATGGTATGAAGACCTCGAGCAAGTGGCGGCACAAGTGCGTGAGTGAGAAGCACACAAGCATGCACACACATACACACACACGCGCACACACGGCAAGACAAAGAGAGAGAATCAATGGAGTTCTTTAGATTACTTTCAAAAGCTCTTACAAGTTTGTTTCAGTTACAATCTACCCTCAAAAATGAGCTCTCTAGCTCTTTTTATAGTTTTTGACTAGCTTTTGGCCCTGTCCAGACCTAGTGTCCGGCCTAGTTAAAAATTAGGTTCCAGGGCTTATTTGAGGGCTCAAACGAAGTCTAAAAATTATGAAATTTGGTACGATGGTACTTCTAATACTCCTCAAGCTCGAGGACTCCTCAGCTTGCACAAAATGGAGTCTAATCTACCAAAAACGGGATTTACAATGTTTGTGTAGTGATTAAAATCACTTGGGTTGTACATAATCTATGGGAAAAAATGATCTGGCCTTGTTGCCGTATTGTGCATGACTCCTTTATTGCTTTGTATGCCAACACTCCCCCCTTCCTAGCGTCTGTCGCCCCTGACAGACCTTTGTTCGCGCGGGTGGTCGATGTAATATTGGATGACATTGGTGGCCAGTTCATGTTCTCCTATCCTTAAGCCTCTTGCTAGATCGGCTTCCAATGCCTCCCAATTTATTGCACCGGGGGTTTCTGGTTGCGGGGTGGTGTAGTACTCTGAATACATTGCTTGTTCACAAGCAAACAGTTGAAGTAGATGTGTCGGCTTTGGTGCGAAAATCTCCGAGTGGTACTCCCAGAAACCTGATCTGAACATTTCTTCGAAGGTCTGTTTGTAGCAGGCGGGGAGGTACTTGATGCGTGCATGCCAAGCGTAAGCCACACGGATACTGGGGGTGGTGCTCATGTCATACACCAAGTCGTAATTTCCATTGCTAAACCCCGGAAGACGTACCTGTGGTGCGGCTGCATTTCTAAAGGTCTTCAGCACTACTTGCATCATATCTAAGATTTTAAGCATCATTTGCGCTGCTACATCTTGCATGGGCTTCAAGCGCGGCATCCAGTGGCGAATGGTCCCCATCATATATGCTACCGATGGTGGTCCTTGTGGTGGCGCGATGTACGGGTAGTTCAGCCATTCCTTGCATTGCGCATTGTTCTATACCTTGATATTAAATGCCTTCCACGACCTGCGGCGGGGGACTGGACCGTAGCATGGGTTGTACAGGAGGTGCAACGGCGCGTTGTTCCATGTGCGTAGCATTTCTGGATAAGTCTCTAAAAGTTTCTGCCGCCATATTGGTTGACGAATCTTGCCTTTTCGCACCTCTGGAGGAAGGTCTTCAGGTTGAAATTGGGTCGCAAAAGTAGGAATCTGACCCGTGACTCTTTGTATTTCTGCATTATAATCAGCCAAGATAATATAATATGGCCTGTACTGGAGTTCCAATGAGAGGATCAGGCGTCTCGATGACAAGTTCTTGAAGTAATCTGATTGTAAAACAGTCTCCTCTATGACCCTCATAGCCTGATTTTGCACTACGGTGCGCTCTTCATGCGAGGTCCCTATTTCCTCCACTTGTCGTAACCATGGCGGCCGTGGTGCCTCGAACGTGTCCTGCGCTTCTTCTGTTTGTTGGCCTCCTGGGAATGGTTGCGGATCATATTCTTCATCAAACGTTTGTTCCACAGGAATTTGCACAACTTCTTCGTCCGTGGGAGCCTCCGGAGGGGAAGATGGCCTCTCATATTGTAGTAGGCGTGTCTGCAATTCAGTTACCTGTTGCTGGAGATCTTTTATGGCCTCTGCGTCGTAGGGAAGCGAAGCTGCAGAGGGGGTGGTTGGAGGGGCAGCTGTTGGGCCTTGTTGGTGTTCCTGCTTCAGTTGTCCTAGCTCCTCCGATAGCTTATCATGTGCTTCGAGCAGCGTGGCATAATCTTCCAATATAATCTTGATATTATCGGGGGTCACTGCTTGAAACTTGGATGGGCTGATGGGTGCCCCCGATGTGCTCTCAATAGCTGCCTCCAGGTTCTCTTGATTTTGTATTTGCAGACGTCTGTTCTCTTCCTGAGCAGCCGCAAGATGGCGTTTAAGTAGTGCCATATTTCGCTGAAGTTTTGAGTTGCGTTCCAGCTGTGTTCGTAGGTGACCTTCTACCACCTGCACTGCTTCCTGATCTACGTTCTGTAGCTGTACCTCCAATATATTGTGGGCTTCTTGGAGGGTGTGGAACTGTGTGTGGAGGCGAGTGTTCTCCTCTTCTAGTACCGCAAGGCGGAGCTGTAGTGTCGCTGAGTGCTCTTGCAGGCGTGCGTTTTGTTGCTGGAGCTGAATGTAATCTGTTCTTAAATTTGATATACAAGCCAACACGGTGTCCAATGCATTACCTATAGATGAGTGGGGGGTGTTTACTGTGGAAGATGCATGGGAAGGGAATTGGGGAAGGGAGACAGTGAATGATGTGTCTACGAAAGTTGTGTGTGTGGGTGAAATTGGTGGAGGGGGAATGGGAGGAGGTGAAACCGTGGGTGGAGGTGCCGTGGGTGGTGAAATGTCCATACCTTCAGGAGTGGGTGTTAGTGTGGGGCCTGCCATATACATTGGTATGGTAGGTGGTGTGTGTGTGGAAGTGGTGAATAGATGTGACGTGGGGTGGGGAGCTGAAAAGACAGGGAATGGTTGAGGGCCTGGTTGAAAAGCCCTAGCAAAGATGTCCTGGAGGGATTGTAGAAATGGAGAGAGGGATATCGGGGGTTGGGGTCGTAAATTTGAGGAGGGCTGAAAGGGTTGCGTGGTAGCAGGGAAGCCCATGAATGTGGATCTAGGGTCAGGATGACCCGTGGCTGAGGGCGTTGGGGATGGTTGCCCTAGGGCAGGGTCTAGGAGGGGTTCGGCGGATTGTGTAGTGTTGGGGTTGTCTTCGAAGATAGGATTATCAGTGGTAGAGAATAGGGTGGCACTGGAGATCGGAGTACGGAAGATGAAGGTGGGGTCGGTGGGTTGAGTAGTCGATGTGGTTTCTACTGTTTCTCTTCTAGGAGGTGATGGTGGGGGAGTAGGTGGTAGTGGTTCGGTGGACTCCTCATGGGTGGCTGGGTGTTGTTGGCTAGCTGTCTGGGAGGTTGTTCTGATAGTTTCAGGTGTAGTAGTCGGCTCTTCTGCAACTGTAACGGGAATTTGTATATTTTTACCTGAGCGAGGTCGTGTCTGGAACCTTCGTGGGTCATATTGAACTGAAGGCCTCTGAATGGCAGTGCGCACAGCTTCTACAACTCCATATGTTTCTGCCATCAATAAGAGACCTTCCCTGTACTCTGAGTCAACTCCCGCTTCTTCCAACAACTGAGTCATAAGTACTCTGCTGCTCTGTTCAGTGAGTAATTGCTGCGATCGTACTCTTTCCATAATCTGATACAGCCTTCGGAGTTCGGCTGTATATGCTGGGGCTTCAGTGGTCTCTTCTTCATACGCTTCTTCTTCTTCCGGATGTCCGTGTTGTTGACTTTCCTGAGTGTCACTCCAATGGACATGTCTACCGTCTGTAGACTTTCTTCTTCTTCGTGAGGATGTGCCCTGCTCCTCTGCCTCTGAATAAAACTCCACATCAGAGAATTGTGTGCTTTGTAGGAATGCTTCGAAATCCTGGGGGTCCAGTCCTTCAGCCTCTCCAGTGGCAGCAAACTCAAATTCAGGTGTAACCGGAGGAGCCGATGGGGTGGGTTGTGTCGTAGTGTCAGATTCCGACCTGGGTATCCTAATGGTAAAAGGAGGTACAGTGCCCTCTCTTAATGGTGATGCCTCAGGAGTAGTCAGGACTTCCCTTGTCTGGACACACGGAATCGCGCCCCTCATGCGCTTGGACTGATGTGTGGATGTCTTGAGCCTTTTAAACATTTGTAATTGTGCCCAAGTTAAGGCACGCTCAATGGGGACATCATATGCCAAGCATCGGTAAATGATGCGTGTGAGTGCACAGCATCCGTTCACCACTAATTTCCTAGAAGCCCGTTTGTTCGCTTCATACAACTGATCTATAATCCACACTGGTAGCTTAATAGGTAGCGCACCTGCTTCCGCCAAGTAAAGAGCAAACCAGATCTTCTTGTGTGGTTGCGTGAATCGGTCTTGACCGGGGAAGGCGAAATGTTGCATGCACATGCGGAGAGGGATGGACACATTTGGGGTGAGGGCTGCCATGTCTTTCAGCTTCACTACTTTCCTGTCCTTCATGTTGTTGGGAACGAGAGCATCCTTTTCTGAGGGTACATGCGTGCCATGCATATTTAAAGCATCGCTTACCAACTCCACAGTGAGTTCAAACCTCTTCAACTCGTTGTTGCCCAGCAATGAGGGGAGAACAAATGATCCGGGTTGGTCCTTATCTTCATTAGCTTGTAATGTGGAGACCAAATAGTAACATCGGAGGAGATCGGGTTTAGGTAGTGGGGCTTCAAAATATTCCGCCAATCCTGCTCGTTGCCATATGGTCTGTAGATCTTCGGTGTTCTGTAAAGTCTCGAACTCCTTGGAGAAAAATTGGAATCGCACCCATGATCTGTCATACTCGCATTTAGACTCCCAGATATACTTGGCCTCACCTAATGGACCGGGCATGCCATTGAACCAATGAGAATTGGCATGAACTCTTTCCGTGATTCCTGTAGGTGGATCTGGCACCGGGAGTTGCTGAAGGTGTTGCATCTCCACTGGTCGTTCAGTCGGAGGCACGTCCACAGGTAGGCTATCCACATCAATTCCTGCAGTAAGTATCCCTACTTGTGAGCCCGAACCTGTCGCTTCTGCCATTTTACTGCTTGTCTTCTGATTCTGTGAGAATATAGAAGCATGTGTTAACATCGTAATGGACAGACTAAATCCGTTGCTGTCCCCGTTACAACATTATCATGAGGTATATGGTGAGTTAGTGGTTAGTAAGTGCACGAAGACAGTGAGTGTAGTTAACGTTTGTGTATTCCTAGGAGACTAATGCCGTTAGTAAGTGGGGTGAATTTACAAATCGGGGTCGAGGGGTTTATCACAGATCTTAGACTGCCAAATGCAGTGGATGGGCTTTGCTTTCGGTTTCGGAGAGACTCCAGAGAGCTGTGTCGGTGTCGCTGTTTGGGAATGGGGCTTTTTAGGGACCCACTTATAAGTGATTACATGCATGCTCATGGGTCTTGGTGTGTTCCTAAGTGTTGAGCACGAGGGAATACTGGTTCTACTCGTAGATGGGTTATGCTGCATAGGTTGTGGCCTTGGCGTAACTACTTGTGCCCTCAAGCAAGCCTTAGGCACCCAAATTTGTCTGGATTGTGGGCTTGCCTTCATCGACTTCTTGGGCACCCAAATAGATTTTACTTTAGCAGAAGAATTTCTGACAGACTTCTTATTAGCGTCGTGTTGTTGGTTACTAATAAGAGGCTTTGCCCGTGTAGTTGACGGTGGTGCACCCGGTCGTTCGCCTTTCCGCACCCACACCTGGTTTATTTTCTGGGACATTCTGCTGCGCAGGTACTTTTGATCTCGGACATAGGTAGTACTCGGCTTCTTCTGCTTGTGATCCGCCTTTGGTTGCTGCCTCCTTCTGGCCTTTGGAAAAGAAGGGAGTTCCGTTGCATCCCTGACTCCTTTTTTGCAAATATCATTCCTCTGCAACACAGGGTTTTGAACAAGAACAGCATGGTCATCTTCATGTGTACCCCTGGAAGGACCAGGAGTCTGTGCCTTTCCTAGTTCCTTGAGTGCTCCATTGTCTAATTCTACTGTAACTCGACTATGATTGACCCAAACCTGGAGAAGTCCACTTCTTAGGTTTAAGTTAATTGCTTGGTCATAGATCCAATCTTGACCCAAGACTAGAGGTTCAGTGAGATCCTCATCTTGACACACCAATACTTTAACTGTCATTGCCTCATCATGAATGTAAAGGGGAAGTTCCGCCTCGCCCATGCAAGGGGTTTCCACTCCTCCCAATCCTATAAGATATGCTTCCACAGGATTGACAGTCAATTGTAATTCTTGGCAGTAAGACAATTTAACAGCACTAGTGGCTGCACCTGAGTCAATCAAGGCTCTTACGGTCCTTGCACTCTTTCCTTGTCCTATATCTAAGGTTACGAAAGGACGTCTATCAATTATCCTATGCAAGCTTGTTCCTGCGACTTCACACATGGCCATAGGAAATCCTTGGTCTGCATAGTCATTCGCTCCAGGCTGATCTCTACCTTGCCTTCGTAATTTCATCCTTCTGATGCGTTCTAAAGCTTCAGCTTGAGCTTCTTCTCGAACTCGCTTTTCTTCCTCTTTGCGTTTCTTAGCAGTGTTGAGTCGACTGAGCATTTCCTCCGTGAGGGGTTCCTGATACAACTTGACTCGGCAACCGCTAATATAATTTGGGAGAACATCACCCTCTAATGTGGCCAATTGTACTGCTCCGCTCGTGGAGATCCTATTGATGATCATAGGTCCGTAGCCTCTCTTTTCTAGCTTCCTCGCGTGTTGTTTTAGTGTATAGACTAAGACTAGATCTCCTGCTTTCAAGCCTTTATCCTTCACGTGGGCATCAAAGTATGCCTTCTGTCTCTTCTTGGCTGCATATATCCCTGCAGCGGCTCTCAGTCTTGTTTCTCCTAATCGTTCAAGGTCAAAGATCCTAGAGGAGAGCTCATGACCTGTCCATTCGTGCTCTCGTGCTACTCTCAATGTAGGGATCAAGAAGTCCAAGGGTAACACAGCGTTTTGACCGAATACCATCTGAAAGGGAGTGGCTTGGAGTACCGTTTTGTAGGCCACTCGGTATGCCCAAACAGCATGGTGTAGCTGTTTGTCCCAATCAGAGCATTTAGTGTTCACTAATTTCGTCAGTACATTGCATAAAATCTTATTAGTGCTCTCAGCTTGACCATTAGCTTGAGGGTGATATGGGGCAGACTTCTTGTGTATTACCAAAAATTCTTGGAGTAGATTTTCAATAACTTCATTCAAGAAGTGAGTGCCTCTATCACTTACAAGCTCTATAGGTAGTCCATATCTCGTGAATACATTCTCAAACAAGAATTTGGCAGTTGTTTGAGCATCGTTCTTGGTTGTAGCTTTTACCTCTACCCACTTGGTGAGATAATCTGTTGCCACAATGATGTATTCCGCATGAGAACCCTTAGCTGGGGGATTAATAGGACCTACGAAGTCTATTCCCCACTTAGAGAATGCACGTCCACCCATCATAGGTTTCAGTGGCATCTCATCTTTGCGTATAGGATACTGAGTCCTTTGACAGTCATCGCACCGTTTCACATAGGTATGTGCATCCATGTGAAGGGTCGGCCACCAGAAGCCCGCAAATAATATCGCCTTGATCACCCGATCTGGTCCAAAGTGTCCTCCTGCTACACCTTGGTGAGCTGTTTCCAAGATCTTTAGATATTCACTTTCATGGACACATAACCTCAGGTAACCATCTTTACCGCGCTTATATAGATTATCACCTATGAGTGAGTAATCCAAAGCTTCTTGTTCTAAACTCCTTTTCCTAGCCAGAGTCATGTCTGGAGGGAATGTGTTTGTCCTCAGGAATGATACTAGTGGTTCGCTCCAATCTGGCGCAATGGATACTTGATAGAGAGTGGCATGTTCCACCGGTTGTTTAGTGCAACAGATTGGGCATTCCTTGCACAACTTTTGGACATCAGCTTCCATAGTTGGCCAATGCACTCCGAATCTCTTTAGAGTCTGCAAAGTTCTTTGCTTTGAATGGTGTTGCTCTAACGCACCTACATGTGCTAATTGCAACCATTTAGCGTACTCATCCTCTTCTACGCAACAAGCCAAGATCCCTTGATCTGTGTGCTTGTACATGCTTCCTGCCATGATATGGTACTTTTGGGCTTTTACGATCTCTCTATTCCGTGTGTTTACGACTGGATGATTAGGCCCGTATGTCAATACTGGTACCAATGGCTTAGCCCACTGCGGTACAACTTCCAAATTAAACAAGTAAGCATCAGGAAGGTCATCTGACACTCCTTGTGGGGCTTCTCCCGATGTGAGCCTAGAGAGATGATCGGATCTCAAATGAGTCCTACCTTTCCTTACCACAACCTCAAATTTGTATTCCATTAGCAAGAGAAACCATCTTACTAATCTACCTGTATTGCATGGCTTGTTGACTAGGTACAACAATGCCTGATGATCAGTAAAAAATTTAAACTTATTTGCAAGCAAATAGTGTCTAAATTTTTTGACTGCATAAACCATGCCTAATCCTTCGCGCTCTGTAGTGGTGTAATTCCGTTCAGCCGCATTCAATTGTCTACTGGCATAGGCAATTGGAAGATCCATATTACCTTCACCAGTAGGTTGTGCGAGCACACATCCAATAGCATAATTGGATGCATCCACGTGAACATGGAATGGCTTATTCCAATCTGGTGTGGTCAAGATTGGTGCTGAACACAATCTTCGTTTAAGCTCTTGGAAGGAATTCTCACATTCATCCGTCCACTCAAAGTTTGTCAGAAGTCCGTACATGGGCTTTGCAATGACAGCATACATGTGTATAAATCGTCGATAATAACCACAATGCCCCATGAAAGCTTGTACTTCCTTGACATTCTTTGGCCTAGGTAGCTCTGCTATGGCTCTCACTTTTTCTTCGTCGGTAGATATGCCATTCTTTGACACTATGTGTCCTAGAATCTTGCCTTGCCTGACCATAAAAACGCACTTTTTTGGGTTCAGGCAGACTTGATATTCTCTACATTTGTCAAAGATTTGTCTGAGTTCAGGAATATGAGTTTGTCTAACATTGGAATGAGCACAAAGATCATCAACATAGACTTCTAAACTCTTCCTCAGGAACTCCTTAAACACATGGCACATCAGCCTCTGGAAGGTGGCTGGTGCATTGGTAAGCCCAAATGGCATTACTCTAAAAGCAAAAATGCCCCATTCTGTGGCAAAGGCTGTCTTATGCTGATCCTCTGGAGCTATGGCTACTTGATTGTAGCCCGAAAATCCATCAAGGAAGCTGTACACTTCCTTGCCTGCCACTCTTTCTAAGAGATGTTCTGTGATGGGAAGCGGATAGTTATCTCGAATCGTGGCGGCATTAACCTTTTTCAAGTTAATGCACACACGCAGTTTGCCATTCTTCTTGGGCACCACTACGATGGGGGATACCCATTCGGTGTGCTCAATTTCGTAGATAAATCCAGCTTCAACCAGTCTATCTATCTCTTCCTTGATCTTAGCAGCGTAATTATCATTATATGTATAAGGCTTTTGCTTCGAGGGTTTAGCATCTGAGGTCATGGGAATAGTGTGTGAGCATATGTCTGGGTCAACCCCTTTCAAATCCTTGTAACTCCAAGCGAATACATCTCTGTATTCTCTTAGCAAGGCAATCAATTCATGCTCTTCTTCTTCTGTCAGGTCATGGCCTATATACGTGCATCTCTCCTCTCCTTCTTCTATGGCCACTACTATTTTCTTTGTGGTTTCTTTGTTATCATAGGCCTCTCCTGATTGTGCCTCTCGTTTAGGCATTCTTATCATGACTCTCCTGTCGTCAATCTCATATTTCTTAAAATTTTCCGGGACCTCAAACAAAGATTCTTCCTCCTCTGGTGAGACTTCTTTCTTCTTTCGTTTCTTTCCTTCTTCCTTAGGGGTCATATGCGTTGCTAATCTTACATCATTTGTAACCTCTCCATGCCTCTGGGGTTGAAATTCTACTTCATGGAAGTATTCTTCATCTGATGCAAATGGTGGGTCCATAATGATTGACTCTAGATCGGAGTCACTTGCATCCTCAAATGCATCAGGGCTAGGTTCACATTCTTCTAAAACTGCCTCTCCCATGATTGGCTCTATGGAGAAGACTGAAATGTCATAGCCATCCTCATCACAGTGAGGTGTCCATTGTTCTTCGTTGATGGCTACGTCCATGGTTGCTAAAATTTCTGCCCAGCCATGGGGTTCGAATTCCTCGTCTGGAAAAACTACAGGTGCATAGGCTGGGTCTTGAATGGGTCTATGGGTTTCGTTCGCACCTATTTCTCTGGCCTTTTCTCTCTTCTCTTCCTCTACTGCTACCTTGCACATCCATAAGTGGGTGTCTTCATGCATCCATGAGGATCCAGACCCTATGGAATGCACCGATTCTGTGTCATCTTTAGCTCTATGGATGGGATTCCATTGGATAGGAGGGACATCTCTATGAGAATAATCCTTGAGATTGACTTTGGTCGTAACACCCAAGTGTTGCAAATACAAGGAGTTGGTTCCCCAATCCTGTACCACTTGCAATTGTCGCATAAATGGTCTTCCCAAAATCATCTCATAGGCATGATTTTTGCTGAAGTCACATATAGCAAAGCTATGTTCAAACTCGACACCACAAGTGGTGAGAGTTATTCCTTCTAGCAATCCTAGGGGTCTCTCTATGTGACCATCGGCCATTTGTAACTTCATCCTCGTTGGCCTGAGTGCTGGCTTGCCCCAACGCTTCCATAAGGAGGTGGTGGCAATTGCAACTCCTGCACCTGAATCCAAAATCGCCTTGGTGGTGTATTCCTGGTAGGTGATGGGAAGATAGGTGTTCCCTTCTTCACCTTCACACATATCTCCTATCTTATCCAAGGGAATTTCTGGCACTGTCCTATGGGATCCTACCTGGGAACGAGGTTTTGCTATCTCTGGTACTTGTTTGGCTACATGTTTCCATAATTCAGGTCTAACCTTGAGTAGCTCTTCTAACTTGAGATTACACTGCACGTTAGTGTTCTTCACTACCTCTGTGTTCCTAGGTATGACTGAGTCGTCGTTCCTTACCATGACTGTGGGTGCTCTCATACATGTGGACTTTTCTTCCCATGGACCTGTGAAGTGGGGTAGCCCCTGTATGGAATTAGACTCAAAGTCCAATCTCTCATGAGATTGAGTACTCTCATGTTCCCCATAAATAGATGGGATGTCTTGTGGGAATTGGTCGTGTGCATCATCCACAAGTTCAAAGGGAGGGTCGACTTCACTTTCGTTTTCCCATTTGTCTTCTTGAATCTCTCGTAGGAAGTCTGGTGCAAACCGATTCATAGAAGAAGAAGTGTCTGGCTCTGTAGAATTAGGTACATATGCTACCTGGGAAGGAGGGCTTATTCTATCGTTGGCTCTTTCCTCGTTCTCATAGATAGCTGGAGCACAAGCTTCTTGGGGAGGATTACTTATGCTATTACTTTTCCGAACAGGCTCACACATTCCCTGAGAAGGAATGTAGGCAACCTGTGGAGGTACTTGAGCTTTCGAGGGGGGCTCATCTGCCTTTTGGGGGGGAATATAAGCTTCTTGAGGAGGCCCACGGGCTTCCTGAAGAGGCTGGCTTACCCGTTCTCTTGCCCTTCCCTTTCTTTGAGGGGTAGATTCCTTTTCTGGCTGTGCTATTGGCCTCTCTATTCTTTCTACGGAGGGGAAGTTGTCCGGTTTAGGGGCATTGGCCACATAAACTTCCGATTGGGAATGATTCATGTTTTTGCTTGCTTTTTCTTGGTCTTGATTTTTTTCTTCCTTGTCAGATCTTGCAATTATCCTCTCTAACTTCTCTAGGAATCCATCCAAGTGTAATTGCGTTTTGGCTGAGCCTGAGTAATTGAAAAGGCGACTGGCTTCAAACATAGTCTGAGCCAATGCTACCATTTTCGCGCATAGTTTGGTTCTTTCTATCTCTAGGTCAGCTCTAGGATAGCACTTGTCATGATCCGTGACGTTTGGCCCTTCTTGGATTCTGGCCTGATATGCTTTAAGCATCATGTCTATGTCTTCGGGAGTGGGATCAGCTAATACCGATCCTGTTTGGGGTGGTGGGTGGGTTACGTGGGCTGTCTTAGAGGGTGGAGGGGTGGAGGGTGATGGGGATGGTAGCGGTGGTAACGTGTGAGAGTGCGATTGAGATGTGATCTCTATGATTTTAGCCTTGGTTTCTCGTAGACTTTCCTCAAGTTCACTCATCTTCTTTGCCCATTGCCTTTTCATACGTTCGCGGCTATCTTTCCAAGCTCTTGTTCTCTTTTTATTTTGGCTCTCAGTATCGCTAGCATCTGGACTCTTTTCCTGGCCTACCCCTTGGTTTTGCTGCAAAGCCTGAGCCCTAGTGACTACCTGTACTGGTGCAGTGGAAGTGACACTTCCTGAGGAGTCTACCACTAACCCAACAACGTTGATAGGGGTGATTTTTGGCATGCTATTGGGGTTCTTAGGGCAATCTCGTAAGAGATGCTCTTTTCCGCAGTCTTGGCAAAAGCCTTGGATAGTCACGGACTGAGTTTGTGTAGGCGGAGGTAAGGGACAATCACGAATGAGGTGATCACCTTGGCATCTGTAGCACGGCCCTCTTGGGAATGGAGGTCTGACTTGCCTAGATTGAGGCCTAGGATTGGGGTTTGTATACATGACGTTCGTGTAATCTGATTCCCAACTAGGTTCGTTCGGCTCTTCACTATAGTAGGACTCACCATGTTCTGGAGACTACATGTAGTAAGCCTGGGGGCTATCCACATGGGTAGAATCAAAGCTATGATCACTTGGGTCATTTTCAGAGATCAAGGATGTTACAGGGACTATAGCTCTATTCAGGTTTTCTTCTGCAACAGCATACTTTACCGGAATCACATTAGCTGGGGCTGGGGTTTGTTGTGCTAGCACAGGCTGAGGCCTTTGTTGGTTTTGATATTGAGGTTGGAAATTTTGTTGTGGCCTGCCATATGGTTGTGGAGGGTACTAGTTCTGGTATCTGCCTTGTTGGTAGGGCTGAGGGTAGGGTTGCCTAACCGCCTGCTTGTTGTATGGGCAGTCTTGTGCGGTGTGGTTGGTGTATCTCCGTTCTATGGTGCAGTACTGGCTACTAGGGTTTACTTGGGGTTGAGCCATAATGGGACAGACGTTCGCCATATGGTCACCACCGCATGTATAGCACCTTTTCACAGGAGCAAACCTTGGAATTTGTTTGCTAGTCACACCTAATTTCTGGGCTACTTTTTCGGCCAGTTCCTCAATTGATGTGGCTTGTGTGGAAGATTGACCAGATGCACTATCTGAATCTTTGTAAATTTTGGACAGCTCTAGCTCTTCTCCTAGGTTATCTTCAATGTCAATGCACATACGTACACACTCTTCTATAGTCCTAGGGTCTTTCAGATACACATAGGATCTCAATTTTGGACTCAACAATCCGTCAAGGAATAAGGCTACTTGTTTAGCAGATGTGGGTAGCTCCGAAATAGGGCACCTTTCAAGATATTGTCTAAATCTTCTTCCGGCAAGTCTCACAGTCTCTTGAGGGGTTTGTTTGAAGCTGTGAATCAGTGAGGAGGTGTTGTGCCTTATGCCACTCTTGGAGAACTCAATAATAAATGCTTCTAGGAGTTGGTCTATGCTCCTGAACTGGCGCTCATCCAATGGTTGAAACCATGTAAGTGCCGTATTCCTCAGGGTTAGACCGAAGGCATTGTACTGCGTGAATAGATCCTCAACTTGTTCGGCTCTCAAGACTTGCTTGAACTCCGCCACATGATCATAGGGATCTCCTGTGCCGTCAAAGTAATTCTTCATGGACTTAACTAGCTGGGTGGGTCTCAAAGTTCTTGTGTGCTCTCTAGGCCTGGGCAGAGGGAATCCATCTACATTTCTTTGGTTCCTGTGGGCTCTATGCATCTCAGGTTCTACCCTATTCGTCTCGGTTCTCGTTCTTTCTCTGCCCACTGGATTGGCAAAACTTACCTCTGGTCTATCTTTACTTCTGTCTCTTTGCATACCATGAGCCTGGGATGTTCCAGCTCCAGGGTGACCATAGGCTACATTTGATCTTGGTTGGGGGAAAATGAATTCGCCCTTCCAAGTGTAAGCATGCCTATCATTTTCTGTCACCACAAAGATCCGTTCTGAAGCATGATCTAAGTAGGTCACTCTGCCTGGGCTATCCGGATCCTTAAACTCATAGATCATGATATTTCCTATGTCTGTTGGCTGATTAGACTTATACCTCCAAAAGGCTTCATCAGTTTCTCGATTAAGGAGCAACTCTATGCTCTTGTTGTCTTGAGGGACCCATTCAGGCGTGATAAGCCTAGTGAGAACTGATTTACCTCGAGGGGTTCTAGGTTCCGCACCCATGTTCCCTTGTTCCAGGTCCCCTAAGTCCGCTTCTGAGATTACGTTCCCAAAGTCATCTGTCCTATCAGGGTGACTAGTGACTACATATATAGTTCCTTCTTTGTCCAGGTATGCACCATTTTCAAACTTGACAGCTGGGTGCTCTAGTCCAATGGATTGATCAGGGTTTTTAATCTGGACCACAGATCTTCCTAGGCCGTCCTCATAGATGCTCGCACCTAATCGGTTGGTCCTAAGGTATTCCAACTGTGTTTTGTAAGGGCCTTCCACCCTGTACAAGTAAGGCACTCCTGAACTTCCCGTAGGTCTGTCCATGCCTTGAGACATTTCTGACTCACTGGTCTCAGAGCTAGGGTAGTATGAGTGGTGGCTCAACTGCTGGGCCCAAGACCTTGCAGTGTGATTGACACTAGCCTCTGAAGACCTAAGGCTTTGTCTTTCCCTTGCTAAATGTCGTCCTGATCTAAGGTTCATATGCCTAACTGATTAGCCCAATTTTTTTTCAGAGTACAACCTCGTTGCCGATTAATTGGTACCAGTCACTTGATTCTTTTTAGTTATTTTATCACATTTGAGTTCTTGTCTGATATCACGTCGTCAGGAATGTTTGAATGTTGTTTCGCACTTGCAGTTGATCGTTCCACGTTAGGTTCTTTTCCTTTATGTTATCGGCAGTGCAGAGATTAAATTTTTAACTTGAACTTGAGTTTTTAGGTAGTCTTCAACTTGATAACTGCCTATCGTCGCCCTGACTTACTCCTACTTCTAATCGCTCTTAGCCTAGGCTAGGAATTGACGAAGAGGAGTTGAGAATATTCCGACCTTTCTTGCCGAACCTTGCTCTTTAGTGCTCGAGAAGTTGATTCTCAAGCGTGTGCCACACCCTTGCTTGGATACTCTCAATTGCTTCTCAATAGGCCTGCATAAATCCCAAGATTAGCTCCAAGTAGACCTTTCAATTGACAGACAATTTATTTCAGACACTTTGTTAATGACCCTTGTTCCCCCTTTTGCATTGTTAGAAATTTACTCTGGAGCTCCCTTGGTGTTCCTGCCCCTCAGTGTGTCAACTTCCAAATATCCTATCTGAAAATCAACGCGTTATTCTTATAAAAAACAGTTGAGGGCGTGTAGTATATGTCACGAGCTTTCCGACAAGCCCTAGAGCTCAGAAAATGGATTTCGTATGAAAAAGTTATGACCGTTCAGGGTTTAGGGGGTTAACTAGACAAACAGAACCTTTCGGGGGTTTTAATGCATTTTCTAAGGCCTTCGTAAGTAGATGAGTACATGAAAGTGCAAATATGCCCAAAATTTAGCCTAAATTTCCAAAAATTCACTCCTTAATTTTTTGCCGAAAATGCCTGTCTATCGCGATAGACGGTGTCTGTCGCGATAGACACAATCTATCGTGGGGGCTGTCTGTCGCGATAGACGGTGTCTGTCGCGATAGACAGTGTCTATCGTGGATTTCTGTCTGTCGCGATAGACGGTGTCTGTCGCGATAGACGGTATCTGTCGTGAAATTCTGTCTGTCGCGATAGACGGTGTCTGTCGCGATAGATGCTGTCTGTCGCGGATTTCTGTCTGTCGCGATAGACGGTGTCTATCGTGGATTTCTGTCTGTCGCGATAGACGGTGTCTGTCGCGATAGACGGTATCTGTCGCGGATTTCTGTCTGTCGCGATAGACGGTGTCTGTCGCGATAGACGCTGTCTGTCGCGGATTTCTGTCTGTCACGATAGACGGTGTCTATCGTGGATTTCTGTCTGTCGCGATAGACGGTGTCTGTCGCGATAGACGGTATCTGTCGCGGATTTCTGTATGTCGCGATAGACGGTGTCTATCGTGGATTTCTGTCTGTCGCGATAGACGGTGTCTGTCGCGATAGACGGTATCTGTCGCGGATTTCTGTCTGTCGCGATAGACGATGTCTGTCGCGATAGACGCTGTCTGTCGTGGGTTTCTGTCTGTCGCGATAGACGGTGTCTGTCGCGATAGACAGTGTCTGTCGTGATAGACGGTGTCTGTCGCGATAGACTGAAAAAATGCAAATTTTTGAAAAACTTCTAGTGATCTAGAGTGCCCTCAAGGTGTAGGTTACAATGATAAACATGCATTCACAAAATGTTAAGATTTTCTGTCTGTCGCGATAGACAGAGGCTGTCGTCCCGGGACCTGTGCAGAGCCTGTCGTACCTGCGCACACTGCTGGGGATGATGGTACAGCAAAAAACTTGCAAAATAGCTCAAGAAACATGCAAAAAACAGCGCATGCAAATTCGCTCTCTCGCTCTCTCTCACAAGTGAAATGAGGGAAATGAGATGGAGGTGGGGATATAGTCAAAAAACTGAAATTTTCGCGATGATGGAGATGGACATGGGAGATGGTGATGATGATGATGAAGAAGGTGAAGAAAGTAAAAGAAAACCGATGAGAGTGAAGAAAATACCTATGACTCCAACGCGTCAACTCTACGTCTTACCATCACACGCTCGTCCTCAAAGCTCGATCCCCGGCAACGGCGCCAAAATTTGGTGTAGCTCAATGATGAGTAGCACCTCCTTTAATGTCAATCCGGGAAGACGTGAGGATGGTATGAAGACCTCGAGCAAGTGGCGGCACAAGTGCGTGAGTGAGAAGCACACAAGCATGCACACACATACACACACACGCGCACACACGGCAAGACAAAGAGAGAGAATCAATGGAGTTCTTTAGATTACTTTCAAAAGCTCTTACAAGTTCGTTTCAGTTACAATCTACCCTCAAAAATGAGCTCTCTAGCTCTTTTTATAGTTTTTGACTAGCTTTTGGCCCTGTCCAGACCTAGTGTCCGGCCTAGTTAAAAATTAGGTTCCAGGGCTTATTTGAGGGCTCAAACGAAGTCTAAAAATTATGAAATTTGGTACGATGGTACTTCTAATACTCCTCAAGCTCGAGGACTCCTCGGCTTGCACAAAATGGAGTCTAATCTACCAAAAACGGGATTTACAATGTTTGTGTAGTGATTAAAATCACTTGGGTTGTACATAATCTATGGGAAAAAATGATCTGGCCTTGTTGCCGTATTGTGCATGACTCCTTTATTGCTTTGTATGCCAACACCGAGCACTTCAAGAAATATGAGGTAGAGGAGAGGAAGATTGCTATTCAGATGCCAAAACAGAAAGCGCAACCGGGGATAGCATATGACAATAAAGAACAGACCAATAAAATAATAGTAGTTTAGGAGGAAGGAGAAGAGAGATGCACTTTTATAGGACATGATGTCTCATTTGAGGAAGAACAAGAGTTAATACAACTCATAAGAGAATATAGAGATGTCTTCGCATGGACTTACAAAGATTTAAAAGGTGTAGATCCTTCTATTTGTGCCCATAGAATTCCTATGACGACAGAAGCCAAGCCCTCCAAACAAAGGCCATACACTTATAATGATGTTTATTTGACAAAGATTAATGAAGAGATCGATAAGTTATTGGATGCAGGCTTCATTTATGAAATTGAACACACAAAATGGGTGTCACCTTTAGTGGTAGTGCCGAAAAAGAATGGCAAATTAAGGGTATGCATTAACCTGAAAAAGGTAAATGCCGCCACCATACGGGATAGTTACCCGTTACCCATCATGGATCATCTGTTGGAAAGGGTTGCAGGTAAGAAAGTCTATAGTTTCCTTGATGGCTTTTTAGGGTATAATTAGGTAGCCATTGCTCCTGAAGACCAACATAAGATAGCCTTTGCAACCAAATGGGGAGTTTATGCATTTAGGGTTATGCCTTTCGGTCTAACTAATGCCCCAGCCACTTTCCAAAGATTGATGTGCCATGTGTTCAAGGAGTTCTTGAGAAAAAGTATGGAGGTATACTTGGAGGATTTATGTACCTATTCAGCTATATGATCAGAACATATCCCATAACTAAGAAAAATATTTGCCAAATGTCGATAGTATAGAGTATGCCTTAATCTAGAAAAATGTGTCTTCATGGTTCGACAAGGGAAAATATTAGGACACATTGTCTCTAAGAATGGAATTTCCACTTATGAAGACAAAATCAAAGTTATTCTGGATTTGCCAACTCCAAAGACCACTAAGGAAGTACAAGCATTTATGGGACATTGTAGATATTATCGTAGATTCATTCACATGTATGCCATAATTGTGAGACCCCTTTATAGATTACTGACTCAGTTTATCTGGATGGAAGAATGTGAAAAGGCTTTCAACGAATTGAAGAGTCCCTTGAGTTCAACACCAATCCTGAGAGTACCTGATTGGAATAGGCCATTTCATATTCATGTAGATGCCTCCAAGTTTGCCATTGGATGCATCTTAGCACAACCAGCAGATACAGGAAAGCTCGATCACCATATAGCCTATGCTAGTAGACAATTAAACCAAGCAGAGCATAATTATACAACTATGGAGCGAGAAGGCTTAAGAATGGTATATGCAGTAAAGAAATTTTGACACTATTTATTGGCAAACAAATTCAAATTCTTCATGGATCATCAAGCTCTACTATACCTAGTCAATAAGCCTTGCAATACGGGACGACTAGTACGATGGTTTCTATTGTTAATGGAATTCGATTTTGAAGTAGTAGTCAAGAAAGGGAATACGCACATCCATGCAGATCACCTGTCAAGAATGACACATGGAGAAACTCCCACAGCGGTGATAGATGATCTAGCAGATACTTATCTTTTGAACCTTGAAGTATGTCCACAATGGGCGGAAAAATTGATTCCCATCCTCACACATGGACCTCAACATAGGATCACTGAAAACAAAAGCCAGGAGCTATGGAAGACTTAAAATCTCCACATCATAGCTCGAAGCTTATACCACCAAGATCCAAGTGGGTTACTTATGAGATGTGTGGAACAAGAGGAGCAAGAGATGTGGCTTCAAAAAGCACATGTGAATCAATGGAAAACTCATCAAAGTGTGAATGGAACATGGCAAACACTGAAGAGATTAGGCATATACTGGCCAACCATGCAGAGGGATACACATAACTACGTATCTACATGCCGCACTTGTCAAGAAAGAACGCCTGAAGAGAACTCTACTCTAAGTCACTCTACAGTAGCACCGAGGTGGAGTATACCTCTGGTAAAATTCTTGAGAACTCAGGAATACCCAGAAGGAGCTAATTTGGCAAGAAAACCTCCCCTCGAGGAGCAAAGCAAAGATTATGTACTCATCGGTAAACAACTTTTCAAGAGAGGAAGGGACAATCATTTAAGAATGTGCATCCATGAAGACGAGTGATAGAGGCACACGCTTTGTCAATGAAGTAATAGAGGCCTTAATGAATGAATTCCTAGTAATTCACAAGCCAATGGGCAGGCTGAAAGTTCAAACAAGATCTTGTGTATAGTTCTCACCAAGATTGTTAACAACGGAAGATCCGATTGGGACAAGCAGTTACATCACGCTTTATGAATTCCTAGCTCCCTATCACCCCCAAGCCAATGGACAGGCTGAAAGTTCAAACAA
Source organism: Ceratopteris richardii (assembly GCA_020310875.1). Lineage (NCBI taxonomy): Eukaryota > Viridiplantae > Streptophyta > Polypodiopsida > Polypodiales > Pteridaceae > Ceratopteris > Ceratopteris richardii. The sequence goes on along the minus strand of CM035437.1, from coordinate 75,624,451 downwards.
GATCTTGTGTATAGTTCTCACCAAGATTGTTAACAACGAAAGATCCGATTAATGAATTCCTAGCTCCCTATCACCCCCAAGCCAATGGACAGGATGAAAGTTCAAACAAGATCTTGTGTATAGTTCTCACCAAGATTGTTAACAACGGAAGATCCAATTGGGACAAGCAGTTACATCACGCTTTATGAATTCCTAGCTCCCTATCACCCCCAAGCCAATGGACAGGCTGAAAGTTCAAACAAGATCTTGTGTATAGTTCTCACCAAGATTGTTAACAACGGAAGATCCGATTAATGAATTCCTAGCTCCCTATCACCCCCAAGCCAATGGATAGGCTGAAAGTTCAAACAAGATCTTGTGTATAGTTCTCACCAAGATTGTTAAAAACGGAAGATCCGATTGGGACAAGCAGTTACATCACGCTTTATGGGCATTCCAAGTAGCATACAAAACAACCATAGGAACTACTCCTTTTAATCTAGTATATGGCCAGAATGCAATTTTGCCCATTGATTTCCTAGTTCCAACTCTTAGAGTAGCATCGGCCTATGAATGGACTGGACACGAATTATCTAATTAATTGGACCAAATCGAGAAGCTACATGAAACAAGGTTACAAGCACTCGCAGGCATTGTTGGAACTCAAGGTCATGCATAAAACATGGAAGTACATCAAAGAAGTGGACATAGAAGAAGAGGGAGCAAGTAGGGAGCTCCAAGAAGTGTATGTCAAATTTTCAGAAGAATCCCCTACAAAAATAGTGATTTTCATCACTAAAAACCATTGTAAATACCATTATCTATTTTTATAACTCCATTTTGTTCAAGCCAAGGAGTCCTCGAGCTTGAGGAGTATTAGAAGTACCATCATACCAATTTTCATAATTTTTAGACTTCGTTTGAGCCCTCAAATAAGCCCTGGAACCTAATTTTTAACTAGGCCAGACACTAGGTCTGGACAGGGCCAAAACTAGTAAAAAAACTATAAAAAGAGCTAGAGAGCTCATTTTTGGGGTTAGCTTGTTAGAGAATAGAACTTTTGTAAGAGAACTCTTTTGCAATCTAAGCTTTCCATTGTTCCTCTCATTGATCTTACTTTGTGCGCGTGTGTGTGTGTGTGTGTGCATGTTGGTGTGCTTTCACTCACGCACTTGTGCCTTCACTTGCTCGTGGTCTTCATACCGGTCCTCACGTCTCCGTGGATTGACAAGTAAAGGAGGTGGTGCTTACGCTTGTTGGTGTATGACAATCATCAATTGAAGGATTATGAAGAAATGAAGTCAAGGAGTCAAGAAGAGAATAAATTCAGAAGGTTGAAGGAAGGACATATTCAGAAAATCCAAAGATATGTACACATATGTACATTAGCTGACTTATACTTTTGTCTAGTCATACACTTGTATATATTCATCTATAAATATGTTGGGAAATGTAGGGCAATAGAGTAGAAGAAGAATAGAGAATAGGAAGAGAGAAATAAGTTGTAGAGAGTGTCATTAGACACATGGAAAGTGAGTGAATTGTCTATCCTCACTTAGATGTAATTTTTCTGAAGAAACCGAAAAACTTGCGCCCGATGTTTTGCTGTCTGCTCTTTATGTGTTTAATCTTTTGCGAAATCCTTCTGCACATATCTAAGTCCATAGCTAATCTATATATGGCTAGAATTTGAGAGGTTAATTGCAATCAGGCTGAGAGAATTTTGTTTAGGAACATTCATATGTGAAAATGTTCTAAGAGTCGTCAGAACTGGCGCACATTTCATCTTCAAAGAAATGGTCATTGCTCAGTCCACAGTGTAAAGTTTTACACAAGTGAGGGCTCAAAATCTAAGTTGGAAGGTAAGCCATCTATGGCTAAAAGATCTTGATCAAACAGGATTTACTTTGGGAGAACCACTGTTAAGAAGTTGCAGGTGTCAAAGTCGCCATTGCAGAGAAGCTGTTTCAGACATAGGTAAAGTGTTTCACAGATTTCTCAGTGTGTACTCAATCATTTTGAGAAATTTAACTTGGTAAAGTTGCGCAATCTCAAGGCGAAGTGTTGTGCAAAGGTTTGTCAAAAACTTTATAGAATTGATTAGTCAATGAGTGATTAATCTGCAGCAGACTTTTCTGAAGAAGTTGAATTTTTCAGAATAATCAATTTTCTGATAAATTGGTGAATGATCTCTAAATTTGGTGGAGTCTAAGGTTAATCTTGATATAGAGGTGATCTAAATTCAAGGTTAACTTGTTCTTTTGGAGATTAACACTCTCCATCAGTGGTATCAAAGCAGGTTGTGTCAAAATTGAAGTGAAGAAGACTCCGACTACTGCAGAAATACAAATCTTTACATCTTGAAGGTGAAAAAGGATAAAGGTTGAAGAAAACTTGAAGGTAGACACATTGAAGCCATCAGAAGGATCAGAAGAAGCAAGACTCGAAGTAAAGGTACATTTATTCCTTGTAAAGTCTAAAGTTTTGAGACTACAGGTGAAGCAAGGATGGGAGATAGTCTCCAAATTGAAAAGTTGGATAGAGAGAACTATCCTGCATGGTCTATGAGGATGGAAGCTCATCTTATGAGCAAAGATTTGATAGCCTACATTACAGGTGAAGAAGAGAAGCCTAAATTCAAAGATCCTAGTGTTCCAACTAGGGAAGAATTGTCAGATCTAAAGAATTGGATGAAGAAGGATGCTCAAGCAAGGAGCATAATCTACATGGCAGTCAATGACTATTTGCTTCCTCACATTAGAGGACTTGAAAGTGCATGTGACATTTGGAATGCTTTGGAGGAGCATTTCCAAAACACAACCAAATCAAGGAAGGCTTCACTATGGGCAGAATTTACTACTTTCAAGAAGAAGGCCTCACAATCAATCTCTGATTATGTGACAAAGATGAAGGACATTGCAGATTCTCTAGGTGCAGTGGATGAAGACATTGAAGAAGACAAATTGGTAAGACAAATACTCACAAGGCTAAGAGGAGATGAGAAGTGGAAGCCTTTCATTTTATCTACAGAACTTTCATTAGATCACTTTACTCCTGATTTGAATCAATTGTTAGGTCATATGCTAACTTTTGAGAATGATATCAAAGGAGATGTTGATAAGAGTGCAGGTCATGCAATGTACTCTAAAGACAAGAAGAAAGCTAACAAAGGGAAGCAACAATCAGGTGAAGAAGAAGGTACATCAAACCAAGCAAATTTCATAAGAGGAAGAGGAAGTGGCAGAAGTAGAGGAAGAGGCAGAAACAACAAAGATAATGCAAGAGCTTGTTGGATATGTGGTAAGACCAATCATCTATCTCATGATTGTTGGCATAATAATCAAAACAATGGTAATTATCAGAACTTTAATCAAAGAGCAAGAGGTGGTAGATTTCAGAGAGGAAACTTCAGAGGTAGAGGTGGTAGGAATTCTTTTGGAAGAGGTGGAGGAAGAAACTTCCAAAACCAATCCTATAATAACACCTACTACAACTATACATCAGATCAGAAGGAGGACTCGACTCTCATTATGAATACATGTGAAACCTCACATGAGGACATGAGAGTGTTCTACATTGATTCAGGATGTAGTAATCATTTAAGTGGAAATATTGCTTTGATGACTGACCTAGATCATAATGCAATTAATCATACAGTTCAGACAGGTGATAATACAAAGCATAAGGTAAAGTCAATTGGTTCAGTCAAAGCTAAGGATGGGAGCACTCTTCTGAGTAAGGTTCTTTATGTTCCCACAATCCCAAAGAATTTGATCAGTGTAGGTCAAATTGTGGAAAAAGGATATGAGGTAAGGTTCACCAATGATGGAGTTTATGTTGAAGACCCTAGTCAAGGGTATAAACAGGTTGTTACAGGAAAGAAAGAAGGAAGGCTTTTCACATTGAAGGTACAAGGAAATGTTGGACATGCTATGTTCACATATGGAGAGCAGAAGGTGTCAGAATTGGATCTTTGGCACAAAAGACTTGGACACTTTAATGAAAGAGGTATTAAAGAAATGATTAACAATGATTCAGTGCTTGGATTGCCTAACATTGCAGGTCAACACATGACATACAGATGTGAGGCATGTCAATTAGGTAAGGCTCATAAGCAATCCTATTCCAAGCATGGGTTTATGTATTCAGAAAGACTTGAATTGGTGCATACAGATGTGTGGGGTCCTTCAAAGGACTTTAGTATAAATGGTTCAAGATATTATGTCATATATGTTGATGATGCTACCAGGTGGATCACAATTTATGTGATTAAAGAAAAGTCAGAAGTGTTTAATACATTTAAACACTATCATACATATGTAGAAAGGATTACAGGTCAAAAATTGAAGAGACTAAGGTCAGATGGAGGGGGAGAGTATTTTTCAAATGAGTTCAATGATTATTTGTGGAATGCAAGTATAAAGAGAGAAGTTACTTGCAGGTATTCTCCTCAACAAAATGGGGTAGCAGAAAGAAGAAATAGGACTCTTGTTGAGTTTGCAAGGTCCATGATGAAAGAGAAGAATTGTCCAAATTATTTGTGGGCAGAGGCTGTAAACACAGCTACTTATTTGGTCAATAGATTGCCTTGTAAAGCTTTGCAAGGTATGACACCATATGAAGCTTGGTGGGGTAAGAAACCTACCTTGGATCATTGCAGAATATTTGGATGCTTGGCATATGCATATGTGCCATCTCAATTGAGGCATAAGTTGGAGCCTAAGGCAGAAAAGTATGTATTCATTGGTTATGATGATAAGCAAATGGGATACAGGTTGTGGAGTCCATCCACAAAGCAATTCCTTGTATCCAAGGATGTTACATTTGATGAGCAAGGTACTTGGTATGCAGGTAAATATAATGTACATGCAGATGATGAAGAAGTAGTGGAACAAAGAAAAGGTAAAGCAAAGATTCAATTACTTGATGAAAGTGAGAACAATGAAGTACAGGTTGAAGTAGAAGAGAGGCCAAGGTTTGATCCAGAATGTGATGAACCAGAGACTTCAAGAAGTGTAGAAGTTAGGAGGTCATCTAGGCACAAATGGCAACCTACAAGGTATAGCTATGACATTTCATTCTTGACTACTAAAGATTATGCTTATTTGGTAAAAGCAGATGAAGATCCATCTACATATGATGAAGCCAAAGGCCAGAGAAATTGGGAAGAAGCCATGCAAGAGGAATATGATGCATTGATAGAGAATCAGACTTGGGATCTGGTTCCTAAACCTAATAGCCAGAAAATTATTGGATGTAAGTGGGTTTACAAAACAAAGAGATTTGCAGATGGAAGTGTGTCTAGATACAAAGCTAGACTTGTTGTGAAAGGGTATGCACAGACATATGGAGTGGACTATGATGAGACTTATAGTCCTGTGGCAAAGATGACAACAATCAGAACCCTCATTGCAATTGCTGCTTGCAAAGGTTGGAAGTTGTCTCAATTAGATGTTAAAAATGCTTTTTTGAATGGTTATATTTCAGATGAAGTTTACATGGAGCAACCAGATGGGTTCAAAGATCAAGTGAATCCAAATTATGTGTGTAAGCTCAAGAGAGCTTTGTATGGATTAAAGCAAGCCTCAAGGGCATGGAATTATAGGCTTGTAAAATTCTTGAATGATCTTGGATTTCAAGCATCAAAGGCAGATAGTAGCTTGCTAGTCAAAGCAAGTGAAGATGGGTTCATTTATGTTTGTATTTATGTTGATGACATAATACTTACAGGAACAGATGATAAAGGAATACAAATGATCAAGAAGCAGATGGAGAAAGAGTTCAAAATCAGTGATTTGGGGAACCTATCATTCTTCTTGGGAATGGAGATTTCTTATACTCAACATGGAGTATATGTGACCCAAGAAAGGTATCTTAAAAATTTGCTAACCAAATTTAAAATGGAAGATTGCAGGGTTGCACCTACACCTTTGGAAGTGAATCATAAATTGTCTAGGTTTGGAGGAGAAGAGTTCAGAGATATGAAACTCTATCAAAGTTTGGTTGGTAGCTTGATTTATGCTACATTAACAAGGCCTGATTTGTCATATGCAGTTGGTGTGCTTTCACAATTTATGCATTGTCCTAGAAAGGAACATTGGATTGCAGGACAAAGAGTACTTAGGTACATCAAGGGTACACTCAGAGAAGGGTTGTACTACGGATTTACTTCTGATACAAGAGTGAAGATATATAGTGATGCAGATTGGGCAGGTAATGTGGATGATAGAAGATCAACACATGGATACTTGTGTTATGTAGGAGACAAATTGATTTCATGGTGTTCTAAGAAGCAACATACAGTTGCTTGTCATCTACAGAGGCAGAATATAAAGGTATGGTGGAAGCTGCAAAGGAGGTAATATGGCTAAAGACACTTATGAAAGTTTTTGATGTTGTTCAAAGTACTCCTATTGTTTGTGGAGACAACATGAGTTCTTTATACTTGGCAGCTAATCCTGTGTTTCATGCTAGAACTAAGCATATTGAAATACAGTATCATTTTCTGAGAGAGAAGGTCATTGAGAAGGAGATTGAAGTCATACACACTCCCACAAAAGATCAAGTTGCAGATATGATGACAAAAAGTCTAGATGGACCAAAACTACAAAGATTCAAGGATATGGCAGGAATCAAGAAGATAGAGAAGAATCTCAATTAATGATTGAGGGGGAGCTGTTGGTGTATGACAATCATCAATTGAAGGATTATGAAGAAATGAAGTCAAGGAGTCAAGAAGAGAATAAATTCAGAAGGTTGAAGGAAGGACATATTCAGAAAATCCAAAGATATGTACACATATGTACATTAGCTCACTTATACTTTTGTCTAGTCATACACTTGTATATATTCATCTATAAATATGTTGGGAAATGTCGGGCAATAGAGTAGAAGAAGAATAGAGAATAGGAAGAGAGAAATAAGTTGTAGAGAGTGTCATTAGACACATGGAAAGTGAGTGAATTGTCTATCCTCACTTAGATGTAATTTTTCTGAAGAAATCGAAAAACTTGCGCCGGATGTTTTGCTGTCTGCTCTTTCTGTGTTTAATCTTTTGAGAAATCCTTCTGCACATATCTAAGTCCATAGCTAATCTATCTATGGCTAGAATTTGAGAGGTTAATTGCAATCAGGCTGAGAGAATTTTGTTTAGGAACATTCATATGTGAAAATGTTCTAAGAGTCGTCAGAACTGGCGCACATTTCATCTTCAAAGAAATGGTCATTGCTCAGTCCACAGTGTAAAGTTTTACACAAGTGAGGGCTCAAAATCTAAGTTGGAAGGTAAGCCATCTATGGCTAAAAGATCTTGATCAAACGGGATTTACTTTGGGAGAACCAGTGTTAAGAAGTTGCAGGTGTCAAAGTCGCCATTGCAGAGAAGCTGTTTCAAACATAGGTAAAGTGTTTCACACATTTCTCAGTGTGTACTCAATCATTTTGAGAAATTTAACTTGGTAAAGTTGCGCAATCTCAAGGCGAAGTGTTGTGCAAAGTTTTCTCAAAAACTTTACAGAATTGATTAGTCAATGAGTGATTAATCTGCAGCAGACTTTTCTGAAGAAGTTGAATTTTTCAGAATAATCAATTTTCTGATAAATTGGTGAATGATCTCTAAATTTGGTGGAGTCTAAGGTTAATCTTGATATAGAGGTGATCTAAATTCAAGGTTAACTTGTTCTTTTGGAGATTAACACTCTCCATCAACGCTTGAGCTACACCAAATTTTGGCGCCGTTGCCAGGGAGAGAGCTTCGAGGACGAGCGTTGTGATGGTAAGATCGTAGATTTGCGACGTTGGAAGGTAAAAAAACTATCATTTCAGTTCATTTTCTGTTTTTTCCTCTTCATCTTCATCATCATCATCTCCACCTTCTTCCATCTTCTTCTTCGTAGAAATTTCTCTTTTTAGTCCATTTTCACCATTTTCATACCATTTTTCATGAATTATTGTGTGGGAAGGAGTTAGGAGGTGCAAGGGAGAGCAAGCGCTGTGTTTTTTTCATGATTTTCTGCTCATACGGAGCTCGCCATAGCCGGCGCTCAGAAATTTGAATTTCCCGCCAAAAAACGCGATTCTGTGATGAAAATCGCGATTCTGTGAAAATTCAAAATTTTTTGAAAAATCACGATTTTCTGTTTTCCCGCCTAAAAGTTGGCTGAAAGAATCACGATTCTGTGGTCATTCTCAGAATCGCGATTCTGTGATTGTGCTCAAAATCGCGATTCTCACAAATCACGATTTTCAGCCAAAAAAAAAAAAACACGATTTTGAGAAAACACGATTCCCTACTCAAAATCGCGATTCTCAAAAATCGCGATTTTCAGTAAAAAACACGATTTTGTGAAAAAAGGCAATTCTGTGTAAACACGATTTTTTGCTCAAAATCACGATTTTCTAAAAACACGATTCTGTGCTCAAAATCGCGATTTTCATGTCAAAAAACACGATTCTCTAAAACACGATTCTGTGCTCAACATCGTGATTTTCATGCCAAAAAACACGATTCTTTAAAACACGATTCTGTGCTCAAAATCGCGATTTTCATGACAAAAAACACGATTCTCTAAAACACGATTCTGTGCTCAAAATCGCGATTTTCATGTAAAAAAAACACGATTCTCTAAAACACGACTCTGTGCTCAAAATCGCGATTTTCATGTCAAAAAACACGATTCTGTGCTCAAAATCGCGATTCTCATGACAAAAAACACGATTTTCTAAAACACGATTTTGTGCTCAACATCGCGATTTTCTAAAACACGATTTTGTGCTCAACATCGCGATTTTCTAAAACACGATTTTGTGCTCAACATCGCGATTTTCATGCCAAAAACACGATTATGAGAAAATACGATTTTCAGCGGGCTCAAAATCGCGATTCTCACAAATCACGATTTTCAGCCAAAAACACGATTTTGTGAATCACGATTCTCTGAGTCAAAATCGCGATTTTCAAAAACACGATTTTGTGCTCAACATCACGATTTTCAAATCACGATTTTCTACTCAAAATCGCAATTTTCAAAAACACGATTTTGTGCTCAACATCGTGATTTTTTGACTTCACAGCATCGCGATTCTCTGAAAGTTCACAAAATCGCGATTTTCTCCAAAGGTCCTGTTTGCCTGTTTTGACCCCCAGGAGCCTGATTTGACATAACTTTTTCATCCAAAGTCCATTTTTTGAGCTCTATAGCTCGTTGGAAAGCCAATGGACACAAGATAGGATAATTTGAAGTTGACCCTCAAGTGGGACTAGGGAACCAAGGGGGCTCCAAAGAATTTTGAACCATACCAAAAGGAAAATTTGGACTCTTGACTAAAGCTTATGAACCTAAGATCTGGTAGACACTTAGGCAAGGATAAACAAAGCATTAGATCTTCTGAGGCTAGTGTCAACCATACATCCAAGTCTTGGGCACAACAACTAAGTGGTCATCTTTTACTAAGTTCAGACACAAGTGATTCAGAAATGTCTTTTAGCATGGGAAAACCTGCAGGTGGCTCAGGGACTGCCCATCTACAAACACCAGAAGGTCCCTATAAGACACAATTGGAATATATTCGGACCAACCAATTAGGTGCTCGCATCTATGAGGATGGTCTGAGGCGATCAGTGTTCCAACTCAAAAATCTAGATCAATCCTTTGGACTTGAACACCCGGTGGTCAAGTTCGAAGAGGGTTCATACATTGATAAGGAAGGAACCATGTATGTGGTTACCAACCAACCAGATAGGACCGATGAGTTTGGAAATATCATTAAGGAGAATGAGATAGGAGACCTAGAACAAGGAAATGTAGGACAAGGACCCCAGACTCCTAGAGGCAAGTCAGTTTTGACCAGAGTGATCACTCCAGACTGGATCCCTCAAGACAACAAAAGCATAGAACTATTTTTGAATAGAGAAACAGAGGAAGCCTTTTGGAGATTCAAGCCAGATCAACCTAGCCAATTGGGCATAGTTATCATCTATGAATTCAAAGATCCTGAGACACCAGGCAAAGTTGTCTACCTGGATAACACGTCAGAGAAAATTTTCTTGGTAACAGAACATGATAAACATGCATATACTTGGAAGAATGAATTGATTTTCCCCCCACCAAGATCCAATATTTCCCATGGCCTCCAAGGAGTAGGATCATCCCAAGCTCATGAAGCCCAGAGAGAAAGAACTAGAGAGAGACCTGAGGTAAGTTTTGCACACACGGTGGGCAGAAATAGAGCAGGATTTGAAAATGAAAGACCTGAAAGAGAGAGACATCAAGCACATAGGCAACAAAGAGATGAACATGATTTTCCATTGCCTAGACCCCGAGAGCACCCAAGAACCCTTAGACCCACTCAAGTGATCAAGGCAATGAAGAATTATTTTGACGGGTCAGGAGATCCTTATGATCATGTGGCCGAGTTCAAACAAGTGTTAAGAGCTGAACAGGTTGAGGATTTGTTCACCCAGTATGAGGCATTTGGTCTGACTCTTAAGGGCACGGCCTTAGCTTGGTTTCAACTACTGAGTAGTCGCAACTATCACGACATAGGTCAACTGCTAGACGAATTCATTGTAGAATTTTCCAAGAGTGGTATCAGGCATAACACATCATCCTTGATCCACAGTTTCAAGCAGACACCCCAAGAAACAATGCGACTAGCAGGTAGAAGGTTTAGACAGTACCTAGAAAGATGCCCTACTCCAGAGTTACCCACACCAGCCAAACAAGTGGCTTTGTTCTTAGATGGCTTACTGAGCACAAAGTTAAGATCATATGTGTACTTGAAAGAGCCTAGATCCATAGAAGAGTGTGTGCGGACGTGCATTGACATAGAAGATAACTTGGGTGAGGAGTTAGGATTATCCAAACTCTATAAGGATTCAGATAGTTCTACTAGTCATACTTCAAAAACCTCCACGGAAATAGAGAAGATAGCTGAGCAAGTTGCCAAGAGGCTGGGAGTCCAAAATAAACAAACACAGAGAGTCACTCCATTGAATCGGTGTTATATTTGCGGAGGCGACCACATGGCTAATGTATGCCCATTGCAGAACCAGAACATGAGAGAAAGGAATGCTCCATATTGCACAATTGAGAGAAAGTATACGAACCACATGGCTCAAGATTGTCCCTATAATAGGCAGGCTGTTAGACAGAATTATCAGCAACCTTACCCACAAGGTAGGTATCAGAACCAATACCAACAGCCATATTATAGACCACAACAGCAATATCAGGCACCATATAGGCCACAACCTGTCTTGGGAAACCAACCACCAACTCCTGCCAACGTGATTCCAGTCAAATATGCTGTGCGAGAGGAAAATCCAAATAGAGGATTGGTGCCCCTAACCCCATTGATACCAGATAATGACTCTCATGCTCATAGTTCAGACTACTCCCATGAAGGTAGTCCACATGCGTATTACACAGAGTCACCTGAACATAGTGAGATTTACTCGTATCAATATGAGGAACCACCTATGGAGCAAAATTGGGAGCCACAATACTCCAATGTCATGTACACAAATCCTAACCCTAGGCCCCAGTTGAGACAAATGAGACCACAAGCCCCTAGAGGATCTTGTTTCAGATGTCAAGGTGACCATTTCATTCGTGACTGTCCCCACCCACCATCTCCGAGTCAAGGACAGGCTATCACAATACAGGCTTTTTGTCCTGATTGTGGCAAAGACCATCTCCCTAGAGATTGTCCAAGAAACCCCTCCAGTGCACCCAAGATTACACCCATTAATGTGGTAGGCTTAGTGGCAGATTCAAGTTCAAGTAGTAGCAATGTGGCTCCTATACAAGCTGCCACTAGAGCACAAGCCTTAAAACAGGATAAACCAGCAGAACAATCAGAGTCGAGTGAATCAAGAGAGCCTAGTAAGAGGAAAACAAGAACATGGAAGGATACCAGAGAGAAGGCCAATCGCAAGTGGAATAAAAAGTTATCGTAACTAGAAGAAAGCTTAAAAGAAGCAAAAACAAAAATAGAAGACATTGCATCTCAAAGCCCCTCGCATGCCGAAACTCCATCCACTCCACCTCATCCCACCCCACCACCCATTGTAAATAGACCACAACCAGGGTCTGTTCTTGCAGATCCAACCCTAGAAGGCTTGGACATGATGTTCAAGGCCTACCAGGCTTGACTTCAAGAAGGGCCTACAGCTGCAAACCTAGACAAGAGTTACCCTAGAGTAGATTTAGAGATTGAACGGATGAAAATGTGCATGAAAATGGTAGAACAAGCTCAAGCTATACTTGAGACTAGTCAAAAGTTCAATCAGACAAACTTTGTCAAAACGGATTTGCATTTCCAGGGCTTACTAGAACGATTAGATCACTTGGTAAACAAACCATAAGTTTCTTTACCTCCACAGGCTCAACCAGTTATTGAAAGAGGAAACTCACCACCAATGGGAACTTATGTTCCTAATTCCACAAATCCAGGAATACCTCCTTCAATTCAACAGTACTCTCAAGAGTTCTTGCAGGAAATACAAGAAGAGAAATGGGCCAAGGAGAAGGGTAATTCCCCTCCTATTCCTGAGATTGATGATCTTCATGATCAATTTCCCCAAGACATTCCATCTATTTACAGAGATGAAGCAGAACAACAAGAAGATGAAAGGTCAAATTTTGAATCTAATACCTTAGAGGAACTGCCTCAATTTCCAGGCCCATGGGAATCTGAATCTCTCCAGATTAGAGCTCCCACAATACTGATAAGAAATGAAGACTCAGTGGTTCCAAGAACACTGATGTCATGAAGAACACTAAGGTTCAGTGTCATCTCACTGTAGAAGAGCTGCTCAAAGCAAAACCTGATCTATGGAATCATGTGAAGGATCAGGTCCTAGAACTTGAGTCCAATATGCCAAAAGCAGGCTCTAAGCAAAGGGTACCAGAGATACCTCTAGACAAAATAGGGGACATGTGTGAGGGTGAAGAAGGTAATACTTATCTTCCAATCACCTACCAAGGTTACACAACCAAAGCAATCATAGATTCAGGTGCTGGTGTTGCTATTGCAACCACCTCTTTGTGGAAGCAATGGGGCAAACCCACATTAAGACCAACTAGAATGAAGCTTCAAATGGCTGACGGCCATTTTGAAAGACCTCTAGGATTGCTCGAAGGGATAAATCTAACCACTTGTGGTGTAGAGTTTGAGCACACATTTGCTATATGTGACTTTGAGAAAAATAACGTCTATGAGATGATCCTAGGAAGACCCTTCCTACGACAATTGCAAATAGTACAAGATTGGGGAACCAACTCCTTGTACTTACAGCACTTAGGGGTCACCACCAAGGTCAATTTGAAGGATTACTCCTTCAGAGATGTGCCACCCCTACAGTGGAATCCTATCCACAAAGCGAAAGAAGATTCCATCTCTGTGCATTCTGAAAGTTCACCTGATCCATCATGGCTGCATGAAGATACTCATTTGTGGATGTGCAAGGTCGCAGAGGAAGAGGAAAAACGTCTAAAGGCAAGAGAAGAAGGAACTTCACCAGGAGATAGACCAATTAAAGACCCAGCCTATACACCGATGATCTTTCCAGATGAGGAATTTGAGCCTCATGGCTGGCCTGAAATCTTAGCCACCATGGACATTGCTGTCAATGAGGAACAGTGGACACCTCATTGTGATGAGGAGGGTTATGATATCTCAGTGTTCATGTTTCAACCCTTGCTAGAAGAATGTGACCCTAGTGATGTCATAGAAGAAGAAGAGAATGACGATGATATAGAGTCCATTGTGATGGATAGTTGCTTTAACTCAGAGCAGCACTATCTAGAAGATTTAGGAGTGTTCACCCAGAAAGAAGAAGAACCTCTCACAAGTATTAACACGGTAAATTCAAAGGATGGAAGTGAGAACAGTCAAAAGAAAAAGAAAAGAAAAGCAGTGAAACAAGAAGAGGAGGAATCATTATTTGAAGTACCAGAAAACTTCAAGAAATATGAAGTTGACGACCGCAAAATTTTGGTACGAATGCCTAAGAGAGAGGCCATCATAGGAGAATCATATGATAATAAAGAAAAGACCAAGAAGATTGTAGTAACCATCGAAGAGAACGAAGAGAGATGTACGTATATAGGAGATGACCTAAGTGCAAGAGAAGAAATGGAGCTTGTAGCTCTATTAAGGGAATATAGGGATGTGTTTGCATGGCACTATAGAGACTTGAAAGGGGTAGATCCAAGAATTTGCTCTCATACTATCCCCATGACTGCTGATGCCAAGCCCACCAAACAAAAGCCCTACACATATAATGACACTTATGCAGCCAAGATAAAAGAAGAAATTGATAGGCTGATTGAAGCTGGGTTTATCTATGAGATTGAGCATACTAAATGGGTCTCCCCCATTGTAGTGGTGTCCAAGAAGAACGGGAAGTTGTGAGTGTGTATTAACCTTAAAAAAGTTAATGCCGCTATGATCAGAGATAGTTATCCACTTCCAATCACAGAACACCTATTGGAGCGTGTTGCAGGCAAGGAAGTTTATAGCTTCCCTGATGGATTTTCAGGTTACAATCAAGTGGCCATTGCCCCAGAAGATCAACACAAAACAGCTTTTGCTACAGAGTGGGGAATCTTTGCATTTCGTGTGATGCCATCCTACAACATTCCAAAGGCTCATGTGTCATGTCTTCAAAGAGTTCTTGCGAAAGAGCTTAGAAGTGTATGTGGACGATTTATGTGCTCATTCCTAAAAAAGAAGATACCACATTCCTGAGCTCAGACAGATCTTCAACAAGTGTAGAGAATATCGAGTGTGTCTGAACCTAGAAAATTGTGTGTTCATGGTGCGTCAAGGTAAAATCTTAGGTCATATTATTTCTAAGAATGGAATCTCAACAGATGAAGATAAGGTACGAGCCATAGCGGAGCTGCCAAGGCCGAGGAATGTTAAAGAGGTTCAAGCTTTTATGGGCCATTGTGGATATTACCGTAGGTTTATCCACATGTACGCGATCATAGCTAGACCCCTTTATGCCTTGCTATCTAATTTTGAGTGGAACGATGAATGCGAGAATTCTTTCAATGAACTGAAGAAACGTTTGTGCACAACACCAATACTGACCACTCCTGATTGGAATAAACCATTCCATGTCCATGTGGATGCATCCAATCATGCCATCAGATGTGTGCTTGCACAACCCACAAGTGAAGGAAACTTAGATTTGCCCATAGCATATGCTAGTAGACAGCTCACTGCAGCTGAACGGAACTATACCACAACTGAGCGAGAGGACTTAGGCATGGTATATGCTGTGAAGAAGTTTAGACACTATTTATTGGCCAACAAGTTCAAGTTTTTCACTGATCATCAAGCTTTGTTATATTTGGTCAATAAACCTTGCAATACTGGACACTTAGTAAGATGGTTCCTCTTACTAATGGAATATGACTTTGAAGTTGTTGTCAGGAAAGGTAGAACCCACCTTCGGGCATATCACCTTTCTCGCATTACTTCAAGAGAGTCACCGCAAGGCATGTCTGATGAACTACCTGATGCTTATCTGTTCAATTTGGAAGTTGTTCCCAAATGGGCAAATAAGTTGGTACCAGTCCTAACCTTCGGCCCTGCAAATAAGAATGTGAAAACATCACAAGAAGAAATTGTAAGATCACAAAAATATCACATATTGGCAGGAAGCATGTACAAACAAGATACTGAGGGTGTATTAGCTTGTTGTGTCGAGGATGATGAACATAGTAGTTGGTTGCAGCAAGCTCATGAAGGATTGCTAGGAAATCACTATTCTAAACAACGAACATTGCAGAATCTGAAGCGTCTAGGAGTGTATTGGCCTAGCATGGACAAAGAAATACATGAGTGGATTAAGAATTGTCCAATGTGCAGAGAGAGACCCCCAGTGGA
Organism: Ceratopteris richardii; assembly: GCA_020310875.1. Lineage (NCBI taxonomy): Eukaryota > Viridiplantae > Streptophyta > Polypodiopsida > Polypodiales > Pteridaceae > Ceratopteris > Ceratopteris richardii. Next base: position 75,608,569 of record CM035437.1, on the reverse strand, counting down.
GCATGCGACCCTTTATCAAGTGTCATTAATTCCAGATTGGAGTGCTCCATTGGTAGAGTTTATGAGGTCGGGAAGATTACCCAAAGAGGCTAGTCTAGCAAGAAGACGAAGCATGGCACAAGAGGCTCAAGGCTATGCCTTAGTAGGAGACAACCTATACCGAAGGGGCAAAGATGGTTATTTAAAGGTCTTAGAGACTGCACATAGTGGTGTTGCAGGTGGACACTTCGGTCCTGATCGAGTAATCAAGACCATTCTATTCTCAGGACTTTGGTGGCCCACTCTTCATATGGATGCACATACCTATGTGAAGAAATGTGACACATGCCAACGTGCACAATACCCAGTTAGAAAAGACGAGATGCCTTTGAGGCCAATGATGGGAGGGCGTGCATTTTCGAAGTGGGGCATAGACTTCATAGGTCCTATTAACTCCCCAGCTAGAAACTCCCATGCAGAATATATTATTGTAGCCACAGATTACCTTACAAAGTGGGTAGAAGTGAAAGCCACAACAAAGAATGATGCTCAGACTACGGCTAAGTTCTTATTCGAGAATGTGTTCACACGATATGGGCTACCAATAGAGTTAGTTAGCAATAGAGGCACACACTTCTTGAATGAGGTCATTGAAAATCTTCTCCAAGAATTCTTGGTGATACATAAGAAGTCTGCCCCTTATCACCCACAAGCTAACGGACAAGCCGAGAGCACCAATAAGGTCCTCTATAACGTATTGACAAAATTGGTAAATAATAAACGCTCTGATTGGGACAAGCAACTTCATCATGCTGTTTGGGCTTATCGAGTTGCCTACAAAACGGTACTCAACGCCACCCCATTTCAGATGGTCTTCGGACAGAATGCTGTGCTACCATTAGATTTCTTAATCCCTGCCTTAAAAGTAGCACAAGAGTATGAGTGGAATGGGCATGAATTGTCCTCTAGGATCTTTGATCTCGAACGCTTAGGTGAGATGAGGCTACGAGCGGTAGCAGGCATCTATGCTGCAAAGAAAAGGCAAAAGGCATACTTCGATGCACACATTAAGGATAAGGGAATGAAAGAGGGAGATCTATTGTTGGTTTACACACTAAAACAACATGCTCGTAAGTTGGAAAAACGAGGATATGGACCCATGATCATTAACAGAATTTCCACTAGCGGCGCGGTTCAATTGGCTACTTTAGAAGGTGATATCTTGCCAAACTATATTAGTGGTTGTAGGGTCAAGTTATATCAAGAACCTCTTACAGAGGACATGCTAATGAGACTCAACACTGCTAAGAAACGAAAAGAAGAAGAGTTAAGAGTGAGAGAAGAAGCACAGGCAGAGGCCAGAGAGCGTATTAGGCAAAATAAGTTAAGGCGATTAGGCCTAGATGTCAACTCAAAAGCCCCAAAATATCACATGGATATGTGCCAAAAGTCAGGCATAGCGACTTCTCAAGTCATTGACCGAAGACCCTTTGTGACCATAGAGATAGGACAAGGGAAGGGTGCAAGGACGGTGAAAGCATTGATTGACTCAGGTGCAGCAAGTAGTGCAGTTAGACTTTCCTACTGCCAAGACTTGCAATTGAACATCAATTCTATAGAAGCTTATCTCATAGGATTGGGAGGTGTAGAAACCACTTGTTTGGGTGAGGTGGAACTTCCCATCTACCTGCAAGATGTTCCAATGAAAGTCAAAGTGCTAGTGTGTCAAGATGAGAACCTTACAGAACCACTTGTCTTAGGACAAGATTGGATTTATGACAATGCAGTCAACTTAAACCTAAGAAGTCAAATTCTTCAAGTTTGGGTACATGAACAATGCATTACATTAAAATTAGAGAACTGCATGCTCCCAGATCATGGCACCACACACTCTCTTAGCTCTTCTAAGACTAATCATATGGAAGAAGATGTTGTATGTGTCAAAAGCTCTATGATGCAGAAGGAGTCAATCGTGGAAGAACAGGTTCAAAGGCGGGTGGATCTTTCTTCTTCTCCAAAGAATCAAGTAGCCACACTAGTAGGTCCACCACAGAGGCAAACACAACCGATCATGACAATTGCTACATCAAACAAAAAGACACCATTCGATAAGAAAGCATTTCCGAGCATGACCCAGATCTGGGTACGCAAAGGAGAGAAACCACCAGCCTTGCCCCCACAAATCCCATCCAGGCAAGCCAACCAGGTCAGAAGACGAAGGAAGAAGCTCGGACAAGCTCAATCACAAGGTATCCAACAAGTTTGGGTGCCTAAGAAATTAGTTGCAACCCAACAAGGGCGATTACAGATGTGGGTACCTAAGAAGCTCTTACATCTACAACAACCTATGTTCTCCCACATGCGAAAGGTCTCAACACAGAAGCCAAAAAGAGAAGAGGGTAAGAACCACGTATAGAGACCGAAAGAAGATCAAATCAGCTCTTCAACAATATTAGGAAGACGTGCAAAAAGGATTAGTTGGAAGCCAAAAGTACAAGTAGCCTCCATCAAACCAAAGCGCCAACCACACTGGATACCACAGTTCAGAACGCATCCAAAGAGGAAGACCCCTAAAGTAATCTCTACAGTGCCGAAGGCTGTTCTAAAATGGATCCCTATAAAGAGGAAGGATTAGTGGTCATCTCGAGATCCAATGGATACCTCCAACAAAGATGACACCAACATCTGCAAGTGACATCAGGCCTGGACGAGCGACAACCATGTGCTCCTTGCACAACCTTGTCTGTTGCACCATTCAGGTCATGCATTTCTAAAGTATGCATTATATAGGGCCACATTACACGGCCGTGCATAGACACACTTGAGAATCCGAGGCACAAGAGCACATTGACATATGTCAAAGATTTTTATTGATTGATACTAAAATCTGTCTTCTTGTTTTGTGATATTGTTCCTCTAAAAGAAAAAAAAAAAAGAGAGAGAGAGGAAGAACTTGTTCCCAGGTTTCGCTCATGGAACATGAATGAGTCATGCTTAGTTGAAGATTGAACCATCAATTATTGGGCATTTATCAGTTTGGATAGAAGTGTGTCTCGGCTAGCAGATGATGTAATTGCTGCCTTATCTAATAGATGTCAAGAACTTAGCATGAACATGGCATCCACACCTATGGTTTCCCCTTACCATGGTGGGAGTGAAGATCTTGAAGGTCCACAACTTGAGTGATGCTTAACTACTGTATGTATGAGAGCATCCAAGGAGATATTTGCAAGAGTTTGTTTGGTACCCCGAAAATCCTTGTCTGTATACTAGATGAGCAGACTCTTGCTTATGGTGAACTAAAGAGAATATGTGAAACTAAGCTTGGTGTAGTTACCCAATGTTGTTTGTCAAAGAATATAAAGAAACTCAATTCTCAGTATTTGGCAAACATTGCTTTGAAAAGAGAAGATAGAACCAGGCACTCAAAAAACTTTTCGGTGGACCAGCAACATGGACATTCATCGACAATGTTCCATCACAAATGCAGAGATAGACATCAATCAACCCTTCACCACGGTAAGTATCTTTACTCTGGCAACACCATAACCATGATAGATTAGGAAACCTCTTCGTCAGCGTACCCTTGAGCACTTAGCTCAAGACCCGCAATTTTTGCACCATACTTCTTCCAATGCATTTTCCAAGTAAGAATGCGTAGGGCTACATTACAAGGCCGTGCACAAGGCACATACTTTTTTCAACCCAGGCACGAACACACTTACCCATCATTCATTATGGGTTATGAGTAGTTGGCATGACTGCTCTCAACATCATCTTTGGGAGAGCTAGCGGATGTCATGGGAACAACATCCATATCTCGGAAGCAAATTGAAGCCAGTAGTTGCTCCAAATCAATCTTGACAACATCTTTTGAGCAACTTGTAGTTTTGAAAGCTCACAACAACACATTCTTGCTGGAATCCAAGGAACAAGCTCATACAAAGGATGGACACCACCTCTCAAAGCACTACATGGAACAACCCTTACAACAAGGGTCTATCAGGGACGACAAACTCGAGAGGGGGGGGAGTGTTGGAACTCAAGGTCATGCATAAAACATGGAAGCACATCAAAGAAGTGGACATAGAAGAAGAGGGAGCAAGTAGGGAGCTCCAAGAAGTGTATGTCAAATTTTCAGAAGAATCCCCTACAAAAATAGTGATTTTCATCACTAAAAACCAATGTAAATACCATTATCTATTTTTATAACTCCATTTTGTTCAAGCCAAGGAGTCCTCGAGCTTGAGGAGTATTAGAAGTACCATCGTACCAATTTTCATAATTTTTAGACTTCGTTTGAGCCCTCAAATTAGCCCTGGAACCTAATTTTTAACTAGGCCGGACACTAGGTCTGGACAGGGCCAAAACTAGTCCAAAAACTATAAAAAGAGCTAGAGAGCTCATTTTTGGGGTTAGCTTGTTAGAGAATAGAACTTTTGTAAGAGAACTCTTTTGCAATCTAAGATTTCCATTGTTCCTCTCATTGATCTTACTTTGTGCACGTGTGTGTGTATGTGTGTGCATGTTGGTGTGCTTTCACTCACGCACTTGTGCCTTCACTTGCTCGTGGTCTTCATACCGGCCCTCACGTCTCCGCGGATTGAAAAGTAAAGGAGGTGGTGCTTACGCTTGAGCTACAAGCATTTATGCTACAAAGAGACGACAAAAGGCATATTTTAATGCTCATATTAAGGATAAAAATTTGAAGGAAGGAGATTTGGTCCTGGTATATACTTTAAAGAAACATGCAACGAAGCTACAAAAAAGAGGATATGGCCCCTTAGTGGTCAATCGTATATCAACTAGCGGAGCCATCAGCTTAGCAGCCCTAGATGGAGAGGTACTACCAAAATATATAAGTGGCTGTCGAGTAAAAAAGTATTTAGAGCCACTGATAGAGGAAATACTGTCAGGACTTCTAACAGCAAGAAATAAAAAAATATGCAAGGAAGCAAGACAGAAAGCCTTAGAACAAATAAGGAAATGGAAGGAATGGATGAGAGAGAGGGGCGAAAGGTATCGGCTAGGGGAGGAACCCATCCCAATGGCTAATTTTAGGGCCTCAAAAAACCAAGGACATCACGTGAGGCAACCTTATTTGAACTTAGGAGTGGGTATAGAGGAATACCACTTGCTAGATGCTCTCACCGATACAAGAGCAGTTGTCAGCTGCATCCGATTCTCTCTGACTCATCAGCTCAAAGCACAATTACGTCCAACCACAACACATTTGATTGGAATATGGGGAAAGGTTACTGAATGCATAGGTGAGATTACCTTGTCATTTCACCGAGGAAATAATTCGATGCAACAAAAACTCTTAGTGTGTCATGATCAAGATTTATTGGAAGAACTTGTGTTAGGCCAAGATTGGATATATGAATATGAGGTAACTATCCAAATAGCCTTGGGCCACATCTCAGCCAAGATAGGACATTGCAAAGTGTTCAGTGTGTTAGAAGAACGACCTGTCAAAGCCAAGTGTATAGCCCCAAGAGACCAACTACTCATGCATGACTATGCGTGTGCCTCTCCCTCTACTATGGGGTACATGCATGATACAAATGAACTTAGAACACGATGGAAATCTGTTGAAGACAAACTTCTGGTAGTTTATAATGAAGATATCGACCAAATAGCAGCCATCGGCAATGAGCTTTTGACGGCCAAAGATGCGCTAACAACGGCCCTTATTGAAGTCAAAGAAAATAAAGAACATATTGCATAGTTAGAAGCTCAAGTAAGACAACAAGCAACCATCGCGACACCAGTAGAGCCGCAACCAGGAAATCCTACGGACGAGGTAGAGGTACGTCCTCTATCTCCCCCGATCTATCATTCACCAGTAAAAGAGCAGACGGTGGAACCTTGTGATGATCATCCCATGCCGTATACTATAGAAATAGGTCAGAAGGAATGGGCACTATTGGTGTCCCGATTGATAAAAAAGTTTGAAAATGACGTAGTCAAAGTAATGAAGGAGGCCAAGATTAAAGGCAACGACTTGGATCAGATCATAAAGCCATTCAATATACCTTATGGGCTATTGAAAGAGCAAACACATTGGTATATAAGGTAGACCATGCAAAAAGATCTAGATGAGCAGTTGAACTTCAAAGAAAACACCTTCACTTACACACAAGAGGAATTTGAGGCAGCACAACCCTTGTGGAGGAGAAAATTTCTGGAAAAGAATCCTACGTTGTGGGTGCACTAGCAAGCCACACCATATTTATTACAGGTAAATCCTTCTTTTTTCCCAATGCCTCATTGACGTGACATACAAGAATTTTTGGACATGCAAAAAAGTGGTAAGCTCAATAAACAATGGTTGAATTACCCATTACTTCTAAGTCTTCCTCATAATTATTTACCGTCTGAAGACTACATGGTGAAATCCATCGAATTTTGGCTACATAGTTATGCGACAGTACCAAACCTCACTATAAAGATCACTAATAAAATCCTCAGTATGATACTTATAGTAACCAAAGTTTTTAAGCATGCAAAATATACATTTTTGAATTTCATTGGCATTAACCAAGGCACATATATCCTTATTTTTTAATCAATTATGCCTAGTTGTCCTACAATTATGGCATATTATTCCAGACTAATGTTTTTGCTGAGTCAATACATGCAAACTTTTGAGGAAGCCTTTTTTATCGGATTTTTTGAGATCGACTCAGAGATTTTCTTAACGATGTCAACTAATCTGAGTGCCAGACTTGTGGCATATGAATTGAGCTTCTTTGCCAACCATAGATAGCCACCACATGATGGTGTAAAAGCTGAACAATGGAAGCAACTGATGATACGTGAAGCCAATATGCTTAATGAAACAGAGCAAAAGGTCTACAAGATGTACTCCCGCCGCATTCCAAAGCCTGTCGGGGATGACAGAGTTCAAGAGGGGGGTAGTGTTGAAGGAGAGTCCAACAAAAAGAAAAGAAGAGAAAGCAAGAAAGAAGCTTCACTAAAGACAATATATTTGAAGACATATCTCTACACGGCAGGGGCACACAACACCCATCTCTGCACAGAGCCCCGGAGGGGCATACAACAGGTATTTTCATTATTTTTAGACTCTGTTTGAGCCCTCAAATAAGCCTTTGAACCTAATTTTTAACTAGGTCGAACACTAGGTCTAGACAGGGCCAAAACTAGTCAAAAAACTATAAAAAGAGCTAAAGAGCTCATTTTTGGGGAGAGTTATTTGAGGTTGGCAAGTTGAGATTAGCAAATGAGAGAGAGAGCTTCTTGAAGAGTGCAATCGAGTTATTGAGAATCAAAGCTTCCATTGTTCCTATCTTTGTTATCTTGCTTTATGATTACATTAGTGGATGTCATATCACGAGGTATCTTGAACCCACAAAACTTAAAATTGTTAAAGATCAAAAGTTTGAAAGCTTAATGTAGAGAGTACACACGTGGAAGCAAAAGTGCCAAGCCCACCAAACATAAGCCCTACACATATAATGACACTCATGCAGCCAAAATAAAAGAAGAAATTGATACACTCATTGAAGCTGAAATTGTCTATGAGATTGAGCATACTAAATGGGTGTCCCCCAGTGTAGTGGTGCCCAAGAAGAACGGGAAGTTGTGAGTGTGTATTAACCTCAAAAAAGTTAATGCCACTACAATTAGAGATAGCTATCTGCTTCCAATCACCAAACATTTATTGGAGCATGTTGCGGGCAAGGAAGTTTATAGCTTCCTTGATGGATTTTCAGATGACAACCAAGTAGCCATTGCCCCAAAAGATCAACACAAAACGACCTTTGCCACAGAGTGGGGAATCTTTGCATTTCATGTGATGCCATTTGGGTTCACCAATGCACTTGCAACATAAAAAAGGCTCATGTGTCATGTCTTCAAAGAGTTCTTTGTATATGTGGATGATTAATGTGCTCATTCCCAAGAAAGAAGATACCACATCTCTGAGCTCAGACAGATCTTCAACAAGTGTAGAGAATATCGAGTGTGTCTAAACCCAAAAAAGTGTGTGTTCATGGTATGTCAAGGTAAAATCTTAGGTCATATTGTTTCTACGAATGGAATATCAACAGATGAGGACAAAGTACGAGCCATATCAGAGTTGCCAAGGCTAAGGAACGTTAACGAGATACAAGCCTTTATGGGCCATTGTGGATATTATCGCATGTTTATCCACATGTATGCGATCATAACTAAACCTCTTTATGCCTCAGTGACAAATTTTGAGTGGAACAATGAATGCCAAAATTCCTTCAATGAGCTGAAGAGATGTTTGTGCACAACACCAATACTAACCGCTCCTGATTGGAATAAACCTTTCCATGTCCATGTAGATGCCTCCAATCATGCAGTAGGATGTGTGCTAGCACAACCAACAGGTGAAGGAAATCTAGATTCGCCTATAGCATATCTAGCAAACAGTTGTATGCAGTTGAATGAAATAATACCACAATCGAGCGAGAAGGCTTAGGTGTGGTATATGTCGTGAAGAAGTTTTGACACTATCTATTGGCCAACAAGTTCAAGTTTTTCACTGATCATCAACCTTTATTATATTTGGTCAATAGACCTTGCAATACATGACGATTAGTAAGATGGTTTCTCTTACTAATGGAATACGACTTTGAAGTTGTTGTTCAAAAAGGTAGAACCCACCTCAAGGAAGATCATCTTTCTCACATCACTTGAAGAGAGCCACCACAAGGAGTGTTTGATGACTTAGCTCATGCCTATCTGTTCAATTTAGAAGTTGTTCCTAAATGGGCAAATAACTTGGTACCTATCCTAGCCTTCGGACGCGCAAATAAGAATGTGAAGATGAACAAAGAAGAAATTGTAAAATCACAAAACTATCAAATGTTGGCAGGAAGCATGTACAAACAAGATACGGAGGGTGTACTAGCTTATTGTGTCGTGGACGATGAACATAGTAGTTGGTTGCAACAAGCCCATGAAGGATTGCTAGGAAATCACTATTCAAAACAACGCACATTGCAGAATCTAAAACTTTTAGGAGTGTATTGGCCTAGTACGGATAAAGAAATACACGAGTGGATTGAGAACTATCTAGTGTGCCAAGAGAGACCCCAGTGGAGTATGCTACCCTTTATAACATGTCAGTAATTCCAAATTGGAGTGCTCCATTGGAAAAATTTATGAGATCGAGAACACTACCGAGTGTGGCTAGTCTAGAAAGAAAACAGAACATGGAGCAAGAGGCTCATAACTATGCCTTAGTTGGAGACAACCTATACTGAAGAGGCAAAGATGGTTACCTAAGATTGTGCGTTCACGAATCAAACTATTTGAAAATCTTAGAAACTGCACAGAGTGGTGTGGCAGGTGGACACTTTGGTCCTGATCAAGTAATTAAGACCATTCTATTCTCAGGACTTTGGTGGCCCACTCTTCATATGGACGCACATACCTATGTGAAGAAATGTGACACATGCCAACGTGCTCAATATCCGATAAGAAAAGACGAGATACCTTTGAGGCCAATGATGGAAGGACATGCATTCTCGAAGTGGGGTATAGACTTTGTAGGTCCTAGTAATCCCTCAGCTAGAAACTCCCATGTAGAATACATTATTGTAGCCATCGATTACCTTACAAAGTGGGTAGAAGTAAAGGCCACAACAAAGAATGATGCTCAAACAATGGCTAAGTTTTTATTTGAGAACGTGTTCACTAGATATGGGTTACCAATAGAGTTAGTAAGCGATAGAGGTACACACTTCTTGAATGAAGTCATTGAAAACCTTCTCCAAGAATTCTTAGTGATACATAAAAAGGCTGCCCCTTATCATCCACAAGGTAACGAACAAGCCGAGAGCACCAATAAGATCCTCTGTAACATATTGATGAAACTGGTAAATAATAAACACTTTGATTGGGATAAACAACTTCATCATGTTGTTTGGGCTTACTAAGTTGCTTACAAAACAGTACTCAATGCTAGCCCATTTCAGATGGTCTTTGGACATAATGTTGTGCTACCATTGGACTTCCTAATACTAGCTTTAAAAGTAGCACAAGAGCATGAGTGGAATGGACACGAGTTTTCCTCTAGGATATTTGATCTAGAATGCTTAGGTGAGATGAGGCTACAGGCGACAACAAGCATCTACGCTGTAAAGAAAATACAAAAGGCATACTTTGATGCACACATTAAAGATAAAGAATTGAAAGAGGGAGACTTAGTGCTAGTGCATACACTAAAGCAACATGCCCGTAAATTGGAAAAGCGAGGACATGGACCTATGGTCATTAATAGAATTTCCACTAGTGGAGCAATTCAAGTGGCCACCCTAGGAGGTGACATCTTATCCAACTATATTAGTGGATGTTGAGTCAAGCTATCTCAGGAACCTCTTACAGAGGATATGCTAAGGAGACTCAACACTGCTAAGAAGCAAAAAGAAGAAGAGTTAAGGGTTAGAGAAGAGGCACAAGCAGAGGCTAGAGAGCGCATTAGATGAAACAAGTTAAGGAGACAAGGCTTTGTTTGGGTGAGGTGGAGCTTCCCTTCTACCTTCAAGTTGTCCCAATGAGAGAAAATGCTTGTGTGTGTGAAGATGAGGACCTTACGGAACCACTTGTATTGGGTCAAGATTGGATCTATGACCATGCAGTCAACTTAAACTTTAGAGGCCAACTTCTTTAAGTTTGGGTACAGGAACAATGCATTACATTAGAATTAGAGAATTGCATGCTCATAAATCCAAGTATCACACACTCTCTTAGTTCTTCTAAGCTTAATCTCAGAGAAGAAAATTTTGTATGTGTCAACAACTCTATAATCCAGAAGGATTCAATCATGGAAGAACAGACTCAAAGGCGAGCAGACCCCTCGTCTTGCGCAAAGACTAAGGCAGTCACAACAATTCAACCAAAGAAGCAAGTAAAACAAAAGAAGAGAACTCCTACATCAAATAGACAAACAAAGTTCAAGAAGAAAGCAGCTAAAGGCATGAAGCATATTTCGGTATGAAAGGGAGAGCAACCACTAGATTTGCCAAAACAATTTCCATCCAGACAAGCTAACCATGCCCGAAGGTGCACCAAGCAACTAGGACAAGCTCATGCTTAAGGTGTCCGACAAATTTGGGTACCTAAGAAATTAGTTGCAGACCAACAAGCACAATTACACATGTGGGTCCCCAAAGAACTCTTACATGAACAAAGGCCTATGTTCTCCACCATTCAAAAGGTCTCAACAAAGAAGCCAAGGAGCGAAAAGGGGAAGAACCGAGCATAAAGACCAATAGAAGATAAACTCACCACTTTGGAAAAAGTAAAAAGACAATCATCAAGGATATGGGTTCGGAAGCCAAAAGTACGAGTCAGATCCACAAAACCAAAGAATCAATCATGCTAGATACTCAATTTAAGAAACCAGCCAAAGATGAAGAAGTCAAAAAGGACTTGTACGCAGCCCAACACAATTCTAAAATGGGTCCCAAAAATCAGTTGTCCTTTTGCCATCCAATGGATACCTCCAACCACCCCTAAGAAAGATGACAACAAGAATTACAAGTAAAATCAAAAGCCTCGACGAGCGACAACCATGTGCTCCTTGCACAACCCTGTCTTTTGCACCATATAGGTCATGCATTTCTAGAGTATGCATTAATATAGGGCCACATTACATGGATATGCATAGACACATTTGCGAGTCCCAGGCACAAATGCACAATGACATATGTCAACTATTTTTATTGATTCCAACATCTTTCTTCTTGTTTTGTGCCATTGTTCCTCAAAAAGAAAAACAAGAGAGAGAGAGAGAGAGAGCTTGTTCCTAGGTTTGGCTAATGGAACAAGAATGAGTCATGCTTAGTTGAAGGTGGAACCATTGATTATTGGGCATTTATCAGTTTTGATAGAAGTGTGTTTTGGCTAGCAGATGATATTATTGCTACCTTACCTAGTAGATGTCAAGAACTTGGCATGAACATGGCATCCACAACTATTGTTTCCCCTTACCTTGGTAGGAGGGAAGAGTTGGACGGTCCGCAACTTGAGAGATGCTTAACTACTGTATATATGAGAGCATCCAAGGAGATATCTGCAAGGGGTAGTTCTGGTACCCTGCAAATCCTTTTACCCAATCTTGTTTGTCAAGGATTATAAAGAAATTCAATTCCTAGTATTAGGAAAATGTTGTTTTGAAGAGGGGACCGGACCATGCACTAGAAGGATCTCATCAACGCATCATCAAGATGGACATCCATCAACCACGGAAGATACGCCATTGGTCAATCACTATGATGGGAGTACAACACGAAGAGCGGAATATCGATTGACCTTTCATGGTAAGAATCCTTTACTTGGGTATCACAATAACACTCATAGATTAGGAAACCTCTTCTTCAGCGTACCCTTGAGCACTTAGTTCAAGACCCAAATGCATTCCCCAAATAAGCATATGTTTTGAAATGCATTCCCCAAATAAGCATGCATAGGGCCGCATTACAAGGTCGTGCACAAAGCACACCTTTTCTTCAATCCATGATCGAACACACTTACCCATTATTCATTATGGGACACAAGTACTTGGCATTATAACTCTGCAACCCATAGTTAGAAGACCCATAGGACATCAAGGTTACAACATCAACCTATGAAGCAATTCACCATCGACAGCTACTCAAAATCACCATTGACAATCTCTTTTGAGCAACTCACAGTGAGGGGGAGTGTTACCACTCAAGGTCAGGAACGAGGCATACATGTTGGTGCAGGCCAATCACCAATTGAAGGCTTGGGAGATCAAATGATGAAGGAAGAATCAATTCCTAAAGTGTGGAAGAAGATTACATTCAGAGGACAAGAGAAGTGTACACATATGTACATTAGCATAGTCATAGATGACTTAGATTTTTTGATCAGTAAGAATCATGTACAAATTATCTATAAATACTTTGAGAAAAGTCGGGGCATGTATGAGAGCATATGTGACATTAGTTAGAAGTCAAGAATGAGGGAGATAGAAGTCATGAGATAGAGAAAAAGTTGTGTGTGTTAGCTCTCATCACTCAGTTGTAATTTCTCTGAGTAAATGAAAATTTTTGCGCCCGATGTTTCTGCGTGTTCTCCTTCTACAGTAGATCAATTGTGAAATGCTTTTGTACAAGTCTAAGTTGAGAGTTGCTTGACCTCTGTGCAAAGTTTTAGCTTCCAATTGTAATCAGGCTGAGTGAATTAAGTGTAGGAACATTCATATGTGAAGTATGTTCACTGGTTCCTAAAACAGGCGCAGATTTCGAAGTCAATATTTTGGTCATTTCTCCTAGCACAGTTTAAAGTTTTGCATGAGTGAGGGCTTAATCTTTAAGTTGGAAGGTAAGCTACTCATGTCTAAAAGCATTTTGTAAAACAGGTTCTATTCAAGGAGAACCAAGTCTTAAAAGTTACAGGTGTAAAGTCGACTGTTTTGGATGACAGTTTCTGACATAGGTAACTTGAGAAGTTGATTTCTCAAGTTATACTTAATCTTTTGAAGAGATTCAACTTGGAGTAGATGCGCAATCTCTAGGAGATACTTCGTACAAAGTTTCATAAAAAACTTTACACGTTTGGTAGGTCAATGTGAAGAAATAGTGCAGCAGACTTTTCTGTGTTTCATCTTCTTCACAGATTTGTTAATCTTTTGATAATTAGCAATTGATCCTCTAAATTAGTGGAGTGTTTGACTTATTCTTGGTATAGAGGTGCTCTAATCACAAGAGTAAGTTGTTCTTTTGGAGATTAACATTCTCCATCAGTGGTATCAGAGCAGGAGACATCAATTTGAAGAAAGAAGGATCCCGACTGCTGCAGATTCAAGAAATTCAACACTTGAAGGACTAAGAAGTGAAAGTTTGGAGTCAAAGCTTGAGGAGAAGACTATTTGACATCAAGAAAGACAAAAGGAGTCCAATTCGAAGTAAAGGTACATACATTGTTTGTAAAGCTTGAAGTTTTCAATACACAGGTGGATACAAGATGGGAGAAAGCTTGCAGATTGATAAGCTAGATAGGGAGAACTATCCAGCATGGTCCATGAGGATGGAAGCACACCTCATGAGCAAAGATCTTATATCATTTATTACAGGAGATGAAGAAAAACCTGAGTTTGCAGATCCAAGTATTCCTACTAGGGAAGAACTTGCAATGTTGAAGACTTGGATGAGAAAGGATGCTCAAGCAAGGAGTATCATCTACATGGCTGTAAATGATTATCTTCTACCTCATATCAGAGGTTTGGAAAGTGCCACAGATGTTTGGAATGCCTTGGAAGAGCATTTCCAAAATACAACTAAGTCAAGGAAGTCCTCACTATGGGCTGAGTTCACAACCTTCAAGAAGAAGAGCTCACAATCAATTTCAGATTATGTGGCAAGGATGAAAGATATTGCAGATAGTTTGGGAGCAGTGGATGAAGATATTGAAGAAGAAAAGTTAGTAAGACAAATACTTACAGGTTTGAGAGGAGATGAGAAGTGGAAGCCTTTTATATTGTCCATAGAATTGTCACTTGATCACTTTACTCCTGACCTTAATCAATTGCTAGGACACATGCTAACCTTTGAGCAGGATCTTAAAGGAGACAATGATAGAAGTACAAGTCAAGCTATGTACTCCAAGGACAAGAAAAAGAATGGTAAGGGAAAGCAATCAAATGATGATGAAGGGAATTCAAATCAAGCTAACTTCACAAAAGGGAAGACAAATTTCAGAGGTAAAGGAAGAGGAGGTAAGAACAAAGATAATGCTAAAGCTTGTTGGATTTGTGGTAGAACAAATCATTTGGCAAATGATTGTTGGTATAACAATCAAAATGGAGGATACAACAATCAGAATTATAGTCAAAGAGGTAGAGGAGGCAGAAACCAAAGAGGCAACTTCAGAGGAAGAGGTGGTAGGACATCATATGGTAGAGGAGGTGGAAGAAACTTCCAATCTCAGTCCTACAACAATAATTATTACAATTATGCATCAGATCAGAAGGATGACATGACTCTTATCTTGAATGCAACTCATGAATCAATGGGAGAAGATCAAAGAGTGTTTTATATTGACTCAGGATGTAGCAACCATCTGAGTGGGAATCTATCTTTGATGACTGATATGGAAGCTAGGGTGAATGGACATACAGTTCAAACAGGTGACAATACCAAACATAAAGTGGAGAGCATTGGATCAGTGAAGACAAAGAGTGGAAGTACACTTCTGAGCAAGGTACTTTATGTTCCTACTATTCCTAAAAATCTGATAAGTGTAGGGCAAATTGTGGAGAAAGGATATGAAGTAAGATTCACAAATGATGGTGTCTATGTACAAGATCCAAATCAGGGATATAGAACCATAATTGCAGGTAAAAAGGAAGGAAGATTGTTCACTCTCAAAGTCCAAGGTAATGTGGGACATGCATTGTTTACCTATGGAGGTCAAAAGGTGTCTGAATTAGACCTATGGCATAAAAGGCTAGGTCATTTCAATGAGAGAGCTATAAAGGAGATGTCAAAGAATCAGGTGGTGCTTGGATTGCCAAATATTGAAGGGCAACATATGGTGTACAAGTGTGAAGCTTGTCAATTAGGTAAAGCACATAAGAGTTCTTATAACAAATCAGGGTACAAGTATTCAAATATGCTTGAATTGGTTCATACAGATGTATGGGGTCCCTCAAGGGACTATAGCATAAATGGATCCAGATATTATGTGTTGTTTGTTGATGATGCAACCAGGTGGATTACTTTGTATGTAATCAAGGATAAATCAGAAGTTTTCAAGACATTCAAACATTTTCATGTCTATGCAGAAAGGATCACAGGACAAAAGCTAAAGAGGTTAAGATCAGATGGAGGGGGAGAGTATTTCTCAAAAGAGTTTGATGATTATTTGTGGAATGCAGGTATCAAAAGAGAAGTGACTTGCAGGTACTCCCCTCAACAAAATGGAGTAGCAGAAAGGAGGAATAGGACTCTTGTAGAGTTTGCAAGAGCCATGATGAAGGAAAAGAATTGTCCAAATTACTTATGGGCAGAAGCTATTAACACTGCAACATACCTTGTGAATAGGTTGCCTTGCAAAGCTTTGGATGGAGGAACCCCTTATGAAGCATGGTGGGGTAAGAAGCCTAGTCTTGATCATTGTAAAGTATTTGGATGTATTGCATATGCTTATGTTCCTTCACAATTAAGACATAAGCTAGAACCAAAAGCAGAGAAGTATGTGTTTATTGGATATGATGATAGACAGATGGGTTATAGGTTGTGGAGTCCATCCACAAAGCAATTTCTTGTTACTAAAGATGTGACATTTGATGAGCAAAATATGTGGTATACAGGATCACCAAATGAGTATACAGGTGTTGAAGAAATTCAGAGAAAAGGAAAGGCAAAGGTAAAAGTATGTGAAGAAATTGTTGATGAAATTGACTCTAGATGTAGAGTGCAGGATCATGTAGAAGAGGGGCCAAGATTTGATCCAGAATCAAATGAGGCTGAAACTTCAAGAAGTGCAGAAATCAGAAGATCTACAAGGGAAAGGAAAGAACCTATAAGGTATAGCTATGATACATCTTTCCTAACAACAAAAGATTATGCTTACATTGTGAAAACAGAAGAAGATCCAACTACTTATGAAGAAGCCAAAGGTAAACAGAATTGGGAGAAGGCAATGCAAGAAGAGTATGATGCTCTACTTGAAAATGAAACTTGGGAATTAGTACCAAGACCAAAGAATCAGAAGGTCATTGGATGCAAGTGGGTATATAAAACAAAGAGGTTTGCAGATGGTAAGGTGTCTAGATATAAGGCTAGACTTGTGGTCAAAGGTTATGCCCAAACTTATGGGGTAGATTATGATGAAACCTTTAGTCCTGTTGCTAAGATGTCTACAATTAGGACATTGATTGCTATTGATGCTTGCAAAGGATGGAAATTATCACAATTGGATGTGAAAAATGCATTTCTAAATGGTTACATTGCAGATGAAGTATATATGGAGCAACCAGAAGGCTTCATGGAGTCAATTGGATCAGATTATGTGTGTAAGCTCAAGAGAGCTTTATATGGGTTGAAGCAAGCCCCAAGAGCTTGGAATTACAGATTGGTCAAGTTCTTGAATGAATGTGGATTTCAAGCATCAAAGGCAGATAGTAGCTTGCTAGTGAAGGCAAGTGAAAATGGATATATTTACATGTGCATTTATGTTGATGATATTATTGTTACAGGAACAGATGCTCAAGGAATCAATGAACTCAAGAAGCAAATAGAGAAGGAGTTTAAGATAAGTGACTTGGGAAACTTATCTTATTTTCTAGGAATGCAGATTGTGTATACTCAACATGGAGTATATGTTTCACAAGAGAGATATTTGAAGAATCTTCTAGTCAAGTTTAACATGGAAGATTGCAAGACCTCAACTACACCATTGGAGGTAAATCATAAATTAAGCAGGTATGGAGGTGAAGAGTTCAATGACATGAAGAAATATCAGAGTTTGGTAGGTAGTCTAATCTATGCTACCTTGACAAGGCCAGATCTATCATATGCAGTAGGTGTGTTGTCACAATTCATGCATTGTCCAAAGAAGACTCATTGGATTGCAGCCCAAAGGGTACTCAGATATATCAAAGGAACCTTAAGTGAAGGTCTGTATTATGGTTTCACTTCTGACACAAGAATCAAAGTGTTTAGTGATGCAGATTGGGCAGGTGACTCAGATGATAGAAGGTCTACTCATGGATATCTATGTTATGTTGGAGATAAGTTAGTTTCTTGGTGTTCAAAGAAGCAACATACAGTTGCTTTATCATCCACAGAAGCTGAGTATAAGGGAATGGTAGAAGCTGCAAAGGAAGTGATATGGTTGAAGACCTTGATGAAAAGTTTTGAGTTTGATCATAGTACTCCAATAATTTTTGGAGACAATATGAGTTCTTTGTATTTGGCAGCTAACCCTGTTTTTCATGCCAGGACTAAGCATATAGAGATTCAGTATCATTTCTTGAGGGAAAAGGTACTAGATAAAGAGATTGAAGTGATGTATACTCCAACAAAAGAACAAGTGGCAGATATGATGACAAAGAGTCTGGATGGACCTAAGTTACAAAGGTTCAAAGACATGGCAAGTATAAAGAAGACAGAGAAAACCTCAATTGATGATTGAGGGGGAGCTGTTGGTGCAGGCCAATCACCAATTGAAGGCTTGGGAGATCAAATGATGAAGGAAGAATCAATTCCTAAAGTGTGGAAGAAGATTACATTCAGAGGACAAGAGAAGTGTACACATATGTACATTAGCATAGTCATAGATGACTTAGATTTTTTGATCAGTAAGAATCATGTACAAATTATCTATAAATACTTTGAGAAAAGTCGGGGCATGTATGAGAGCATATGTGACATTAGTTAGAAGTCAAGAATGAGGGAGATAGAAGTCATGAGATAGAGAAAAAGTTGTGTGTGTTAGCTCTCATCACTCAGTTGTAATTTCTCTGAGTAAATGAAAATTTTTGCGCCCGATGTTTCTGCGTGTTCTCCTTCTACAGTAGATCAATTGTGAAATGCTTTTGTACAAGTCTAAGTTGAGAGTTGCTTGACCTCTGTGCAAAGTTTTAGCTTCCAATTGTAATCAGGCTGAGTGAATTAAGTGTAGGAACATTCATATGTGAAGTATGTTCACTGGTTCCTAAAACAGGCGCAGATTTCGAAGTCAATATTTTGGTCATTTCTCCTAGCACAGTTTAAAGTTTTGCATGAGTGAGGGCTTAATCTTTAAGTTGGAAGGTAAGCTACTCATGTCTAAAAGCATTTTGTAAAACGGGTTCTATTCAAGGAGAACCAAGTCTTAAAAGTTACAGGTGTAAAGTCGACTGTTTTGGATGACAATTTCTGATATAGGTAACTTGAGAAGTTGATTTCTCAAGTTATACTTAATCTTTTGAAGAGATTCAACTTGGAGTAGATGCGCAATCTCTAGGAGATACTTCGTACAAAGTTTCATCAAAAACTTTACACGTTTGGTAGGTCAATGTGAAGAAATAGTGCAGCAGACTTTTCTGTGTTTCATCTTCTTCACAGATTTGTTAATCTTTTGATAATTAGCAATTGATCCTCTAAATTAGTGGAGTGTTTGACTTATTCTTGGTATAGAGGTGCTCTAATCACAAGAGTAAGTTGTTCTTTTGGAGATTAACATTCTCCATCAATACAAACATGTCAAAGAAGTGGATTCATAAGAAGAAAGAGCAAGTAAGGAGCTCCAAGAAGTACATGTCAAATTTTCATAAGAAATCCCTATAAAAATAGTGATTCTCATCACTAAAAGTCATTGTAAATACCATTTCATATTTTTTCAACTCCATTTTGTTCAAGTTGAGGAGTCCTTGAGCTTGAGGAGTATTAGAAGTATCATCCTACGAGTTTTCATAATTTTTAGACTCTATTTGAGCCTTCAAATAAGCCCTGGAACCTACTTTATAACTAGGCCAGACACTAGGTCTGGACAAGGTCAAAACTAGTCAAAAAACTATAAAAAGAGCTAGAGAGCTCATTTTTGGGGTTGGCTTGTTAGAGAGTTAGCTCCTTAGTAATTTGTGAGAGAGTTGAGCTTTTGTAAGAGAGTTCCTTTGCAATAGAAAGCTTTCCATTGTTCCTCTCTTTGATCTTGCCTTGAGTGTGTAGGTGTGTATGTGTGTGCACGCTAGTGTGCTTCTCACTCACACATTTGTGCCTTCACATGCTCTCGGTCTTCATACCAGTCTTCACGTCTCTGCGGATTGACAAGTAAAGGAGGTTTTGCTTATGCTTGAGCTACAACTTACATATGTTTTTTAATTTTTTTATAAAAAGAAGGGTTTATGTGACGCTGTCCAAAGTCAATGGGATCGGTTTCATAAACCAATCCATGCAATTGCTCATATTATTCACCCATTGTGGAGGAGTGAGGAGCAATGCACAAACGAGATTCTTGAGGATAGTTGAATTGAGTAACATCACAGGATGGATAGGTGGTGATGTAGCCCTCTTGTCTCAATTGAAGGATGAGAGAGTGCGGTTTCGTAGCACGGAGACATATTTTGGATAGCGTACGACATGACTACGAGAGGATCAGCTTTCTCCTGTTACATGGTGGGAGGAATATGGAGTTATTACTCCTATATTGGTAAGTGATTTTTTAATAAATATGTCACCTTATTATCAAAGAATCAAGTTTAAATAATTTGATTATGTGTGAATCATAGAGAAAACTTTCCTTGCGAATACTTTCGCAAAATTGCAGTAGAGGAACTGGAGCATATGGTCTCTATTCCACACAAAAAAGAGGAATAGATTGAGCCCAGGGCAACTTGAGAAGTTAGTGTATTGCCATTGCAATCTCAAGTTGCTAGAGACTAAAGGACATAATATTGCTTCTTTATAGGTAAATAAATTCTCTGACATTTAGTCATGCATTTAAAATTTATATTTGTATTTAGTAAACTCTAGACAGACTCGAGGAGATCCTGGCATCACATGACTTTACGTGCATCACAGAGACACATGAGAGCCTAGAGAGAGGTCTACCATGCATTGCAGGTTTTCATTGGGAATCTGTATTCAGGACCACGACGAGGCAGGGTACAACGCGAGGATCAGGAGGAGTGGCCATCATATTTCGACAAGAGATACAGAGCCGGATCCATATTATAGGTAGAGATGAGGAGGCACGATACATGTGGGTTCACATGGAGATAGCACAGGGGGGTTGAATTTACATTGCTATATGCTACTTTCCACCAGGCGGATCTCGATATGCAGGACAGGATCTTGGGGGACCGACCCGAGACAGAGACTCACCATACACAACACACTAGGTGAAGTCTTCCTTATGGGAGACTTCAATGGCCGCACTCAGTCACATCAGTGTGAGGCATATGACATGGATCACCCACACCTCATGAGGGCTAGAGATCCGGATGAGATTAGCACCAACAAAGTATCGGTAGATATGGGTAAGGACACCACCGGCTATGGCAGACATCTAATCGAGCTAGGCAGTCGACATCATCTAGTTATATATAACGGGATGAATCGTTGGCCAGGTTCGGGCGGATTTACTTGCTTCCCTCAAGGGGGAGGTGAGAGCACAGTCGACTACATTTTGGGTACCACCTCTTGGGCTTCACTCATCCCCTCACTTAGTATTGGATGACGTCCACTTGGTGCTGACCATACACTTATCACACTCACACTCTCATCTCCGATTGCATTAGACCCTCCCCCACCCACTGAGACACATACCACAATACACTTCACACACGAGCTCTCACACGTTTATGCACACCATTTACACACCCCCTACTCTCTCTGGATCCACTCTCACCTTTGGACACACTTACATCACAGATCACCACCATCGTACAGGACTCAGCTCTCTGCAGCTTCCCACATCGCACACATATGCACCCTCCACGCACAGGATCCATGCCCCAGAACCGCTGGTATGATGCAGATTGCCATGAGTTGCGGAAGCACCTACGGATTTTAGATAGGGGAGATATTACACACACACAGGCACGTCACATGTAGAGCCTTACTTGCCGCAAACGACGAGATTGGGAGGAGAGACAGTATTGGGATATTGAAAATCTGCTCATGAGTCGAGACAGTGGAGTGGCATGGCGACATTTGAGAGAGAGGAGACAGCAGACACCTATCCGAGACACGAGCACTTGGCATAGCTATGCACGGAGTCTATACAAGATCCCAGACCAGCCCCCCATTCCCAGATCGCAGAGCTCAGGTCCTACTACCTCTGACTTCTTCACACCCACTATGGTGGGACGCGCTATTGCCCGGCTACAACATGGCAGGGCCCATGACCATTTCGGTTTACAGGCAGAGCACCTCATCTATGGAGGCACGACTCTCGCACCGCTCATTGCACACCTCTTCAACCGTGCATTGGTTGAAGGGTTCGCGGACTCATGGAATGAGCACACCATAGTGCCCATTCATAAGTCAGGAGATACTATGGATCCAGCTACATACCGGACGATCATGATTGGTCCTATATTGGCCAAGTTATATGGGGCAGTACTAGAGACAGAGTTGAGTACTCTCCCTGAGAGGAAGGGTATCAGGGCTCCAAGACAGGCAGGTTTCAGACGAGATTACTCTACTATTGACCACATCTTCACTCTGAGATGCCTTATTGACCAGGCAAGGGTGAGGAAGAGGAGATTATATTGTTGCTTTGTGGACTTCCGCAAAGCATTTGACACTGTTCCCAGGGACCGACTCTTCAGACGATTACTTGATATCGGAGCTCCGGAGGAGATGATATGGGGGATCTACGCTTTATACGAGAGAGTATCTGGTAGAGTCAGATGTCCAGGGGGCTTATCTGATCCACTTGCTAGCACTATTGGGGTGAAGCAAGGATGCCCTCTTTCACCCACCCTCTTTGGTCTCTACATTGATGAGATAGTGGACTTCATACATCAGCAGGGGGGAGATGGCATTGAGGTACAGGGGTCCACTGTCCATATTCTTTTATATGCTGATGATATTGTATTGGTTTCAGAGTCTGCAGAAGGTCTACAACATCATCTACATGGCCTAGATTACTTTTGCAGATATAGAGGGTTATCTGTGAACCTTGGTAAAACCAAGGTCATGATCTTTCATACATCAGCACAGGTACGCAGACATAGTTTCTTCACAGCAGTAGGTGGACCGATTGAGGTGGTCGGATCATATGTTTACTTGGGAGTGACATTTACAACAGCATCAGGGGTCTTCTCTATGTCTCAGGCAGCCCGTGACCGCACCACACGTGGGTACGCAACATTGGCTTTGATGGAGAGACAGTGCCACCAGGCATACTTTCAGGAGCCCCACACAAAGGGGTGGCTCTTTGACACTTTAGTTATGCTAGCGCTCATGTATGGGGCAGCCATATGGGGGCCGGGATTAGCTACATCAATATGGACAGCATTAGAGAGGCCACAAATCCTCATGATTGCAAGGCTTATCCGCAGCAAGCCTTCAGTACCACATGATATCATTAGAGCAGAGCTCGCTGCACCACCAATGCTAGTTGAGGCACTATTCCAGACAGTATGCCTATTACACAGACTTCGGAGCATGATTACAGAGCGCATTGCCTATCGTGCTTTCCAGGCATCACGTGATATGGCATTAGCTGGCGACACCTCCTCATGGTATGCACAAACACGAGACTTGGTGGCCCACCATGGCTTTGACATAGACAGGCTACCACCACTACAGTACGACTCACATGCACCCACCTACTCGCTCTCTCATCAAGAGAGGAATAGGGTCATTCGTCAGGAGATATGGCATACATACATACAGAGGACATGGGTGAGCCCTAGGGATACATTGCCACAGAAAATGCTCTATTACCACGAGCATTTTCTACATATATCGGATGCAGGCTTCATTGAGATTCCGAGATACATGCAGACATACCTTCACCACCACCTCCGAGTCGTCATTGGGCAGCTCCGGGTCTCATCACATCAGCTTGAGATTGAGAGGGGTCGGTCCAGGGGAGTCCCCCGTGAGGAGAGGTGGTGCCGAGTATGCCAGACAGAGGTAGAGAGTGAGGACCATTTTGTTATCAGATGCCAAGCATACTTAGACCTACGAGCACAGTTCCAGCTAGAGGAGTCACTCTAGCTTTTCATGACTATAGGAGACCAGCGACGCTTGGGGCGCTTCCTCATAGCAGCATACGAGAGGAGAGAGCGGTCACTACAGCCCACATATCAGCCACGGGGGAGTATCCAGCAGACCATTACACAGTTCTTTCAGCGAGCTGAGCTACAACGGAGAGGGCCTTCTATTGGGCTTACGCTCCACCAGGCAGCAGCACAGAGAGCACGATGCCGACCACGCATGGTAGGATATTGTCGATCGCGACTATATCAGCAGGATATCTCATGCATGAGGACAGCCTACGACCACATGATGGAGCATAGGTGTACTACCATCCCCTGGGTTGTCTTCCTTCAGGAGGCACTCAGACCACCACCGATGTACCACATACTACACCCACCTCCCCCCATCACCAGTAGCTAGGGTTTTTCACTCACTCATATTATGGATCCCCATGTATTAGGTGGCCACTATCTGCTGAGTGAGAGCCACGTCTCCCCAGGCTTTCACCAGCCCTAGATAGGTTTGTGTTTATTTCATTTCATTTTCTACACATGGTTACTACACTTGTACATGGTTTTTGTCTCATAGGCCAAGTTTGGCCTCAAGAAGACGTTAATATGACTTTCTTTCTTTCTTTCTTTCTCTCTCTCTCTCTCTCTCTCTCTCTCTCTTTCTCTCTCCCTCTCTCTCTCTCTCCCCCTCCCTCTCTCCCCCCCCTCCCGCTCTCCCTCTCTCCCTCGACTTTGGATGCATCACAGAGACACACGAGAGCCCAGAGAGAGGTCTACCACGCATTGCAGGTTTTCATTGGGAATCTGCATTCAGGACCATGACGAGACAGAGTACAGCGCGTGGATCGCGAGGAGTGGCCATCATATTTCAACAGGAGATACAGAGCCGGATCCATATTATAGGTAGAGATGAGGAGGCACGATACATGTGGGTTCGCATGGAGATAGCACAGGGGGTTGGATTTACATTGCTATATGCTGCTCCCCACCAGGCGGGTCTCGATACGCAGGACAGGATCTTGGGCGACCGACCAGAGACAGAGACTCACCAAACACAGCGCTTTCAGAGGGGATACTACATTACAGCACACTAGGTGAAGTCTTCCTTATGGGGGACTTCAATGGCCGCACTCAGCCACATCAATGCAAGGCATATGACATGGATCACCCACATCTCATGAGGGTCAAAGACCCGGATGAGATGAGCACCAGTAGACTATCGGCAGATATGGGTCAGGACACCACCGGCTACGGCAGACATCTACTCGAGCTAGGCAGCCAACACCATCTCGTTATATATAACGGGATGAATCATTGGCCAGGTTCGAGCGGATTTACTTGCTTCCCTCACGGGGGAGGTGAGAGCACAGTCGACTACATTTTGGGTACCACCTCTGGAGCTTCACTCATCCCCTCACTTAGTATTGGACGACGTCCACTTGGTGCTGACCATACATTTATCACACTCACACTCTCATCTCCGATTCCATTAGACCCTCCCTCACCCACTAAGACACATACCACGCTACACTTCACCCACGAGCTCTCACACGTTTATGCACACCATTTACACACTCGCCTACTCTCCCTCGATCCACTCTCACCTTTGGACACACTTACATCACAGATCACCACCATCCTACAGGACTCAGCTCTCCACAACTTCCCATACCGCACACATATGCACCCTCCACGCACAAGATCCATGCCCCAGAACCGTTGGTATGATGCAGATTACCGTGAGCTATGGAAGCACCTACGGATTTTAGAGCATAGGGGAGATATTACACACACACAGGCACAGCGTCGCATGCAGAGCCTTACTCGCCGCAAACGGCGAGATTGGGAGGAGAGACAGTATTGGGATATTTACCATTTGCTCATTAGTCAAGACAGTGGAGTGGCATGGCAACATTTGAGAGAGAGGAGACAACAGACACCTATCCGAGAGCCGAGCACTTGGCATAGATATGCACGGAGTCTATACGAGATCCGAGACCAGCCCCTCATTCCCAGACTGCAGAGATCACATCCCAGTACCTCTGACTTCTTCACACCCACTATGGTGGGACGCGCTATTCCCCGGCTACAGCATTGCAGGGCCCATGACCATTTCGGTTTACAAGCAGAGCACCTCATCTATGGAGGAACGACTCTCGCACCGCTCATTGCCCACCTCTTCAACCATGTATTGTTGAAGGGTTCCCGGACTCATGGACTGAGCACACCATAGTGCCCATTCATAAGTCAAGTGATACTATGGATCCAGCTATGGGGGATCTACGCCTTATACGAGAGAGTATCTAGTAGAGTCAGATGCCCAGGGGGCTTATCTGATCCACTTGCTAGCACTATCCGGGTGAAGCAAGGATGCCCTCTTTCACCCACCCTCTTTGGTCTCTACATTGATGAGATAGTGGACTTCATACAGCAGCTGGGGGAAGATGGCATTGAGGTACGGGGAGCCACTGTCCATATTCCTTTATACGCTGATGATGTTGTATTGGTTTCAGAGTCTACACAAGGTCTACAACATCATCTACATGGCCTAGATAACTTTTGCAGACACAGAGGGTTATCTGTGAACCTTGGTAAAACCAAGGTCATGATCTTTCATACATCTGCACAGATACGCAGGCATAGTTTGTTCACAGCGGCAGGTGGACCGATCGACGTGGGCGGATCATATGTTTACTTCGGAGTGACATTTACAACAGCATCACTGGTCTTCTCTATGTCTCAGGCAGCTCGTGACCGCATCACACGTGGGTACACAACACTAGCTTTGATGGAGAGAGTGCCACCAGGCATATTTTCAAGAGCCCCGTACAAAGGGGTGGCTCTTTGACACTTTAGTTACGCCAGCGCTCATGTATGGGGCAGCCATATGGGGGCCGGGATTAGCTACATCAATATGGACAGCATTAGAGAGGCCACAAATCCTCATGATTGTAAGACTTATCCACGGCAAGCCTTCAGTACCACATGATATCATTAGAGTAGAGCTCGCTACACCACCGATGCTAGTTGAGGCACTGTTCCAAATAGTATGCCTATTACATAGACTTCGGAGCATGGATATAGAGCCCATTGCTTATCGTGCTTTCCAGGCATCACGTGATATGGCATTAGGAGGCGACGCCTCATCATGGTATGCACAGACACAAGACTGGCTGGCCCACCATGGCTTTGACATAGATAGGCTACCACCACTACAGTACGACTCCCATGCACCCACCTACTCGCTCTCTCATCAAGAGAGGAATAGGGTCATTCGTCAGGAGATATGGCATACATACATATAGAGGACATGGGTGAGCCCTAGGGATACATTGCCACTGAAAATGCTCTATTACCGCGAGCATTTTCTACATATATTGGACACAGGCTTCATCGAGATCCCGAGATACATGCAGACATACCTTCCCCACCACCTCCGAGTCATCATTGGGCAGCTCCGGGTCTCATCACATCAGCTCGAGATTGAGAGGGGTCCGTCCAGGGGAGTCCCCCATGAGGAGAGGTGGTGCCCAGTATGCCAGACAGACGTAGCGAGTGAGGAGCATTTTGTTATCAGATGCTGAGCATACTTAGACCTACGAGCACAGTTCCAGCTAGAGAAGTCACTCCAGTTGTGCATGACTATGGGAGACCAGCGATGCTTGGGGCGCTGTTCTTTCAGCGAGCAGAGCTACACCAAAGAGGTCCTTCTATAGGGCTCACACTCCACCAGGTAGCAGCACAGAGAGCACCATGCCAACCACGCATGGTAGGATATCGTCGACCGTGAGTATATCAGGAGGATATCTCACGCATCAGGACATCCTACGACCACATGATGGAGCATAGGCGTACCACCACCCCCTAGGTTGTCTTCCTTCAGGAGGCACTCAAACCACCATCGATGTACCACATACTACACCCACCTCCCCCCATCACCAGTAGCTAGGGTGTTTTGCTCACTCATATTATGGATTCCCCTGTATTAGGTTGCCACTATGTGCTGAGTCAGAGCCACTTCTCCCCAGCCTTTTACCAGCCCTAGATAGCTTTGTGTTTATTTCATTTCATTTTCTACACATGGTTACTACACTTGTACATGGCTTTTGTCTCATAGGCCAAGTTTGGACTCCAAAAGATGTTAATATGACTCTCTCTCTCTCTCTCTCTCTCTCTCTAAGAGACTGATGCTCTGACAAACTGACTCCCTAACGCTCTGACGGACTGACGCTCTGACACTCTGACGGACTGACACTCTGACGTGACTGACGCGACTGGCAAACTGACGGGATCTGACGCACTGATGTAGACGAGATGACGCCATCTGACGGAGATCTCAAGCAAGAACTGAAGGCGATTTGATGCAAAAACTGATTGCAAACGAACTAAACTCAAAATGGTAGTGACCAAGTCTCTCTCTCCTTCACTTTTGGTTCAGAAACCCTAATCTACAGAAACCCTAATCGAAAGAACAGAGGAAGAGGCAGCTAACCCTACTTGAAATGGCAAGGTTAGAAAAGAAAGATGTCGAAGAGATGATCAGTAAAGCTACCAGAGAAATAAAAAAAGAAGGAGACAAAGCATTAAATCAAAAAATGAGAAGAGCTTTTGAGAAAATCAAAGCCTTGGAAGATCAAATCGACATCAAAGAGGAACAAGACGAATTGAAGGCTGAAACCCACTGCCTTCAAGAAGAAACTATTCAGTTGAAAATCTCCAAGATTAAAGAGGAAGGAGAGATCTCTCAGGTGGAAGAACTCAAGGAAGAACTCAAAAAAGAATTCAAATCAGAAGGGGAATCCACTCGAGAGACATGGGTGGAGGTAGTTCACAAGAGGATCAAGAAAGAAGTCAGTGAGGATGCACGGAAGGGAGAGCTTTCTAGAGTCCAGGATACCCTCGAGGAAGAGAGGCTTCGACACACACGTCGATTACATGTATGGATTACGAGACTCTCAGAAGGCACGTCACGGGAGGCAGATGCCACTGACATTTGCCGACGCTTGGGATACGAGAGCATGCCTTTCACAGGTGTTGGTGTATGACAATCATCAATTGAAGGATTATGAAGAAATGAAGTCAAGGAGTCAAGAAGAGAATAAATTCAGAAGGTTGAAGGAAGGACATATTCAGAAAATCCAAAGGTATGTACACATATGTACATTAGCTGACTTATACTTTTGTCTAGTCATACACTTGTATATATTCATCTATAAATATGTTGGGAAATGTCGGGCAATAGAGTAGAAGAAGAATAGAGAATAGGAAGAGAGAAATAAGTTGTAGAGAGTGTCATTAGACACATGGAAAGTGAGTGAATTGTCTATCCTCACTTAGATGTAATTTTTCTGAAGAAATCGAAAAAACTTGCGCCCGATGTTTTGCTGTCTGCTCTTTCTGTGTTTAATCTTTTGAGAAATCCTTCTGCACATATCTAAGTCCATAGCTAATCTATCTATGGCTAGAATTTGAGAGGTTAATTGCAATCAGGCTGAGAGAATTTTGTTTAGGAACATTCATATGTGAAAATGTTCTAAGAGTCGTCAGAACTGGCGCACATTTCATCTTCAAAGAAATGGTCATTGCTCAGTCCACAGTGTAAAGTTTTACACAAGTGAGGGCTCAAAATCTAAGTTGGAAGGTAAGCCATCTATGGCTAAAAGATCTTGATCAAACGGGATTTACTTTGGGAGAACCAGTGTTAAGAAGTTGCAGGTGTCAAAGTCGCCATTGCAGAGAAGCTGTTTCAGACATAGGTAAAGTGTTTCACACATTTCTCAGTGTGTACTCAATCATTTTGAGAAATTTAACTTGGTAAAGTTGCGCAATCTCAAGGCGAAGTGTTGTGCAAAGTTTTGTCAAAAACTTTACAGAATTGATTAGTCAATGAGTGATTAATCTGCAGCAGACTTTTTTGAAGAAGTTGAATTTTTCAGAATAATCAATTTTCTGATAAATTGGTGAATGATCTCTAAATTTGGTGGAGTCTAAGGTTAATCTTGATATAGAGGTGATCTAAATTCAAGGTTAACTTGTTCTTTTGGAGATTAACACTCTCCATCAGTGGTATCAGAGCAGGTTGTGTCAAAATTGAAGTGAAGAAGACTCCGACTACTGCAGAAATACAAATCTTTATATCTTGAAGGTGAAAAAGGAGAAAGGTTGAAGAAAACTTGAAGGTAGACACATTGAAGCCATCAGAAGGATCAGAAGAAGCAAGACTCGAAGTAAAGGTACATTTATTCCTTGTAAAGTCTAAAGTTTTGAGACTACAGGTGAAGCAAGGATGGGAGATAGTCTCCAAATTGAAAAGTTGGATAGAGAGAACTATCCTGCATGGTCTATGAGGATGGAAGCTCATCTTATGAGCAAAGATTTGATAGCCTACATTACAGGTGAAGAAGAGAAGCCTAAATTCAGAGATCCTAGTGTTCCAACTAGGGAAGAATTGTCAGATCTAAAGAATTGGATGAAGAAGGATGCTAAGACAAATTGGTAAGACAAATACTCACAGGGCTAAGAGGAGATGAGAAGTGGAAGCCTTTCATTTTATCTACAGAACTTTCATTAGATCACTTTACTCCTGATTTGAATCAATTGTTAGGTCATATGCTAACTTTTGAGAATGATATCAAAGGAGATGTTGATAAGAGTGCAGGTCATGCAATGTACTCTAAAGACAAGAAGAAAGCTAACAAAGGGAAGCAACAATCAGGTGAAGAAGAAGGTACATCAAACCAAGCAAATTTCATAAGAGGAAGAGGAAGTGGCAGAAGTAGAGGAAGAGGCAGAAACAACAAAGATAATGCAAGAGCTTGTTGGATATGTGGTAAGACCAATCATCTATCTCATGATTGTTGGCATAATAATCAAAACAATGGTAATTATCAGAACTTTAATCAAAGAGCAAGAGGTGGTAGATTTCAGAGAGGAAACTTCAGAGGTAGAGGTGGTAGGAATTCTTTTGGAAGAGGTGGAGGAAGAAACTTCCAAAACCAATCCTATAATAACACCTACTACAACTATACATCAGATCAGAAGGAGGACTCGACTCTCATTATGAATACATGTGAAACCTCACATGAGGACATGAGAGTGTTCTACACTGATTCAGGATGTAGTAATCATTTAAGTGGAAATATTGCTTTGATGACTGACCTAGATCATAATGCAATTAATCATACAGTTCAGACAGGTGATAATACAAAGCATAAGGTAAAGTCAATTGGTTCAGTCAAAGCTAAGGATGGGAGCACTCTTCTGAGTAAGGTTCTTTATGTTCCCACAATCCCAAAGAATTTGATCAGTGTAGGTCAAATTGTGGAAAAAGGATATGAGGTAAGGTTCACCAATGATGGAGTTTATGTTGAAGACCCTAGTCAAGGGTATAAACAGGTTGTTACAGGAAAGAAAGAAGGAAGGCTTTTCACATTGAAGGTACAAGGAAATGTTGGACATGCTATGTTCACATATGGAGAGCAGAAGGTGTCAGAATTGGATCTTTGGCACAAAAGACTTGGACACTTTAATGAAAGAGGTATTAAAGAAATGATTAACAATGATTCAGTGCTTGGATTGCCTAACATTGCAGGTCAACACATGACATACAGATGTGAGGCATGTCAATTAGGTAAGGCTCATAAGCAATCCTATTCCAAGCATGGGTTTATGTATTCAGAAAGACTTGAATTGGTGCATACAGATGTGTGGGTTCCTTCAAAGGACTTTAGTATAAATGGTTCAAGATATTATGTCATATATGTTGATGATGCTACCAGGTGGATCACAATTTATGTGATTAAAGAAAAGTCAGAAGTGTTTAATACATTTAAACACTATCATACATATGTAGAAAGGATTACAGGTCAAAAATTGAAGAGACTAAGGTCAGATGGAGGGGGAGAGTATTTTTCAAATGAGTTCAATGATTATTTGTGGAATGCAGGTATAAAGAGAGAAGTTACTTGCAGGTATTCTCCTCAACAAAATGGGGTAGCAGAAAGAAGAAATAGGACTCTTGTTGAGTTTGCAAGGTCCATGATGAAAGAGAAGAATTGTCCAAATTATTTGTGGGCAGAGGCTGTAAACACAACTACTTATTTGGTCAATAGATTGCCTTGTAAAGCTTTGCAAGGTATGACACCATATGAAGCTTGGTGGGGTAAGAAACCTACCTTGGATCATTGCAGAATATTTGGATGCTTGGCATATGCATATGTGCCATCTCAATTGAGGCATAAGTTGGAGCCTAAGGCAGAAAAGTATGTATTCATTGGTTATGATGATAAGCAAATGGGATACAGGTTGTGGAGTCCATCCACAAAGCAATTCCTTGTATCCAAGGATGTTACATTTGATGAGCAAGGTACTTGGTATGCAGGTAAATATAATGTACATGCAGATGATGAAGAAGTAGTGGAACAAAGAAAAGGTAAAGCAAAGATTCAATTACTTGATGAAAGTGAGAACAATGAAGTACAGGTTGAAGTAGAAGAGAGGCCAAGGTTTGATCCAGAATGTGATGAACCAGAGACTTCAAGAAGTGCAGAAGTTAGGAGGTCATCTAGGCACAAATGGCAACCTACAAGGTATAGCTATGACATTTCATTCTTGACTACTAAAGATTATGCTTATTTGGTAAAAGCAGATGAAGATCCATCTACATATGATGAAGCCAAAGGCCAGAGAAATTGGGAAGAAGCCATGCAAGAGGAATATGATGCATTGATAGAGAAACAGACTTGGGATCTGGTTCCTAAACCTAATAGCCAGAAAATTATTGGATGTAAGTGGGTTTACAAAACAAAGAGATTTGCAGATGGAAGTGTGTCTAGATACAAAGCTAGACTTGTTGTGAAAGGGTATGCACAGACATATGGAGTGGACTATGATGAGACTTATAGTCCTGTGGCAAAGATGACAACAATCAGAACCCTCATTGCAATTGCTGCTTGCAAAGGTTGGAAGTTGTCTCAATTAGATGTTAAAAATGCTTTTTTGAATGGTTATATTTCAGATGAAGTTTACATGGAGCAACCAGATGGGTTCAAAGATCAAGTGAATCCAAATTATGTGTGTAAGCTCAAGAGAGCTTTGTATGGATTAAAGCAAGCCCCAAGGGCATGGAATTATAGGCTTGTAAAATTCTTGAATGATCTTGGATTTCAAGCATCAAAGGCAGATAGTAGCTTGCTAGTCAAAGCAAGTGAAGATGGGTTCATTTATGTTTGTATTTATGTTGATGACATAATACTTACAGGAACAGATGATAAAGGAATACAAATTGCTAACCAAATTTAAAATGGAAGATTGCAGGGTTGCACCTACACCTTTGGAAGTGAATCATAAATTGTCTAGGTTTGGAGGAGAAGAGTTCAGAGATATGAAACTCTATCAAAGTTTGGTTGGTAGCTTGATTTATGCTACATTAACAAGGCCTGATTTGTCATATGCAGTTGGTGTGCTTTCACAATTTATGCATTGTCCTAGAAAGGAACATTGGATTGCAGGACAAAGAGTACTTAGGTACATCAAGGGTACACTCAGAGAAGGGTTGTACTATGGATTTACTTCTGATACAAGAGTGAAGATATATAGTGATGCAGATTGGGCAGGTAATGTGGATGATAGAAGATCAACACATGGATACTTGTGTTATGTAGGAGACAAATTGATTTCATGGTGTTCTAAGAAGCAACATACAGTTGCTTTGTCATCTACAGAGGCAGAATATAAAGGTATGGTGGAAGCTCCAAAGGAGGTAATATGGCTAAAGACACTTATGAAAGTTTTTGATGTTGTTCAAAGTACTCCTATTGTTTGTGGAGACAACATGAGTTCTTTATACTTGGCAGCTAATCCTGTGTTTCATGCTAGAACTAAGCATATTGAAATACAGTATCATTTTCTGAGAGAGAAGGTCATTGAGAAGGAGATTGAAGTCATACACACTCCCACAAAAGATCAAGTTGCAGATATGATGACAAAAAGTCTAGATGGACCAAAACTACAAAGATTCAAGGATATGGCAGGAATCAAGAAGATAGAGAAGAATCTCAATTAATGATTGAGGGGGAGCTGTTGGTGTATGACAATCATCAATTGAAGGATTATGAAGAAATGAAGTCAAGGAGTCAAGAAGAGAATAAATTCAGAAGGTTGAAGGAAGGACATATTCAGAAAATCCAAAGATATGTACACATATGTACATTAGCTGACTTATACTTTTGTCTAGTCATACACTTGTATATATTCATCTATAAATATGTTGGGAAATGTCGGGCAATAGAGTAGAAGAAGAATAGAGAATAGGAAGAGAGAAATAAGTTGTAGAGAGTGTCATTAGACACATGGAAAGTGAGTGAATTGTCTATCCTCACTTAGATGTAATTTTTCTGAAGAAATCGAAAAAAATTGCGCCCGATGTTTTGCTGTCTGCTCTTTCTGTGTTTAATCTTTTGAGAAATCCTTCTGCACATATCTAAGTCCATAGCTAATCTATCTATGGCTAGAATTTGAGAGGTTAATTGCAATCAGGCTGAGAGAATTTTGTTTAGGAACATTCATATGTGAAAATGTTCTAAGAGTCGTCAGAACTGGCACACATTTCATCTTCAAAGAAATGGTCATTGCTCAGTCCACAGTGTAAAGTTTTACACAAGTGAGGGCTCAAAATCTAAGTTGGAAGGTAAGCCATCTATGGCTAAAAGATCTTGATCAAACGGGATTTACTTTGGGAGAACCAGTGTTAAGAAGTTGCAGGTGTCAAAGTCGCCATTGCAGAGAAGCTGTTTCAGACATAGGTAAAGTGTTTCACACATTTCTCAGTGTGTACTCAATCATTTTGAGAAATTTAACTTGGTAAAGTTGCGCAATCTCAAGGCGAAGTGTTGTGCAAAGTTTTGTCAAAAACTTTATAGAATTGATTAGTCAATGAGTGATTAATCTGCAGCAGACTTTTCTGAAGAAGTTGAATTTTTCAGAATAATCAATTTTCTGATAAATTGGTGAATGATCTCTAAATTTGGTGGAGTCTAAGGTCAATCTTGATATAGAGGTGATCTAAATTCAAGGTTAACTTGTTCTTTTGGAGATTAACACTCTCCATCAACAGGGGCATGGAGGGTTGGTAGAGACATGTCCCGACCATGAGCACTCATCCTCCGTATCAACTCTGAGGATACACGTAGTGCCTTCTTCCAACGACGACCAGTACTGCGTGAACTACCGGGAGGAGCTTTATATATAGACGAGGACCTCACGAGGATGCAGATAGAGCACCGTTGAACATGTATGCCATATATTATCGAGGCCAGACGAGAGGGAAAGAAGGCTTTCTATCGAGACGGTAAAGTCTTCATCGACGGACGCCCTATCAAATAGGGATAGGCGGCCTATGAGGCAACACCACATCACGAGTCACCACTCAGAGGAGCAGTGTGGAACTGCAACGGAGCACTTTGGACACGACCAGACCGCTTGGAAGAGATCTTAGACACTCATGACTTTGCTTGCATCACAGAGACCCACGAGAGCCCAGAGAGAGGCCTACATCGCATTGCAGGTTTTCATTGGGAATCTGCATTCAGGACCACGACAAGACAGAGTACAGCACGAGGGTCAGGGGGTGTCGCCATCATATTTAGACCGGAGATACAGAGCCGGATCCATATCGTAGGAAGAGATGAGGAGGCACGATACATGTGGGTCCGCATGGAGATAGCACCGGAGAGCTGGGTTTACATTGCCATATGCTACTTCCCACCAGGCGGATCCCGATACGTAGGACAAGACCTTGGGGGACCGAGCCGAGATAGAGACTCACCGTACACAGCTCTTTTGTATGAGATACTACATTACAGCACCCTAGGTGAAGTCTTCCTTATGGGAGACTTCAATGGCCATACCCAGTCACGTCAATGCGAGGCATATGACATGGACCATCCACATCTCATGAGGGGCATAGATCCGGATGAGACGAGCACCAATAGAGTATCAGCAGATATGGGTCACGACACCACCGGGTATGGCAGACATGTGCTTGAGCTAGGAAGCAGACACCATCTCATTATATATAATGGGATGCATCGCTGGCCAGGCTCGTGCGGACTTACTTGCTTCCCGCACGGAGGGGGTGAGAGCACGGTCGACTACATTCTGGGTGCCATCTCTGGAGCTTCACTTATCCCCTCACTTAGTATTGGACTATGCCCACTTGGTGCTGACCATACGTTTATCACATTCACACTTTCATCTCCTATTCCACTAGGCCCTCCCTCATTCATTGAGCCACACACCACGATACACTTCACACACGAGCTCTCACACGTTTATGCACACCACTTACACACCAAACTACTCTCCCTTGATCCATTCTCACCTTTGGATACACTTACATCACAGGTCACCACCATCCTTCATGACTCGGCTATCCACAGCTTTCCATATCGCACACATACACATCCTCCACGCACAGGATCCATGCCCCAAAACAGTTGGTATGATGCAGGCTGTCGGGAACTAAGGAAGCATCTACGGATTTTAGAGCTTATAAGCGGCGGGAATGGGAGGAGAGACAGTACTAGGATATGTATCATTTGCTCATGAGTCGGGATAGTGCAGTGGCATGGCGACATTTGAGGGAGAGGAGACAGCAGACACCCATTCGAGATTTGAGCATTTGGCATAGCTATGCACAGAGCCTATACCAGATTCCAGACCATCCCCCCATTCCCAGGCCGGAGAGCTCACGCCCCACTACCTCTTACTTCTTCACACCCACTATGGTGAGCCGCGCTATTTCCCATTTACATCATCGCAGAGCGCATGACCAGTTCAGTTTACAGGCAGAGCATCTCATCTATGGATGTACAACTCTCGCACCTCTCATTGCCCACCTCTTCAACCGCGCACTGGTTGAAGGGTTCCCTGACTCGTGGACTGAGCACACCATAGTGCCCAATCATAAGTCAGGCGACGTTATGGATCCATCTACACATCGGATGATCATGATTGGCCCCATATTGGCCAAGTTATATGGGGCAGTGCTAGAGACAAAGTTGAGCACTCTCGCCGAGAGGAAAGGTATCAGAGCTCAAGGATAGGTAGGTTTTAGACGAGACTACTCTACCATTGACCACATCTTCACTCTTAGATGCCTGATCGACCAGGCCAGAGTGAGGAAGAGGAGATTATACTGCTGCTTTGTGGACTTCCACAAAGCCTTCAACACAGTTCCCAGGGAGCGACTCTTTAGACGTCTACTCGATATCGGAGCTCCAGATGAGATGATATGGGCGATCTACGCTTTATATGAGAGAGTATCTGGTAGAGTCAAATGTCCAGGTGGCTTATCCCACTCACTTTCTAGCACCATCGGGGTGAAGCAAGGGTGTCCTCTTTCACCCACCCTCTTTGGTCTATACATTGATGAGATAGTGGATTTCATACGACAGCAGGGAGGGGAGGGCGTTGAGGTACGAGGAACCACTGTTCATATTCTTTTATATGCTGATGATATTGTGTTGGTTTCAGAGTCCGGAGAAGGTCTACAGCACCACCTACGCGGCCTAGACGACTTTTGCATACATAGAGGGCTATTTGTGAACCTTGGTAAAACCAAGGTTATGATTTTTCATACATCAGCTCAGGTGAGGAGACAGAGTTCTTTCAAAGCAGCAGGCGGACCGATTGAGGTAGTCAGGTCATATGTCTATCTTGGAGTGACATTCACAACAGCTTCTGGGGTGTTCTCTATGTCTCAAGCAGCCAGGGACCACATCACACGTGGATACGCAGCACTAGCCTTGATGGAGAGACAGTGCCACCAGGCGCACTTTCAGGAGCCTCGTACAAAGGGGTGGCTCTTCGACACTTTGGTTACACCAGCACTCATGTATGGGGCAGCCATATGGGGGCCCGGATTAGTTACATCGGCATGGACAACATTGGAGAGGCCACAGATTCTCATGATTGCGAGACTCATCTGAAGCAAGCCTTCGGTACCACATGATATTATCAGAGCACAACTAGCAACACCACTGATGCTAGTAGAGGCACTGTTCCAGACAGTATGCCTATTACACAGGATCCGGAGCATGGACACAGAGCGCATCACTTATCGAGCTTTCAAGGAGTCACGTGACATGGCATTAGCAGGAGACACCTCCTCATGGTATGCACAGACACGAGATTGGTTGGCCCATGGGATTGACATCGACAGACTACCACCACTGCAGTATGACTTACAGGCTCCCACCTATTCCCTCTCCCACCAGGAGAGGAACTGGGTCATTTGATAGGAGATATGGCATACATACATACAGAGGACATGGATTAGCCCCAAGGATACATTGCCATCAAAAATGCTCCACTACCGCGAGCATTTTTTACAGATCTCAGACTAGGGCTTCATTGAGACTCCACGATACATGCAGACATACCTACCACACCACCTCCCAGTCATCATTGGGTAGCTTCGAGTTTCGTCACATCGACTCGAGATCGAGAGTGGTCGGACCAGGGGAGTCCCTAGAGAGGAGAGGTGGTGCTCAGTATGCCATACAGAGATAGAGAGTGAGGAGCACTTTGTTACCAGATGCCTAGCATACTCAGATCTACGAGCATAGTTCCACATACAGGAGTCACTACAGTTGTGCATGACCACGGGAGACTAGCGGAGGCTGGGACGTTTCCTCACTGCGGCATATGAGAGACGAGAGTAGTCGATACATCCCACACATCACACACGGGTGAGTACCCAAAGACCATTACTCAGTTCTTTCAGCGAGATGGGCTACATCAGAGGGGCCCACCTACTAGAGGCATAGGGCTCACGCTCCAGTAAGCAGCGGCACAAAGAGTGCAACGTCGACCACATAGGGCTAGATTCAGACGACCAGGACTATACCAGGAGGATATCTCACGCATCATGATAGCCCATGACCACATGATGGAGCACAGGCGCACCATCAGCACCTCGGTAGCCTTCCTTCTGGAGGCACTCACACCGTCACCGATGTACCACATACTCCACCCACCTCCACCCATCATATGTAGTTAGGATATACATATTCACTCCTATGATGGGACCCCCATGTATTAGGTGGCCATTATCTACAGAGTCAGAGCCACATCTTCTCCCACACCACTACATTATCGCCACTACCTCTCCATCACTCGATACACTATCTTGGGGTTATTTTGAGACTTTTTCAGCCTACACAGTTTTGTGTAGCGAGTACGATTCCATTTTATTTCTACACAAGAGTTACTACAGTTGTACATGGTTTTGTCTCATAGGCCAAGTTTGGCCTTCAGAAGACGTTAATATCACTTTCTCTCTCTCTCTCTCTCTCTCTCTCTCTCTCTCTCTCTCTCTCTCTCTCTCTCTCTCTCTCTCTCTCTCTCTCTCTCTCTCTCTCTCTCTCTCCCCCCCCCCCCCTCCTTCTCTCTGAGATGTTCAACCCACACATGTACGAAACTAGACACGGGTGCCAAGGTGATTGCCAAAGAACATGTTTTATATTATGTTTGCAACGCTTTACAAGGGACAGCAATGAGAGCTTGGGAGAGGATTAGTTCGACTACCGCTTATAGTTGCACACAATTTGGTGCCACAAGGCATAACCCTTAAGCACTGAAAAGCCTTGGATAGAAAAACAGGGGTTGTCACATCCTCCCCCGGCTTGGAGAGCTTGTCACCCTCAACAAGCGGGTTCAGGTTTACAAAATTTGGTGTGTTACAAAATATTGGGAACATTATAATGGGCTAAAGGGCCAAGGTAGGCATAAGATGTGCGGTAATATTTATGTACAAGAGGATGGTCCAAACCAAAGGTGTTGGTCGGGAACCATTCGGCATCAACTAAGGGATGGCCTTTCCACTTGATGAGAAACTGGGGCCCTTCGTGTGTGTTGGAGTCTCATAAGATAGCCTCTGGTTCAAACTGGTTCTCACCATCTTGAAGCACGGGGACATCGTGTCCATACTTGGTGTCGGGTTTGAATTGTTTGAGCAGGCTCACGTGGAATGCATTATGGAACTGGGCGTTGTCGGGCAATTCCGGTTGGTACGTGACTTCGTTGATCCACTTCGTTACCTTGTAGAGGCCGTAGTATCGATGGTTGAACTCCTATGTAATGTTCCAAGGAAGTGTAATGTTTCAAGCGCTCACGAGGACTAAGTCTCTAGCTTCAAAAACTTCACCCTGTCTACGTTTCTCATTTGCGTACCTTGCCATACGTTCCTTGTTTCTTTGTAAGCTTGACTTGGTCTAATCCAACTTTTTCTTCCATTGATCGAGAAATGCTCCACAATCGAGGTCATTGGTGGCCAAAGTAGAGTCTTGTGTGAGGGCTAGCGAGCTTATGACTTCTTTTTCGGTTCAAGTTCGAAAGGGGTCATTTTTGTACTAGAATGGACCGAGGTTTTGTAATGAAACTTCAAAATGTCTACATGTTTGGCCCAATCTCATTGGTCTGTTTTCACATAGTTGCGAATGTAATCCTCAATTGTTTGGTTGACTTGTTTGGTTTGCCCGTTAGTTTGCGGGTGTTACGTGCTAGAGAATCTGAGTTGCGTGCCGAGTAAACGAAAGAGTTCCGTCCATAACCGACTCAGGAAGCGGCCATCTCGATTTGAAATGATAGCAAGGGGCAAGCCATGATACTTGACAATGTGTGCGAAGAATAGTTGGGCCACTACCTTTGCATTCAAGGGAAGCTAAGCCAAAATGAAAAGGGCTTGCTTGGTGAAGTAGTCGACAACAACGAATATGATTGAATATCCTTGGGATGGTGGGAGCTCAATTATGAAGTCCATACTAACCATGTCGTAGGGCCTGTTTGGTGTGGGCAAAGGTTGTAAGAGGCCCGTTGGTTTGATTCTGTCCTGCCTGACGAGCTTGCCTGACGAGCTTGCTTGAGCTTTCATACCCAGCAAGTAGAAGTATCAATGCAGTAGCTCGTAGCTTTAGTTCTTGCCTCCATATCCTGCCACCTTGCAATCATGCGCTTCCCAAAGCAACTCCTTGTGTAGCTCAAAGTCATCTGGGACATAAATCCAGCCTTTTCGATAGAGTGTGCCTTCTTCTACTAAGTACCTACCTGAGTGCAAGGCATTGTGAACCTCATGCATGAGCTCCTGGACTCGGGTGTCACGTTCTTGAGCTTGCTTGATCCTGCCCCTTAGATCGGATGGGATCGTGGACAAGGCTTGAATTTTGGGTCTTCTATTGAGTGCATCTAGCATAATGTTCTGTTTCCCAAGCTTATGAATGATCTTGATGTCAAACTCTGCGAGGAAATCTTGTCATCTAGCTTGCTTTGGACTTAGCTTTGGTTGGGAGGCAAAGTACTTGAGTGAGATGTTGTATTTGAAGACTTTGGTGTGCTTGTCTTGAACGTAATGTCGCCATTTACGTAGGCAATGGATGACCGCGAGCATTTCCTTCTCATGTGTGCTCCACCTTAGCTCTACTTCGATGAGCTTGTATGATTCATAGGCCACAGTTTGCCCATCGTGCATCAGGACTCCTCTGATCGCGATGCCGGATGCATCCGCATGAATCTCGAAGGGTTTATCGAACTCCGGAAGCTTAAGGAGAGCTGCATTGCACATCGTGACCTTGAGTGCCTCAAATGCATCCTCCTCTGCTTGGCCCCACTTGAAGTCTTCCTTCTATTTGATCACCTCTAATAGTGGAGCGACAATCTTGCTAAAGTCCCGAATGAAGCCACGGGGAAACTGACAAAATCCGATGAATTCCCGGACCACTTTGACCGTGGTTGGGGGCACCCATTTGAGAACTGGTATTTACAATGGTGTTTAGTGATGAGAATCACTTTGAATGGGTGTAAAGGATTTGAAAAAATTAAAGGTTGCCTTAGTGCTAGATCTGCGTGAGTGCTCGTACTTGCTTCTTCATGAGGAAAATTATTGGCCTATTTGCCAGATCTTCGTTGACTCCCTTGTCTGCTTGTGCCTTCTCTCCCTCGTGACTCTCTTCTCTGACTGCCATGCCTCGTTAGTCCTTCAGTTCCTTGTCTGCTGCTAACACCCCCCCCTCTCTCGCGTCTGTCGTCCCTGACAGACCCTTGTTGTGTGGGTTTTTGGATGTAGTACTCGACGACATCCTGCGCTAAGTGATGTTCGGCAATTCGCAATCCTTTGGCCAAATCTGTGAGTAGAGCATCCCAGTCTACCGGCCCGGGAACCTCTGGATGTGGTATACGTAGCTTTTTGGAATGGAGAGCTTGTTCCACTGCAAACAACTGCAAGAGATGGGATGGTCTGGGAATGAATATCTCGGAGTGATATTCCCAGAATCCCGTGACAAACATCTCTTCAAACGTTTGTTTGAAGCAGGCCGGTAGATATTTGATGCGAGCGTGCCATGCATACACAACATTAATCGATGGGGTTGTGCTCATGTCGTATACAAGGTCCTGATTACCTTCATTAAATCCTAGTGCTGAGAGATGCGGTTCCTTGACATTTTTGAAGGTCTTGAAGGTGACCAACATAAGTTCGAAAATCTTCAGGCACATCTGAGTCATGACATCAGGTACATTCTTGAAACGGACCCCCCAATGTCGAATCGTCGAAATCATATATCCAATAGTAGGTGGGCCCTTAGGGGGTGCGAAGTACACATAATTGAGCCACTTCTCACATCCTTTAATCGTCAGCACTGTTTGTGTGTACTCCGGCCATGATCTCCTTCGAAATACAGGGCAATAACATGGGTTATATTTGATGTACAATGGCATGTTGTTCCATGTTCTTACCATTTCCGGGTAGGTTTCAAGCAGCCGAATTCTCCACGTCGGTTGGCGAATATGTCCCTGCTTGGCACTTTCTGGGATGTCGTCAGGTGCAAACTGGGTGGCAGAGGTTGGTTCCCTTGAGGTGTGGTGCTTGATCTCCGCATTATAATCCGCCATTAGAACACAAAAAGGAACATACAGGTCGTCCGATGGGCCGATCCACCTATGGTGTGAGAGATTCTTAAAATAATCGGATTTTATTACAACCTCTTCCAATTTTGACATCAATGCGATTTGGACTGCCACCCTGTCATCATGCGTCGTGGCTACTTTCTCTAATTTTTGCATCCAGTCAGGTGCCTCAATTTCAATTGTGTCCATGCCCTGTTCTGTTCGCTTACCCTCGGGTGTTGGCATCGGGACATAGGGATCCTCGAATGTTTCTTCTACTTCGATTGGCACAAGATCGTCAGGCTCGGGCTCTACCAGAGGGGAGGGCTGACGCTCGTATTGCATGACCTTGCTACGTAATTCCTCAAGTTCTGCCGGGAGTTTAGTGACCTCTTCAAATGTATCTTCTGCGGTCGTGATCTTGCTGGGTGATGTCTATCGGGTGGCCAACTGCCTTAGCAAATCATCTCTCTCTTTCTCTAAAGCGGCATGGGCCTCCATTAGATCTGCATGAGTTTCTAACACCACTTTCATATTCTCAGAGGGGATTGCCTTGAATCGCTCTAGGTCAATCTCCTGTGGGGAACCCTCCATGGTCGCCTCCAGATTTTCTTCATTCTGTTTCTGTAATCGTTTATTCTCCTCTAGCGCTGTAGACATATGCTTGCGTAGGAGGCCCAGGTTCCGTCGAAGCTTAAGGTTTTCCGTGATCTGAGAATGTAGCAGCTCGTCCATGTGTCGTCGTTCTTCATCATCTGCTTGGGGTGGGTTGGCTACTAATTGTGCATATTGTTCCTGTAAGGTCACGTGCTGCTGTTGTAGTAGCTGCTTCTGCTCTTCAAGATCCCTATATCGTGCTTGGAGATCTTCGTGGCTTCGGAAAAGCCTTGTATGTTGGTTGTCAAGGTGTTGGTAGTGTTGCTGAAGTTGGGACATGCATTGATACATATTATTAAATACATTATTAAGAGGAATGGTGGGAGAAATGGTGTTGAATGCAGAGGGGAAGGGGAAGGGAAAGGGAATTGTGGATGCAGTACTGGAGAAGGGTGAGGGGGGAGGTGGGGGAATGGGAGATTGTGGGTAAATGGGGGGTGGGAGAGGTGCAGACGTGGGTGACACCTCCATGGATTCAAAAGTGGAGGCCGTGATGGGAGTGACTGTGAACATGGGGATTGTGGTTGCGGTGAGAGTTGTGAACGTGTATAGAGGTGTGTGTAATTGTGAACTCCCAGGAAGTGTGATCGGAGTAGTGGTGTTTACCGTGGCTGTGGTCAGCCTTATGTTTTCAGTGGAAATAGAGTATGTGGGTTGACTGATGGTTTGTGCGTCGGTGTGTGTAGTGGGTTCGGAGGTGGTGACAGTAGAGGTTACAGTGGTAGAGGGAGGTGAATGGGGCGGATGTGGGGGAGAAGGTGGCAAGGGAGGTGATGGAGGTGCACTCGATGTGTGGGCTTCCTCAGTGTCGTGAACAGTGTGTGTTGTGCCAGTGGTTGTGGGGGTGCCTTGTGGTCCTGATCCTAATACATTCATTCATTTTCCCGTTCGTGGGGGGCGTCTGCCATATCTTTTCTCTGTCCTTCGTGATTGCGCTAGTGCAGTATGCACCGTTTCAGGTACTCCCAAAGCGTCCGATATCATTTCCAAGGTGGCACGGTATTGCTCGTCCACACCTTCCTCCTCCAGAATCTGGTTCATGAGGGCTTTACCTGCAGCTAATGATAGTCTGTGTTGTTCTTGAACTCGGTTCATCGTGTCGTAGAGCTTCTTTAATGCGTTAGTATAAGCTGGGGCACCTTCCAGTACTTGTAGGGCTTCCTGATCATACTCTTGTTCTTCTTCTTCTGATTGTCCAC
Source organism: Ceratopteris richardii (assembly GCA_020310875.1). Taxonomy (NCBI): domain Eukaryota; kingdom Viridiplantae; phylum Streptophyta; class Polypodiopsida; order Polypodiales; family Pteridaceae; genus Ceratopteris; species Ceratopteris richardii. Next base: position 75,564,115 of record CM035437.1, on the reverse strand, counting down.
CCTGTGCCTCCTCATGTGCTTCTTCTTCATCGTCCACATTGACTAAGTCCGGTTGACTGGGCTGGGCTTGGTCTGAGGCAGTTTGCTGTCCACCAGCTTGCTCTGCTTCAACTTCAGCATTTACAGCTTCGATGATTCTAGCGACTTCTTCATCCGTTAGATCCTCCAAAGTGAATCCATGCGGGAATTCCAGATCAGTAGGTACTGGTGGAAACACAAGGTTAGGGCCATCTGTGCTGTGCCTGGGTAGCCTGATAGTAAATGGTTGTACTCGTCGGGGAAGTCTTGGGGTTGTTTCAGGCGTTAGGGTTGCACCGCGAGCTTGTGCACAAGGCATCTGGACAGCGCCTCTCATCTTCTTTGAGGGAGGCCCTACAGCTGACAATTTGCATTGAAACTCCTGTGCTCTGGTCCAAATGAGAGCCCTCTGCACCGGCACATCATATGCGAGACATCTGTATACAATTCTTGTAAGCACACAGCAACCATACAGCACAGACTTTTGCTTCTTATACCATCTCTGATGAGCCATATGAATCTGGTCGATAATCTAGTGGGGCATATTGATGGTCAAATCAAAAGCATCCGCTAGTTAGAGGCTAAACCAGATTTTTTTGGGAGGCATTGTGAACCTTTCCTGCGCGGGGAATGCGAAATGTTGCATGACCATGCGTAAGTGAATGGCGATCGTAGGTGTCATCGCAACCATGTCCTTCAACTTCATCAGATTCCTGTTCTTCATATTGTCTGGAACCATAGTCTCTTTCTCTGTTGGAATGTGCATACCTTTCATGTCGAGTGCTTCTCTTACCAAGTTGATAGTCAAGCGGAAACGCTTCAGCTCGTTGCCCCTTGTGAGTGATGGGAGCACAAAGGAGCTGTATCCTTTCTTGTCTTTGCTTGGAGTGAGGGTACTAATTAAGTATGAGCACCTTAGAAAATCTAGCTTTGGTAGTTGGAACTTGAAGTAATCATAAAGCCCAGCCTTCTTCCATATCGACTTCAGTCCTTCATTATTCTGTAGCTTTTCAAACTCCCTGGTAAATAAATGGTATCTGCCCCAACGTCCATTGAATTCTACCTCGGACTCCCACATATATGTGCCTTCACCCAGAGGTCCAGCAACATCATTGAACCAGTGTGAGGTTTTGCCCACCGGCATTGTGTGACCCTGTGGAGGATTCTGAATCGGTATGGCATGTAATTCCCTTAATGCCACTGGTCTTTCCTTTAATTCCTCCTCGACCAGAAGGCTTTCGATGTCCACCACTTGGGGGCTGGTGCCTGCCTGGGAGCTAGTACCGTATCTGCCATGTTACTTCTTGCTACCTGTCTCTGTGAGAATATACAAACATGTGTTAACATTGTACAGGACAAGGGAGGACCGTTGTTGTTCCCATTACAATATTAACATGAGGGTCGGGAGCGAATAATGGGTTAGTAAGTGCTCGGTGCGAGTGTGTGTGCGGTTAGCCGTTCGGTAGACCTAAGAGTTAAGTGGAATGATGTAGTGTGATAGTGATGTGGTTAGTAAGTTATCATGGATTTACAAATGGGGTCCGAGGGTTTGTTACAAGTCTGAGGCTGCCAAATGCAGTGGATGGGTTTTGCTCTTGGTTTCGTAGAGACTCTAGAGAGCTTTATCGGTGTCTCGGTTTGAAAATGAGGCCTTTTAGGGACCCATTTACAAGTGATTATGTGCGTGCTCATGGGCCTTGGTGTGTTCCTGAGTGTTGAAAACGAGTGAGTACTGGCTGTGCGAGTGGATGGGTTATGCTGTATAGGTTGTGGCCTCGGCGTAACTACTTGCGCCCGCAAACAAGCCTTAGGCACCCAAATTTGTCTTGATTGTGGGCCCAAACAGCATGGTGCAACTGTTTGTCCCAATCAGAGCGTTTTGTGTTCACTAATTTTGTCATTACATTGCATAAGATCTTATTAGTGCTCTCAGCTTGTCCATTAGCTTGAGGGTGATAGGGGGCAGACTTCTTGTGTATTACCAGGAATTCTTGGAGTAGATTCTCAATCACTTCGTTCAAGAAATGAGTGCCTCTATCGCTTACAAGCTCTATAGGTAGCCCATATCTTGTGAACACATTCTCAAACAAGAATTTAGCAGTTGTCTGAGCATCATTCTTTGTCGTAGCTTTTACCTCTACCCACTTGGTGAGATAATCTGTTGCAACAATGATGTATTCTGCATAGGAACCCTTAGCAGGGGGATTAATAGGACCTACGAAGTCTATTCCCCACTTAGAGAACGCACGTCCACCCATCATAGGTTTCAGTGGCATCTCATCTTTGCGTATAGGATACTGAGTCCTCTGACAGACATCACACCGTTTCACATAGGTATGTGCATCCATGTGAAGGGTAGGCCACCAGAAGCCCGCAAATAGTATTGCCTTGATCACCCGATCTGGTCCAAAGTGTCCTCCTACTACACCTTGGTGAGCAGTTTCCAAGATCTTAAGATATTCATTTTCATGGACACATAGCCTTAGGTAACCATCTTTACCACGCTTATATAGATTATCACCAATGAGTGAGTAATCCTGGGCTTCTTGTTCTAAACTCCTTTTCCTAGCCAGAGTCATGTCTGGAGGGAATGTTTTTGTCCTCAAGAAGGATACTAGAGGTTCACTCCAATCTGGCACAATGGATACTTGATAAAGAGTGGCGTGTTCCACAGGTGGTTTAGTGCAACAGATTGGGCATTCCTTGCACAACTTTTGGACATCCGCTTCCATAGTTGGCCAATGCACTCCGAGTCTCTTTAGAGTCTGTAAAGTTCGTTGCTTTGAGTAGTGTTGCTCTAACGCACCTACATGTGCTAATTGCAACCATTTAGCGTACTCATCCTCTTCGACGCAACACGCCAAGATCCCTTGATCTGTGTGCTTGTACATACTTCTAGCCATGATGTGGTACTTTTGGGCTTTTACAACCTCTTTATTATGTGTGTTTACCACTGGATGATTAGGCCCGTATGTCAATACTGGTACCAATGGCTTGGCCCACTGCCGCACCACTTCCAAATTAAACAAGTAAGCATCAGGAAGATCATCCGATACTCCTTGTGGGGCTTCTCCCGATGTGAGCCTAGAGAGATGATCAGCTCTCAAATGAGTCCTACCTTTCCTTACCACAACCTCAAAATCATATTCCATTAGCAAGAGGAACCATCTCACTAATCTTCGTGTATTGCATGGCTTGTTTACGAGGTATAGCAATGCTTGATGATCAGTAAAAAATTTAAACTTATTTGCAAGCAAATAGTGTCTAAATTTCTTAACTGCATATACCATGCCTAAGCCTTCTCTCTCCGTAGTGGTGTAATTTCGTTCAGCTGCATTCAACTGTCTACTGGCATAGGCAATTGGAAGATCCATATTACCTTCACCAGTAGGTTGAGCAAGTACACACCCAATGGCATAATTGGATGCATCCACGTGAACATGGAATGGCTTATTCCAATCTGGTGTGGTCAAAATTGGTGCTGAACATAATCTTCGTTTAAGCTCCTGGAAGGAATTCTCACATTCATCCGTCCACTCAAAGTTAGTCAGGAGTCCGTACATGGGCTTTGCAATGACAGCATACATGTGTATAAATCGTCGGTAATAACCACAATGCCCCATGAAAGCTTGTACTTCCTTGACATTCTTTGGCCTAGGTAGCTCTGCTATAGCTCTCACTTTCTCTTCGTCAGTAGATATGCCATTCTTTGACACTATGTGTCCTAGAATCTTGCCTTGCCTGACCATAAAAACGCACTTTTCTGGGTTCAGGCAGACTTGATATTCTCTACATTTGTCAAAGATTTGCCTGAGTTCAGGGATATGGGCTTGTCTAATGTTGGAATGAGCGCAAAGATCATCAACATAGACTTCTAAGTTCTTCCTCAAGAACTCCTTAAACACATGGCACATCAGCCTCTGGAAGGTAGCTGGTGCATTGGTAAGCCCAAATGGCATTACACGAAAGGCAAATATACCCCACTCTGTGGCAAAAGCTGTTTTATGCTGATCTTTTGGAGCTATGGCTACTTGATTGTAGCCCGAAAATCCATCAAGGAAGCTGTACACTTCCTTGCCTACTACTCTTTCTAAGAGATGTTCTGTGATGGGAAGCGGGTAGTTATCTCGAATTGTGGCTGCATTAACCTTCTTCAAGTTAATGCACACACGCAGCTTGCCATTCTTCTTGGGCACCACTACGATGGGGGATACCCACTCAGTGTGCTCAATTTCATAGATAAATCCAGCTTCAACCAGTCTATCTATCTCTTCTTTGATCTTAGCAGCGTAATTGTCATTATATGTGTAGGGCTTTTGCTTAGAGGGTTTAGCATCTGAAGTCATGGGAATGGTGTGTGAGCATATGTCAGGGTCAACACCTTTCAAATCCTTGTAACTCCAAGCGAACACATCTCTGTATTCTCTTAGCAAGGCAATTAACGCATGCTCTTCTTCCTCTGTTAGGTCATGGCCTATGTATGTGCATCTCTCCTCTCCTTCTTCTAGGGCCACTACTATTTTCTTGGTGGTTTCTTTGTTATCATAGGCCTCTCCTACTTGTGCCTCTCGTTTAGGCATTCTTATCATAACTCTCCTGTCGTCTATCTCATACTTCTTAAAATTTTCCGGGACCTCAAACAAAGATTCTTCCTCTTCTGGTGAGGCTTCTCTCTTCCTTCGTTTCTTTCCTTCTTCCTTCTGGGTCACATGTGTTGCTAATCTTACATCGTTTGTAAGCTCTCCATGCCTCTGGGGTTGAAATTCTACTTCATGGAAGTATTCTTCATCTGATGCAAATGGTGGGTCCATAATGATTGACTCTAGATCGGAGTCGCTTGCATCCTCAAATGCATCAGGACTAGGTTCGCATTCTTCTAGAACTGCCTCTCCCATGATTGGCTCTATGGAGAAGACTGAAATGTCATAGCCATCCTCATCACAGTGAGGTGTCCATTGTTCTTCATTGATGGCTACGTCCATTGTTGCTAAAATTTCTGCCCAGCCATGGGGTTCGAATTCCTCATCAGGAAAGACTACAGGTGCATAGGCTGGGTCTTGAATGGGTCTATGAGTTTCATTTGCACCTATTTCTCTGGCCTTTTCTCTCTTCTCTTCCTCTACTGCTACTTTGCACATCCGTAAGTGGGTGTCTTCATGCATCCATGAGGATCCTGAGCCTATGGAATGCACGGATTCCGTATCATCTTTGGCTCTATGGATGGGATTCCACTGGATAGGAGGTACATCTCTATGAGAGTAATCTTTGCAACTGTCGCATAAATGGTCTTCCCAAAATCATCTCATAGGCATGATTTTTGCTAAAGTCACATATAGCAAATGTATGCTTGAACTCAACACCACATGTAGTGAGAGTTATTCCTTCTAACAACCCTAGGGGTCTCTCTATGTGACCATCGGCCATCTGCAATTTCATTCTCATTGGCCTGAGTGCTGGCTTGCCCCAACGCTTCCATAGGGAAGTGGTGGCAATTGCAACTCCTGCACCTGAGTCCAAAATTGCCTTGGTGGTGTACTCCTGGTAGGTGATGGGAAGATAGGTGTTCCCTTCTTCGCCTTCACACATATCTCCTATCTTATCCAAGGGAATTTCTGGCACCGTCCTATGGGATCCTCCCTGGGAACAAGGTTTGGCTATTTCTGGTACTTGTTTGGCGACATGTTTCCATAATTCAGGTCTAACCTTGAGTAGCTCTTCTAACTTGAGATTGCACTGCACGTTAGTGTTCTTCACTACCTCTGTGTTCCTAGGTATGACTGAATCTTCGTTTCTTACCATGACTGTAGGTGTTCTCATACAGGTGGACTTAGCTTCCCATGGGCCTGTGAAGTGGGGTAGCTCTTGTATGGAATTAGACTCAAAGTCCAATCTCTCGTGAGACTGAGTACTCTCATGTTCCCCGTAAATAGATGGGATGTCTTGTGGGAATTGGTCGTGTGCATCATCCACAAGTTCAAAGGGAGGGGCGACTTCACTTTCGTTATCCCATTTATCTTCTTGAATTTCTCGTAGGAAGTCTGGTGCAAACCGATTCATAGAAGAAGAAGTGTCTGGCTCCGTAGAATTAGGCACATAAGCAACCTGGGAAGGAGGGCTTATTCTATCGTTGGCTCTTTCCTCGCTCTCATAGATGTTTGGAGCACAAGCTTCCTGGGGAGGATTACTTATTATATTACTTTTCCGAACAGGCTCATATGCTCCCTGAGAAGGAATGTAGGCAACCTGTGGAGGTACGTAAGCTTTCGAGGGAGGCTCATCTGCCTTTTGGGGGCAAAGATAAGCTTCTTGAGGAGGCACATGGGCTTCCTGAAGAGGCTGGCTTATCCGTTCTCTTGCCCCTTCCTTTCTTTGAGGGGCAGGTTCCTTTTCTGATTGTGCAATTAGCCTCTCTATTCTTTCTAGCAGTCCATCAAAGTGTAACTGCGTCTTAGTTGAGCTAGAGATGTTAAAGAGGCGGCTAGCTTCGAACATGGCTTGAGCCAATTCCACCATCTTAGCACAAATTTTAGTTCGTTCAAGCTCTAGCTCGGCTCTGGGGTAGCATTTTTCATGATCGGTTATGGTTGGCCCTTCTTGGATTCTGGCCTGATATGCTTTAAGCATCATGTTTAGGTCCTCGGGAGTGGGATCTGCTAGGACTGATCCTACTTTGGGGGGTGGTGGAGTCGTATGAGGCGGGTTGGAAGGTGGTGGGTCGGATGGAGATGGGAATGGTGGTGGTAGAGTAGTGTGAGAGGGAGTTTGAGTTGTGAGTTCGGTTATTCTGGCTCTTGTTTCTCTTATGCTTTCCTCAAGTTCACTCATCTTTTTAGCCCATTGTCTTTTCATTCTTTCTCGACTATCTTTCCACGCTCTAGTCCTTTTCTTTGTCACGCTCTCGGTTTCACTAACCTCTGGGCTTTTTTCCTGACCTACACCCTGGTTTTGCTGCAGTGCTTGGGCTCTAGTGATTACTTGTACTGGTGCGGTGGAAGTCACGCTCCCTGTGGAGTCTACCACTAACCCAACAATGTTGATAGGAGTGATTTTTGGCATATTGTTGGGGTTCTTTGGGCAATCTCGTAAGAGAAGCTCCTTTCCACATTCTTGGCAAAAGCCTTGGATCGTCACGGATTGAGTTTGTGTAGGTGGAGGTAAGGGGCAATCACGAATGAGGTGATCTCCCTGACACCTGTAGCACGGTCCTCTAGGGAATGGGGGTCTTACCTGCCTTGGTTGAGGTCTAGGGTTGGGGTTTGCATACATGACGTTTGTATAATCTGACTCCCAACTAGGTTCATTTGGCTCTTCGCTGTAATAGGACTCACCATGTTCTGGAGACTGCATGTAGTACGCCTGGGGACTATCAACATGTGTAGAATCAAAGCTATGGTCACTGGGGTCATTTTCAGAAAGCAAGGATGTTACAGGGACTAAGGCTCTAGTCAGGTTCTCTTCTGCAACAGTATACTTTACCGGAATCACATTAGCTGGGGCAGGGGGTTGTTGTGCTAACACAGGTTGAGGCCTTTGTTGAGCTTGATATGGTTGCTGATAAGGTTGTTGTGGCCTGCCATATGGCTGTGGAGGGTACTGGTTCTGGTATCTTCCCTGCGGTGGATAGGGTTGAGGGTAAGTTTGCCTAACTATTTGCTTATTGTAGGGGCAATCTTGTGCGGTATGATTGGTGTACCTTCGTTCTATGGTGCAATATTGGCTATTTGGATTGACCTGGGGTTGAGCCATAATGGGACACACAGTTGCCATATGGTCACCACCGCATGTATAGCACCTCTTCGCTGGGGTAAACCTCGGAATTTGTTTGCTAGAGACGCCTAGTTTTTGGGCCACTTTCTCTGCGAGTTCCTCAATTGATGTGGATTGCGTGGAAGAGTGACTAGATGCACTATCTGAATCTTTGTAGATTTTGGAAAGCTCTAGTTCTTCCCCTAGGTTATCTTCAATTCAATGCACATGCGTACACACTCTTCTATAGTCCTAGGGTCCTTCAGATACACATAGGATCTCAATTTCGTACTCAGCAATCCATCAAGGAATAAGGCTACTTGTTTGGCAGGTGTGGGTAGCTCCGAAACAGGGCACCTTTCAAGATATTGTCTAAATCTTCTTCCTGCCAATCTCACAGTCTCTTGGGGAGTCTGTTTGAAGCTGTGAATCAATGAGGAGGTATTGTGTCTTATGCCACTCTTAGAGAACTCTACGATGAAAGCCTCTAGGAGTTGGTCTATACATCTAAATTGTCGCTCATCCAATGGCTGAAACCATGTAAGTGCTGTGTTCCTAAGGGTTAGACCGAAGGCATTGTACTGCGTGAATAGATCCTCCACTTGTTCAGCTCTCAAGACTTGCTTGAACTCCGCCACATGATCATAGGGATCTCCTGTGCCATCAAAGTAATTCTTCATGGACTTAACTAGCTGGGTCGGTCTCAAAGTTCTTGTGTGCTCTCTAGGTCTCGGCAGAGGAAATCCATCCACATTTCTTTGGTTCCTGTGAGCTCTAAGTATCTCAGGTTCTACTCTATTCGTCTCCGTCCTCGTTCTTTCTCTGCCCACTGGGTTGGCAAAGCTTACTTCTGGTCTATCTCTACTTCTGTCTCTTTGAGTTCCATGAGCTTGGGATGTTCCAGCTCCAGGGTGACCATAGGATACATTCGATCTTGGTTGGGGGAAAATGAATTCACCCTTCCAAGTGTAAGCATGCCTATCATTTTCTGTCACCACAAAGATCCTTTTCGAAGTGTGATCTAAGTAGGTCACTCTACCTGGGCTATCCGGATCCTTGAACTCATAGATCATGATAGTTCCTATATCAGTTGGCTGATTAGATTTATACCTCCAAAAGGCTTCGTCAGTTTCTCGATTGAGGAGCAACTCTATGCTCTTGTTGTCTTGGGGAACCCACTCAGGCGTGAGAATCCTAGTGAGAACAGATTTGCCTCGGGGGATTCTAGGTTCCGCACCCATGTTTCCTTGTTCCAAGTCACCTAAGTCCGCCTCTGAGATTACATTCCCAAATTCATCTGTCCTGTCTGGGTGACTGGTGACTACGTATATGGTTCCTTCTTTGTCCAGGTATGCACCGTTTTCAAACTTGACTGCTGGGTGCTCTAGTCCAATGGATTGATCAGGATTCTTAATTTGTACCACAGATCTTCCTAAGCCGTCCTCATAGATGCTAGCACCTAATCGGTTGGTCCTAAGGTATTCCAACTGTGTTTTGTAAGGGCCTTCTACCCTGTACAAGTAAGGCACTCCTGAACTTCCCGTAGGTCTGTCCATGCCTTGAGACATCTCTGACTCACTGGTCTCAGAGCTAGGGTAGTACGAGTGGTGGCTCAACTGCTGGGCCCAAGACCTAGCAGTGTGGTTAACACTAGCCTCTGAAGACCTAAGGCTTTGTCTCTCCCTTACTAGATGTCGTCCTGATCTAAGGTTCATATGCCTATCTAAGGAGCCCAATTCTTTGCCCAGAGTACAACTTCATTGCTGGTTACTTTATATTAGTCACTTGGTTCTTTTTAGTTATTTCTCGTGTTTAAGGTCTTGTCTGATATTACGTCGTCAGGAATACTTGAATGTTCTTCGTGCTTTCAGGTTGATCGTTCCACGTTAGGTTCTTTTCCTTTATGTTATCGACAGTACAGAGATTAGGTTTTTAGCTTGAACTTGAGTTTTTAGGTAGTCTTCAACTTGATACGTGCCTATCGTCGTACTGACTTACTCCTACCTCTCGTCGTTCTTAGCCTAAACTATGAATTGACAGAGGGGGTTAAAAGTTTCCAACGTTTTGTTTCCTGCTTGGTTGCCCTTGAGTGCCCACGAAGTGTGTTCCCAAGCTTGCACTTACACTTGCTTAGAACGCCTTTCAATGCTCTCAATGGATTTGCAAGAGTTCCAAAGTTAGCTTAAAGATTTAAATTCCAAAGACAGAACCAATTATTTTCATTCCTGTAGCACAAACACAAACTTGCATAGTGATTTTTAAGAAAACAATTCTAAAGACCCCTGACTTTGATCCCCCTGGGTATGGTCAACTTCAAAATACCCTAGAGCTCACAAATTTGATTTCGTATGAAGAAGTTATGACTGTTCAGGGTTTAGGGGGTTAGGACAGGATTCAATCTGGTTGACGGATCCTATGATTTTCTCCCAAAACACAAGTGTAGGAACCTCCAATAATACTAATGGTTTGACTATTTTGCCCCAAAATTATCCCAAAGTTAGAACCAAAGCAAACCGTAATTTTTGGCCGAAAAGCCTGTCAATCGCGATCGACAGGTCCGTCAATCACGATTGACAGAGGTGTCCGTCGGGCCTGTCAGTCGCGATGGACGGTGTCAATCGTGATCGACAGGGTCGATCGTGGCTGTCAATCGTGATCGACGGTATCAATCGCGATCGACAGGGTCGATCGTGGCTGTCAATCGCGATCGATGGTATCAATCGCGATCGACACATTTTCCGGGTTTTTCGCCGCAATTTCAGTCAATCGGGGGCCTATCAGTCGCGATGGACACGTGGCTACGCGTAAAAGTCAATCAGTCGTTGAATTTCAGTCGGTCGCGATCGACGGTGTCAATCGCGACTGACAGAGGTGTCGGTCGTGGCTGTCGATCGCGATCGACGATATCAATCGCGATTGACAGGGTCCTACGTGGCAGTCTGTCGGTCGTGAAGTCTGTCGGTCGTGAAGTCTGTCGGTCGCGATTGACAGGGTCTGTCGGTCGCGATTGACAGGGTCTGTCGGTCGCGATTGACAGAGGCTGTCGGTCGCGATTGACAGAAAATCACGGAATTTTTCTACTGTTTTATGTGATTTGGGAAGTGCTCATCATGCTTGTGCTAGTGGTGAACTTTGTTTTACCAAATGATCGAATTTTCTGTCGATCGCGATCGACAGAGGCTAGCGACTGCGAGACAGATTCGACGAGTTTCGTACCTGCGCAGGGAGCTGGGGATGGTGATTCAGCAAGGTCCTGCAAAAAGCTCAAGAAACATGCAAGAAAACACACACGCAATATCGCTCTCTCGCTCTCTCTCACAAGTGAAATGAGGGAAATGAGGTGGGAAAGGTGATATGATCAAAAAACAGAAATTTTCGCGATGATGGAGATGGAGGTGGGAGATGGTGATGATGATGATGGAGATGAATATGGTGAAGGAAAAACAAGAAAATGGGTGAAAGTGAAGAAAATACCTACAACTCCAACGCGTCAACTCTACGTCTTACCATCACACGCTCGTCCTCAAAATTCGATCCCCGGCAACGGCGCCAAAATGTCAATCCGGGAAGACGTGAGGATGGTATGAAGACCTCGAGCAAGTGGCAGCACAAGTGCGTGAGTGAGAAGCACACAAACATGCACACACATACACACACACGCGCACACACGACAAGACAAAGAGTGAGAGTCAATGGAGTTCTTAGATTACTTTCAAAAAGCTCTTACAAGTTTGTTTCAATTACAATCTAACCTCAAAAATGAGCTCTCTAGCTCCTTTTATAGTTTTTGACTAGCTTTGGCCCTGTTCAGACCTAGTGTCCGGCCTAGTTAAAAATTAGGTTCCAGGGCTTATTAGAGGGCTCAAACGAGATCTAAAAAATATGAAAATTGGCATGTAGGTACTTCTAAAGCTCCTCAAGCTCAAGGACTCCTTGGCTTGCACAAAATGGAGCTACAAAAAGATGAAATGGTATTTACAATGGTGTTTAGTGATGAGAATCACTTTGAATGGGTGTAAAGGATTTGAAAAATTAAAGGTTGCCTTAGTGCTAGATCTGCGTGAGTGCTCGTACTTGCTTCTTCATGAGGAAAATTATTGGCCTATTTGCCAGACCTTCGTTGACTCCCTTGATGACACTGCCCGCACTGGTGTGACAGTCTGCCCGTCAAAAGGCTTCCCCTAGGGTCGTTGCTATGATACCACTTGAGGCGTTCAACCCACGCATGTATGAAACTGGACACAGGTACCAAGGTGATTGCCAAAGAACATGTTTTATATTATATTCGCAACGCTTTACAAGGGACGGCAATGAGAGCTTGGCAGAGGAGTAGTTCATAGTTGCACACAACTTGGCGCCACAGGGCATACCTCTCAAGCACTGAAAAGACTTGGATAGAAAAAAAAGGGCTCTCTCTCTCTCTCTCTCTCTCTCTCTCTCTCTCTCTCTCTCTCTCTCTCTCTCTCTCTCTCTCTCTCTCTCTCTCTCTCTCTCTCTCTCTGCTCTCTGCCCGCAAGTGCCCGAAGCTCTCTGCCGGTAGGCGCACTATCCTCTCTGCCGGAAGCTCTGCATGCTCGTACAGCAGGTAGCTCGCGCACGCATCAAATACACAGGTGTCCTCTCTGCCCGCAAGTGCTCTATCCTCTCTGCCCGAAGCTCTTCCCGACGAGGTCTCTGCAACTGTTTTTGCTCTGTCCAACGTGGCCCCTATTAACCTCTGTTGAGTCCCACTACCGACGACCTCTTCCTCTGCTCTCACATTCCTCTGCGCCTACTGTACCCTCTCCGCTTGGCCCCCTCGAGCTGCCCTGTTAATCCTCTCCCGCCATGCCCTATCACCCAACTCCATAACCCTAACCACCTTCATGCCTAATCTAACCACCCACCCCAACCCTAACCCTAACCCGAAACTAACCCTAATCTTAAACGTTAAAACCCAACCCATGCTACGTTGCCCAAATGCCTTTTTTAGCCTCCCTAATCCTAAACCTAATCGTAACCCGCAAATCTAAACACAATCCTAAACCTAATCCCAAACGCCATGCTAAATGCAATCCGAACTATGTGCAACCCAAACCCTAATCCTAAACCTTCCCCTAATCCCAAACCTCAATCCTAACCCTAACTCCAGAACTCAACCCTAAAGAAACCCCATCTCTCTCTCTCTCTCTCTCTCTCTCTCTCTCTCTCTCTCTCTCTCTCTCTCTCTCTCTCTCTCTCTCTCTCTCTCTCTCTCTCTCTCTCTCTCCTCTCTCTCTCTCTAGCCCTTACCCTAAAAAATTCAAAACCCTAAACCTAATCTCTGAAATGGCTCCCATGGACGCGAGGGAAGTGGACGAACTTATCGCTAAAGCCCTCAAAGAGGCCAAAAAGGAAGCAGACTGCAAACTCAATATGGAGATACGAAAGATGATGGAAAAGTTCAAAGGACTCAAATAACAAGTAATGGATAAAGTCAAAGGACTCGAAGAACAAGTGAAGACTCTCATAGAAGAAAGAGACAATTGGAGGACAGCTTATGAGCACATGAAAGAAGAGGGGGAGATCTCCAAAGTGGAGACACTCAAAGAAGAAATAAAGAAGGAAATCAAAACGGAGGTAGAATCTACTTGAGAGTCGTGGGTGGAAGTAGTACACAAAAGGGTTAAGAAGGAAGTTAGGGAAGACGTGCAGAAAGAAGAGCTCATACGAGTCCAGGGTACACTTGAGGAGGAGAGGCTTTGACACACTCAAAGAATTCACATTCGGATTACAAGCCTACCCAAAGCGGCATCACCGGAGGTAGACGCCATTGACATTTGCCGTCGACTTGGATACGAGAGCATGCCCTTCACAGGTGCATGGAGGGTTGGGAGGGATACATCGCGTTTGCGAGCACTTATCCTTAAGATGAGCTGCGAGGAGGCACGGACCGCCTTTTTTAGATGTCGATCGATACTATGTGGACTACCCGACGGGGCCCTCTACATGGACGAGGACCTCATGTGTATGCAGGTGGCACACCGATGCGCTTGCATGCCATAGATACTCCAGGCACGTCGAGAGGCATGCCATAGATCCTCGCATCACATGACTTTGCGTGCATCACAGAGATACATGAGAGCCCAGAGAGAGGTCTACCACGCATTGCAGATTTTCATTAGGAATATGCATTTAGGACCACGACGAGACAGAGTAGAGCGCGGGGGTCGGGAGGTGTGGCCATCATATTTAGGCAAGAGATACAGAGCCGGATCCATATTATAGGAAGACATGAGGAGGCACGATTGTTGGTGCAGACCAATCACCAATTGAAGATTTGAAGGACAAAGGATGGAGATGAGATCAAGTTTTGAAGCAAAGAAGATGGATACATTCACAGAGTGAAAGACATGTACACATATGTACATTAGTTAAGACATAGGTTACTTATACTTATGCTTATATATAAGTCTGTACATAATTGCCTATAAATACTTTTGAAAATGTTGGGGCAAGAAGAGAAGACAAGGAGAGACAATAGAAGATCATGAGATTAGTGTATTGAGTAGTAGAAAATGTCATTAGACATGTGTGAAGTGAGTTGAACTCTCCATCCTCACTCAGTTGTAAATTTCTGAGAAATAGAAGGAAAAATTGCGCCCGATGTTTCTGTGTTTTCTCTCTGTGTGATAGATCTTTTGTAAATTCCTTTTGGAGATATCTAAGTCCATAGTTAATCAATCTATGGCTAGAGTTTGAGAGTCTAATTGTGATCAGGCTAAGAGAATTGTGTGTAGGAACATTTACATGTGAGAAAGTACTCACTGGTTCCTGAAACAGGCGCAAATTTGGATCTTAATGATTTGATCATTTCTCACTCCACAGTTTAAAGTTTTGTGCAAGTAAGCACTTAATCTTTAAGTTGTAATGTAAGCTACTTGTGGCTAAAAGCATTTGCTTAAACGGGTTTTATACTGAGAGAATTAAAGTTAAGAAGTTAGGGGTGTCCAAATCGACTTCTCAGAAGTGCAGATTTAGACATAGCTGACTTGATAAGTAGATTTCTCAAGATCTACTGCACCTTTTGAAGTAATTCGACTTGGAGAAGGTGCGCAATCTTTAGGCGACACCTTGTGCAAATTTTCATCAAAAACTTTACACATTTACTTAGTCAATGAGCAAGATCTATGCAGCAGACTTTCTGAGGAAATTCCTTCTTCACAGTTTAGTCAAGAAATTGATATTTGGTCATTGATAGCTTAAATTGGTGAAGGTTTTGACTTACTCTTGATATAGAGGTGTTCTAAATTCAAGAGTAGGTTGTTCTTTTGGAGATTAACACTCTCCATTAGTGGTATCAGAGTAGGAAACATCAAAATCAAGGAAAGGAGGATCTCGACTGCTGCAGATTCAAGAAATTCAACAACTGAAGAACTAGAAGGTGAAAGCTTGAAGGCAAAGCTTGAGGAGGAGACTATACGACATCAAGAAAGACAAAAGGATTCTAATTTGAAGTAAAGGTACATATATTATTCATAAAGCTTGAAGATTTCAATACACAGGTGGACACAAGATGGGAGATTCTCTACAGCTAGAGAAATTGGATAGGGAAAACTATCCTGCATGGTCAATGAGGATGGAAGCTCATCTTATGAGCAAAGATTTAATAGCTTACATCACAGGAGAAGAAGAGAAGCCACAGTTCAGAGATCCTAGTGTTCCAACTAGGGAAGAGTTAGCAGATTTGAAAAATTGGATGAAGAAAGATGCTCAAGCTAGGAGCATTATATATATGGCAGTCAATGATTACTTGTTACCTCATATTCGAGGTCTTGAAAGTGCAACTGATATTTGGAATGCTTTGGAGGAGCATTTCCAGAATACTACTAACTCAAGGAAGGCATCCTTATGGGCAGAGTTTACCACCTTTAAGAAGAAGGCTTCTCAATCCATTTCAGACTATGTGACAAGAATGAAAGATATTGCAGATGCTTTAGGAGCTGTTGATGAAGACATTGAGGAGGATAAATTGGTAAGGCAAATCCTTACAGGTTTAAGAGGTGATAACAAATGGAAGCCATTCATTTTGTCTACAGAATTATCACTTGATCATTTCACTCCTGATTTAAATCAGTTGCTAGGTCATATGCTAACATTTGAGCAGGATGTTAAAGGAGATGGTGAAAAAAGTACAGGTCATGCAATGTACTCAAAGGACAAGAAGAAAGCTAACAAAGGAAAGCAACAAGCAGGTGAAGATGAAGGTACAACTAGTCAAGCCAACTTCCTAAGAGGTAGAGGAGGTGGCAAAGGTAGAGGAAGAGGCAGAAACAACAAAGATGGAGGCAAAGCTTGTTGGATTTGTGGTAAGACAAATCATTTAGCTAATGATTGTTGGCATAATAATCAGAGTAATGGTGGATATAATCAGAACTATAATACAAGAGGAAGAGGTGGCAGAAATCAAAGAGGTAATTTCAGAGGCAGAGGTAGTAGGGGTTACTTTGGAAGAAATGCAGGTAGAGGTTTCCAAAGTCAACAATATAACAACACCTACTACAATTATGCTTCAGATCAAAAGGAAGATTCAACATTGATAATGAATGCAACTTGTGAAAGGCAGAATGAAGATCAAAGAGTCTTCTACATTGATTCAGGGTGTAGCAATCACCTGAGTGGTAATATAGCCTTGATGACTGATTTGGAGAATAAGGTATCTAATCATGTTGTTCAAACAGGTGACAACACAAAGCACAATGTGAAGTCAATTGGATCAGTGAAGGCCAAGGATGGTAGCACCTTATTGAGTAAGGTCTTGTATGTTCCTACAATTCCTAAGAATTTGATAAGTGTAGGACAAATTGTGGAAAAAGGTTATGAAGTAAGGTTCACTAATGAAGGAGTGTTTGTGGAAGACCCTAGCAATGGGTATAAACAAATTGTTTCAGGGAAGAAAGAAGGAAGATTGTTCACATTGAATATTCAAGGTAATATTGGTCATGCCATGTTCACATATGGAGGACATAAGATCTCTGAGTTAGATCTTTGGCACAAGAGGCTTGGACATTTCAATGAAAGAGGTATTAAAGACATGATTAACAATGGTTCAGTGCTTGGTTTGCCTAATGTTGCAGGTCAACATATGACATATAGATGTGAGGCATGTCAATTAGGTAAGGCTCATAAGCATTCCTATTCCAAGCATGGTTTTATGTACTCAGAGAAGCTTGAGTTGGTACATACAGATGTGTGGGGACCATCAAAGGATTTTAGTATAAATGGGTCGAGGTATTATGTGATTTATGTTGATGATGCTACTAGATGGATCACTATTTATGTGATCAAAGATAAGTCAGAAGTGTTTAATACATTTAAACACTATCATACATATGCAGAAAGAATTACAGGACATAAGTTGAAAAGACTAAGGTCAGATGGAGGGGGAGAGTATTTCTCTAATGAATTCAGTAATTACTTGTGGGATGTAGGTATAAAAAGGGAAGTTAGTTGCAGGTACTCTCCTCAACAAAATGGTGTAGCAGAAAGGAGAAATAGAACTCTTGTTGAGTTTGCAAGGTCCATGATGAAGGAGAAAAATATCCCTAATTATTTGTGGGCTGAGGCTGTAAATACAGCTACTTATTTGGTCAATAGGTTACCATGTAAAGCTTTGCAGGGAATGACACCTTATGAGGCATGGTGGGGTAAGAGACCTACACTAGACCATTGCAAAGTATTTGGATGTTTGGCCTATGCATATGTTCCATCACAATTAAGGCACAAATTGGAACCTAAAGCTGAAAAATATGTGTTTATTGGTTATGATGATAAGCAGATGGGATACAGGTTGTGGAATCCATCCACAAAACATTTTCTTGTATCAAAAGATGTTACATTTGATGAGCAAGGTACTTGGTATGCAGGTACTATCAATATTAATACAAATAATGAAGAAGATGTGAGTCAAAAGAAAGGTAAGTCAAAGATTCAAATAATTGATGAAGAAGAGAATAATGAAGTGCAGGGTGAAGTTGAAGAAACACCAAGATTTGATCCTGAATATGAAGAACCAGAAACCTCAAGAAGTGGAGAACTTAGGAGGTCTACAAGGAACAAATGGCAACCTACAAGGTATAGCTATGATACTTCATTTATGGCTACCAAAGATTATGCTTACATGATTAAAGCAGATGAAGACCCTTCTACATATGAAGAGGCAAAAGGTAAAGAAAATTGGGAGAAAGCTATGCAGGAAGAATATGATGCATTGTTGGAGAATCAAACATGGGATTTGGTTCCAAAACCAAATAGCCAGAAGATCATTGGATGTAAGTGGGTTTATAAGACAAAAAGATTTGCAGATGGAAGTGTGTCTAGGTACAAAGCTAGACTTTTTGTCAAAGGGTTTGCTCAGACATATGGTGTTGACTATGATGAGACTTATAGTCCTGTGGCAAAGATGACAACCATCAGGACACTTATAGCAATTGCTGCATGTAAAGGTTGGAAATTGTGTCAATTAGATGTGAAAAACGCTTTTTTGAATGGTTATATTTCAGATGATGTGTTCACGGAGCAACCTCAAGGGTTCACAGATAAAAGGTATCCAGATCATGTGTGCAAGCTCAAGAGAGCTTTGTATGGCTTGAAGCAGGCCCCAAGGGCATGTAATTATAGACTTGTAAAGTTCTTGAAAGAACTTGGATTTCAGGTGTCTAAAGCAGATAGTAGCTTGCTTGTCAAAGCAAGTGATAATGGTTTCATATACATGTGCATATATGTTGATGATATAATCCTTACAGGTACAGATGAGGAAGGAATACAAAGCCTAAAGAAGCAAATGGAAAAGGAGTTCAAAATAAGTGACTTGGGAGACTTGTCATACTTCTTGGGCATGGAGATTACATATACTCAACATGGAGTATTTGTGACCCAAGAAAGGTATTTGAAGAACTTGTTAATCAAGTATAAAATGGATGATTGCAGGGTAGCACCTACACCAATGGAGGTGAATCACAAATTGAGTAAATTTGGAGGTGAAGAATTCAAGGACATGAGACAATATCAGAGTTTGGTTGGTAGTCTTATCTATGCTACTTTAACTAGACCTGATTTATCATATGCAGTAGGGGTTTTGTCTCAATTCATGCATTGTCCTAGGAAAGAGCATTGGATTGCAGGTCAAAGAGTGTTGAGGTACATTAAGGGTACACTCAAAGAAGGTTTGTATTATGGGTTCACATCAGATACAAACATCAAGATCTATAGTGATGCAGATTGGGCAGGTAATCCAGATGATAGAAGATCAACCTATGGATACATTTGTTATGTGGGAGATAAGTCAATCTCCTCGTGCTCAAAGAAGCAACATACAATTGCTTTGTCATCTACAGAAGCAGACTACAAAGGCATGGTTGAAGCTGCAAAAGAAGTGATATGGCTTAAGACTCTAATGAAGAGTTTTGACACTATACAGAACATACCTATCATTTATGGTGATAACATGAGTTCATTATATCTAGCTGCTAATCCTGTTTTTCATGCCAGGACTAAACACATTGAGATACAGTATCACTTTTTAAGAGAGAAGGTGATGGATAAGGAGATTGAAGTCATACATACTTCAACAAAAGATCAGATAGCTGATATGCTTACAAAGAGCTTGGATGGACCAAAGCTACAGAAGTTTAAAGACATGGCAGGTATAAAGAAGATAAGAGAAACCTCAATTGATGATTGAGGGGGAGCTGTTGGTGCAGACCAATCACCAATTGAAGATTTGAAGTACAAAGGATGGAGATGAGATCAAGTTTTGAAGCAAAGAAGATGGATACATTCACAGAGTGAAAGACATGTACACATATGTACATTAGTTAAGACATAGGTTACTTATACTTATGCTTATATATAAGTCTGTACATAATTGCCTATAAATACTTTTGAAAATGTCGGGGCAAGAAGAGAAGACAAGGAGAGACAATAGAAGATCATGAGATTAGTGTATTGAGTAGTAGAAAATGTCATTAGACATGTGTGAAGTGAGTTGAACTCTCCATCCTCACTCAGTTGTAAATTTCTTAGAAATAGAAGGAAAAATTGCGCCGGATGTTTCTGTGTTTTCTCTCTGTGTGATAGATCTTTTGTAAATTCCTTTTGGAGATATCTAAGTCCATAGTTAATCAATCTATGGCTAGAGTTTGAGAGTCTAATTGTGATCAGGCTAAGAGAATTGTGTGTAGGAACATTTACATGTGAGAAAGTACTCACTGGTTCCTGAAACAGGCGCAAATTTGGATCTTAATGATTTGATCATTTCTCACTCCACAGTTTAAAGTTTTGTGCAAGTAAGCACTTAATCTTTAAGTTGGAAGGTAAGCTACTCGTGGCTAAAAGCATTTGCTTAAACGGGTTTTATACTGAGAGAATTAAA
Source organism: Ceratopteris richardii (assembly GCA_020310875.1). Classification (NCBI taxonomy): domain Eukaryota; kingdom Viridiplantae; phylum Streptophyta; class Polypodiopsida; order Polypodiales; family Pteridaceae; genus Ceratopteris; species Ceratopteris richardii. The sequence goes on along the minus strand of CM035437.1, from coordinate 75,543,960 downwards.
GTTAAGAAGTTAGGGGTGTCCAAATCGACTTCTCAGAAGTGCAGATTTAGACATAGCTGACTTGATAAGTAGATTTCTCAAGATCTACTGCACCTTTTGAAGTAATTCGACTTGGAGAAGGTGCGCAATCTTTAGGCGACACCTTGTGCAAAGTTTCATAAAAAACTTTACACATTTACTCAGTCAATGAGCAAGATCTATGCAGCAGACTTTCTGAGGAAATTCCTTCTTCACAGTTTAGTCAAGAAATTGATATTTGGTCATTGATAGCTTAAATTGGTGAAGGTTTTGACTTACTCTTGATATAGAGGTGTTCTAAATTCAAGAGTAGGTTGTTCTTTTGGAGATTAACACTCTCCATTAACGATACATGTGGGTTCGCATGGAGATAACACAGGGGAGCTGGATTTACATTGCTATATGCTACTTCCCTCCAAGCAAATCTCGATACGCAGGACAGGATCTTGGGGGACCGATCCAAGATAGAGACTCACCATACACAACACTTTCAGATGAGATACTACCTTACATCATACTAGGTGAGGTCTTCCTTATGGGGGACTTCAATGGCCGCACTCAGTCACGTCAATGCGAGGCATTCGACATGGATCACCCACATCTCATGAGGACTAGAGACCCAGATGAGATGAGCGCCAGTAGAGTATCGGCGGATATTGGTCAGGACACCACCGGGTATGGCAGACATCTACTTGAGCTAGGTAGCTGACATCAGCTCGTTATATATAACGAGATGAATCATTGGCCGGGTTCGGGCGGACTTACTTGCTTCCCTCACAGGAGAGGTAAGAGCAAAGCCGACTACATTTTAGGTACCACCTCTGGAGATTCACTCATCCCCTCACTTAGTATTGGACGACGCCCACTTGGTGCTGACCATACATTTATCACATTCACACTCTCATCTCCTATTCCATTAGACCCTCTCTCACCTACTCAGACACACACCACGATACACTTCACACACAAACTCTCACATGTTTATGCACACTATTTACACACCCGCCTACTCTCCCTCGATCCACTCTCACCCTTGGACACACTTACATCACAGTTCACCACCATCCTATAGGACTCAGCTCTCTGTAGCTTCCCACACCGCACACATATACACCCTCCACGCACAGGTTCCATGCCCCAGAACCACTGGTATGATGCAGATTGCCGTGAGCTACGGAATCACCTACGGATTTTAGAGCATAGAGGGGATATTACACACACACAGGCAGAGCGTCGCATGTAGAGCCTTACTTGCCACAAACGACGAGATTGGGAGGAGAGACAGTACTGGGATATTTATCATTTGCTCATGAGTCGAGACAGTGTAGTGGCATGGCAACATTTGAGAGAGAGGAGACAACAAACACCCATCCGAGACCCGAGCACCTTGCATAGCTATGCACAAAGCCTATACGACATTCCAGACCAGCCCCCCATTCCCAGATCACAGAGCTCACGTCCCACTACCTCTGACTTCTTCACACCCACTATGGTGGGACACGCTATTGCCCATCTAAAGCATGGCAGGGCCCATGACCATTTCGATTTACAAGCAGAGCAACTCATCTACGGAGGCACGATCCTTGCACCGCTCATTGCCCACCTCTTCAACCGTGCATTGGTTGAAGGGTTCCCTGACTCATGGACTCAACACACCATAGTGCCCATTCGTAAGTCAGGTGATACTATGGATCCAGCTACATACCAGATGATCATGATTGGCCCTATATTGGCCAAGTTATATGGGGCAGTACTAGAGACAGAGTTGAGTACTCTCGCTGAGAGGAAGGGTATCAGGATTCCTGGACATGCAGGTTTCGGACGCAATTACTCTACCATTGACCACATCTTCACTCTGAGATGCTCGATCGACCAGGCAAGGGTGAGGAAGAGGAGATTATATTGTTGTTTTGTGGACTTCCACAAAGCATTTGACATTGTTCCCAGGGAACGACTCTTCTGACGACTACTTGATATCAGACCTCCAGAGGAGATGATATGGGGGATCTACGCCTTATACGAGAGAGTATCTGGTAGAGTCAAATGTCCGGGGGCCTTATCTAATCCACTTGCTAGCACTATCGGGGTGAAGCAAGGATGCCCTCTTTCACCCACCCTCTTTTGTCTCTACATTGATGAGATAGTGGACTACATATGGCAGTAGGGTGGTGATGGCATTGAGGTATGTGGGTCCACGGTCCATATTCTTTTATACGCTGATGATATTGTACTGGTTTCAGAGTCTGCACAAGGTCTAGAGCATCATCTACATGGCCTAGATGACTTTTGCAGACACAGAGGGTTATCTGTGAACCTTGGTAAAACCAAGTTCATGATCTTTCATACATCAGCACAGGTACGGAGACATAGTTTGTTCATAGCAGCAGGTGGACCGAATCCCGATTGAGGTGGTCGGATCATATGTTTACTTGGGAGTGACATTTACAGAAGCATAAGGGGTCTCCTCTATGTCTCATGCAGCCCATGACTGCATCACACGTGGGTATGCAGCACTAGCTTTGATGGAGAGATAGTGCCACCAGGCATATTTTCAGGAGCCCCGCACAAAGGGGTGGCTCTTCGACACTTTGGTTACGCAAGCACTCATGTATGGGGCAGCCATATGGAGACTTAACTACATCAGTATGGACAGCATTAGAGAGGCCACAGATCCTCATGATTGCCAGACTTATCTGTAGCAAGCCTTCCGTACCACATGATATCATTAGAGCAGAGCTCGCTGCACCACCGATGCTAGTTGAGGCACTATTCCAGACAGTATGCCTATTACACAGACTCCGGAGCATGGATACAGAGCGCATTGCCTGTCGTGCTTTCCAAGCATCACATGATATGGCATTAGCAGGCGACACCATCTCATGGTATGCACAGACACGAGACTGGCTGGCCCACCATGGCTTTGACATAGACAGGCTACCACCACTATAGTATAACTCACATGCACCGACTACTTGCTATCTCATCAAGAGATAAATAGGGTCATTCGTTAGGAGATATGGCATACATACATACAGAGGACATGGGTGAGCCCTACAGATACATTGCCACCAAAAATGCTCTATTACCGTGAGCATTTTCTACATATATCAGACGAGGGCTTCATGGAGATTCCGAGATACATGCATACATACCTGCCCCACCACCATCGAGTCGTCACTCGGCGGCTCCGGGTTTCATTACATCAGCTCGAGATTGAGAGGGGTCGGTCAAGGGGAGTCCCTCGTGAGGAGAGGTGGTGCCTAGTATGCAAGACAGAGATAGAGAGTGAGGAGCATTTTGTTATCAGATGCCCAACATACTTAGACCTACGAGCACACTTCCAGATAGAGGAGTCACTCCAGTTGTGCATGACTATGGGAGACCAGTGACGCTTGGGACGCTTTCTCACAGCAGCATACGAGAGGCGAGAGCGGTCACTACAGCCCACACATCAGCCACGGGTGAGTACCCAGCAGACCATTACCCAGTTCTTTCAGCAAGCTGAGCTACATCAGAGAGGTCTATCTATAGGGCTAATGCTCCACTAGGCAGCAGCACAGAGAGCACGGCGCCGACCACGCATGGGCGTATATTGTTGACCACGACTATATCAAGAGGATATCTCACGCATCAGGACAGCCTACGACCATGATGGACCACAGGCATACCACCACCCCCTGGGTTGTCTTCCTTCAGGAGGCACTCAGACCACCACCAATGTACCACATACTACACCCACCTTCCACCCATCACCCGGTTGAGATTAGCACCAGCAGAGTATCGGCAGATATGGGTCAGGACACCACCGGCTATGGCAGACATCTACTCGAGCTAGGCAGCCGACATCATCTCGTTATATATAACGGGATGAATCGTTGGCCAAGTTCAGGCGGATTTACTTGCTTCCCTCACGGGGGAGGTGAGAGCACAGTCGACTACATTTTGGGTACTACCTCTGGAGATTCACTCATCCCTTCACCTAGTATTGGACGACGCCCACTCGGTGCTGACCACACATTTATCACATTCACACTCTCATCTCCGATTCCATTAGACCCTCCCTCACCAACTGAGATACATACCACGATACACTTCACACACGAGCTCTCACACGTTTAAGCACACCATTTACACACCCGCCTACTCTCCCTCAATCCATTCTCACCTTTGGACACACTTACATCACATATCACCACCATCCTACAGGACTCAGCTCTCCGCAGCTTCCCACACCGCACACATATGCACCCTCCATGCACAGGATCCATGCCCCAGAACCGTTGGTATGATGCAGATTGTCTTGAGCTACGGAAGCACCTATGGATTTTAGAGCATAGAGGAGATATTACCCACACACAGGCACAGCGTCGCATGCAGAGCCTTACTCGCTGCAAACGGCGAGATTGGGAGGAGAGACAGTATTGGGATATTTACCATTTGCTCATGAGTCAAGACAGTGTAGTGGCATGGCGACATTTGAGAGAGAGGAGACAGTAGACACCTATCCGAGACCCGAGCACTTGGCATAGCTATGCACGGAGCCTATACGAGATCCCAGACCAGCCTCCCATTCCGAGACCGCAGAGCTCACGTCCTACTACCTCTGACTTCTTCACACCCACTATGGTGGGACGCGCTATTTCTCGGTTGCAGCATGGCAGGGCCCATGATCATTTCGGTTTACAGGCAGAGCACCTCATCTATGGAGGCACGACTCTCGCACCGCTCATTGCCCATCTCTTCAACCGTGCACTGGTTGAAGGGTTCCCAGACTCATCGACCGAGCACACCATAGTTCCCATTCATAAGTCAGGGGATACTATGGATCCAGCTAGATACCGAACGATCATGATTGGCCCTATATTGGCCAAGTTATATGGGGCGGTACTAGAGACAGAGTTGAGTACTCTCGCTGAGAGGAAGGGCATCAGGGCTCCAAGAAAGGCAGGTTTTAAACGAGATTACTCTAACATTGACCACATCTTCACTCTGAGATGCCTGATCAACTAGGCCAGGGTGAGAAAGAGGAGATTATATTGTTGCTTTGTGGACTTCCACAAAGCATTGACATTGTTCCCAGGGATTGACTCTTCAGACGACTACTTGACATCGGAGCTCCGGAGGAGATGATATGGGGGATCTATGCCTTATACGAGAGAGTATCTGGTAGAGTCAGATGTCCAGGGGGCTTATCTGATCCACTTGCTAGCACTATCGGGGCGAAGCAAGGATGCCCTCTCTCACCCACCCTCTTTGGTCTCTACATTGATGAGATAGTGGACTTCATACAGCAGCAGGGGGGAGATGGCATTGAGGTACACGGGTCCACTGTCCATATTCTTTTATACGGTGATGATAAGAGGGTTATCTCTGAACCTTGGTAAAACCAACGTCTTGATCTTTCATACATCAGCACAGGTACGCAGACATAGTTTGTTCACAACAGCAGATGGACCGATCAAGGTGGTCCGATCATATGTTTACTTGGGGGTGACATTTACAGCAGCATCAGGGGTCTTCTCTATGGCTCAGGCAGCTAGTGACCGCATCACACGTGGGTACGCAGCACTAGCTTTGATGGAGAGACACTGCCACCAGGCATATTTTCAGGAGCCCTGCACAAAGGGGTGGCTCTTTGACACTTTGGTTACGCTAGCGCTCATGTATGGGGCAGCCATATGGGGACCAAGATTAGCTACATTAGTATGGACAGCATTAGAGAGGCCACAGATCCTCATGATTGTCAGACTTTCCCGCAGCAAGCCTTCAGTACCACATGATATCATTAGAGCAGAGCTCGCTGCACCACCGATGCTAGTTGAGGCACTATTCCAGACAGTATGCTATTACACAGACTTCGGAGCATGGATACAGAGCGCATTACTTATCGTGCTTTCGAGGCATCACGTGATATGGCATTAGCAGGCGACACCTCCTCATGGTATGCGCAGACACGAGACTGGCTTGCCCACCATGGCTTTGACATAGACAAGCTACCACCACTACAGTACGACTCTCATGCACCCACCTACTCGCTCTCTCATCAAGAGAGGAATAGGATCATTCGTCAGGAGATATGGCATACATACATATAGAGGACATGGGTGAGCCCTAGGGGTACATTGCCACCGAAAATGCTCTACTACCGCGAGCATTTTCTACATATATCGGGCACGGGCTTCATCGAGATTCCGAGATACATGCAGATCTACCTTCCCTACCACCTACGAGTCATCATTGGGCAGCTTCGGGTTTCATCACATCAGCTCGAGATTGAGAGGGGTCAGTCTAGGGGAGTCCCCCGTGAGGAGAGGTGGTGCCCAGTATGCCAGACAGAGGTAGAGAGTGAGGAGCATTTTGTTATCAGATGTCCAGCATACTTAGACCTACGAGCACAGTTCCAGATTGAGGAGTCATTCCAGTTGTGCATGACTATGGGAGACCAGAGACGCTTGGGACGCTTTCTCACAGCAGCATACGAGAGGCGAGAGCGGTCACTACAGCTCATACATCAGCCACGGGTGAGTTCCCAGTAGACCATTACCCAGTTCTTTCAGCGAGTTGAGCTACATCAGATAGGTCCATCTATAGGGCTCACGCTCCATGAGGCAACAGCAGAGAGAGCACGGCGCCGACCACGCATGGGCGGATATCGTCGACCACAACTATATTAGGAGGATATCTCACGCATTAGGATTGCCTACAACCACATGATGGAGCATAGTACCACCACCCCCTGGGTTGTCTTCCTTTAGGAGGCACTCAGACCACCACCGATGTACCACATACTACACCCACCTCCACCCATCACCAGTAGCTAGGGAGTTTCACTCACATTTTGGATCCCCCCATGTATTAGGTGGCCACTATCTGGAGAGTCAGAGCAACGTCTTCCCAGCCTTTTCCAGCCCTATATAGCTTTGTGTAGCGATATACTTTTTATTTCATTTTATCTTCTACACAGGGTTACTACACTTGTACATGGTTTTTGTCTCATAGGCCAAGTTTGGCCTCCAGAAGACGTTAATATGACTTTCTTTCTTTCTTTCTTTCTTTCTTTCTCTCTCTCTCTCTCTCGGCCATTGGGTAGCTTAGAGTATCATCACACCAGCTCGAGATTTAGGTTGGGCGAGCTACACATACCCCGAGGGACGAGAGATTATGCAGGATATGTCGAGAGGAGGTAGAGGACGAGGAGCATTACACATGTAGATGCCAGGCATATGAGGACATCAGAGACCGCTACCCACAGCTCTTCAGGGGGCCCAGAGAGATCAGGGCCTTATTGGGGACGGAGGACCAGCACCCTCTAGGTCGTTTCCTAGTAGAGCTCCAGCACCGCCGTGCATCACTTCTCTAGCAGCAAATGGAGATACACCTGCCCCCCCCCTCAGACTTATATTACAGATTTTTTCAAACCCACAGCCACTCGAGGAGCTAGCTCGATGCGGGGTGTCACATTACATAGAGCAGAGGAGCTTAGACGACAGCGTCGACGATCGAGACCCCCACTCCAGAGAGCCCGTCCACATCAGAGAGAGATTCAGGCAATTCACGCACGCCATGACATGGAGATACAGAGAGGTCAGCAGCGCACCCCTGTCGATTTGGACGTTCAGAGCATTTTGAGGATCGCCATGATGCCTTACCCATCGACGCATTATATCCTACACCCACTCCAGGCATTTAGTGGGTTGTGATACCATCGAGCCTCCCCTCCCTATGCATATCATATTTGTATCTCACCCATTGAGCATATAGATTGCATACCCATAGCACCCCACACCCTTGATGCCAGTTACTATCCACTCCTTTTATACCCGTTTGCTGTACTACGAGCAGGCGGAGAGGGGAGCAACCTCGGAGGTACCCCAGTTCACATTCTTTTATATGCCGATGATATTGTTTTGATTTCATAGTCACATGAGGGGCTCCAATGCCACCTCGGAGCCTTGGATGATTTTTTCTCACATAGAGGATTGGTTGTGAACCTTGGCAAGACCAAGGTCATGATCTTTCACACATCCTGTGCAGTGAGGAGTGCAGCTATCTTCACCATAGCAGGAGGGCATATCGAGGTGGTTACTTCATATGTCTACTTGGGAGTTACTTTCACCAGTCTACCAGGACCTTTCACCATGAGGCAGGCAGCTATTGATAGACTCACCCGAGGGTATGCAGCCCTAGCCATGCTAGAGCGGAGGTGTCACCAGGCACACTTCTAGGAACCCCGCACGAAGGGGTGGCTTTTCGACACACTAGTCACCCCCACCTTGATGTATTCAGCGGCAGTATGGGCACCAGGCTTGACGGTCGATCAGTGGGCACAGATTGAGAGGCCCCAGATATGTATGATCTCACGCTTGTTCCGTAGCAAGCAAACCATATCACACGACATCATCCGAGCAGAGCTCTCGGCACCACCCATGGTCCTCGAGGCACTATTCCAGACAGTGAGTTTCATACAAAGGGTGAGGGAGTTACCACGCGACAGACTCACTCGTAGAGCTTTTGAGGCAGCTATAGAGTTATCTCAG